>CM070704.1:18506027-19106027 GCA_036346265.1 Melocanna baccifera | reverse complement strand
TTGGACTTGAGAAAAATACTTTTGACTCATGAAAGTATTTAGTTTTCTGTAAAATCACAAAGTAGCCTTAAAAGTGAGTTTTTAAATTCTAGAAAATTCTGAAAATTTCAAAAATACATAAATGACTTAGGGAAATTGTAATACATTTATTTTTACCTTTATAAAATAGGAAAAAAATAAATTTTCTCATACCCAAGCTTGAAATAAGATCAACAAAATCCAATTAAATTCCAATAAATCACACCAAATAGAGAAAGAAAATTTTGGGATGTTACATTACAGTATACATCCAGCTTCGGTCCTATATTATGCACATATATAATAACTTAATTAGTATTAAAAACTACATGCATTGAGACTAGCTAAATCTAAATTAGCTAGATCTTCAAAGTATCTATATAACAGTCACCGAAAATTAGCTAGATCTAAATTTTGATACAACGAAAAAAAAATTTTATTACTAACCATATCTAGGGCAACCAAGAATTTGATGAATCTTCAAAGCTCTCTTGCCAAATAAGCCTCCTCCCACCAAATTAAATGGCCTAAAAGCCTTTGCCACCTCCAGCTGCAGCACCAGCTAGATCTGGATCGAAATGAAGATAGATGTGGTTCTGATGCGAGCAGGAAATACCTAGTCGGATTATCACAGACGGTTTTTAACAAAACCTATCTATGGTAATGGAATATCACATACGGTTTTCAATATAAAATCATCTGTGATATTCCAGATTATCACAAATGGTTTTTGTTAAAAACTGTCTGTGATACTGGAATATCACAGAACTAGAATTGTGCAATTCAGTTTTATATTAAAAACCATTTGTGATAATCTGAATTGCACAATTTAGGCTTGTTTGTTAATTTGTTGTGTGTGTTCATGGCATGCCACACAACCTAGCTTGTGTCATTGTGTGTTCTTGCATGCAGTTTTGGAAAATTTTGGTACCTAATTTGTTACAAAATTCTTGAAATTTTATACTCAAAAATTGCTTACCGTTGTCTGTAATTATTCGACTTGGAACTCCAAATCATGTAATCACGCTTCTCATCATGAACCTTTTTGCGGATTCCATTGTTATCCCTGTCACAAGTTCGGCCTCGATCTATTTTGTGAATATGTCAATAGCCACAAAAAGGTACTCAAAGCCCCCTGGTGCTCTTGTAAACAGACCTAGGATATCAAGACCTCAGGTTGCAAAAGGCCAAGTAGTGGGATTGTTTGAAGAGCCTAAGCTGGTTGGTGTATTTGCCTGCCATAAAACTGGCATTGTATACACTTCTTAACCAACTGTTCCATGTTATTAAAGGCTGTTGGCCAGTATAAACATTGTCGAAAGGCCTTTCCAATCAGCATTCTGTAATAGACATGTGCTCTATAGATGTCCCCATGTATGTCATTAAGGAGTTGTAATCCTTCTTTTTGCGATATGCATCGCATGAGAAACCCCTTGAATACTCCGCTTATAGACTATCCCATCAACCAAAGTATATATTTTGGCCTTGCGGGATAGACAATATGCTTCGAGATCGTCGTTAGGTACTGAACCTTTCTGAAGATACTTGTAGATGGAAGACATCTAGGTATCCTCGTACTCTAGAGAGACTGCCTTATTAGGAGTTGTCTCTGGTACTTCAACCAGAGACAGTTGTAGAGTTACTCCAAGAAGACTTTGTGTGGTACCTGTCATCGGGAGGAAGCTATTCAAGCTAACTTGTCAGCAAGAAAGTTATCCTTTGTGTTCTGCGACTAATACTGCACTTACTGCTTGTGCATGGCAGATAGATATACTAAGAGTGTCTCGACTGGTTTCGAAGAAACCAAAACAGGAGCACTCGCAAGATGTCTCTTAACATCCTCGAAGACGTTAGCCTTTTTCGACTACTCAAAATCCTTGTGTTTCCTTAGAAGCTTGAAGAAAGAAAGTCCTTTCTCTCTCAGTCGTGTGATGAAACGACTTAGAATCGCCATGCACTCGGTGAATTTTTGAACTTATTTCTTAGTGGTCGGAGAGCGCATATGCTCGATGGCCTTGATTTTTTTAGGATTTGCTTCAATACCTCTTACCAAAACAAGGAATCCGAGCAACTTTCCTAAAGAAACTCTGAACATACACTTCTCGTGATTGAGTTTCAAGTGGTACTTTGTGAGGTTATCGAATATCTCCAGTAGGTCTAAAATATGATTAAGTTGTTTGATGCCCTTTACGGCTAGATCATCAATGTAGGCTTCTAAATTTTGTCCCATGTGATGTATAAAGTTTAATTGCATCAAATGTTGAAAAGTCGTATCAGCATTTTTCAAACTAAACGATATTTTGACGTAGAAAAATACTCCAAATGGTGTAATAAATATGGTCTTCTCTTCATCTTCTGAAGACATACTAATCTGATGATAACCAGAGTATGTATGTAAAAAACATAACATTTCACAACTAGCAGTAGAGTCAACTAATCGATCAATACGAGGAAGTGGAAAATTATTATTTGGACAAGATTTATTTGAATCGGTATAGTCTATACGCATACGCCACTTACCATTAGACTTCTTAATCATTACAGGGTTATCCAACCACTCTGAGTGATTGACTTCTCTTATAAAGTCTGCTTTTAGTAGCTTGTCTAGTTCTGATATGATAGCTTCATGTCTATCTAGTGTGAATATCTGTAATTTTTGTTTTACGGGCTTCTTATCAGGCCGTAGAGCTAGCATGTGCTCGATTACCTTCTTGGGGACTCTGGTGATGTCGGATGGCTACCACGTGAATACATCTACGTTTACCCATAGGAAAGTGATGAAGGCGTCTTCCTATGTGGGTCGAAAGTAACCCCATGCGAACGGTCTTCGAAAGCTCCGCTAGGTCCAAAGAAAGCTCCATGGCTTTGATGTAGCTTTAGGCTACTAGTGCTTAGTCAAACGCTGCGCATTGGTAACTTCTCTAGTTGGGACCATCTTGAGGGACTTGCGGTCGCATGTAAGCACTATTTTCTTGTCACAGCGGATTGTGATCACTCCCTTGGGACTTGTCATTAAGACTTTGATACACATAGTGAGCGACAATCAAAAATTGCCGACTTACACATAGTGAGCGACAATCAGTAATTGTCGACTTACACATAGTGAGCGACAATCAGAAACTATATGAGTATCACATTATACGCCATGTCAACATCAACCACATCAAAGGAGACTTTCTATGTCCTGAAGTTGCCCGGAGACCCAAACGTAACAGGTAGAGAAACTTGGCCAATGGGTTTGGTGAAGACCTTGGTACGATCCCATGGAATGAGTATCGCATAGGCTTTATTCTGGTACAAGGGATTTGCATCTCATCCAAAGCACTTATAAATAAAATATTTAAAGAACTACTACCATCATTCAACGTGCAATTCACTTGATAGTTATTGATGGTGGGTTTGACCACGATCGAAAACCGACTTAGTCGAGTCAATGGGATCGGACAATCACTTTTTTCAACAAAGATGGTGACTTTCGACCACTTAGTAAGATTATTAATAAAGGGAGGGTCGACGAAGTTTACCTTGTTAGATATATCTCATATAGTTGTGTAATTACCCTGTTGTATAAGCGGTTTCCTGCATATATGACATACCCGTACATGTATATATATTCGCCTATTGGCCTCATGATGAATACAAGCACTATTCATAACATTGTATCAAAGCCAAGGGTTTGTCATAACTAGGGCTTCATCTTACTTGCTGTTGTCAGCTGCCATTGCTTTTCCGCACCGGATCCTCTTCTTTCGTCGGATCCTCTTCTTCCTGTCAGCCGCCATTGCTTTTCCACACCGGATCTTCTTTCGTCGGATCCTCTTCTTCCCACCGTCGATCTACAGCCCATTTTTGGATTGATCTACAGGCCATAGACTCGTGGACCTGACCTATCCGAGTCAGTATCCTAGTCAGCAGACACGTCAGTCCTAGCCACCACATGGAGCCATGTGTCCGTGCCACATCAACGTCATGTCAGCACCGACTACCCCTAGTGCCACGTGTCAGCCCAGTCAGCTGCCGCGTTAGCCCTAGCTGTCGCGTCAGCATCCACCCCATGCACTGCTCCGTGAGCCGAGCCCATCGTGAACCCATTTTTTCCTGTGCACCGAGTCCACAACATAGTAGCTTTTTCTGATTTTCTAGTATTTTCTAGCCAAATAATTTTCTGAGAGCCTATTCTCCACCGTCCAAGCTTCGATTAGCCCCATTCTGTTTTTCTAAATTCATCCAAAATTGAGCTCTACCTTTTGGTTATGGTTTTGAGATTTTTGGTGCTCATTTGAATTTTATTTGATTTTATTTTTGTGCTACGGCTATTTTCTCCCTCATTAGATCGCGTCTTCGAAGGAGCAGGAGCACCACCGGAAGATCCAGAGTCCCTCGCTGAGCTAGACCAAGGCAAGTCGTGTCCTTTGATCATGTTGGACCTAGTTTTCAATCTATTATTTATTTATTTTGATTTAAATTATTCTGCATCGCTATTTCGTTACAAATTCTTGTATTGGTAGTTATCCTCCCAATTGAGTAATCCCTCCTTGATAATTTTGAATACCATAATGACATTGTCACCATTGGTTAAAAAATTATTTAGTAATATCATACTAGATGTCACATAGGTGGTACGATTAATATGCTTAGCCATGCTTATAGTTTGATGGATTCATCATCATATGTGAATAATTAATTTGACTTAATGAGATATTGAATCGTGGATGGTGCCACAGTTATAAAAATTTGTGCCATGATATTGATGTGTCATTGGTGTTGGCTATACAAAACTGGTTTTCACTTGGGCAAGTGATCGTGTAGTAAAGGGGGAAGTATGGATTCACTTCGTGGGATGTGGAAGTCTCGCCTGAGTAATATTAAGGACTTAACTTTGCGTGCCATTGATCTAAGCTTTACCCTGCAAACTACATGTCTAGTATAAGATAGACCTAACTGATTAATTTGGGATATTTCAATTTCAATCTCGCCATTGTGATGAACATGGTTACTGATTTCCATGAGGTGCAAGGGGGTGTGATGCGAAACTCTAGCGGATGGGATTGAGTTGAGGTTGAACTTTGTATAGGCCTTGTTGTGATTTTCTTTAATGTGAAGATTATCACATCGTGTGGGTACAGTTGTGCAATCTCTGCAGAGTGTAAAACTATTTGAATAGCCTTGTCCCCGGTTATGGACAATGCTCGGTGATTTCACACGAGGGATAGAATTTTCATAAAAACTTGGATTGGTTATACTAGAAAGTGAACGGTTAATTTACTGTTGGTTTAGCTCGTGAATGGAAGGTTCACAAGTGGTTTATTCAATTCCGTTGATTATTTATTATTATTTTTTTTAAAGTTATTTTTAATCTATTTACCATATTTACTTTAAAATATTGCTTTCTACAAATTAACCTTTCATCCATCCATTGGTAAGTCTTGCATAGTATATTACACTTATTTGTTACAAACGACTTGCTGAGTACCAATGTACTCACGGCCTTATGTCCACTGTTGCTATGTTGAAGAGGAGTTGTACCAGCAGGAGGTACTAGAAGGAGGATACTTTAGTGACTTTACAGAATAGGACTTTGCTCCCTAGTCGATTGGCAGTGGGCATGTCGAATGGCTTCCACGTTTATTTTTGTCTTTTCGCTGCTAGATTTTAAGTTCTTCAGGCTAGTAAGTTGTAAGCTTGACCATAAGATCGTACTCGGATCATTATTAATATTTGAGTTTTTCCTTTATTTCATCGAGTATATGGTTGATATCTTATCTATATTAAACTGTGTACACTAACGTGATATTGGACAAGTGCAGTATACACAGAGAGTCCGAATTTGCATATTCGGGTCTCAACACAGTCCCTACAGCAGGGAGATGCCAGTGTGGACGAGTTCTACGCTCAGCTGTCCGTGGTATGGTGCCATATTGACTCCTTAGGACCAGATGTTTATCGCAACTGTCAATGCTGTCAACGTCAACAATCTCACCTAGAACTTTGTCGCATCTATGACTTCTTGACACGTCTTCGGTTAGAGTTTGAGCAGACTCGTGCTCAATTGCTAGCTTGTCACCCTCGTGTGACTCTGTTGGAGGCCCTTACAGCTGTTCGTACTGAGGAGATCACCTTTGTGGTTCGGGTCTACTGTCACCATCGTCGTTCCCTTCGGTTTTGACAGCCTTTTCAGCTTCTACTCCTCCTGCCTCGCCAGTTACGTCTTCATCGGTTGTGCCTCCACCAGTGACAGCTGCTGTTGGTAGGAGATTTCACTGCACCTATTGCAACAAGGATAGACATCTAGAGCAGTTTTGCTATAAGAAGAAGAAGGATTTTCGTCGTGGTTCTCGTCCTTCGAGGGGCACTAGAGGTTCCTCCTCTCAGCGGAGTCCTAGTGCCTTTGACACTCAGTAGTTTCTACAATTGTTAGGCCACATGGTTGCTTCTGCTTCATCAGGTACTGCCGATTCTACTACTTAGTCTTCAAATGAGAGACTACCTTCTACTCCTTCCGCAGGTATATCACCTTGGATTCTTGATTCTGGAACTTCTTTTCATATGACATCTGATTCTACCACTCTCACTTCCATTAATCCTTTAATTGCCCCTATCACTATTCAAACAGCAGATGGTACCTCTCTTTCTATCATAGGACGAGACACTCTTTTAAATTCATCTTTTATTTCTTCCTACTATTTCTCATGTCCCAAAACTAACTATGCAACTCATATCTGCCGGTTAGCTCACTGATCATGATTGTCGTGTCATTCTCTATTTTGATTTTTATTGTGTTCAGGATCGCCGCACGGGGACTCTGGTTGGTACTAGCCCCCACCACCATGATTCCCAACGGCTCTGGGAGCTTGAGTGGCTTCGTCTTCCTTCTGTTGCTCCTGCCAGTCTAATCACCTCCACCACTGCCTCCACATCTGCTGTTTTGCTCAGTGGCATCATTGTTTGGGACATCTTTGTGGGTCACGTATGTCTTCTTTACTTTGTCGTGGCCTTTTAGGATCTGTGTCTAGTGATGCTTCTCTTAATTGCTAGGATTGTAAACTTGGCAAACAGCTTCAACTCCCCTATTCTTCTAGCGAGTCAGTATCTCAGTGTTCTTTTCATCTTGTTCATTCTGATGTACGGGGACGAGCTTCTTTTGTCTCAAAAAGAGGTCATCAATATTATATAATTTTTATTGATGATTTTTCTCAACATACATGGATATACTTTATGTCATCTCGTAGTGATGTTTTATCCATCTACAAGATTTTTGCCAACATGATCCGTACTTAGTTTGACTCTTCTATTCGTGTTTTTCGTACTGATTCTGCTGGGGAATACTTATCAGGAGCTCTTCGTGGTTTTCTTACAGAGAAAGGCACTCTCTCTCAGTTTTCTTGTACCGGTGCTTATGCTCAGAATGGTGTGGCTGAACGCAAGCATCATTATCTTCTTGAGACAGCTTATGCTCTTATGTTTGCTTATAATGTTCCACCACACTTCTGAGCTGAGGTTGTTTTCACTACCACTTTTTTGATCAATATTCAGCCCTCCTCTGCTCTTAAAGGTGGGATTCCAGTCGAGCATCTATGTGGCAAGACTCTTGATTATTCCAGTTTTCACCTCTTTGGTTGTATGTACTATGTTCTTCTTGCATCTCGTGAACGCATCAAGCTGACCGCTCAGCCTTTTGAGTGCGTTTTTCTAGTCTACAGTGCTGAGCACAAGGGATATCATTGTTAGGACCCTGTTAGCCGACGGATGCGGATTTCTTAGGATGTTATTTTTGATGAGTCTCGTCCTTTCTATCCGCGCCCTTTTTCTTCCTCCACTTCAGCATCTATTGTCGAGCCACTTTCTTTCCTAACTTTTCCTTCAACTCTCATAATTGCCCCTCCACCACCATAGTCTTTGGTCTCTCCGGTGCCTCCTTTCTAGTTGGCACTCTCTTCACCACTAGCATCCTCTCCTGAGGTTGCTCCTGGTCTTGTTCCTTCTTATCCTCTCTACTATACTCGCCGTCCGTGGGTTAAGAACTCTTCTGATGTACCATCTTCTTTTGATGGGCCACCCTATTTGGCCTCTCCTCGCTATGCTCTTCACGATCGTCAGTCTATTTGGCCTCCTACGCGTTTTAGTTTTGTTGTCGCTGCTCTTGCTGAACCGACTTCTTATTGTGATGCTGTTATTCATTAGGAGTGGCAGCATACGATGGTAGAGGAGATTGCTGCCCTTGAGCGTACTGGCACGTGGGATCTTATTCCTCTTCTTGCACGTGTCACTCCTATCACATGCAAGTGGGTCTATAAGGTTAAGACTCTCTCTGATGGTTCTCTTGAGCACTACAAGGCTCGTCTTGTGGTACGTGGTTTTCAGTAGGAGTATGGTCATGACTATGATGAGACTTTTGCTCCCGTTACTTATATAACCACTGTTTGCACTCTTCTTACTGTAGCCTCTATTCGCCAGTAGTTTATCTCTCAATTGGATGTCAAGAATGTCTTTCTCAATGGCGAGTTACGTGAGGAGATCTACATGCAGCCGCCCCCTGGGTATTCTGTTCCTGAGGGTATAGTTTGTCACCTTCGTCGATCTCTCTATAGCCTCAAGTAAGCTTCTCGAGCTTAGTTTGATCGTTTCTCTTCTGTTATCACTACATCTGGTTTCTCTACCAGTACTCATGATCCTGCTCTTTTTATTCACACTTCGCCATGTGGTTGGACGCTTCTCCTTTTGTATGTTGATGATACGATCATTACTGGAGATGATTCTTAGTACATCACTTTTATCAAGGAGCGTCTTCATGAACAGTTTCTTATGTCTGATTTTGGTCCACTTCGCTACTATCTTGGGATTGAGGTTATTTCTACCCCTAAGAGTTTCTATTTATCCTAAGAAAAGTATATACAAGATCTTCTTGAACATGCCTATCTTATTGATTAGTGCACAGCTGAGACTCCTATAGAGCTTAATGTTTGTTTCACTGATGGTGAATCTCTTTCTGATTCTACTCACTACCGTCACCTTGTTGGGAACCTTATTTATCTTGGTGTTACTCGTTCTGACATTCCGTACCCTGTGTATATCTTGAGTCAGATTGTTTTTAGTCCTACTTAGCTCCACTATAGTCATCTACTTCATATTCTACAATACCTTCGTGGAACTATCTCTCGTCGTCTCTTTTTTCCTCGCTCTAGCTCTTTACAGCTCTAGACAAATTCTGATGCCACATGGGTTAATGATCCCTCTGATCGCCGGTCTCTCTCTGCTTACTGTGTTTTTCTTAGTGGTTCTCTCATTGCTTGGAAGACTAAGAAGCAGACCACAGTTTCCCGTTCGAGTGCTGAGGCTGAGTTGCGAGCGATGGCGTTGTTGACTGCAGAGGTTACTTGGCTACGATGGTTATTTAAGGATTTTGGTGCTTCTATTTCTGCATCGACTTCTTTTTTGTCTGATAATATAGGTGCTATTAGCATTGCTAAAGCCTAAAGTCTAGTGAATTATGAGCTTACAAAATATATTGGTATTGATGCTTCATACATGCGGACAGAGGTACAGGATCAGGTTGTTGCTCTTCAATATGTGCCTTCTGAGCTTCAGTTAGCAGACTTCTTCACAAAGACACAGACTAAAGCTCAGCATAGTTTTCATCTCTCCAAATTTCATGTTGTTGATCCACCATAAGTTTGAGGGGGTGTTAGATATATCTTATATAGCTGTATAAATTACCCTGTCGTATAAGGAATTTTTTTGTATATATGACATACCCGTACGTGTATATATTGGCCTATTGGCCTCACGATGAATACAAACACTATTCATAACATACCTCACGTTCGACAGCCGTGTACTATCGTTTTAACTTGTATACCGAAGATCCTCTATAGATATGCTCGATGGTGCGCTTTAGATCCTAAAATGGCATGTGTTCATCATCTGTGGAATGCTTCCGACCGGTCATTTGCCCTAACTCATCGAGTGTAGGGAACAACCCTTTGTTGGAGTAGTAGTCTTTGAGTTTTTATTGAAAAACTCGGCAATTGCGAAGGTTGTGCCCTTTCTTCTTGTGGAGAGAGCACCAACTAGCTAAACTCGCCATCGAAAAAATTTAAAATTTTTTTTGCACAAGATCCTATTATAGGATTCGGTGGTTGCATTATCATGCTATTAATTAATGTGTCATAACAAAAGCCCGTGATGCGAGGCCTAGGCCGATTCGGCAACCTAAATGAATCGATAAAAAAAGGGTCCTGGCGAGCAATAGCCAAGAATTATAAACCATGCATTGGGATCGATGTAGCTTATGTATGATTGTCGAAAGAGACATGCATAATTTAGATAATGCGTGTTATTGCAATTAATTACTAATCAATTATGATGGGCGACAAGACGCTACATGTTACGCATGTTATCTGTTTACGAATTAGGGCAGTCCTAATGCATAGTTTCTATGAGTGGTTTCTAGAGGAGAGAGAGAGCAATAACTATTCATCTAGACTTAACCACCCCAATGCTATAGTTTCTATAGTGATTTCTATAGAGAATAAAATTAATGACCATTTGCATATAGCAATAATCATAGAATGATTAGCTGTGACAATATGGTGTGTGTGGCCAAATCCAGCCTCTTCAAATGACTTTCAAGTATTCTCTTCAATTATACTAAAGCTGGTTCCAGATATCTTTATGTCCCTCAAATCTTACAAGTCACATGGCCTATTAGCCAAATATATCAACTTAAAGGTTTTCTCAAAATGAAGTCTTATATGTAACATTACAATTATGTTGCCTAGAAATTTCATCTACTTTTTATCTAGTAACTTCAAGGTTTCGATAAGAATCAGAAGCCTTCGATTTACAAGTGTACTATATAATTATATTGCCTAGAAAGCTCATGTGCTCTACAGAAACATTATCATGAAGCATAGATGTTCCAACTGTCTGCAAAATTTCCTCTTCAAAAAACAAAGATATAGCTTATTGCATCTGACATCCTGGCCATGAGTGACTGAGACAATTGTTTGGTAAATCTTGAATCTAGCCACAAGATTCAACAAAAGTTATAATATTGTTCTAGAGCCAGGTACAAAATGCAACTCACATAAATGGAAATGATTCCAATATAAGCAAGGGTATTCAGAGAAAAGACCAAAAACTTCCAGAACATTCGAGTCCCATAGATCAAACTTTAGCGTTTGATAAAGATATAGATCTAGGGTGTTTAGCAAGAAACAGGTTTTCGAGAATCTGTCCAATTTGCACACTCATTTTTAAATTTCTCAATACATTTGGCTCAAAGTTATCAAATTTTACAATGGATCCACTGTCTTCACAAAATATTCATCTCAACAAGTACAAACTATGTCAAGCAGGCCACAATAAGACCGGAAGTTAATAGAAATTAATTCAATATAACTGAATTAGCTAGCTGTCCATGATTCAAATTACCTCCAAAGTCCAAACAGTGACCCGCACAGAACCTTTTATAAGTTATAACCCAAAACCAAATATCACTGCAGCGAAGTTCCAACAAGACTTTGTTTTAAACTCAGCGAAGTTCCAACAAGTACTAATTTCCATAATCTCAATAATGCCCTAAGTAAGATTTAGGATTGGAGAAGGGGGAAGGGTTGCATGGCGGCCTCCTCCTGGGCGACGGCACGCGCGGTCCTGTCGGCGTGCTGCTGCGCACTGTGTGGGGGCGCAGACCCGGCCGTGGCTGGCAGGCGAGCGAGGCGCGCGGGAGAAGCGGCGCGCGGGCGAGCGAGGCGCGCGGGAGAAGAGGAAAGCGGTGGTGGGCTTGTAGTCGGCGAAGAGCGCATCGGCGCCCACCGCCACCTTCGACCCAAGGGACACCCTAGACGAAACCCTAGATCTGGACGGCACCCTTACGGATGCCAGCGCCGCCGCCAGCGCGCGCGGCGGCGGCGGGCCGGCGTGGAAGGCCTCAGGAAGGCTAGCGTGGAGGCCATTGGGGATACCGAGCGGTGGAGGAGGAGGCGGCAAGGCGGGAGGCAAGAGGGGGAGAGGAGTATGCAACTGCAACTGCGAGCTTTGTAGATGGGGAGGATGGCTGGCGAGGCGGCGGCGGAGCTCACGAGGTGGGGAGGAGGGCGGCGGGGGGGGGGGCGAAGAGAAGCGGCGCGCGCGGGAGAGGGAGCGGGAGGCGCGCAGGAGAGGGAGCGGGAGCGGGAGCGGGAGGTGCGCGGGAGAGGGAGCGGGAGGCGCGCGGGCGAAGAGAAGCGGCGCGCGCGGGAGAGGGAGCGGGAGCGGGAGGCGCAGGCGATCCGGGAGGGAGGCGATGGAAACAACGAACTGTTGCAGCGCTAAAAAGAAGTGGTTTCTTCGGTATTGGACGACGAGCGACTCGGTTTCTTCACGAGGAAACGATTTCCTTCTCTTTCTTCTTTAATTAACATGCCACCTCACTAATTTGCTGATATGGCAAATCTATTAATTACTAAGAAATTATCCTAATCACTGCATTGGGACTGCCCTTATGCGTGTTATCCGCAGACAAATTAATTACTGATCAATTATGCATTCTATCTGCAGACAAACAAGGAAAACCAAGAAACTATACGTACGATGGCTCGAGCAAGTAGCAGATGAAGGTGACAAAGAAAGATGAGGACTTACCATGCAAGGAGCGGATGGAGACCAAGGGCACACAGAATTTACTGAAAGTTCAAGGTAAGGACTGCTACAGAAGAAGCTGGGAACTGTTGATGGAACAAGACGACAGATTTGATGCTGCCGATGCTAATGGAGTGACGGGTCACTAGTTCTTCATTCTTCGTCTCTTTAGGTTGCTATAGTAGCTAGTTATTGTTAGTTTTAATAACGGAGAAGTGCTCTATGTAATTTATTGATTAATTCTAATTATAAAAGATCTAGTATGATGGTTGCTAGATTTAAAGTATTAGAATTATTGGGTTTAAAATCCCTCTTATCTTCCTTATAAAAGAATTATATATGAATTCTTGTATTAGAGAATATTAAATTTAATAGTGTAATATAAAAGGTATTTATGAATACATTAAAGTAATACTTAGTTAGCCATTAAAAAGATATATCACTGTGCAACGCAACAAGCATTAGCATGCATGCCGAACTGTCAGATTGCCAAAAGGAAGCAATAAATGACTGCATGCATGTGCTTTCAGATTGCCAAAAGGTAGCTGCCAAACTGCATGCAGTTGGAGATTGCAAAGACGCCTTGTTCTGCCTGCGTACAGGTGTCTTTTCTGGCTGACAAACTGCCCCATTTGTCCACTATAAATAGTGCTCATTTGTCAAAGAAGAGTTCGTATGGTATTAAGTAATTACACTGAGTTTTCTCATACAAGGAGTTCTTTAATCATCAAAAAAATATTGACAAGTAAAAAGCATAGATAAGAGAAAATGCCTACTGCGAGGAAGAAAAATTTACTACAACATGGATCAAGGTATATATATATATATTTATGTATGATTAAGGTTGAACAAAATAGTGTTGTAAATTAAAATTTCCGCTTACATTTGGTATCAGAGCAAGGTTACAACACTTTTGTTCACCATGAAAGTTTTTATCTTAATGTTCTTTTATGGTTTTTTGATGATCATATGAAAGTTTGCTTATGCTATTTTGTATGGATTTTGTACTAGACATAATAGTATTCGTCCGAGTACATTGAAATAGCATATCCTTATATTTGTTTCTTATGAAATAAAATACCAATTAAATGATCAATGTATAGTATAAGTTAGTCGTCACCAAAGTGGCCTAACTATTGACATTTATTTGAGTATTTTTCTATTGTCCGGTCGTATCGAATGCTGTTATAATGACCGTACAATTAATCTTATTAATTATAAAGCTTGGAGATCGCCCAAAGGTGGATCATTGCTTATAATTAATAACATGAAAGATATTGATCAAACATTATTGGTAACATGTATATCCAAAGATAGCATGTGTAAAGATCTGAGTATGTTTGAAAAATTTATTAAAGTTTATCTTTTGACAGTTTTAAAGTTTGTATTTAAAATTCATCCAAAGATGGTTTTAAATGCATATCTAAAAGTTTTATCTGGATCTATTTTGGTCAAAATATTTATTTTGAGTATGTTCTTTTCTGTAGCCACCATAAACCTGTATGCTCAAAGCAGCGGGCTTGTAAAGTTTAATGGACTGAATTATAATGATTGGTCCGAGCAAGTGCGTTTCCAATTGGGTGTTTTGAATTTAGATTACGCATTGCTTATGGATAAATCAATCATCAATGAGGACAGCACAGATGAGGATTTGTCTCTTTTAGAGGCTTTGGAAAGGTCCAACAGATTGAGTTTAAATCTAATGCGTATGTTGATGGCTGAAAATGTTAAGCCATCAATGCCCAAAATGATAGATACAAAAGAGTTCATGTTGAAAATTAAAGAATACTCTCAATCGGACATCACGGACAAGTCCATTATGGGGAGTCTCATGAGTGAGTTGACAACTAAGAAATTTGATTGGTCGCAACCCATTCATGATCATGTGACAAACATGGCTAATCTTGCAGCGAAGTTGAAATCCATGGGCATGGACTTGAATGAATCTTTTTTGGTTCAATTCATTATGAACTCGCTACCTCCTGAATTTGGCGATTCCTGTGAATTATAACACCATTAAAGATAAATGGAACTTTCAAGAAGTAAAGGCCATGTTAGTTCAAGAGGAAGGGAGATTAAAGAAATATAGAGAAAATTCTGTCCATCTCACGGTTAATGAGGGTGCTAGCAGCAGTAAGGGAAAACCAGGGAAAAAGGGTAAAAAGAAGGATAAGACTCCTGGAGCTGTTAAGGAGGGTCAAATCCGTAAAGATATGAAATGTCATTTCTGCAAGAAATTTAGACACTTCAAGAAAGATTGCCCAAAATGAAAGGCTTGGTTCGAAAAGAAAGGTACATATTATGTTTCTGTATGCCTTGAATCAAACCTTATTGAAGTTCCTGTAGGATCGATACACACTAAGATAAGCAATCAGATGGGGGGTGAATGATTGTGGAAGCTAAAATAAAATTTAAGACTCCCCCTTAAAGACAAAACCTATTTAAGTAGAATAGTATAGCAAGTAGCAAGGATTCTTAGAAAGAAAGAACAATCAAAGTTATGCAATGATGTGAACCATGCAAAACTAGAAAACGTGATGAGCTCACCTCTTGCAAAAGCGTACACAATTTTGAATCTCCAGAATCACGTTCGTCTTGCTCCAAAAACAATTGGATCGCTGCTTGCGCTGTTTTTTTATTTTTTTAAAGAAATACTCGCTGCGCCGCCGTATTATTTTCTACCAAAAATCATGGCTGAAGACCATAGCCGTCCGCCACCCTCAGGTTATCTAGTTGGCTCTTCTTTGCTTGTCACGAAGTCATCAAAGAAGCTAGCATACATGTATTAAGCAACTAGAAAAGCAGTCACGTCACGTATGCATGCAACAACCAGAGACTCAATCTTCCCAAGCCACTAAAAGTATTAACTCCTCTGTATACACGTTTTTGAAGATTCCTACTGCTGCCGTAAAACCCGTCAAGTAATACGCCGTGAGCCTAAACTCAATTAGCCCTAATCACTTTTTAATCTAAACGCCCAGCCACCACAACACATTTTTTTCTTTTTGTGAATTCCTACGGATGCTGTTTCTCCAAATTAAAACATGCATGCATGCAATTATTAGTAGCCTTTGTCTCAATCTCTAAACAACTAGCATGCATCAAGCCAGTAGATGGAAAGCAAATGACTTGCACAGCAGTAATCAAGTAGTACATACTCGTACTCAATTGATTATCTAGTCTCCTCCCTCAATTGCTTACAAATCACGGCACTCATGCAACGTCCTGTGCACATCCTGTAGGCTTATATAGCAAAGATAAACTTTGGCACGCAGGCCATACTAGCACGTCACGGCTTGAATCCGACTAGAACTCTTGCACACGTTTATTAACCTCCTACTCCAACATGGAAACGGCCACATGCGACCACTCCGTATACTACTCGTGCCGTCTCACGCAATCGTATACGACTCGTATACGCGTCGTCCGGGCACATGCGGCCTTGCCGCTTGCCTCCGCTTCACATGCAGCCTTGGCCACGAAGCATCTCCGCGCCTCCAATGCCGCATCATCTCCATGCGCATTGTTCTCTAGCCTGAACATCCCGCATGACATCCTTGACCGATAGGACCTCAGTTCCTCCCTGAACTTAGTCCCGAAACCTCAGTTCCACCCGAACCTAGTTTCAGTCCTATCATCAACCATGTTCCGCCTCAAGAAACACCTGCACATGAATAAATAAACAACCGCGTACGAGCACAAGTCCACGACTTGACTCAAGTCAATCCGCACAATACCTCACACGGGCATATCATGCAACATACGACAATCCGTATACGCGAATGTCAATCCGCACACACAACACACCATAAGTAAAATCATAACCAACGTTGTCAATTATTCATTACCTAAAATAGCCAAAACCTAGCCACATGGTCTAACGGTTCCCAATAATACCTGGTGGTTAGATACTGGTGCAACTACTCATGTGTCGCATATTTTACAGGGATTCCTTTTGATCCAACGTTGTCAATTACACACTGAAGGATTGTATCACTTTAATCTTAATAATAGATTTGCTGAATCTCTGTTTAATGTTGAATTTTATGTTGGCAATAAATGTAGTGCACGTAGTGAATGTTCTGCTTTTCTATGGCATCAAAGACTTGGTCACATATCCAAAGAAAGAATAATGAGGTTAATAAATAGTGAAATTTTATCTCAATTGGATTTTGTCGACTGGAACATATGTGTAGAATGCATTAAAGGTAAACAAACCTTGCATATATCAAAGCATCCTACCACAAGAAGTAGTGCACCATTAGAGTTAATACACACTGATATCTGTGGTCCTTTTGATGTTCCTTCCTGGGGAAATGAAAAGTATTTCATCACTTTCATTGATGATTACTCACGTTATTTCTATTTATACCTGTTGCATGAAAAGTCTCAAGCAGTGGATTACTTAAAGATATTCATTAATGAGGTTGAAAGGCAACAAGATAAAAAGGTTAAAGTTATGAGATCTGATAGAGGTGGTGAATATTATGGTAAATATAATGAAAATGGACAATGTCCAGGTCCATTTGCTAAGTTCCTTGAAAGTAAAGGTATTTGTGCACAGTATACAATGCCTGGAACACCTCAGCAAAATAGTGTAGCTGAAAGGAGAAATCGTACTCTTATGGATATGGTTAGGAGTATGATATGTAATGTAAATGTACCTATATGCTTGTGGATGTATGGATTAAAGACTGCTGCATATATTCTAAATAGGGTTCCTAGTAAGTCAGTTCCTAAGACTCCTTATGAACTATGGACAGGAAGGAAACCTAGTTTAAGACATCTTCATGTTTGGGGTTGTCCAGCAGAAGTAAGGATATATAATCCACATGAAAAGAAACTTGATGCAAAAACCATTAGCGGTTATTTCATCGGTTATCTTGAAAAATCTAAAGGATATATATTTTACTGTCATAACCATAGTACAAGAATAGTTGAGTCTAGAAATGCTCGATTCATCGAGAATGGTCAAATTAGTGGGAGTAATGAATCTCAAAGAATAGTTAATGAGATTCGAACAGAAACTTCTTCAACTAACATTTCTCCTCCAGATGTTGTTTTAAAGTTGTCTAACAACACAGAAAGAGAAAATTTAGTTAGTGAATAGTCGATGGATGATATACAAGTCATGAAGGAAAAAGATATATCATAAGAAATAGCACTAAGAAGGTCTGTAAGACAGAAAAGACCAGCTATTTTGGATGATTATGTGGTATATTCTTTAGAACATGAATGTGACTTAAGTATAGATGAAGATCCAGTCTCATTTGTACAAGCCAAGAAAAGTAATAATTCAGAAAAATGGTTTAATGCTATGGAAGATGAGTTAAAATCAATGAATGACAACAAAGTCTAGGATTTGGTTGAGTTGCCTAAAGGATCAAAGCAAGTTGGTTGTAAATGGGTCTTTAAGACCAAACGCAACTCAAAAGGCAATATTGAAAGGTACAAAGCCAGACTTGTTGCAAAAGGTTATACTCAGAAAGATGGCATTGATTATAAAGAGACTTTCTCTCCAGTTTCTAAGAAAGACTCTCTAAGAATTATTATGGCTTTAGTTGCACATTATGATTTAGAACTTCATCAAATGGACGTAAAGGCCGCATTTCTGAATAACGATCTTGAAGAGGAAGTTTATATGGATCAACCAGAAGGTTTTAAAGTTCAGGGAAAGGAAAATTTAGTGTGTAAATTAAAGAAGTCAATATATGGGCTTAAACAAGCATCCCGCCAATAGTATATTAAATTTAATAATACCATTACATCGTACGGATTTATAGAAAATGCCGTTGATCGATGTATCTATCTTAAAGTCAGTGGGAGCAAGTTTATTATATTAGTCCTATATGTTGATGATATTCTGTTAGCCGCTAATGATAAATCATTGTTACATGATGTAAAGAAATTCCTCTCTACGAATTTCGAAATGAAAGATATGGGTGAGGCATCCTTTGTTATAGGAATAGAAATATTCTGTGATAGAAAACAAGTTTAGAATGGATAAATGCTCCGCCGGCATAGTTCCAATTCAGAAAGGGGACAAGTTTAGCAATATGCAATGTCTGAAAAATGATTTGGAACGAAGAGAAATGGAATATATTCCATATGCTTCAGTAGTTGGGAGCTTAATGTATGCATCAACATGCACTCGACCAGATATTAGCTTTGCTGCTGGTATGTTGGGTAGATATCAAAGTAATCCTGGGATGGATCATTGGAAAGCTGCGAAGAAAGTTCTTCGGTATTTACAAGGCACCAAGGATTACATGCTCACTTACAGAAAATCAAACAATCTTGAAGTGATTGGTTACTCAGATTCAGACTATGCTGGATGTGTAGACACAAGAAAATCTACATTTGGCTATATTTTTATGTTAGTTGGAGGAGCAGTCTCTTGGAAGAGTGGGAAGCAGTCGATTATTGCTACTTCTACTATGGAGGCTGAATTTGTGGCTTGTTTCGAAGTCACTATTCAAGCATTATGGTTACGGAATTTTATAACAGGTCTCCATATTGTTAACTCAATAGAGAGACTATTAAAAATTTATTGTGACAATTCCGCAGCCATATTCTTCTCCAAAAATGATAAATACTCGAAAAGTGCAAAACACATGGAATTGAAGTATTTGTCAGTTAAAGAAGAAGTACAAAAACAGAAGGTGTTTTTTGAGCATATTAGTAATGATCTTATGATAGCGGATCCGTTAACTAAAGGTCTACCGCCCAAGACATTTAATGGTCATATCGAAAGTATGGGTTTAATTGAGAAGTCCTTGTTATCATAATAATGTGTTTGTAAAGATTTGTATAAGTTTGTACAAATAACAATTGCTCATATTATTGTGACAAGTTTGAATTCAATAAAAGAATTGTTTTTGTCCTTTCTTTCACATTATAGAGTTTAGTGAAATATTTTAATTAAGGATTATGTTTTCCTTAATTAAAGATATATTTTGGATTAAATTGATTGTGATATATGGAAGGAATCTTATTGACTAAAAATTTGAGACCACCATAATCCTTTCAATTTAAATTTAATTAAAGATATGACTTGATAAATTCACGGATAGTGTGCACTTAAAGTTCATATGTGAATCATCAAGTTAATACATGGGTCAAGTGGGAGATTGTTAGTTTAAATAACGGAAAAGTGCCCCATGTAATTTATTGATTAATTCTAATTATAAAAGATCTAGTATGATGATTGCTAGATTTAAAGTATTAGAATTATTGGGTTTAAAATCCCTCTTGTCTTCCTTATAAAAGAATTATATATGAATTCTTGTATTAGAGAATATTAAATTTAACAGTGTAATATAAAAGGTATTTATGAATGCATTAAAGTAATACTTAGTTAGCCATTAAAAAGGTATATCACTGTGCAACGCAACAAGCATTAGCATGCATGCCGAACTGTCAGATTGCCAAAGGAAGCAATAAATGACTGCATGCATGTGCTTTCAGATTGCCAAAAGGTAGCTGCCAAACTGCATGCAGTTGGAGATTGCAAAGACGCCTTGTTCTGCCTGCGTACAGGTGTCTTTTCTGGCTGACAAACAGCCCCATTTGTCCACTATAAATAGTGCTCATTTGTCAAAGAAGAGTACGTATGGTATTAAGTAATTACACTGAGTTTTCTCATACAATGAGTTCTTTAATCATCAAAAAAACATTGAAAAGTAAAAGACAGAGATAAGAAAAAATATCTACTGTGAGGAAGAAAAATTTACTACAACATGGATCAAGGTATATATATATATATTTATGTATGATTAAAATTGAACAAAATAGTGTTGTAAATTAAAGTTTCCGCTTACAGTCACTACTACAGAAACCATTATCACAGATGGTTCAAAAACGTCATCACAGACAGTTTTCTGAACGGTCTGACTTTATGGGTCAGTGATAATCGAAGGTTATCACAGACGGTTTTCAAACCGTCTGTGGAGTATGTATCACAGACGGTTTGTAACTACAGACGGTCAGTGATGCTAGCTATCACAGACGGGTTGTAAGAAACAACCGTTTGTGATATAGGCATATCACAGGCGGTTTTTAACAATGTTCAATCAATGGATGAAATTCAAATTGAATTAAAAATTAAGCCTGAAAAAGATGATCTATAAAGTGGTAAAGGAAAATTTACAGTAAAAAACCTTTTAAAAATTCAAAAATAGGTTCACTCCGATGTGTAGTGACCGAAATTTTTGGCCTAAATTGACCACCCTGGTAAAATTTGAAAACCCTGTACGTGACATCTGTACCGGTGTATCGGTGTATGCATGTTACCGGCCGAATCGTCCCCATGCCGCCAGAAATCAGCGTTGTGTCCTGAAATGCATGTAGCGGCCGCGCGTGGCCCCGATGAGTTACAGGCGCCGGCCTCGGATTGTTGTGAGAAATGGGGAGCTTGCGGTACCGCTCAGTTCAGAGGACATTCGAAATAGTGTTGATTTATGATTTTTTTTATTATAGTTAGTTTATTTTTTACTGTAACTGAGTTGACTTATTTGATATAATTAAAATTTTAAAAAATTTAAAAATAGAAAAAATATGTTAACCTATCACGGATAATACAAAGGAATACGAGTTACACAGCAAATACCTTAGAATAATCTAATGCAAGTCATAATCTATTCTGACTTCCATCTCACAGCAGTATAGTTTTATTCTTGACATATTATAGGGAGCTACGCAGCTCCGTACAGGGAGCTACGTTTGGTTGTACATTGACGGCAATAATGCACGGTAGTATGGACCATGCAGGCCACAGAGGTGGATCCATATTGCATCGCCAGTGTCTTTTGCAACAAGTTAATTCTTAAACAATCCAAAGTTTTGAGAATGATTTTCACCCATCCCATGGTCAGTTATAGTCAATTTTCACTACTCACGATTTTTGAAGAAAAAAAATCTTTTCGATCTGCCACCTAGAAGGAATCAATCTGGTGGTAGAATTCCAATAGCGGCTGAACTATATGTGATTTGTGCATAGTTTTTGTCCCTTCTGAAAATGGTACTCCGTAGATCCAACAGATCTGATTGATCTTGGATCCTAAAGGCTGGACAGTCAGAAATGTTAATTACTATGACTGCTCCCTCCAATCATAAACGAATGACGCCCTAGAATGCATGTGGCAAACCATATTACTTATGATCAAATTAAAGATACTATTTAAAAGTTATGGTAAGAAACATTTGTATATGGTAGTTACCGTCCCACATTGAATTATTCCCCCTTGATGATTTGAGTACCATGATGCTATTGTCACCATAGGTTGGGAAAGTTATTAATGATGATATGCTAGTTGTCACATGGGTTGTACGATAGAATGCTTAGCCTGCTTAATCTACGATCGGGTTTGTCATCACATGTGAATCTTTAACTTGACTTAATGAAATATGGAACCGTGGTTGGTGCCATATGTATTAAAATTTGTGCCATGACATTGGTGTGTCATCGGTGTGGTCATACAAACTTGGTTTTCACTTGGGCAAGTGATCGTGTAGTAAAGGGGGAAGTGTAGGTTCACTTCGTGGGATGTGGGAGTCTCGCCCGGGTAAACTTAAGGACTTAACTTTGTGCACCATTGATCTAAGTTTTATCGTGCAAACCACATGTCTAGTATGTGATAGACCTGACTGATTAATTTGGGATGTTTTAATTTCAATCTCGCCATTGTAATGAACATAGTTGCTGATTTCCATGTGACGCAAGGGGGTGTGATGCGAAACCCTAGCGGGCGGGATTGAGTTGAGATTGAACTTTGTAAAGGCCTTGTTATTATTTTCTTTAACATGAGGATTGTCACATCTTGTGGGTAGAGTTGTACCTCCTCTGAAGAGTGTAAAACTATTCGAATAGCCGCGTCCTCAGTCATGGACAACGCTCGGTGATTTCACACGGGGGTTAGTGAATTCATTTAAACTTGTGGATTTTGGTTGGTTAGTGAACAAGTAGTTCACTTTTGGCTTAGCTTGTGGATGGGATGTCCACATGTGATTTACTTCAACTCCATTGATTATTTATTATTGTTATCCATTAAAGTTCACTTTAAATCTATTTATCATATTTATCTTGAAATGTTATTTATGCAAATTAACCTTTCAACCCCCCATTGGTAAGCCTTGCATAGTATATTGCATTCATTTATTACAAACGACTTATTGAGTACCAATGTACTCATGACTTTACGCCTATGTTGCTCAGTTGAGAAGGAGGAGTATTATCTGAAGGAGGTATCAGAAGGAGAGTACTTCGATGACTTTACGGATTAGGACTTCGTTCTCCACTCGATAGCCTGTGGGCGTGTCGATTGGCTGCTACGCTTTGTTTTGGTTTTCTGCTGCTAGATTTTAAGCCCTTCTGGCTAGTGATATTGTAAGCTTGGTCATAAGGTCGTACCTTTGAGATTTATTATTATTTGAGATTTCCCTTTATTTTAGCGTGTGTATGGTTGTGATTACATCTATGTTTAACTGTGTGCACTAGCGTGATCCTGGACTAGTGTAGTTTACACAGAGAGTCTAAATTTGCATATTCAAATCTCGACAACACGTCCACAAAAATGCGAGGAGCCTCCACGTCCATGGACGGAGCCTTCTTGCAGATGTTCTTGAGATGGACGTTGATCTCGCCCAAGTCAAAGTCTGTTCCATTCAAACCATAGTCAAAATATAGAACCCCAAAGATACTCTCAGAAGGGGAAGAATTTAACTACACTTACTAGTTTCATAATCTCTAGTCATGTCGAAAGCACCAGAGTACATCCACATGGGATGCTCTCGCCTCTTCAAAGGGCTAATGAGGCCGGTGATGCAATCCTTGACTACATGCCAACCCATCAGCCCGTTGTCCCTCAGCTCCTTGATCGCGGAGATGTAAGGAGCAATCCTCGTGATGTCTTTTGGGACCGACTTCCTGGAGGTACTCTTCTCGGCTCCCTTACCCACAAACGAGAGGCTGTCTTTACTCGTGGTTTCCCAATAGAACCACTTCTACTTCCACAATGGCCACAATGAATTTGTAAACATCATGATGTAGGCTTCGGACTTGCCGATATGGAGCTTGAATCCACAGCTCCCAGCGATCCCAGCCTGGCGGCTTAGCTCATGGTAATAGCAGAAAAGCTCCAAGTCCGCAGGTATTCCCAAGTACGCTTCGCATAGATAGACGAAGACGCTCAACATCATAATCGAGTTGGAAACTAAGTTCGCCAACTCGATTCCGAAGTACTCCAGAACGGCGGTAAAGAAGGGATGAGTAGGGGATCGGAGGACACACTCACTTAAGTTCGGGCGTTAGATAATGAGGATAAAATAATCCTCTAGTTTGTTACGTCAGTATATTCCTCGAATATACCCCTTAGCGGTAAGGGAGAAAATTCATAAGGTAGTCGTAGATCTCAATACGACTACTCCGTAGACCCTTCTACGACTACCTAGTCGTAAGTCTCACTACGACTACCTAGTCGTAAGCCCTTCTATGACTACCTAGTCATAAGTCCTGCTACAACTTCCTAGTCGTAAGCTCATATGACCACTTAGTTGTAAGTCTTACCTACGACTACTTGGTTAAGTCCCGTTGCGACTGCCCAAGTTAACGACTGACATACTCCCGCGGTAGGGCGGTCTGATAAGGCAGTTAAGTATGTGCTTATACACTATAACCGCACATGATCTCGTCTATGTCTCTCTGACAACAACCGTCCTACGGCGAACTACTCCCACGTCCCTCTAACATTAACCAACGTCCAACGGTTAACTCCTGAAGTGACAAGGCGTCTCCTAGGTGAGGAGACATTGCCACCGATTCGCCTGCTATATAAAGTATAGGTTTTGTGTAGAGAGAGAGGCCATTGCGAGTGATAGGACCTTGTGGGGGTGTAATCCTTTCTGTAATTCCTTGCATTGTACGAGCTTTTGAGCTATTTTCATAGTAGATATTGCACAGGACGTATGGTTATTATTCTCTCAGGAGAAGGCCCGAACCTGGATAAAATGTGCATGTCTTTACTTTGTGTGTTCACATTACAACCTTGATAGCTTTCCCATGAATACATATATTCTCGCAGTCAGTGCAATACATATATTCCACCAATGTATTCAACATATCCTCCTTGGCAGCTCTTATAAAAGCAGACACGCCATTAATGTACTCTTCACTCACACGACTTGCAGTATACATCCAGCTTTGGTCATATATTATGTACATATATAACAACTTAATTAGTATTAAAAACCAAAAATCCCGGAACAACAGTTCCATGTCCCTCTGTGTAAATCGCACTATCTCAGGAAAAGCTAGTACACACAGGCTCAAAAGTGATACATATCATGCATAATAACCACAAAATATTATTAAGCAAAGGTACGGGCCTTATAGCCAAGTTTTACAAAAGACGGCACATGGCCAACTGAAATAAAAATAGCGGAAAATAAATAACAAAAGAACAGCCCATCCTGCCTGTCCAAAGGCGAATGACTGTAAGACGCGGCCTACTCGTCGAAGTCCTCACCGAAGTCGTCGGAGTCCTACTCTGGCAACAGATTTTTAGCAAGGTGAGCACTTTAAAGTTCTCCACAAGTTACACCAGAAAATATAACTGAATGAATGCATGTATAGGGATTGACAAAGGAAGGCTTAATAGGGTACTTGTGCAGAAAAGCAATACTGAAATTTAAATACCATAATGTAAGTATGAAAAGCTGAATTTTAATACATCATATGAAACAATGTATTAACAATGTATTAACGTTAGTGTAGGCTCCGACCTATACTAATCTAACCACAGGTATCCCACCCGGACCATTGTCAAAATCAAAGTTATTTATCCAAAACCAAATTTTATAAAACCAAGTCTAATCTGTGAAAACTCTCCTGAGCATGTCCATGACCGTGGACACGGCTATCCAGAATAGATTAAAACTCTGCAGAGGTGTACAACTTTACCCATAAGACATGTCCTTCCTTTTGAGCCACGTGATTAATACACTGCCTTAGGTGTGCGGCGGGGAATTCACAACAGGCCGTTACAATGCTCCATAGCCAAAATAGTTACACCGCCACTAAGGTTTCACCACAACTCGAATCCACGAGTTGGAGCCCCCTCTTGTGCCATGTGACACTTCTCGCGGCCTGTGCCACGCTCACATTCATCCTATAGCATTTCTATGTTTGGAATGTTATACATTACTTAGCCAAGTCCGTCCCATACCGGACTTATGATAGTACAAGGTGACTTTGTAAAATAATTCACAGAAATGGTCCTTAATTTGACTTAGGCTCAACCACAGTTCTCGTACTCGACAATCCACAATGTGTCACCAAACACGATGTATGCCGGCACCCTACCACCTAACCAATAGCCTAAGTCCAAATCAAGCTTTCTATTTTTATTTTTAAATCATTTTACAAACTATCCTTGACTCTCCGAAGTCAAGAATGCATTAATAGAAATTGTCATTTCATGTGAAATAATTGATCCCACCTAAATCATTCTAAGCCAAGCTAATCAATTTTCTAAAAAATTCTAGTTACTACTACTGTACCAACTAGTTTTTATCTAGGTGACAAGGTACGTGATAGCAAGAAGCAAATTTGGCCATACAAAGGAACATGGGTATTAACTAGAGTTTAAACCGTCTTTATATTACAATTGAATAAAAACTAAGCATGCATATATAGTAAAATAATATAAATAATTTAAAATAATAGGAACAATATGGTCAATGGTGTAACTTACCTTGCTTGAAGTTCTGCTGCGAATCGTTGTCGAAATTGAACTCTCCTAAATCGTCAAAATCTATACGCGAAGAATCAATTCAAATTCAAAAATAAAATTCAAATAAAATTCAAAAATTGATGGTCGCCGGTGCTCCAACAGGCGGCGGCACCGGCCGAGGTGCGAAAAAGGAAGTGGGCAGTGAGGGGAGTGTCCTGATACCTTGTGCGGACCCTGAGGGTGGCCGGAGGGGGCTGGTGGCGAAGAAAGGCGGCGGTGAAAGCTCGGTGGAGGGGTGGTCGACGATCGCTGAGGCACGAGGAAGGTCGGAGTAGCGTTGGCGAGGAGCGAGGAGGTGGCCGGAATTGCTCACCGGAGCTAAAAGTGGCCGACGGAGGAAAAGTGAGGAGCGGGGAGGCTCGAGGCTCAACGTCCCGAATTGGAGGGTGAGGGGGAGGCGGTGTGTCAAGGGGATGCTCGGGGAGAGCTTTATATAGGCGGAGGGGGACGCCGGAGGGGGTAACGGCTCGCCGATTTTGGTAACGGCCGCAAGGCTTAAATGCGCCGGTGAAAGAGGGTTTAAAGTAGAAAGTAACGCTCGGATTGAGTGCGGTGGTGAATGAGGACCATAAAGTGCAATTGCACAGGAAGATTTGGTGGAAGAAACCATCGATTTAAAATCTCGGTTTCGAGCGTTAATGGCGGCGGCGGCTGTGGCGCGAGGAGGAAGATGCGGCGGAGATGATGGGCCTGACAAGCAGGCCCCGCTTGTCAGCGAGAGAGAAAAGGAGGAAAGGGGGGCAGTGGCATGGATTTGCGACAAGTGGCAAGGGAAAGAGAGCGGGGCCGTGCGATCCCGAGTGAAGCGGTAAGTTAAGAGCAACGGCCAATATTCGATTGGCAACGGATATCAAATCGGAGCCGTTCAAGCGAGGCCAAAGGGGTAAGTGACTTTGTGCGACCAAGATTTGATCCAGCGGTTGGTGGTTAAATCAGGACTGTCGAATGGGGATGAAGAGGTAAGTGGCTAGTAGCACCCGAGATTGATCGAGAGTGGAAAGGTGAGATCTGATACATCGAGTGCAACAAGTGGTTAAGTGCGGCTATGATTAAATCGGCCAAGGGGAAAGAGATTTTCAGAAAAGCTTAGGAGGGTTTAAAAAGCTTAGAAAAATACCAAATAAATTTTAAAAATTCCAAAAAAATTCAAAGAATCCTCTCGAACTACTTTGGACTTGAGAAAAATACTTTTGACTCATGAAAGTATTTAGTTTTCTGTAAAATCACAAAGTAGCCTTAAAAGTGAGTTTTTAAATTCTAGAAAATTCTGAAAATTTCAAAAATACATAAATGACTTAGGGAAATTGTAATACATTTATTTGGACCTTTATAAAATAGGAAAAAAAATAAATTTTCTCATACCCAAGCTTGAAATAAGATCGACAAAATCCAATTAAATTCCAATAAATCACACAAAATAGAGAAAGAAAATTTTGGGATGTTACATTACAGTATACATCCAGCTTCGGTCATATATTATGCACATATATAATAACTTAATTAGTATTAAAAACTACATGCATTGAGACTAGCTAAATCTAAATTAGCTAGATCTTCAAAGTATCTATATAACAGTCAGCGAAAATTAGCTAGATCTAAAGTTTGATACAACAAAAAACAAATTTTATTACTAACCATATCTAGGGCAACCAAGAATTTGATGAATCTTCAAAGCTCTCCTGCCAAATAAAACTCCTCCCACCAAATTAAATGGCCTGAAAGCCTTTGCCGCCTCCAGCTATAGCACCGGCTAGATCTGGATCGAAATGAAGATAGATGTGGTTCTGACGCGCGCAGGAAATACCTAGTCGGATTATCACAGACGGTTTTTAACAAAACCCATCTATGGTAATCGAATATCACAGACGATTTTCAATATAAAATCATCTGTGATATTCCAGATTATCACAGACGGTTTTTGTTAAAAACCATCTGTGATACTGGAATATCACAGAGCCAGAATTGTGCAATTCAGTTTTATATTAAAAACCGTTTGTGATAATCTGAATTGCACAATTTAGGCTTGTTTGTTAATTTGTTGTGTGTGTTCATGGCATGCCACACAACCTAGCTTGTGTCATTGTGTGTTCTCGCATGCAGTTTTGGAAAATTTTGGTACCTAATTTGTTACAAAATTCTTGAAATTTTATACTCAAAAATTGCTTACCGTTGTCTATAATTATTCGACTTGGAACTCCAAATCAAGTAATCACGCTTCTCATCATCAACCTTTTTGCGGATTCCATTGTTACCCCTGTCACAAGTTCGGCCTCGATCTATTTTGTGAATATGTCAATAGCCACAAAAAGGTACTCAAAGCCCCCTGGTGCTCTTGTAAACAGACCTAGGATATCAAGATCTCAGGTTGCAAAAGGCCAAGTAGTGGGATTGTTTGAAGAGCCTAAGCTGGTTGGTGTATTTGCCTGCCATAAAACTGGCATTGTATACACTTCTTAACCAACTGTTCCATGTTATTAAAGGCTGTTGGCCAGTATAAACATTGTCGAAAGGCCTTTCCAATCAGCATTCTGTAATAGACATGTGCTCTATAGATGTCACCATGTATGTCATTAAGGAGTTGTAATCCTTCTTTTTGCGATATGCATCGCATGAGAAACCCCTTGAATACTCCACTTATAGAGTATCCCATCAACCAAAGTATATATTTTGGCCTTGCGGGATAGACAATATGCTTCGAGATCGCCGTCTGCATCGAACCTTTTGAAGATACTTGTAGATGGAAGCCATCTAGGTATCCTCGTACTCTAGAGAGACTGCCTTATTAGGAGTTGTCTCTGGTACTTCAACCAGAGACAGTTTCTGGAGTTACTCCAAGAAGACTTTGTGTGGTACCTGTCATCAGGAGGAAGCTATTCAAGCTAACTTGTCAGCAAGAAAGTTATCCTTTGTGTTCTACGACTAATACTGCACTTACTGCTTGTGCATGGCAGATAGATATACTAAGAGTGTCTCGACTGGTTTCGAAGAAACCAAAATAGGAGCACTCGCAAGATGTCTCTTAACATCCTCGAAGACGTTAGCCTCTTTCGACTACTCAAAATCCTTGTGTTTCCTTAGACGCTTGAAGAAAGAAAGTCCTTTCTCTCTTAGTCGTGTGATGAAATGACTTAGAATCGCCATGCACTCGGTGAATTTTTGAACTTCTTTCTTAGTGGTCGGAGAGCGCATATGCTCGATGGCCTTGATTTTTTTAGGATTTGCTTCAATACCTCTTACCAAAACAAGGAATCCGAGCAACTTTCCTAAAGAAACTCCGAACATACACTTCTCGTGATTGAGTTTCAAGCGGTACTTTGTGAGGTTATCGAATATCTCGTGATTGACTTCTCTTATAAAGTCTTCTTTTAGTAGCTTGTCCAGTTCTGATATGATAGCTTCATGTCTATCTGGTGTGAATATCTGTAATTTTTGTTTTACGGGCTTCTTATCAGGCCGTAGAGCTAGCATGTGCTCGATTACCTTCTTAGGGACTCAATTGATGTGGGATGGCTACCATGTGAATACATCTACGTTTACCCAGAGGAAAGTGATGAAGGCGTCTTCCTATGTGGGTCGAAAGTAACCCCGTGCGAACGGTCTTCGAAAGCTCCGCTAGGTCCAAAGAAAGCTCCATGGCTTTGACGTAACTTTAGGCTTCTAGTGCTTAGTCGAAGGCTGCGCCTTGGTAACTTCTCTAGTTGGGACCATCTTGAGGGACTTGCGGTCACATGTAAGCATTATTTTCTTGTCACAGCCGATTGTGATCACTCCCTTGGGACTTGTCATTAAGACTTTGATACACATAGTGAGCGACAATAAAAAATTGCCGACTTACACATAGTGAGCGACAATCAGAAATTGCCGACTTACACATAGTGAGCGACAATCAGAAACTATATGAGTATCACATTATACGCCATGTCAACATCAACCACATCAAAGGAGACTTTCTATGTCCTGAAGTTGCCCGGAGACCCAAACGTAACAGGTAGAAAAACTTGGCCAATGGGTTTGGCAAACACCTTGGTACGATCCCATGGAATGAGTATCGCATAGGCTTTATTCTGGTACAAGGGATTTGCATCTCATCCAAAGCACTTATAAATAAAATATTTAAAGAACTACTACCATCATTCAACGTGCAATTCACTTGATAGTTATTGATGGTGGGTTTGACCACGATTGAAAACCGACTTAGTCGAGTCAATGGGATCGGACAATCACTTTTTTCAACAAAGATGGTGACTTTCGACCACTTAGTAAGATTATTAATAAAGGGAGGGTCGATGAAGTATACCTTGTTAGATATATCTCATATAGTTGTCTAATTACCCTGTTGTATAGGCGGTTTCCTTCATGTATGACATACCCGTACATGTATATATATTCACCCATTGGCCTCATGATGAATACAAGCACTATTCATAACATGGTATCAAAGCCAAGGGTTTGTCATACCTAGGGCTTCATCTTACTTGCTGTTGTCAGCTGCCATTGCTTTTCCGCACCGGATCCTCTTCTTCCAGTCAGCCGCCATTGCTTTTCCACACCGGATCTTCTTCCGTCGGATCCTCTTCTTCCCACCGTCGATCTACAGCCCATTTTTGGATTGATCTACGGCGCCCCGAGCCTGCCACTCGAGATCGCCTGTTGGAGCCGGCTAGGGCTATCGCGGTCGCAACCGATCAAACGCCACCCGCCACCGCTGAGGAGATCGCTTTCGTGGTCTTCACCTGGAGACCGTCTGGTGTCGAAGGCGAAAAGGGGCACCAAGGTTTCTTCGGTGGAGGTGGTAGATCTAAGGGCCTAGTGCCCTCCTTTTTTCGGTGGAGGCAGCGGATTTGAAAGCCACGGCGGCCAAGCTTCTCCTTTCTTTGGTGGAGGCAACGGATCTGGAAGCCCCAGCGGTCGAGCTCCTTCCTTCACCCGTCGCACCTATCACCTGCCCGGATCTCCCACCGCTGCTCTCTGACTGCCCGCAGCCTACCCAGATTTGCTGGTCGCCGCTTGGAGCATGATCGCCTATCGCCGATATTTGGCCGGCGATCAAAGGGATCCTGGGCCGCCTGCTTTGCCTTCATATCTCCGTTCGAGATCGCCTCCAGGGCCATCAACGTCGTCTTCAGAGGGATCCGAGGCCGCCGGTGTGTGCGGTCGTATGGCCCATCATAGGAGGCTGAGCCAGTTTTAAATCAAAACCACCAAGTAAAAAGAAAGAAAGAAAAAAAAGAAAAAATTTCTTCTTTTGCAAGCTCAGTTTCTGTTCCTCGTTGCCCGGTGATCTTCGATGGTCTCAACTATCAGGATTGGTTTCAACATATGCATCTCCACATGCGTGGTCAGCGTCTTTGGGAGTTTCTTACCGACGAGTTGCCTTGTCCGTCTTAGAGACTTTCAAGTCTCAGTATGCTGCTTACAAGACATGAATCAATGAGGATGCGCGTGCATCTGCTATTCTGGTTACCAGCATGGAGGTGCACCTCACTAGTGATGTTGTTGGTCTGGCTTCCGCCTAGGCAATGTGGGCACAACTGTGCCATCTGGTGATTCCTTGTATCTTGCTATTGTGCGTCAAGAGCAGTCTGTAACATCCTATTTTTCAGCCCTTTTAAAGTCTTTAAAAAAATTATTAATTGAATTTTCTAGAATTTATTAAAGCTTTAAATGAATTTTAGTGAATTAAAAGGATTTAATCTGACTAAAATAAATATTTACATAAGCTATTTTCTAGAGCTCATTTTGTTTTATTTATTTTTTTGAAAAAGAAAAATCTGAAAAACCCTTATGAATAGTAATAGGCCGGCCCATGACTGTTCACCGACCCAGCCTCCCACAGTCATCCAATGCCGTGCTCGCTGCGCGTTGCACATCCGCTCGCCCGAGCCCGCTAGTTCGCCCGTAGCCGCCCAACTGCGCCCGTGCCATGTGTCGGCCATCTAAGCCGCCATGCACTGTGCATCTGCACGTTCTCCCGTGGTCATCTGATTGTTGCTCACACCGCACGTCTCGCACCCGGACTTCGCCGCCCGTTGTCCCGCGCACGCAAGTCTCAGCGTCCGTGCCCAAGAGGGATTCCTCGCATGTGCACGCGGTAACCGAGCCGAACTCCCCTCGACCTCTGTGCCCGCCGCTCTCCGCATCTCCGCCGCCGCTGAGTGCTCAGCCATCCCGAGCTTCGCCGTCGTCGCCGAAGACTGCCATTCTCGGAGGCGCGCACCTCTGCGCCATCTGCACAACCCGCTGCCGCTGCTCCACCACTCACCGGAGCTTCCCCATCCCTGCACTACCGTCGCACCCAAGCCCACTGCCGCACCCCCACACCCGCACACGTCCGCACCGCCGCTGTCAGATCCTGCTGATGTCAGCCCGCACCTGCGCGCTGCTGACAATTCACCTTCTCAGTGGACCTGGTCTACCGTGAGCCAAGAGGCTGACAGCTCGGTCCCACTTGTTACTTGTACTGTGCCATAGACTCGTGGACCTGACCCATTCGAGTCAGTATCCTAGTTAGCAGACACGTCAGTCCTAGCCACCACGTGGAGCCATGTGTCCGTGCCACATTAGCGTCACGTCAGCACCGACTACCCCTACGGGCCATGTCAGCCTGCCATGTCAGCATGCCACGTTAGCCCTAGTGCCACGTGTCAGCCCAGTCAGCTGCCGCGTCAGCATCCACCCCATGCACTGCTCCGTGAGCCAAGTCCATCGTGAACCCATTTTATCCTGTGCACCGAGCCCATAACATAGTAGCTTTTTCCGATTTTCTAGTATTTTCTAGCCAAATAATTTTCTGAGAGCCTATTCTCCACCGTCCTAGCTTCGATTAGCCCCATTTTGTTTTTCTAAATTCATCCAAAATTGAGCTCTACCTTTTGGTTATGGTTTTGAGATTTTTGGTGCTCATTTGAATTTTATTTGATTTTATTTTTGTGCTACGGCTATTTTCTCCCTCGTTAGATCGCGTCTTCGAAGGAGCAGGAGCACCACCGGAAGATCCAGAGTCCCTCGCTGAGCTACACCAAGGCAAGTCGTGTCCTTTGATCATGTTGAACCTAGTTTTCAATCTATTATTTATTTATTTTGATTTAAATTATTCTACATCGCTATTTCGTTACAAATCCTTGTATTGGTAGTTATCCTCCCAATTGAGTAATCCCTCCTTGATAATTTTGAATACCATAATGCCATTGTCACCTTAGGTTAAAAAATTATTTAGTGATATCATACTAGATGTCACATAGGTGGTACGATTAATATGCTTAGCCATGCTTATAGTTCGATGGATTCATCATCACATGTGAATAATTAATTTGACTTAATGAGATATTGAATCGTGGATGGTACCACAGTTATAAAAATTTGTGGTTTTCACTTGAGCGAGTGATCGTGTAGTAAAGGGGGAAGTGTGGATTCACTTCGTGGGATGTGGAAGTCTCGTCTGAGTAATATTAAGGACTTAACTTTATGTGCCATTGATCTGAGCTTTACCCTGCAAACTACATGTCTAGTATAAGATAGACCTAACTGATTAATTTGGGATATTTCAATTTCAATCTCTCCATTGTGATGAACATAGTTACTGATTTCCATGAGGTGCAAGGGGGTGTGATGCGAAACTCTAGCGGATGGGATTGAGTTGAGGTTGAACTTTGTATAGGCCTTGTTGTGATTTTCTTTAATGTGAAGATTATCACATCTTGTGGGTACAGTTGTGCAACCTCTGTAGAGTGAAAACTATTTGAATAGCCGTGTCCCCGGTTATGGACAATGCTCGGTGATTTCACACGAAGGATAGAATTTTCATAAAAACTTGGATTGGTTATACTAGAAAGTGAACGGTTAATTTACTGTTGGTTTAGCTCGTGAATGGGAGGTTCACAAGTGGTTTATTCAATTTCGTTGATTATTTATTATTATTTTTCTTAAAGTTATTTTCAATCTATTTACCATATTTACTTTAAAATATTGCTTTCTATAAATTAACCTTTCATCCATCCATTGGTAAGTCTTGCATAGTATATTACACTTATTTATTACAAATGACTTGCTAAGTACCAATGTACTCATGGCCTTATGCCCACTGTTGCTATGTTGAAGAGGAGTTGTACCAGCAGGAGGTACTAGAAGGAGGATACTTCAGTGACTTTACAGAGTAGGACTTTGCTCCCTAGTCGATTGGCAGTGGGCATGTAGAATGGCTTCCACGTTTATTTTTATCTTTCCACTGCTAGATTTTAAGTCCTTCAGGCTAGCAAGTTGTAAGCTTGACCATAAGATCGTACTCAGATCATTATTAATATTTGAGTTTTTCCTTTATTTCATCGAGTATATGGTTGATATCTTATCTATATTAAACTGTGTACACTAACGTGATCTTGGACTAGTGCAGTATACACAGAGAGTCCGAATTTGCATATTCGGGTCTCAACACAGTCGCTACAGCAAGGAGATGCAAGTTTGGACGATTTCTATGCTCAGCTATCCGTGGTATGGTGCCATATTGACTCCTTAGGTCCAGATGTTTATCGCAACTGTCAATGCTGTCAGCGTCAACAATCTCACCTAGAGCTTCGTCGCATCTATGACTTCTTGACACGTCTCCGGTCAGAGTTTGAGCAGACTCGTGCTCAATTGCTAGCTTGTCACCCTCGTGTGACTCTGTTGGAGGCCCTTACAGCTGTTCGTACTGAGGAGATCACCTTTGTGGTTCAGGTCTACTGTCACCATCGTCGTTCCCTTCGGTTTTGACAGCCTTTTCAGCTTCTACTCCTCCTGCGTCGCCAGTTACGTCTTCATCGGTTGTGCCTCCACCAGTGACAGCTGCTGTTGGTAGGAGATTCCACTGCACCTATTGCAACAAGGATAGACATCTGGAGCAGTTTTGCTATAAGAAGAAGAAGAATTTTCATCGCGGTTCTCGTCCTTCGAGGGGCACTAGAGGTTCCTCCTCTCAGCGGAGTCCTAGTGCCTTTGACACTCAAAAGTTTCTACAATTGTTAGGCCGCATGGTTGCTTCTGCATCGTCAGGTACTACCGATTCTACTACTTAGTCTTCAAATGAGAGACTACCTTCTACTCCTTCCGCAGGTATATCACCTTGGATTCTTGATTCTGGAACTTCTTTTCATATGACATCTGATTCCACCACTCTCACTTCCATTAATCCTTTAGTTGCCCCTATTTCTATTTAAACAGCAGATGGTACCTCTCTTTCTATCATAGGATGAGACACTCTTTTAAATTCATCTTTTATTTCTTCCTGCTATTTCTCATATCCCAAAACTAACTATGCAACTCATATCTGCCGGTTAGCTCACTGATCATGATTGTCGTGTCATTCTCGATTTTGATTCTTATTGTGTTCAGGATCACCGCACGGGGACTCTGGTTGGTACTGACCCCCACCACCATGATTCCCAACGGCTCTGGGAGCTTGAGTGGCTTCATCTTCCTTCTGTTGCTCCTGCCAGTCTAACCACCTCCACCACTGCCTCCACATCTGCTGTTTTGCTCAGTGGCATCATTTTTTGGGACATCTTTTGGGTCACGTATGTCTTCTTTACTTCGTCGTGGCCTTTTAGGATCTGTGTCTAGTGATGCTTCTCTTAATTGCTAAGATTGTAAACTTGGCAAACAGCTTCAACTCCCCTATTCTTCTAGCGAGTCAGTATCTCAGTGTTCTTTTCATCTTGTTCATTCTGATGTATGGGGACCAGCTTCTTTTGTCTCGAAAAGAGGTCATCGATATTATATAATTTTTATTGATGATTTTTTTCAACATACATGGATATACTTTATGTCATCTCGTAGTGATGTTTTATCCATCTACAAGATTTTTGCCATCATGGTCCGTACTTAGTTTGACTCTTCTATTCGTGTTTTTTGTACTGATTCTGCTGGGGAATACTTATCAGGAGCTCTTCGTGGTTTTCTTACTGAGCAAGGCACTCTCTCTCAGTTTTCTTGTACTGGTGCTTATGCTCAGAATGGTGTGACTGAACGCAAGCATCACCATCTTCTTGAGACAGCTCATGCTCTTATGTTTGCTTATAATGTTCCACCATACTTCTGAGCTGAGGTTGTTTTCACTACCACTTTTTTTATCAATATTCAGCCCTCTTCTGCTCTTCAAGGTGGGATTCCAGTCGAGCATCTATGTGGCAAGACTCCTGATTATTCCAGTTTTCACCTCTTTGGGTGTATGTACTATGTTCTTCTTGCATCTCGTGAACGCATCAAGCTGACCGCTCAGTCTTTTGAATGCGTGTTTCTAGGCTACAGTGCTGAGCACAAGGGATATCATTGTTAGGACCCTGTTAGCCGACGGATGCGGATTTCTTGGGATGTTATTTTTGATAGTCTCATCCTTTCTATTCGCGCCTTTTTTCTTCCTCCACTTCAGCATCTATTGTCGAGCCACTTTCTTTCCTAACTTTTCCTTCAACTCTCATAATTGCCACTCCACCACCATAGTCTTTGGTCTCTCCGGTACCTCCTTTCTAGTCGGCACCCTCTTCACCACTAGCATCCTCTCCTGAGGTTGCTCCTGGTCTTGTTCCTTCTTATCCTCTCTACTATACTCGCCGTTCGCGGGTTAAGGACTCTTCTGATATACCATCTTCTTTTGATGGGCCACCCTATTCAGCCTCTCCTCGCTATGCTCTTCACGATCGTCAGTCTATTTGGCCTCCTACGCGTTTTAGTTTTGCTATCGCTGCTCTTGCTGAACTGACTTCTTATTGTGATGCTGTTATTCATTAGGAGTGGCAACATACGATGGTAGAGGAGATTGCTGCCCTTGAGCGTACTGGCACGTGGGATCTTATTCCTCTTCCTGCACGTGTCACTCCTATCACATGCAAGTGGGTCTATAAGGTTAAGACTCCCTCTGATGGTTCTCTTGAGCGCTACAAGGCTCGTCTTGTGGTACGTGGTTTTCAGTAGGAGTATGGTCATGACTATGATGAGACTGTTGCTCCTGTTACTCATATGACCACTGTTTTCACTCTTCTTACTATAGCCTCTATTTGCCAGTAGTTTATCTCTCAATTGGATGTCAAGAATGTCTTTCTCAATGGCGAGTTACGTGAGGAGATCTACATACAGCCGCCCCCTAGGTATTCAGTTCCTGAAGGTATGGTTTATCGTCTTCGCCGATCTCTCTATGGCCTCAAGTAAGCTCCTCGAGCTTAGTTTGATCGTTTCTCTTCTGTTATCACTACATCTGGTTTCTCTACCAGTACTCATGACCCTGCTCTTTTTATTCACATCTGGTTTCTCTACAACTGTATGATTTGAACCCCTCTAATCAATGCTAAAAAGGTATTTATGAATGCATTAAAGTAATACTTAGTTAGCCATTGAAAAGGTATATCACTGTGCAAGGCAACAAGCATTAAGGCATCTCCAATAGTGCTGAGTCAGCTGGCTATTTGCATGTACACATCAGCATATATCCTATGTGGAGGAAAGAGAGTATGCAAAACACAAACAGCTAGCTACTATTTCGTCTCTAGTCTATAACGCAAAACGAGGCAGCATCTATAAATGACTATGTGTGCATGTAAATATCAAATAGCTACCCTTATAGATAGTCCTTTAGAATGCTAGCTTTTAGTGTGTACTCTATAGATGATGTGAAATTCTTATAAATAGTACTTAGCTAGGATCATTGGAGATACCCTTAGCATGCATACCGAACTGTCAGATTGCCAAAAGGAAGCAATAAATGACTGCATGCATGTGCTTTCAGATTGCCAAAAGGTAGCTGCCAAACTGCGTGCAGTTGGAGATTGCAAAGACGCCTTGTTCTGCCTGCGTACAGGTGTCTTTTCTGGCTGACAAACAGCCCCATTTGTCCACTATAAATAGTGCTCATTTGTCAAAGAAGAGTACGTATGGTATTAAGTAATTACACTGAGTTTTCTCATACAAGGAGTTCTTTAATTATCAAAAAAATGTTAGAAAGTAAAAGACAGAGATAAGAGAAAATGGCTACTGTGAGGAAGAAAAATTTACTACAACATGGATCAAGGTATATATATATATATATATGTATGTATGATTAAGGTTGAATAAAATAGTGTTGTAAATTAAAGTTTCCGCTTACAGTTATCTGCTGGTGAAAGAGCTTTGTATTGTTTTCACTCAGGCTGGAGTGAGGCAAAATGTGTTTGATTTTATTTTCTGTAAGCAAACTCTGCAGTGACCGTGGTTTCTAATAATAGGCATCGGATTCCTCCGTGTCACAAAAAAGAGAGAAAGGTGACAATAATCTTTGTAGCTACTGGCGTGAATAATTTGCAAATACTGGAGGGAAAATTTGTGAGGCACCATGTCATGTCAATGATTGTCGTGCACATACATGTATACAACAGGAAGTACGATTAGATTATATATATCTTAGTTTTTCCAAACAAAACATCTTCGTCATGATATAATGGTGGCGTGGACCGAGCGAATTACATGATTTACCTAGGCCTTGCTACTTAGCGTCTTGAGCTATATATAAAAGGCGCAAGCCAGCGGTCTAGCTTAAGGCATCGCACTAGCTACTTATTCACATGCAATTGATTTGATTCATTGAAACCACCTAGATAGCTAGCTAGTTAATTTGTTCAGCGACAGATAAAAAAGCAAGCAAATTAGAGGCAGCCATGGCTCAGGTGCTAGCGCTGCACTATGACGATGAGACACAGGCAGCAGCAGCACCATCGGTGTACTATTCTCTCGTGCTGATGGTGTGCCCTCTGATTCTCCTCCTGCTCATGAGCATCCGCTTTGCGATGACCAGCACGAGCAGAGGAGCAGGCAAGCTGCTGAACAAGCTGCCTTCGCCTCCATGGAAGCTCCTGTGATCGGTCACCTTCATCACCTCGTCGGCTCCCTCCCGCATATCTCCCTCCGCGACCTCGCCCGGAAGCACGGCCATGACGGCCTCATGCTCCTCCACCTCGGCGCCGTGCCGACCCTCATCGTGTCGTCTCCTCGCGCGGCGCAGGCCGTCCTACGCACGTACGACCACATGTTCGCGTCCCGGCCCTACTCCGCCGTCACCGACATCCTTTTCTATGGCTCGTCTGATATCGCCTTCTCCCCCTATGGTGAGCACTGGCGCCAGGTCAAAAAGATCGCCACCACGCACCTCCTCACTGTCAAGAAGGTCCGATCCTACCGGCGAGCACGCGAGCAAGAGGTAATCGATCGCTATCTATATTAATTTTAATTACATATCTGTGCATGCATGCCTATCGATCACTACTGTAATTAACTTGATCATGCACTGTGATGGATGACTAATGATCGACAGGTGCGGTTGGTCATGGCCAAGATACGCGAGGCAGCCACAGCGAGCATGGCGATAGACCTTAGCGAGCTGCTCAACTCGTTCACCAATGACATCGTGTGCCACGCTGTGTCGGGCAAGTTCTTTAGGGAGGAAGGTCGGAACAAGTTGTTTCGGGAGCTAGTCGAGGCGAACTCAATGCTCATCGGCGGGTTCAACCTGGAGGACCACTTCCCGAGCTTGGGGAGGCTAGACGTGGTGAGGAGGGTGGTGTGTGCCAAGGCCGAGAAGGTGAAGAAGAGATGGGATGAGCTGCTTGACAAGCTCATTGACGACCATGCCGCCAAGCCATCGATGCTACAACACCAGCGCGATGATGAAGGGAGAGACTTCATCGATGTGCTGCTCTCTGTTCAACAAGAGTACAACCTCAGCAGAGACAATATTAAAGCACTATTGGTGGTAATTATATAGTATTTTTCTATACAATATAGATCTAGCAGCTACAATATATAGGGTATATCATGCATATATGTACGTACACATGGGCAGGACATGTTTGAAGCCGGCACGGACACATCATTCATAGCGTTGGAATACGCGATGGTTGAGCTCATGCAGAAGCGCCATCTCATGGCCAAGCTACAAGCCGAGGCAAGGAGAAGTGGACAGGGAAAGGAAATATTTACCCAAGATGACCTGATGATCGGTAGCACGCCCTACCTAAAGGCGGTCATCAAGGAGACGCTCCGGCTCCACCCCCCGGTGCCCCTCCTCGTGCCCCACCTCTCCATGGCCGACTGCGACGTAGAGGGATACATGATACCCTCTGGGACGCGTGTCATCGTCAACGGGTGGGCTCTAGGTAGGGATCCAAGCTGCTGGGAGATGGCAGAGGAGTTCATGCCGGAGCGGTTCATGGAGGGTGGTGGCAGCGTGGCTGTCGACTACAAGGGAAACGATTTCCATTTCTTGCCGTTCGGGACAGGGCGAAGGACATGCCCAGGAATAAACTTCGCGATCGCCACCGTTGAGCTCATGCTGGTGAACCTCATGTACCACTTCGACTGGGAACTACCGAAAGGGTCGGTGATCGATACGGCGGAGTCGTTCGGAGTGACGGTGCACCGGAAGGAGAAGCTCCTCCTTGTCCCGGCACTGCCGCAAGATTAATAATAAATCGGTCTCTCTCGCGTGCGCCTGCAGCACAGCAGGGCATATGGACCGTCCGCTGGCTACTTGTCACATTCCTAGCAAGCTGGTATTACTACGGTGGACTGTCTCGCTTGTTACATGTAAGCATATATAAATAATACATGCAGTACTGAAACCATGATGATCAGATAAATACATCTTTGATTAACTAGCATGGCGACCCATGCATCTGCACGGCCATCATTTTAAAGGAACTACATATGGATAATCAAGAGTTGCATATTACATTAAAGAATTCAAATATTAGAATCTTAGGACATTATCAATTTGATTTAATTTCCATGTTTCTAGAGTTGGTTTCTTTCGTGATATTAATGTATATCAATATATGTTAAAAACAAATAATATAGATTATGTAACATCCCAAAATTCTTGAAACCAGTATAATTATTTTAAAAGTCACCATTTCTGCATTTTTGGGCTTTTTCAAAATTTCCAGCAGTTATTTATTATGTTTCCTTAATTTTTAGCAGCTAAAAATGAATTTTTGAAATTAATTAAAACTTGTTCAGAGCCTAGTAATAATTTAATTGGGTTATCAATATTCTAACGTTCATCCCCAAAAATTTCCATAGTTTTTATAGTTGGTTTGCTCATTTTAAAATATTAAAACTTGATTTTTGGGATTATTCAAATCTGAAAATAATTTCAATTCAAAATCCATTCTCAGGCCATATCACCGACCTTGGCCCCGCCCATATTTTGTTTTGGCCCAACTTCTATAACATCCAAAATTCTAGGAAGTTCAAAAATAAGTAAAATTTAAAACTTTTTGCTTGCATTCTTGGCTTTTGATTGAAGTTTCTTTGAAAATAGTGACCTCTGAAGAATTTTTGACAAAATTCTAAAATAGATAAAATCTTACAAAAAATACACAAGTTCTACACTGCGTCAGGAGCTTCCCCAAAAAGTTTTATAATTTTTGGAGTTAGCTTGCTAATTTTAAAAACTTGAAGTTTAATTCTAGAGTTAATTCAATTCAAAAACTAAATCTAAAACCCTAATTACACCAGGCCTATACAGTAAATTGACCCAACTCATTTTCATCTTTCGACCTAGGCCGCCTCTCATTCCCCAAATCATGTTTTCTCCTCTAGAAGATAAACTCCTGTGAATGTGCCATCTCTCTCTCTCTCTCTCTCTCTCTTGTCACCGACACCTTGGACCCACCTACTAGTTCCCTCTCTTCCCGGTGCCTCTTCAACACATAAGGAAAGAAGTAGTTCCGGCTCATGTTCTCCTCGGCTTGGGTAAGGTTTACCTCCTTATCCTTCTTTTTACTTCGGCAATTCGAAGCGTAGTGCCCGTACTTGTCGCAATTGAAACATTTTACATGACTACACCACTCCGATGTGTAGTGACCAAATTTATTACAATAAAAAACTTGATATGTGACTTATCATGGGAACTATCACCACCTCTTGCCTAGCTTTGTCTTTACGGCCACATCTACCATCTCGGCCACTCTGTCCATCTCACCATGCCAATGCTCACGGCTGCTTGATAAGCCATGACCGTCTCTTTGATTTCCCTTTACTAGCAATGCCTATTGGTTATGGGACTAAAACCCCTACTCAGTACGGGACTGAAACCCCGTCAGTAGCTCCTCGTGTGCTTTGAAAGAGCTGGTGAACTCCTCAATCTTCTTTTTGTCAAGATCGTGGGATTACATGAGCGTGGTGATGACATGTATGTACTTCTCTAGTAGCATGCGTAGGTATTTTTTTACTACCATAAATTTCTTCATCTTATCACCAAGAAAGTTAATCTGATTGTACAGTGAAGTCAGCTTGTCGACGAACTCGTCCACCGACTATGTCTCTCCCATCTGGAGATCGAATTTGTTCCCTAAATTCTGGAGTCGTACCTTCTTAACGCGATTAACTCTCGTACATCTTCTGAAGCGTCTCCTATGCTTCTCCTTCTAGATTAGCTGAAGCATCATCGACTCTGGTACCGCTTAGTAGATGATAGTCAAAGTCACCTGTTCCACCTTGTCATCCACCTCCTTGTCATTCCCTTTCGAATCGACTGCACCGCAGACTTCTTGGCCGAGCATGTTCGCCTTCATCTTCATTGCCCACACCAAGTAATTATCGATCGTCAGGAGAGGGTACTAGAGAGAGATCAACCCACCCCGGGCACTCGAAGTCGACCCTTGTCCTATGTTCTTCAGGCTCCACCAAGATTAACAGGTTTGTTCTGACTGCTCCGATCAGCATGGACCCTGCGACTCCTGTACACAATGATGGAAGACCTCGCCTTTGCTGCCTGTACATGAAAAAACTAGCAACACCTTTGCTCCTGCTGTCTTTACGCAGCGCCTGGACTTACTCCCATATGCGAAAAAGCACATGGCATCTTATGCAGTGCCTCTGCCGCTGTTGACGCGACGTGATGCACCGCCTGCTGGAAAGACATGGAACAAACGAACAGAACAGACGATGGCTTTGTTCTTTCTCTTCTCTCTATTTCTCTTGCTGGCTTTGCTTCTTACATTGCTCGCTACTTTGCTACGTAACTTGCATGGCCTTATAAAGGCTATACATACCAATTCGATCTGTTTCTAATACAGACTCTTGAAGGTTGAAGGTCGGTTGAAGTATCAGCGGTAGTGTTAGCATCGGCTATCTGATCATCTGTGCGGTCATTGCGGTTGACATAAGGAGCCGGTCTGGACGTCAACGTTGACGGAAACAGAGTTATTGCATGTTTTTTTTTGTTAAATATAAAGAAAATTTGTAATCATTTCATATCACATGTGTGCCTAGCCTGGTCTTGGAGATCTTGGGTTCGAACCTTGAAGCTGCGTTTTTACCATTCTTTTGTTTGAACTTAAAAAAGAAATTCAAATTTTGATTTGAAAATTGTCGGCCTAAATTGACCACCCTGATAAAATTTGAAAACCCTGTAGTGACATCTGTACCCGTGTATCGGTGTATGCATGCCGCCAGAAATCAGCGTTGTGTCCTGAAATGCATGTAGCGGCCGCGCGTGGCCCCGACGAGTACAGGCGCCGGCCTCGGATTGTTGTGAGAAATAGGGAGATGGAGGCAACGCTCAATTTGGAGGACGTTCGGAATAGCGTTGATTTATTATTTTTTTATTATAATTGATTTATTTTTTATTGTAATTGAGTTGATTTATTTGATATAATTAAATTTAAAAAAATTAAAAATAGAAAAAACATATTAGCATATCACAGATAATGCAAAGGAATACGAGAAAAAAAGAAAAGGCAAAAAAGCCCAAAAATTCTAAAAAAATTAGAAACAGACAAAATTACTGAATAGTGAAAAAAATAGAAACCAAAAATAGAAGTTGATTTTAAACTAAAATAAACAGGATTAGTTTCTGACTTCTGCTTTACAGAATAAGTCGAGGGCCAGTGGATTTCATTTTATCTCGTTTCCCGCTCTGTCTTGTGCAATCAATGATATACCTCAGTTTTTCTAATCTTACTAAAGGTCAGGCTTAATATTTTTTATGCTATACCACTGTCCACTAGCTAGCTGGTACACGTTAAATTATTTGATATCTATCTCGACATAAAATAGAACAAGTGTACATGATTTTTTTAAAATAAAAACGCACTAGCTAATCAATGAACAAAAAAGAATTAGGCAAAGTCAAATGCACGTTAACCGTCTGTGATATTGCGTGTATCACAGACGGTTCGGAACAGGAACCGTCTGTGATATTGTATCTATCACAGACGGTTGTTTTTTTTAACCGTCTGTGAAAGTCGACTATCACAGACGGTTTTCAATAATGAACCATCTGTGATAGCAATTGCAACAACAGTTTTATTTGCCGTTTTTTGGCTAACCTCAGGATATGCTAGCCATGCCCTCTGAAAGCAAGCAACAAGATTACAATATATATAGAATCACATACATTGCAGATTACACAGATCTGACAAATGAATCACATACAATATTGCAACTCAAAGTTACACAGATAAGTTAATTGCAACTTAGTGAATTTTCAGATATTACCTTGCTCCACTTTGGTATAATCACAATCAAAATCCAGTGTTGCCTAGTCATGTACACACCATAGTAATTAATCCTAAGTTCATGCTGCATGTAAAGTACAAATAAAACATGTGTGGCAACTAGTGAAGCACTTACCCTTGGTTGAAAGGAAACATGACGTACTCCTTGTCGATGTGAGCACGCAATCCCCTCGTTATGTAATCTTGCACGAAGGATTCATTACCTTTGATAACTTGCTCGGAGACCAAGTGAGGGTCGAGAAAACCCACCGATTGTCGCTATCACCGGACTTGTTGGATCATGCATCTATACATAAGGAAAGAGTAATGACATTTATCGGTATAACGTGAATGTAGAACTTCATTGTACAGTACACTTACAGTGTCCAGCAACGTAGAAGCGAGGCGTCAAGTTCGTCGAGATTGAATAGTAAAAATAAGTCTTCGAATGTCACAACGATGTAGCCTGTATCGTGGAGGAAATGCTGCTCCGTATATTTCACAGTGAATGTACTCTGCCGGATTGGCTTCATGTTGGACTTCTCCATGTACCAGGCATGCAATGTATTGCAAATCATGCCAAGCCTGGGTAATTGTGACTCAGGGACCAACAACACTTCTAGACTGAACTTCCATGGCACGGGAGCCTTATTTTTCTTCCCTTGAGTCTTATAGCCTCGCTTACGATACGTTCTCGGTGGCGTCTCGGCGGGAGCCGATGCAACAAGCTTCCGAACCGGAGCTGGAGGTGGAGCCACCGAGTCGATGTGACAGGTCCAGGGCGATGTCCCTCTTGGGACACTGGATGTGGAGATCGTGGCACGGATAAGTCGAGGGCAATGTCCCTCTTGGGCCACTGAATGAATGTGTGGACAACATCCCCTAATGTTTTAATCTCTTCGTTTGGGGGCTTCTCAAGAGGGACGGTCTTAAAAATATCATTAATCATGTCCACCTGTGTCGAAACCCGAATATGCAAATCCGGACTCCCTGTGTATTCTGCACTAGTCCCAGGATCATGCTAGTGCACACAGTTAAACATAGATGTCATCACAACCATATACACGATAAAATAAAGGAAAAACTCAAATATCAATAAATCTCAAAAGGTACGACCTTATGGTCAAGCTTACAATAAACTGGCCCGAAGGCTTAACGAAAGTAGCAGCGGAAATCCAAAATAAAGCGTAGTAGCCAATCGACAAGCCCACAGGCTATCGAGTGGAGAACGAAGCCTAATCCGCGAAGTCGTCGAAATACTCTCCTTCTGGAACCTCCTGCTGGTGATACTCCTCTTCCTCAACTGAGCAACATTGGGCATAAAGCCGTGAGTACATTGGTACTCAACAAGTCGTTTGTAACAAGTGAATGCAATATAGTATGTAAGGCTTACCAAAGGAGGGCTGAAAGGTTAATTTGCATAAATGACAGTTGAAGGTAATACAGTAAATAGATTGAAAGCGAACTTTAAGTAAAACAATAATAAATAATAAATAATCAAAGGAATTGATATAACCACTTGCAGACCTCCCATCTACAAGCTAAAACAACCGCTTATGGACCTCCCATCCACAAGCTAAACCAACAGCGGATTAACCATCCACTGTCCAACTACAATCCACAAGTTTTCGGAAATAACTACCCCTCGTGTGAAATCACCGAGCATTGTTCATGACCGAGGACATGGCTATTCGAATAGTTTTATACTCTGCAGAGGTTGCACAACTGTACCCACACGATGTGATTAGCCTCACGCTAAGGAAATCACAACAAGGCCTTTACAAAGTTCAGTTACAACTTAATCCGCCCGCTAGGGTTTCGCATCACACCCCCCTTGCGCCACATGGAAATCAGCAACCATGTTCATCTCAATGGCAAGATTAAAGTTGAAACCTCCCAAATTAGTCAGCCAGGTTCGTCCCATACCAGACATGTGGTTTGCACGGTAAAGCTCAGATCAATGGCGCACAAAGTTAAGTTCTTAACAATACCCGGGCGATACTACCACATCCCTCAAAGTGCACCTGCACTTCCCCCTTTACTGCACGATCACTCACCCGAGTGCAAAACCAAGTTTGTAAAACCATCACCGATGACGCACCAACGTCATGGCACAAATTTTAATAAACGTGGCACCAACCACTGTTCCATATCTCATTAGGTCAAATTGATAATTCACATGTGATGATAAACCCGATCGTAACTTTAAGCAAGACTAAGCATCTAATCGTACCAACCCATGTGACAAATATCATAACATCACTAGTATATTTCCCCACCTATGGTGACAAGGGTATCATGGTGTTCAAAGTTATCAAGGAGGGACAAAATCAAATGGGATGATAACTACCAGATACAAGGGTTGAATAAAAATAGCGATGCAATGTACTTTAAAACAAAACAATTAAATAATAGATTGCAAACTGGGCTCAACATGATCAAAGGACACGACTTGCCTTGGTTATGCTCAGTGAGGTACTCCTGGTCTTCGGGCGCGAAACCTGCTCCTCCGGAATCCGAATCTAGCGAGAGAGAAAACGATTGAAACCAAAGAAACACATAAAATGATAAGCAAATGAACTCCAAAATTCACAAAACTAGAACCAACAGCTAGAGCTCGATTTTAGATGAATTTAGAAAAAAGAACGGGGTCAATCGGAGCTAGGACGGAGGAGAACGGGCTCTCGAAAAATCTAATCTAAAGAAAATCCTAGAACTTCAAAAATGGCACTGTGCTGTGAACCCGGTCCACGGAATCACTGGTCCACCATGAACCCGACGCACGGAATAGTGCGCGGGGGAGAGAGGGTGCTGACGCGGCAGGGCTGGCCGACGTGGCGCGCGCATATACCGCCACGTGGCACGGGGGTGATGTGGCGCTGATGTGGCACCCGGGGGCGGGTTCCGGCTGACGTGGCGCTGACGTGGTATGTCCACGTGGCATGCCACGTCAGCTAGGGCTGACGCGGCACGGGCGCGGCGCGGGCGGCGGCGGCGGGGATCCGACGGCGGGGATCGCGGCGCGTGGCGCGATCTGGATCGCTGATCCAGATCTGAGGCGACGGCGGGGATGCGATAAGCGCGGCGGGAAAAGCGGCGATGATCGGCGCGTGGCTCCGGCGCGCGCGCGCGCCGCGTCGCGTGAAGCGCGTCCGGTCGCGCGCGGCGAGGGCGGAGCGAGGCGAGGTGCGGCGGCGCGAGGGCGACGCGGCGGCTGGGCTCACCGGCGACGGAGACGGCGGCGAGGAGCGAGCTCGGCGGCGAGGTGGCTCCGCGGCGACGCGGACGGCGAGACGCGCACGGCGGCGCGGCGGGCGACTCGGTGGCGCGCGCGCGCGAACGCGAGGAGCGGCGGCGGCGAGTTCGGGCGACGGGCACGCGAACCGAGGGATGAGCGGCGTTAAAAGCACGCGAACCGAGGAGTTCGATTCGAGGACAGCTCGGAGTGAACACGGACACGGTTTGGACGGCCAGGATCAAGACACGAGGGCGCATCCGACGGCCGAGATCGGACGCGGGCGCGAGGTGGTTAGGGTTCGCGGGCGCGGCGCGAGGCGGACGGCGGAGATCGAGCCACGGCGCGGGATCGGGTGGCTGAGGCAGTAGGCGAGGCGCGGGCGCGCGGGCGCGCTGGTGCCTCCGCATGGCAGCACGGATGCACGACGCGCGTCTGGGCGGCTGATCGAACGGCGCGGAGAGCGGGAAGGCGGGAAGGAGTACGGTGGCGACGCGAGCGCACGGATGAGCGACGCGTGGAGGGAGGAGGGAGATCGGGCGGCGGAAGGTTTTCCAAATTTCTTTCTTTTTCCAAACTTCAAAGAGCTCTAGAAAATAGCAAATAAATCCCAATAATTCACCAAAAATACCAGGAAATTCCTTGAGACCTGAAGAATCCAAATAAACTATTTTGAACTTATGTTAATGTTTATTTTACTCATATTAAATCATTTTAAAATTCTAAAAATTATTTGAAGCTTAATTTAATTTCAGAAAATTCCAGAAATTTTCTTGTGACACGGGGAACTCAATAAAATATTTTTAGCTAATTGTTGAAGTATAATTTAATTATATTAAATTCTTTTAAATTTTTGAAAATTCATTTGAGCTTGGCTTTAAATTCAGGAAAATCCCAGAAATTTATTTTTAAATTCAAGATTTTAAAAATCCCCAAAAATCATTATGTTACAACCTGGACCTTTATGAAACCGGTCTCTACTTGTATACCGTGCACCAGCGTACTTGAGAGCAATGGATACACCATCCCCCGCCCAACGTCAACGGGAATAGAGCCAATAATCCTGACTCTGAGGATGCAAGGCATGTGCCCCTACATAACGACACAAGATGAGTTAAGACGTCCACCAAAGAGATCTATGCAGCATTCTAAAGAGGTGCATTACCTGAATGTCATTGATAGGTAAGTGGGCGTCGCTATGTTCAGTATTTGGTGTGGACGCGCAGCTACTGCGACGTTGAGGGGGACTGGGTACCGCAGTAGTAGGGGTGGGTTGCGATTTGTTACGGACTTGTCTCAGTTCTTCCCTCAATGAATCTATCTCTCCTCGAAGTGAGGTAGTCTGCTCTTGAAGTGAGGCAGATAGTTGTTCCTGAAGTTGAGCACGAAGCTCCTGTTTCATTTGGTCGTTGCGGTACGCCTTGGATATCTTCCTACTCCTATATGTCTCAGAGTAATCTGGAAATCCGTGCTTCCAAGATATGTAAACCCCCAAGCCTCGTGTGCGACCTGGATGCTCCTTGTTTCCCAAGGCCTGTGATAGTAAATCTCTCTCCCTGTATTCTTGAAAGGATCCACGAGAAGATTCGGTAGTCAATGATTACTGCAAGAGGCAATTAATCATGTTATTTTTGAACCCATGAAGTTCAAGAGGTGTTAACAACTATATAGTTTAACTTATCTTACCAGGCGTTGGGACACTTCCTCATCTGCGAGGTTTTTGAAAGAAACACCCGAAGATGTGGTTGATGACCTCACTCTTAACCAGTTTCGAGCACGCTCGTTTGCGATCCCAGCAAATGGCAGGGAGGCCTCCGATCGGAGTGCGACCTCGTCCTGCATCCTCCACTGCGGGATTTTACCCGCGTACCCAGCGGTGCCGAGTCTGTGAGGGTGAGTGTTTTGTGATTGGATAGCGTTGTGCGCCGCACTTTGTTGTTCAAATTCAATCGTTGTCTTCATCTGCACAAAGGCCTCCCATGCTTCCGGCGACACGGAAGGATACTTTGTGAAGGGCGTAAGATCCTTGGCCACGTACCGCGTCACAAGAGTGCTCTTAAAATTCTTCCATGCTTTTCCCATTGCGAGGAGCGCGTGCCGTCGCACGAGTCCTGTATTGCCGGGATCTCGAACGAATGTGTAACTTCCTCCCATAGCTGATTTTTGTGATCGTTTGATAACTCTCTCCAGCTTGCTATGGTGATGGGGACCCGTTCCCTTCCAATTATCCCACAGGTAATCCGAAATGATGCCACTGCTTTCTTCAGTTGCAGAGGGACCCCATTCGGAGAGACCACTGTGATGGTCATTCGGCCATCTGGCCTTTTCGATACTCCTTGGCCATGCTTAGTTTTCTCAATCTTGGGAGCGTGAGACCCAGATGACGACGACGAAGCCTGTGAGGACGCCATCTCTCTTCTAAGAAAAAAATAACTGCAGTGTGTTACTAGCCTGTGAGGTGTGGGCCTAAACAAAGCTTGGGGAAGGGAGCGGCGTCGGGGAAGGAGGGCACCGGAGTTGAGAGGGCGCGGCATCGGGAGGGAGCGTCGGCGGGAGGGCGCGGCGTCGGGAGGGAGCGTCGGCGGGAGGGCGCGGCGTCGGGAGCGACCGGCGGCGGCGCGGAAGGGCGGTGCGAGAGATATCGAGCGGAGATCTAGAGTGCGAGAGTGCGGAATCTGTGCCCTAGTTGGGGGTATTTATAAGGAAAACTATCACAGACGGTTCCTTAAGGGAACCGTCTGTGATAGTTCCTTAAGGGAACCGTCTGTGATAGTTCTATCACAGACGGTTCTATAACTAAACTGTCTGTGATATTCTATTATCATAGACGGTTATACATTACAAACCGTCTGTGATAGTATGCCTATCACAGACGGTTCGTTACTTATAACTGGTTGTGATAGTATTACTATCATAGACGGTTCTTACCTTATAACCGTCTCTAATAATATAATATCACAGACGGTTATAAGTGGAGAACCGTCTGTGATAACTATCACAGACGGTTCTAAGTGTATAACCGTCTGTAATAAGCCTTTGCCCACTGCTTGTCGATCTGTAATAAACCTTTACCGGCTGACTGTTGTAACTACACTACCAGCATTCAATAAGACATCTCACAGAGTGTAATGAATATAACTACACCTGCCAGCATGCAAATTCACAAATACATCAAAGTTCCTGAGTTGTTTTACAATTACAATAAAACATATATAGTTATATTTATTACACATAGCTATTTTATTTTAAATAAAGCCCTTCACGATGATCGACACGCATATAGCTTGTTTCATTGCCTTGTTCTTCCTCGAGCCTGATGCCGTCTCCGAATGGAGGTAAATCATCAAATTGATTGTACTCTTCCTCATCCACAACATTCTCAACTCCGACAATCCTTCTTTTTCCCTGAAGAACTACATGGCGCTTCTTATTTGCCGGGTCGGTTACATAAAATACTTGAACAACTTGCCTCGCGAGTACGAATGGTTTGTCTTTGTATCCTACACATTCGATGTCCACGGTAGTGACACCGTACTTGTCGACCTTTACACCCCGTGGGAGATGGACCCAACGGCACTGAAATAGAGGAATCTTGAAAATTACGTAGTCAAGCTCCCAAATCTCTTCTATAAGACCGTAGTACGAGCTTGGGCTAGCGGTACTGACGTGCGCATCATAGGCATCTATGCGGACACGAGTTCGCATAGTGCTCTTTTATCTGATACATTGTATAAAATGTGTAGCCATTAATGTCGATCCTTGCCATGTCACAATTGTAAATTTTGGCCCTTTTGCCAACCATTGTAGTGTTTCACTTGACGACCTCCTAATCAATTGCGCCTTCAACCATTCGTTGAGCCGAGCGATTGTGTTGTCTCGTGATCAAACTTACGGCGCTTGCATTCTCTTGGCGTAGCATGTCCTTGTGCTCTTCAATATATGGGGTCACTTCAGTCATGTGTTGTAAAACTGTGAAATGGGCTTGAGCATATGTATTTTGATCCGGAGTTATTGCTTTCCTTCCGATAGTCCCGATACCCTCTAACCTCCCCTCGTGATGAGATAAAGGTACACCTATCGGATCGACCTGAGCCATGTAGCCGATGCAGAATTCAATGACCTCTTCTGTTGTATGACCTTCGATGATGCTACCCTCCGGTCGAGATCGATTGCGTACATAGGACTTGAGAATTCCCATGTACCTCTCGAAAGGGTACATATGACGTAGAAACACGGGGCCGCATATTTTTATCTCTTTCACAAGGTGGACAATGAGATGGACCATGATATCAAAAAATGATGGAGGAAAATACATCTCTAGATGACATAGAGTTGTCACCACCTCGGTTTGCAGAGCATCTAGTCCATCGGGATCAATGACCTTCTGAGCAATTGCGTTAAAGAAATAACACAGCCTTATGATTGTCACTCGAACCTTGTTCGGCAAAATACTTCTAATTGCAACAGGTAGCATTTGTGTCATTAGCACATGGCAGTCGTGGGACTTCATGCCAATTAATTTCAAATGTTCCATGGAAACAATTTTCTTCGTGCTGGTGGAGTGACCGGATGGAACTTTCACACCATGTAAGGACTGGCACAGTTCAGTTCTCTCGGACTTAGACAGAGTGTAGCAAGCTGGGGGAAGGTATGTCCGGCCTTTATCGGTCTCTATCGATGCTAACTCGGTCCTGATGTTCATAGCAACCAAGTCACGCCTTACGTTAACACCATCCTTAGTTTTATCAGGAATGTTCAATAAGAGACCAATCAAACTGTTACATACATTCTTCTCTACGTGCATGACATCGATGCAATTGCGAACTTCTAAGTGCTCCCAATAAGGCAAGTCTCAAAATATTGACCTTTTTTTCCACATGTTCTTCCTCAATTTACGCCCCTTTCCAAGCACAACGTTTATATCCTTGACAATATCATACACCTCTTTCCCGCTAAAAGGTCTTGGTACTGAGTCATCTTCTTTTTTTCCATCAAATTGTTTTTTCATCTTGCGGTATGGGTGATACTTTGGAAGGAACCTACGGTGACGCATGTATACAATTTTACGCGAGTTGTTCAACCACACACTCTCGGTATTGTCTAAGCAGTGCGGACACGCTTTGGCTCCTTTTGTACTCAACCCTGACAGGTTACCAAGGGCAGGAAAATCATTAATGGTGCAGAACAACATAGCACGTAGAGTAAAGTTCTCTCGTTTGTCTGCATCCCATACATGTACCCCTTCGTTCCACAGTATTGCAAGATTTTCTACCAATGGTGCTAGGAACACATCAATATCGTTGCCAGGATGCTTCGGCCTTTGGATAAGTAGTGACATCAAAATATACTTTCGCTTCATACACAGCCAAGGAGGAATGTTGTACATGCATAGAGTCACAGACCAGGTGCTATGTTGGCTGCTTATGTTACCAAAAGGATTCATTCCATCTGTACCCAACCCAAACCTTATATTTCTCGGTTCCACACCGAAATCTACAAACATCCTATCGATGTTCCTCTACTGGGCAGAATCAGCAACATATCTTATCATTCTGTCTTTCTTACGCTGCTCCAAGTGCCAACGCATCAATCTTGCATCCTTGCGGTTTGCAAATAAATGGTTCAAACAGGGGATTACAGGAAGATGCCACAACACCTTAGCAGGAGGTCCTTGCTTCACCTCGATGCCCTTTCCATCATCAGATTCATTTTTACGCTTATATCGGGATGCTTTGCACACCGGACAAACATTTAAGCTAGCATACTCTTTACAGTATAGGATAAAATCATTCGGACAAGCATGTATTCTTTCTACTTCCATTCCTAATGGACAAAGAATCTTCTTGGCTTGGTAGGTGGTTCTCGGCAACACATTTCCCTTTAGAAGCATGTCCGCTAGGAGACCTAACAATGCCGTGAAACTCTTGTCGGACCAACCATTGCTTGCCTTCAATTTCAGTAGTTCTAGAACTAATGACAACCTCGCGTATTGCGGCTTGCATCCCGAGAACAAAGGTTTCTCCGAGTCCTCCATCAAGCCCTCGAATTTACCAAACTCTCTCTCACTGTAGTTCCCTTCTGCATCACGTAACATCTGATCCAGATTGTCATCCTGCGATCCATCCGCGGCCTCATGATCAAAAGCACAGTCCACAACTGGCATATCGTTGTCCCCATTGACTATGTGATAACTACCAGCTTCTTGTGTACACTTCTCTTCACCGTGACTGGTCCAACATTTGTACCTTTTTCTGAAACCCCTTCGAATCAAGTGAGCTTCGATCTGCGCTGAGTTGCTAAACATCTTGAGATTATGACAATCAATACATGGACAGTACATATATTTTATCCCCTTCTTTAACATATCCAGCTCGGCCGCTCTTCTAAAAACAGACACGCCAATAATGTACTCTTCACTCACACGGTTCTCAATATACATCCAGCTTCGATCCATTTCCGCTAGCTACACAAGTAACAAATGGTTGCCAAAAATGATTATTACCGCAACTACATAGCATATAAATTATCATCTCTAAGCTTTCCATTACAAAAACATGTATATAAGCATAATTAAAAGTAATTGAGTACTAACCTGTGATCATATCACTAAGAACACACCGATATATTTTCACCCCCGAACTCCCAAAAGCTGGCTGCCTTGCTCCACCGATGCAGCGCAATAAAAAAACAGATCTGTGTTGACACCGTCCAAGTATTAATAGTGCAATTTATCACAGACGGTTATTAACATGAACCGTCTGTGACAATTCATATCAAAGACGGCTTGTTATACGAACTGTCTATGATAATATAGACATCACAGACGGTTCATGTTAATTACCGTCTGTGACACTTCACAGACGGTTATTAACACGAACCGTCTGTGATGTCTCTATTATCAAAGACGGTTCGTATAACAAACCGTCTGTGAATTATCACAGACGGTTATTAACACGAACCATCTTTGATTTCTCTATTATCACAGATGGGTCGTGTCAATAACCGTCTGTGATAGTATCATAGCCAGGTGGCAGTATGAACCGTTTGTGATAGTTAAGCACAGACGGTTTCGTATGAACCATCTGTGATTTACCCGTCCAGTATAGCCTATTTTGTAGTAGTGCAACAGCAAGAAATCAAAGAGTAATGGTTAGTAAACTGACAACAATACAACATTATGGCAGTATGGCACTGTTTGAATTACATGAGAATGGGGCAGCAATGAAGTGAGAATCAAATGCTTGACATATGACACCATAAGTACAATAAAATTAACAATAACATCAGTTTATAAGAGCACCACTTTCATCCCTCAAAAGAATCTAAAAGCTCAAAATACCTATAGAGCACCAATCTCATCTCTCACAAGTCATCCATCTCAAATTCATCGAAATTTGTACCATCCACGTTCTCTCCATCAGTCTCTTGAGAATAATTAGGTGGAGCTTCACCATAATCATCAACATCGTTGTCATCAAAATTAACATCTTCGTCTTCTTCAACCACCCTTGAACGCGAAATATACTTTATGACACCACGGTCATCGCCATGATATATTCTAGAAAGATTACAACCTTGAAGCGTACATGATGCACCAACAGCTTCATCAATATGTTCCCAAGTAATTAAGTTCATTACACCCACGATGACTGTTGTAGGGGTGGCCCCCACCTAAACTCAGCAGGCCTGTTAGGAGGTTAAGGTCCAAAATGGGACATGTGTAATGATGTGAACGCCCTTGTAAGGGTACGATTGTAAAAGCACTCCCCATGAGGATATATATATGTGCGATACAAGCCATAGAGGAGAGGGCATTGCTCACCTAACTCCACCACTACACACTCTCTCTGTTTGGTCTGTAACCACAACAGCTGGCGCTGTCCATGGGGGTGACAAGAGTAAGCCTCAGGATCTCGAGAAGGATGGCACCAAAGAAAGTTTCATCATCAGAGGCGAAGAAGACGGAAGGGGACACGGCGAAGTCCCACAGCAACACCAGGGCTTCGGCATCGGCGGTTGCGGGTGCGAACAACAATGCGGACGTGGCGACCACGAGCGTCGATGCTCACCGTGTGACGATCGACCCCACCACCGCCGATGCATCGGCCGACCCTGCCCTGCGAGTGACGCCCGACTCCGCCGCTAGCGCAACGGTCCACTCCGGCAATACCAGCCGGGTGGCAGGGAGCGGTTATATCGGCACCCGTGGAGACGCGACCGCTATCCCTACACTCGGTGCGGGAGCGCCGAGAGGTCCCAGCGGTAACACGGGCCTCGTCATCCATCGAAGGGTAGGGGACGGAGCGCTCGCGTGTCTACTTCGACTAGGCGCCAGCTCTGCTGCCACCAATTCGAAGGGCAGGGGACGGAGCGCTCGCACGTCTACTTCAACTAGGCGTCAGCTCCACTGCCACCAATTCGAAGGGTAGGGGACGGAGCGCTCGCGTGTCGCCGACTGAGCGCCCGGCTCGCGCCACCGCCGAAGGGTAGGGGCGGGCGCTCACGCGTTGCCGATTAGACACCAGCTCCACTGCCACCACTTCGAAGGGTAGGGGACGGAGCGCCCGCACGTCTACTTCGACCATGGAGTGCTCACACATCTACTTCGATGTCGAGACTCGAATATGCAAATCTGAACTCTCTGTGTATACTGCACTAGTCTCAGGATCACGCTAGTGCACACAGTCAAACATAGATGTAATCACAACCATGTACACGCTAAAATAAAGAAAAAGCTCAAATATCAATAAATCTCAAAATGTACGACCTTATGGTCAAGCTTACAATAGACTAGTAGTGAAAATCCATAATAAAGCGTAGCGGCCAATCGACAAGCTCACATGCTATCGAGTGGAGAAGAAACCTAATCCACGAAGTCGTCGAAGTAGCCTCCTTCTGGAACCTCTTGCTGGTGATACTCCTCTTCCTCAACTGAGCAACATTGGGCATAAAGCCGTGAGTACATTGGTACTCAGCAAGTCGTTTGTAACAAATGAGTGCAATATAGTATACAACGCTTACCAAAGGATGGCTGAAAGGTTAATTTGCATAAAATGACATTTGAAGGTAAATACAGTAAATAAATTAAAAGCGAACTTTAAGTAAAATAATAATAAATAAATAATCAAAGGAATTGACATAACCACTTGCGGACCGCCCATCCACAAGCTAAACCAACCGATTATGGACCTCCCATCCATAAGCTAAACCACAGTGAATTAAACATCCACTGTCCAACCACAATCCACAAGTTTTCAGAAATATCTATACCTCGTGTGAAATCACTGAGCATTGTCCATGACCGAGGACACGGCTATTCAAATAGTTTTACACTCTGCAGAGGTTGCACAACTGTACCCACATGATGTGATTAGCCTCAGCTTAAGATAATCACAACAAGGCCTTTACAAAGATCAATCTCAACTCAATCCTGCCCGCTAGGGTTTCGCATCACACCCCCCTTGCGCCACATGGAAATCAGCAACCATGGTCATCACAATGGCGAGATTAAAATTGAAACATCCCAAATTAATTAGCCAGGTCCATCCCATACTAGACATGTGGTTTGCACGGTAAGACTCAGATCAATGGTTCACAAAGTTAAGTCCTTAACATTACCCAGGCGAGACTACCACATCCCTCGAAGTGCTCCAACACTTCCCCTTTACTGCATGATCACTCGCCTGAGTGAAAACCAATTTGTATAACCACCGCCGATGACGCACCAACATCATGGCACAAATTTTAATACTGTGGCACCAACCACGATCTGCTGTGGCTCCAACCACGGTTCAATATCTCATTAAATCAAATTAATTATTCACATGTGATGATAAATCCAATCGTAAAAATAAGCAAAGCTAAACATTCTATCGTATCAATCCCATGTGACAATTAACATAACATCACTGAATAATAACCCAACCTAAGGTGACAATGGCATAAGGGTGTTCCAAATTATCAAGGAGGGATAATCAATCTGGGACAATAACTACTAATTACAAGGTTTGAATACAAATAGCGATGCAATGTAATTTAAAACAAAATAATTAAATAATAGATTGCAAACTGGGTTCAACATGATCAAAGGATATGACTTGCCTTGGTTATGCTCAGTGAGGTACTCTTGATCTTCGGGCGTAGCTCCTGCTCCTCCGGAATCAGAATCTAACGAGAGAGAAAACAGCCGAAACAAGAAAAACATATAAAATGATAAGCAAATGAACTCCAAAAATCATGAAACTACAACCAAAAGCTAGAGCTCGATTTGAGATGAATTTAGAAAAAAGAATGGGGTCAATCGGAGCTAGGACGAAGGAGAACGGGCTTTCAGAAAATAAACCCTAAAGGAAATTCTGAAAATTAAGAAATCGCACTGTGTTGTGGACCCGGTGCATGGAACAGTCCGTGCGGGGCGGCGGTGCTGACGCGGCAATGTAGGGTTGACGTGGCTCGTGCTGGTACAGACACGTGGCTAGGGCTGACGTGGCATGCTGACATGGCCGACGCGTGGCTTGGGCGCGTCAGCGGGACGCGGCGGGCGACGCGGCTCGATGGCGAGGCGGCGGCGCAGTGCGTCGGGTCGCGGTCGCGGGCACGCGGACCGAGTGGCAGCGCTGCGGGTGCGGCGGGGTTCGGTCTCTCCGACGGGGTCGGCAGCGGCTTACCGATGGCGGGGCTCCGGCGGTGCGACGCGGTTGCGCGGGGTCCGACGAGGGTACGATCGAGGGGAAGGAGGAGGGCGGCGGTAGCTCACTGGCGTAGATGGGGACGACGGCAGGTTCGAACGTCGGCAAGGCCAGAGGCGGGTTCCGATGGGTTCTCCGGCGAGGACAGACGACGCGACTACGGCAGTGAGGCGAGGTGCGGTGGCGGAGGTAGCAATATGCTCTGGCGTTGGCGCGACGGCACGAGGCGAGGAATGGTGGTGCGGCGTGGACGACGGAAGGAGGTGAGGGCGGCAGCGGCTTTTGAAGCCCGTGAACCGAGGCGTCCCGATCGTGTGCGGCACGGGGCGAGGCCAGATCGGAGACAAAGACCGGAGGCGACGACACGTGGCGTGGCCGAGGGATCGGATGGGCGAGAGGGAGTCTAGGCGCGGGTGGGCGAGCGAGCGAGCGAGGGTGGCGAGAGGCATGGGCGGATGGGCGCCACGCGTGCGGGGCGACCGATCGGGAAGCTGAGGGTGGAACGGGAGCGGGCGCTAGGCTTAGGGCACGGGGTGCAGGTAGCGCAGCCAAGATGGCGACACGTGGATGGGGAGGGGGATCAGGCGGTGGTGCGAGCGCAGGGCCGAGGGGAGCGGGCCAAGGGCGGTGCGGGCGGCGGTCGGTCGGATGGATGCCACGTGGGCGGGGCGTGGATCCAGCGGCCGAGGAGGGGGAGCGGCGCGCGGCGCGCACCGGGCTGACGGGGAGGCGATGCGTGGAGGGGAGTGGATCGGACGGTGGGGAAGCGGCGGGAAGGTTTTTATTTTCATTTCTTTTTCCAAAAAATGCAACTAAAATATTAAGAGCTCTAGAAAATAGCAAATAAATCCAAAAAAATCACCAAAAAGACCAGAAAAATCCTTGAGACCTAAGGAACTCAAATAAAATATTTTTAGCTTATGTTGAAGTTTAATTTAATTAGATTAAATCATTCCAAATTTGGAAAAATTATTTTAAGCTTGTTTAAAATTCAGAAAAATTCCAAAAATTAATTCCTAAAAACAGGGTTTTAAAAACTTCAAAAAATCAGGATGTTACATTCGACTAGGCGTCAGCTTTGCTACCACCACTTCGAAATGTAGGGGACAAAGCGAGCACGCGTTTGCTTCGACTACCACGAGAATAGAGGGGCCAAAACCTCACGAGTGAAACAAGTGTGCCCAAGGAAGTGACGGGGCAAGCATTTCAGCTGGTGTATTGCGTTCATATACGAGCGCTTACAAAGGTGTCCGCCGATGAACATCCCCTAAGATCTATTACACAAGTGCCTTCGCCCACATGCGGACGCTAATTGCTCGGTTCTGCCTGGATGACCGCCCGCGCCGGAGCATCGCCTGTCGAGGTTCGACTCGCCGAAGTCAGCCGAGTCCTCGATGCGCCACATCTTTGCGACGGCGCGCGAGTTAGGCGTCGAAGATTATGTCGGTCCCCATCGAGCAGCTGCTTCGAACATAAGGGCATGACGGTCAGAACATGGAAAGCAATATTCATGAAACGGAGCGCACGGGTTACAACACACACCGACACACAAAAACCCCGGTGTCACACCTGCCTCGAGCCGTCGGTGCCACCTTCGTCGCGCCGGGGAACTTCATCCAGCCATCGGCCGAGGTTCCCCTCGCTGTACATGGTCCACCGTAGCTCTACCTTCGCCACAGCCTCCCCGATGTACTTCCAAATCCGCTCATGGAAAACCCGAACAGCGGGGCGAACAGCGTGCACGGCACCAGACATCACTCCGGCCCCGGCCGGCATCTCGAGTTGTAGGTCAGCCAGTTCGTCGACATGACGGCAGCCCCGGTGCCGGAGAAGCGCACATGCCATGCACAAGGTCACGTAGGAGCAATGGTTGCCAAAAGACGTTGCGGCGCTGCGAGCAAGGTTGGAAGTATCCCGATCGGCGGCGTCCGCCGCGGCTCTTGGGCCCAAATGAGAGAGCGCGCCGACAAGGTCTTCGAGGGGGCTCTCCAGGGCTAGCATAGCATCCCATGCCACCACTGAGGCGTCGCCTAGAGCCTGGTCCTGCTCCCTAAGAGACGCAACAAGGCGGCTCTTCTCCTCTTCTAGCGCAACAACTTGCTGGAGCAGGCCGTCCCGCTCCTTCTCTACCGCCTGCCGCACCGCCGCCACGAGCTCCTCGGCGTATGAAATGGCCCTCGCGCGCTCCGCCTCCAGGCGTCGAATGCGGTCATCTCTAAAGGAATGCGCCTCCTCGGCCGCGCGAAGAGCCCCTTCGGTGACGTGTAGTCGATCCTCTAACGCCTCCCACTCACGGGCATGAGCCGCCAACAACGCCTGGCCAACGGCGAGGGTCTGCACGACAAAGCGGTTAGTACACCTCTAAAGGACCGCGCGTTGTTAAGGGTCAGATACTTGCCCTCATTTCCGAGGCCTCCAGCGCTCTCCCAAGCAGTTTTGAACCACAGGTCCGCAGCGCCTGGTGGTCTAGGTTCGCGGCTGCACTATCCGCGGCCCCCTGCCACGCTGCCAGCACCTCCGGTCAAGGGATGAAATATACTAGGCTTGGGTGCGCGGCATCCACAACGACAGTTTCGGCGGCGTTGGGCATCCCTCCTGGAGGAACGTCCCCGCGGTCCGAAGGTCGCCCACGCCCGGGGACGCATACTGCTGCGAGAGGACGTAGCGATTAGAGCCCTACGAACGCAGCACAGGGTCATACCAAACAAGGTGGGTTACCTTCGGCAGCAGCCGGTGGACTCCGCTGGGTCGCTCCTTCAGCCTCATAAGAAACCGTAAGGATACTTGCGTCCCCCGATAAGACCGGCCTTTCGAGCCGGGGTGCCACTGTGTCGGAGCCTAGTTCCAACAGGCTCTCGCCCCCGGCAGCCACAAACCTAGAGGGGCTGCGGGGCCGGAGGGACAGGGGTACTTGGTGTCAGAATCAGAGTCCCATAGGGCCCCGACCTTGCTCACCACAGCGAACCCTCTTTTCGGGCGAAGGAGCGATAGCGTGTGAGGCCGCTTCGCCTTCGAGGAATAAGGCGGTGACCCCACCTCGGTAACTGCCATAGGTGGGGCTCCGCCCGAGTAACCGCCGCAGGCAAGGACTCCTCTTCGGCATCCTCTGCGGGCGATGGCTCTACCTCAACGCTGGCTAGCGGCGAAGAAGCTTCCCCCTCCCGGTTGCCTAGGCTGCACTCTTCATCCTCGCCACTGCCCAAGGGCCCCTCTCTGCTGCCCTTGGCATCCCGTGTCTACCTCCGAATTGGCATACTTTGCCGAGTCAGAGTCCGCGTCCGCCGCACCATCGGTAGTAGCAAGGCCGACGCGAACAGCCACTGGTGTACTAGGTCTGCTTGCGGAAGACCGTGCACCCCGGCGAGACGGTAATCCTTTCCCCTTGGCACCGCGGAGAGGTTGGCTCGGGGCTAGCGTAGCGCGCTCAAGCACTCTAATGCTCAGGGCCTCGCACACACGGTTTATCCGCCCCAGACCTGCCTCTGCGGTCGCAGCTACGCGCAGGATGTGTTCCCTGGCCTTATACGGTCCAAGGAACACGCCCACCGCATGCTCCGCGTCCTCCTGGAGAGTACCTGGGGGCGACAAATGGGCGAAATGTAAAACCAAAGGCTCGATGGACAGTAGGCGAAAACTAAGGCTCCACCAAAACTTACGCGGATCGGAGGGTCTCGGCAGCGAAGACACGGACAGGCGGACGTTGTCGCGACGAATGCCCCCAGGCGTGACACGCCACCCAGCAGCAAGCGGTGCTACGCCATACATGGCGAACTACTCGGCGAGGTCGCGCATGTTGAAACGGGCGGTGATCCCCACAAGCCTCTGCGCCCTTCGCCGGTCCTCATCATCTATCGACGTGCCGGATGTGGCGTTGAACACCACTGGCCGCCCGGAACACTCAAGGTCGCTACCGCTTGCCACACGATGGTAACACCATCGTCTCATCCACTTTGGCTCCCACTTCCCCTAGGTTGAGTTCACAGGGAAGATCTTCCCGCACCATGGCCGTAGGACGAAGTTGACGCTGCTGAAGTTGGAAAACGTCCCATCGCTCTGCTCCTTTGGCTAACAGCGTGCGTCGTGGAGAAATGCGAACAGTGATGCGCTGGGCCAGCAGGCTTCCGTACGCAATGCCCAACTGTACACGGCAAGACGGTCTATCGCGTTCGGAGTCATCTGTGCCAGCTCAAGCCCAAAGGTCTACAAGACGTCCCTGATAATCATGGCGGCTGGGATGTGCAACCCAGTTTCAAAATAGGCGATGAAGACGATCGCCTCTGACTTCTTGGGGTGCGGTTCGGTCTCATCGCTCATAGGTAGTCGCACCTCCCGGTGATCCGACAGCTTCCCTTCGCGCAGTAGACCGTGGATCGTCTCCTCGTTCACGAGCGTTGAGCACAAGACACGGGAGCACGGACCTTCTATTCTCTCCGTCGCCACCCACCATTTGTCCACTAGCGTGGGGTCGCGCCCCTCGAGCATGTATTCCACCTCGAGCGGCGACGACCGCCGGGAGAAGGCACTGCTGCCAGCCTGCTGAACACGTTCTTCGTCGTGTGCCATCGTTCTCCGCGAGCTAGACGACGACGGGGGCAGCGAAGCGACAAAGAAGGCAGGAGAGCGGGGCGTACGAACAAGGACCAGAAGGCGTGAGGAGGAGAGCGTAGGCGTGGTGCCACAGGCGGTATTTAAAGCCCCTGCATCTCCCACACCACCGGTAAAAGTAACCGGCGGGAGACGAACCGCTCGCCTCCCCACAATTGACACCGAAGCAGCACATCTGCCCGCGCGCGTCGTGCCTCTCACAAGGTCATTGTGCAAGTGGCCTGACAGCGCATGACGCACCAATCGCGCTCCGCCACGTGTCCTGCCTCTTTTGGGAAGGGGCGTGCGATCGTGGCCATGCGACCACTCACAGCCCATGATGCGCCAATCACGTCGCACCGCGTGTACCGCCCTGTCGGGACAGCGCATACTGCAGCAGTAGCCCCCTGGCTTTTAAGGAGTTGGCACGATTCGCGCCGTCATTAAGACGCCACCTCTGGACCGCGGAACTTCAAGTCGCGGAGCTGTCAGAGAATATTGACTTCGCACCGGGCGAAGACCGCCCCTACTCAACTCCCTAGAGGCACGGAGGCCCGGACTGCCCCCCATGACGCTGCGAGGGATGACTCCAAGCTCGGAGGCCACCTCAGCGGCCGGCCTGACACCACATCCTCGATGCGAAGCACATTCAACTGACTGAAGTCCAACAGTTCACTTCACCCGTGAGTGGGAAGCACGGCCGGTGATCGCCGTTAAAGTTTTGATCGTGCGCTCAAAAATAGGCCTCCTTCAGCTCGTCAACATCTGCTGATCGCTCTAATCAGCGATACTCTTGCTGCACGTACACAAACTGACGAAGGCCTATTTTCGAGACCAAGATCATCTCAGCCATGCTTGGCCACGTGCCAACGCAGCGCACAGGAGTACCGAGAGATTAAGCCAACAGGCAGGATTAAGCCAACGCAACCGGCGGGAGTTGAACTGACACAGTTGCCCACGCGCACACGACGCCCCAATCTTTTGCGCCTGTGCGCCTATCCTGCAGTGACGCGCAGTTTCGTCATCCGCTTCGCCTGCGGCCCCCGGCTCCAAGTCCCATCGAAACCACGAAGGGACAGGGTTTTTTAAGGCGTCGGTGCGATTCGTGCCGCCATTAAGATGCCACCTCCGGCCCGTGGAGCTGTCGGTGCATGGCGACTTCGGACCTGGTGAAGACCCCACCCTACTCAACTACCCAAAAGAGTCCCACACACGCCCAAAGTGTACAACACCTTCGGCCGCAAGACAACTCCACTGTAATCGTGGCGCGCGGATGATTCCAAGGCTGGAGGTCGCCTACGCAGCCAGCTCGTCCTGGGCGTCAAGCAGGGATGACTTCGACACTCCGCGTCTTGCACTACATCTTTGACCAAAATTAATTTATTTTGACTAAAACACATTCTAGGATGTCACTCTATTGTGACTGGGGGATCGTATGAGCCACGAAAACTTTAAATTAAAGAAGAAAATTCAGATCAATTACCTGGTATGCCAGAGTTGCCACCAACTTCAAATATGTATTTTCAAACCCAGCTTTCATCTTTTGGTTATAATAAACATAGACCAAATCATTCAATTTTTGATGAAGTACCTGGTTCCCTTTTTTGTATGGATCTGCAAATTCCAATGAAAGGAAACAAAATAAATAAATACATTCTTGGTTACACTCAACAATCAACATACTTAGCTACAAGTTGAAGAGTTGAAAAGGAATGATTCATCAACTTGACTTACAAACTCAAAAGAACTCCAGTTACGCTCACAACCGGAGGATGAATAACAAAAGAATAATGATACGCTTCACAAATCTTTGTAGCTCTATGGCTCAGCCACCATATGCACCCCACCAATCAACTAATATGCACGTCAAATTCAAGAAAATAACTTGTGCTAAAATTAAAATATTGAACACACTATGGCACTACGAGGATTCCTTCTTTCTTGATTTTGGATTGCTAATTGATTTGAGCAAATTTGTCTTGTTTTGGGTAGGGAAAGCTGATTTGATTTTCTCCTTCACTTGAGCCATGAATGAAGAAACCTCTGCAAGGCGGGCTTCACATCTCCATCAACAACCCTCAGCACAACAAGTAGAGGTTGTGAAGCTCTCAAGCAATCTTCAACTGAACTCTAGAATCTTTTAGAAAGCACAATCTCGTACACATTTTTCCCTACTTCTGGTTTCCAATTTGGCCCTAGTCCAATCTTCACTGAGAAAGATGTATCTCAAAGCATCTTTTTGTTGGTACAATCTCTGCAAAGTAAGGAAAGATGTGGTGAAACTAGTAGTTTTTTTTTTAAACTCAGAGACTATAGGGGGGACCCCTATAGTGTAAAGAATTAAATTATAAGGAAGAAAAGTTATAGACAAGTAGATTTCAAGCCCAAAAAGGGCTAAAACCAAATATCAAAGAGAATCAAGCCATGATGTCAGAAGGTCCTGAATTTCAATATTCACTCTACACATATGGAGAGCTATCTCATTACCAAAAAAAGGGAAAACCAATCGTTTAAAGAATGAGATTGTCCCTCGAAAACCTTTGCATTGTGTTGTTTCCAAATATTCCATGCTGTAATAATGAAAACTTCCATGAAGAGCGGATAGTGAAACTATTGATTGGACATTTGCATTTTGGTAAGAATGTCAACGTGAGGATCCCAATGAACACCAATTTTGATCCAACAAAGTTGGCTAAAGGAGCACCAAAATAAAAGATGATTTACTGTCTCATCCACTGCCAAATTGCAGAGCAAAATGAGTAGTTGTGGGTCTAACAAGATCCATCCCACATGTCTTCTCTCTCATTGAAGCAAGAAGTCTCTCATGCCTATAAATAAATGTTGTGATACGTTTGGCACGCACAATAGGATTCTTAGATTCCTTAAGCTTTTCGATGTCTTTTAACATAAGATCCAAGCAATATGCAGCACAAGGTGTACAAAATACTGTAGGAAACCTCTCCATTAGGAACTTGCTCGCAACCTTGTAGTTAGCACCATTATCGGTGGCAACTTGTACCACTTGCACTTTGCCAATGTCCTTAATTCTCTTCTCTAGCAAGTTTGCCAGCATCCTTACATCATGTACTTGATTTGATGCATCAACTGACTCCAAGAAGAAAGTCCCCTCTAGACTGTTGATAAGAAAGTTAATCAAGTAGCGGCCCCTCCTATCATCCATCGATCCGACATGAGCATGCAACCACATTGCTTCCAAGCCTCCTCATGCTTCTTCCTCAATTGGTCTATCTCTTTAACATTCTCCTCAAGCAATGGCACTCTCAGCACATGGTAACTAGGAGGTCTATAACCAGGACCATACTACCTAATGAAATCACACATGACCTCAAAACTCCTTGAGTTTGCAGCATTGAATGATATGCCACACTCATGGAAGAACTTAGCTACATGCATGTTCACAACATGTGTTTCTTCCTTGGTCCTCACCTTTCATTCAATGGAACTTTGAGAAGATGTACCGTTGGCATGTCTCTGCTCAACAACATCTATGGGTCTTGCTCGAAGCATAGCAACAATGGACTTGTTTTGCTTTGCTTTTGGTGTGGAACTTTGAAATTAAGAGCAAATTACTTCCTTTTGGTTGTTGTCCTGGAACTTGGCATAGCGATAGGTGGTCAGGAGCATGTGCCAGTGCAATCACCACCAATGGTAGATGCTACCTCAGTTATACTTACATCTCCAGATTCAACATCATCATCCAAATTGAGTGGTCTCTTTCGTTTGGTTTTGCACCTTTATGTATTCTTGCATCTATATCATGATTGCTGTTGTAGTGTTAGCACACATTTATACATCTCCAAAATAGCCAACTAGATGCTACTTCAGCCTTTTGATTCCTAAGGACAATCTCCTACCACAGAGTAAAAACTATCAAATCTCTATTGCCTGTTACTGGCCAAAAGCTATACTTCCTAGATGTGAGATCATGTGGTGGTCATCCCAAGATGGTGATGAGTAATTGACCATGCTTTGTGTGTATGTGAGGTTATTTGAGTTTGATTTTGAGGTTTGCAATCTTTGTTGTTGCGTTTAGGTTACGGGTAGTCTAATCGGCCTTGGGCTGACGGTTTGACTAGCTAGAGTCGTAGTATTGGGCTTTAGTAGCTGGTAGCTTTATTCTAGAGCTGGTGTTGCTAAGAAGTGGTGGTAATCAGATTGTCCTTTGGCTGGCAGTCTGACTGGCCATGGTTGGATGGTTTGACTGGCATTAGTGCCGCGATCAGACTGGACCTAGGCGATTAGATCGGCCCATGGTTGGCAGCTTGACCAATGTTGCCCAGCGATCGATTGGGCATAGTGGTGGATCGAACCGGCTGAGGTTTTTGCTGGGATTTGAGTAGGTGTTTGAGGGTGCTAGTGTGTGTTTGTGTTGAGTTGATGTTGGTTGGTGTTAGCCATGGAGGAGTCCATGCAAAGTCAATCATGGTGTGTGTCCATGTATTGTGTTGTTGCTAATGTGAAGTTAAGTGCATGTCACTTGTGCTTGGGACGATTGCTTGATTCTTTGATGTGCACATGCTTGGTGATTGTAGCAGCCGATGAGAAAGGCCGAGGCTACATGGGAGGTGCCCTGAGGCATGGTGGATCGAGTAAGTCCGGGTGGAGCTTCATCTCAAGCGAGTGATGCACCGATGAAAGGATAAGGATCGTGAGGAGGCAGTGCATACATGTGGTGTGCCATAGGACTAAAATGTTTGAAGTGGTAACGGTCCTCAGGAGTAGGCGTACGATCTTAGCGGTGAGTCATTGGGTATCATAGACTTCATTGGCAGTTGAAGGCCAGCGAGTGGCAATTGAGGAAATTATCGGAGGCCGAGTGTGAGAGTGTGTTTGTTGGTTTGGAAAACTATGGTGGAGGCCTAAGTTGTTTAGGTCACCGGTTTGTGTGTGGAGTATGTAATCGGGTTGGTGGAGCCATTTATTTCATGCTTTGAAAAATATGAAAGTATGTAAGAAAAATTTATTTGTGTGTGGGTTACTGGGTTTCCCCATGTATAAGTGGTAGTATCCATTAGTGTTTGTTGCTAGTGTGATGTGAGGAGCCTCCACTATAAATAGCCATGAGAAGATGACATAAAATGAGAGGAAAGTAGGAGAGAGTTAGTATTTCCTTGTGTTTGGACCCTTATGTATGTACTCTAGGCTTAGAGTTTTGTCCTCCATGATGGAGTGGCTATAAACTATACCACTCCAAGTGAATTCAAATGAAAATTTTTGTGCAAGTCTCTCTTTCTCTCTCTCTCTCTCTCTCTTAAGTTCATGGTTATATTTTTATTTGACTTGTGTTCTTTAACATTTTCTTGGACCTTTGCCTCTTCTTGTTTCTTGCATGATCTCGTTGTGATCTTTGATGTGTGGTAGGCACTGAAGATTCACATGAATCAACCCTTGCCCACCTAGATCACATCCATAGCAAGAGTCATGTTCTTGCCCGGTTCTTGACCAAGAATTATGATTTTGTGATCGTGGGGGTTTCATCCCAATCCAATACCCAAATTACCTTGTTAGGACATGTGAGACAAGATCTAGAAGTCCCCATCCGTAAGATCCTCACAAGCAAAAAAGTAATTTGGAAATTAGGGTTTTTGGTGTTCTCATGACATAGATCCTCTTTTCTCAAATTGGAAGGTGCCAATTCCAAGAAATTAATGTTTCTTGCCATGATTTGGTCCCTGATGTCTTGAGGAAGGTCTACACCAAATTTGGTGGTCTTTGGAGTCGATTTGTTCAAGACCTATTAATATGAGTTTTGGCCCGTAGGCTTAGGAACAGGGGAGCGGTTAGACCAGTCATTGTGAGGCAGTCAGATTGGCCATATCCCACAGGTCAGACCAGCGGCACAGAAGTGACAGACTAGCCTCTGAGTGGTTTGACCGACCTATCCAAGGCGGTCTGACCAGCCTAGGGAGCTTTGGCCCATTTTCTGCTGGTGGCGGCCTGCGGCTGGAGAGGAGGAGGAGGAGGAGGTAGTCGGGGGTTGCTCCGTAAGCAGCAACTTGCCGTCGACGTTCGTGGCACCGTTGCGATCATTAACCTGCTGGCTGACATCATTAATTAATCACTGCCATTGATCAAAACAAAATAATTTTTCGCTAAAAAATAAACTAATTAAACCAGAAGACGTACGATTCATGCATGCAGCTAATGCCAACTTAACTGGGTGTGCAAAACTGAACATACTTGTCATGAAAGAACATTTTTATGATACATTCACTCATTTCATTTTTATATATTCAAACCCCATGTATTTTACACTACATCTTTGACCAAAATTAATTTATTTTGACTAAAACACATTCTAGGATGTCACTCTATTGTGACTGGGGGATCGTATGAGCCCTGAAAACTTTAGAATTAAAGAAGAAAATTCAGATCAATTACCTGGTATGCCAGAGTTGCCACCAACTTCAAATATGTATTTTTTATTTCCTTATTATTGTAAATACAAAATAAAAATTAATTGTCCATATTTTTGAAAAAAGTGATGGTTCGGTGGGTTGTAACAATATCAATATGGCACTTAAGCTTGCCTAAATTTTTTCTTCATGTATATCAAGTGTACTTTTCATATTGCACTTAATTTAAATCATACATAATTCAAAATTTGTTAACTTTTTATTGTACTTTCTTTTTAAAATTTACTTTTCAAATTAGCTAATGTTTATACATTTAATCAAAGCTAGTTTGTACAGTAGGATCTTATACTTTGTATGGAATCCTGTGTACGTGCTACTCCCTCCTGTAAAAATAGTGACATTTTTTTACATTTCAAAGTCATAATATGCCATTTTGACCACTGAATTTTATTATCATATATTTGAAAAATATATAAATTGTAATATTAATAAAGTATTTCTTATACTCACGTGATTTTGATATACCCAAACAACATATTCTAGACAATATAACTTATCAAAATTAATATGGTTTTACTGCAGTCATTCGACGGTATTGTTGTTAATTTTTTACTGAAGGTAACCATTCTCCTAACAAATAGTTAGACAAACTAATGTCTGTGTTTCTAAAAATATGGCCGCATTATTTTGCCCTAACGACGGTACTACAGAAGTCAGAACCGAATGCATCATCATGTCTTCTAAATATACTCATGTTTGGCCAGCTGAATCGCAACGAAACGCATACATCATCGGCGCCCCGCTCGCACCATTGACACTACAGCGTCGTCATCACTTGTGGGTCGTGGCCATCTTCATACACATTGGCCACCAACGGCAGCTTTGCAACATCCTATTTTTGGGCATGCAAACTTGCTTAAAAGAAAATTTGCAAAACTTGAGTTTGATTCAAAGTTCTCTCAAAATTCAATCAAAATTTGAATTTTCAAAAACTTTCAAATCTTTCCCGGGCCAAGCCCAACCCACCTTGCCTCCCCCTGGCCTAGTGGCCTTGGCCCAGGCCATTTCGGCCCATGGCCTGCACCTTGGCCCGCTCTGGCCGTGCTAATCTGTTTGTACTTTTTTGGTACATTAGCATCACACATGAAAATCTCTTTGTACTTTTTTTGGGTTTCTTACTGCTTACATGTTCATGCTTGGTTTTCCTATAGAGATATGTAATGGAGATAGTTTGCGAAATTTGCTTTTGCTCAATACCTTTGTTATGCGTGATATGGGGCGAAGGTTCCCTGTGAAGTTCATGCAGATCCAAAGAGATGTTCTTTGCTTATAGGAGTGGGGAGAGGAGAGGGAGCAGGGGAGGAGTTTGGTGATGGCAGCGTCATGTAGAGAAAACCTAGGGAATTTTTTTGGACCTTAGCCAGCATGTTATTTTTGCTCGCTGTGTAAGTAGTAAAGATACAAAAGTTGTTATGTATTCATTAAGGTACTTTTACGTGACCATGCAAATGAAACAAAAAAAAATTTATAGCGCAATTGTATTCGCCATGACAAGGCATAGCGAATCCGAAACAGTAAACACAAATCTTCAGTAAAAACTGAATTTCATTCATTCATTTATAATGTAAATATATAGTACAATCATTCTAACGTGGATCTAATGTATTTCAAAAAAATAAAAAAGACAAATCTAGCTAACTTTTCAATTGATATGCCGCTTCCATGTATATGACTATATGCTCCGCGCTACTGCAGGCCATCTATACGGCCTTCGTGGCAGGCGCCGCCGTCGAGGTAGAACACGTGCCTCCTCATGACCGTAAAGATGCGGCAGGCGAGGATACTCTTAGCGCCGGCAAGGTATGGCGCCTTCGGGAACGCCGCCGGCACGCCGAGGTTGCCGGCCACGCGCTTCAGCCCGACGCCGCGGAGGTCCCCCCGGCCGCAGTGTTCCGCCATGTACTTGGCGTCGAACACCCGCCGTCCGAGGTGGGCCCTCACCTGCGCCAGGAGCCCCTCCTTCGTCGCCGGCAGAGGTTGCCCGCTGGTGAGCAGCTTGACGAGGTACCCGAGGTCGTACAGCCCGCCGAACGCCGCCCACGTAAGCTCGTCCCGCGGCCGGGACGACAGGACGCCAAGGAGCTTGTCCCTGAACGCCGCGGAGCTCACGCCGGCTGCGCGCGCCACGCCATAGTCGAATCCCTGGGACCGCAGGAACGCGACTGACTCGGCGGCGTGCCGATCGCGGCTGACGTCGAAATCGGAGAAGTTCACCTCCCATGCGAGCTCGACGGGGCGATGTTGCTTGTCGAGCACGACGGGGAGGTTTCCTTGCGCGTCACAGAGCGTCACCCCGAGCTGGATGATGGGCAGCTCGTCGACGTCGGCCTTGACGAGCTCATACCGCTCGTCCGGGGCGAGCTGATCGTAGCGCCTGCCGGCGGCCGGGCGGTGGACGGTGCCCGGGTATTCCGTGTCCACGGCGACGTAGGGGAACCGCGGGAGTAGCGAGCGGATGAGGTCCATCTGCTCGTCGAGGTTCGCCGCCGTGATCGGGCGGACCTGCACCATTGCCGGCAGGCAGACGACTCCGCCGCCGTAGTACTGGACGGCGGCGGCGTGCGGAACTGGCGCCACGAACGGGGCGGCGGCGTGCGGTGGGGCGGGAACTGGCACCGGCACGAACGGGAACATGGGCGGCGGCGGAAGCGTGGTCGGCACGAACCGGAGTAACATGGGTGGGGCGCCGGCGTGCAGCGGGCGGGAGGCCATTGGATCGAGCTGCCTAGCTATCGATCGATGGCAGAATGTCTCTTGCTGCAAACAAGCTAGGAATCCATGGAGGCGCCCGTGCGTGACAGATATAGGGGCCGCGCGCTCGTGGGAGCATAGGCCGACTCCGTTTCGGAGCGATCAAGGCTGTTCCGAGCTAACCACGGTTTAATTCGTCTTTGCCTACTCTGACACCGAGTTTGACTCGGATGGGCCTACCTGGCAGCTTGGATCCTATACCGAACAGAGAACAGGATCGAGGATAGTGGGCCCAAGGACGACAGTAACCTCGGGCTTGATTGTTCCCCCCGAGTTATGTACCAATGTGTATCATTTGCTTTGGGCCGTTCATATAGATTTTGACTAATAGCTTATAAAAAAATACTAGCGTGTAATTTTAATCGATATAAATTAAATTGTTGTAATTTACCTATAATTACAATCGCTACCAATTTATACTATTATTTAATCAATACCAAAAGCTAGACTTCAAGAATAATCACTCAACATAATAATAATAATAATAATAATAATAATAATAATTTTTAGCAACAAGGTAATCAATAAATTAAACTTAACATGAATCCACTACTACAGAAATCATCATCACAGACGGTTTAAAAATGTCATCACAGACGGTTTTTTGAACCGTTTGAATTATGGGTCAGTGATAATCGAAGGTTATTACAGACGATTTGTGAGCCATCTGTGATAAATAAAATATAGACAGTTTATAACTAGAACCGTCTGTGAAAAACACTATCACAGACGGTTCTATATATAGAACCGTCTGTGATGTTCTTCATAGACGGTTTATACTACAAAACCGTTTGTAATACTTCATTCTATACCGGAATTATTGATCATATACCCTCCACTTAGATGGAAATTGAGGATTTACCCTCCTGGCCCACGTGTCAGTGACCTACGATGACCCCACATATCATTGAGTGGGGAGGGTAAATCCTCAATTTTCCAACTATGAGGAGGGTATATGATCTAAACCCCCTTCTATACCTAAATTTTTTTCTATTTTTGAATTAGCCTCAGGAAATATTAGCTATGCCATTTGAAAACAAGCAAATACGATAGCAAACATAGCAAAGAACATTCTATTTATATTACAATCCACCGTTACAATATCATAAGATTGTATTACAATATTACAAGATTACAATCCACCATTACAATATCACAAGATTACAATCCACAATTACAATATCACAATATTACAATTCACCATTACAATATCACAAGCTATGCCTCTCATCTCTGATGCAGCTCAGGTAGGCCTTCTTGGTGGCTGCCTCACTGTCAGTAGAAGAAACAATGGAGAGAGGAAGCCCTAAATGCTACAAAGTAGTAACACAACGTTACAGAATCAAATACTAGAAGAAATAATGGAGAGAGCTCTAACCACAAAGAGATCGATTGAGGAGGAGACAGTAAAGAGTCTAGGGAGATTTTGAGCGCATAAAGGGTAGGGGATGGGTTCAGGTGAGTATTTATAGGGGAGGGAGAGGTGGGACGATCTGTGGGATGTGGGTTGGTCGGTTTCTCTTGGCTGAAATTGGGTTGGGGAGGATTGACAGGCCCAGCAGTCAGAATTTATAACAAACGGTTCTTGATAAGAACCGTCTGTAAAAGCATCACAGACGGTTCTTATTAAAAACCGTCTGTGATATTGGCTATATATATACCAATACAATATAAATAACTAGTCTCCAAATATGAAATAACAAAGTTCTGTATGGCTTATATATACTCATTTGAAAGGTTTTGACGAGATCTACAACTTTGCAGTTGACACGAACCCCAAATTTCGAAGGGAAGATCAAAAATTTTGGCAAAAACAGAAATAAAAAACTTTTGATGCAAATTTGAGGCTGAAGATGGCTGATTTTGGGGGTCTTCGAGGGCGACTAGCATAAGCTGGTCATTTTTTTGGATCGGACTCGTCGTTAGCTTTCCAACGAGTACAAAAACGTCAAAAACGGATACCATATGCAAAAGTTATTCCTATTTTACTAAAGGTGTGTTAAAACGAAATCCTACTCAAACTCAGGAGGGAAATTATGAAATTTTAGGAGGTGTGTGAGGCAAAAAACATCACAGTTGGTTCTTAATTAAGAACCATTTGCAATATGCCAATATTATAGACGGTTCTTAATTAAGAACCATCTGTGATGTTCCGCAATATCACAGACGATTCTTAATTAAGAACCGTCTGTGATATTGGCTATATCACAGATGATTCTTGATAAGAACTATCTATGATAGTATCACAGACGGTTCTTATCAAGAACCGTCTGTAATTGCATTAACCGTCTGTAATTGCATTCAATACAGGTGATTTTTATGAATCGTCTGTGATGGAGTGTCTAATATAAACGTTTTTGTAGTAGTGATCAAACAATTGCCAAGATGAATCATATAAAGCTAAACTAAGAAATGCATCAAGTAGCAACATAAAGAACCATTAAGAGCTAAGGTAAACAACTAATCATCTAATTATTACATAGATTTTCTAAACTAATTATGATAATAAGTGATTGATGGCTAAGTGAACTGAAAAGCTACAAAAGTGTAGAACCACATGTTCTACTTCCATCCATGCATGTTGCCTCCAGTAATCACCTAAAAAACAATAAATAAGAGTGAGTCATAACTCAGTAAGTACACAATAAAGCAATAGGAACATCACAAACTCAGTCTACTTTCCAATTTCCACCATTCTCTTTTCTCATCTTAGTTTCTTTTAGTACAATACAATGCTCATGTTCGTGTCTCATTCTGTAGTTTATATCGGTATGGCAGAGAGAACACCCGTTGATGTTTATCCTCTACCTCCATCCTGGGGAGATACCTTTTTTTCCTATTCCGTAGAGGTATCTACCTCTATATGTCTTACTCAATAGCACACTGTAATAGTCAAATAGCTTTACATTTAGCTATTCACCGTTCTGGCTCGTATACACATATCATGTCATAATGCAAAATTCTAACATTTTACCACATGTAACATTTATTATCAAATTAATATCATACTAAACAAAAAATGATTAAATATTGCATAACATAATTAAATTAACAGTAATAACTATCAACCATCAACTATCATTTTACTACGCACTTGTCTTTCTAGTTGCCAGTGCTGGTTTGATTAGAAGTTGACAGCACACCTGACATTATTGCTCCTATAGCAATTACTCATTCTTAATATAAGCCATAGCAATACAAAACAACACTTCATCGGCAATGTCCCTACACGCTTCCCAAATCCCAAATTTCCTCCTTCACTGGACAGTCACTCTGCTGTTCTAGTACTAAAAACATTACAACTTTAACTTCATAAGTCCTGTCATAGCAAATCTTACAATTCTGGAACCTACACAAACTCTCCCATAATTTCTTAGTTGGCCATATGTTTGGGTTAAATCATTTAATATCCCGTTTTAACCTAAAATACCATTCTATCATCTTCTAGACAGCAGAGTTAATATTTTCATATCTGTTACTCTACTCAAGCAAATACCATAAGCCATGATATTATAAGAAAATACACAAATTTTTCTACCATTTTCTAATTATGACCAAAAATCAATTCTGATATTAACTTAGTCAAATTAATTATTTCTCCTGACTGCATCCAGCAGCAACCCAGTTCTAGACAATAGTCTTGGAAAATTCGTAACTTATGTTCTACTCATCCAAAAATTATGTTATTGGAATTTTTAGAATCCTTAAGAAATTATATACACCTTTTATGTAGATAAATCTCCCAAATTATTCTATACTATTTTTAATCTACTGCTCATTACAACACTACCAATTGACTACCACGACCGCAGACTTATAAAATTCATAACTCGAAATTTATTTATCCAATCGACATGAATAAAAATTCTACAGAAAGCTACCAAAATCCTTTATAACTTTCTAGTAGATGGTATTCCCAAGTTATACCTATACGGTACCCATAAACATAGTACAATAACACAACACATTAAACCAATCTACTATTAAATCCCCTCATGAACACTTGCCATCTCCCTCTCTAATCTTGATTTCAATCTCTAATTGAAAATACTCCCTCTAGTTCACAAAAATACTCCGAAACAGCCGGCCCACTCAGCCGTTTAAACTAAACACGCCATGCCGCACTGTTTATTTGGGCCGGCCTAGCACTGTGGACCACTATAGCATACTGTTCATCTGAGCTCCAAATTACAGAAATACCCCCTTTTTGACCATTTCGACGCCCTGAACCTATCTTCGGCCTCTGTTTCACCATTTTAAACTCCAATAAAATCCAAACCAACACCATTTGGTTTTTATTGCATTTTACTCCTTTTTATTTTATTTTATTTCCTATCATGATTAGATTCAAGGATGGGCTTATGTTATTTTGTGTGTTTGTGCTAGTTTTTGAAATAGTTGAGTTCGGCAAACAACAAGGCAAATTATAAATTTTTGATCATGTTGAATCTCATGAAAAATTCATATTATTTATTTACAATATTCGTATTATTGATATTTGCTTAGTGTTATTTATTTAAAATAAATATGTAGAATGACTTGTTAATTAGTTATGACATACCACTAAAAAATGCCATATTTTAATTTGAGGCCATATTCACCTTGACAACTTTAGTAATATTTAAATATTACATAAATAATTGTAGATAAGTTCAATTTAAATATTGAACTACTAAGCAACTTGGCAGTTGGCCGGTAGTTTTATTTAAATTGTTTCTACGGTAAGGGCGGTTATTTAAATTGGTTTTAGGGTAAGGGTGGTCCGTGGAAAGCCATTAGATAGTTGAGTCCATGACCTTACTCTAGGGTGGAGGCTTGAGCACATAGGTGGTAGTGTCGTAGAGCACTAAGGATCTAGGTGTGGTTGGCAGCCTCATATGAAAAGTAAGGACTAGACCCTTATGCTGAGTAAAGAGTACAGTAACCGTTCAACTATAAGTGTTGACTTGTCAACCTTGGTCTAGTAGCTGCTCAACTCGATTGAATCTCTACATGTGGTAGGAGTGCTGATGAAGGGATGTTGGTATGGGAACGGTAAAATCATACTGAACAATGATAGAATCCACTCAGGACGGGCATAAGTGTTTAGGTCTTGCTAGTAGGTATCAGGTCTAAGCGGAGATCAACCAGTTAGAGCCTACATAAAGAATTGAGCAGTGAAAAATCTTATTTTCTCAACTCAGTCGCATGCCAGCTAAGGCATGTCTATAACTTAACATTAAGAGCTTAAGAAATCTTATAGGTAAAGCTAAGCAACTCTATAGAGTGAAATAAATGGTATTCAAATACGCTATGCTCCCGATTAATTGAGCTGTGTTTATTGGGTGATTTCAGCAACAAAGTATAAGTAAATTTATTTATGTTTTTAAATTGATGTAATCCAAGAAAGCAATAGTTGAGAAAACCTTTACTCTTAAGAAGTTGTAGTTTTATTATTTTATGTTTAAAAATATTTACAAATAAAATTGCATCCACAAACATTAATAAAACCAGTATATTTCCATCCATTTGCAATCTTGGCAAATAGTTAAATTAAGGTTTATCCTTGTGACTTACTAGGTACGGTTGCACTCATTACTTGCTAAACAATTAATAGAAGAGCAATTGAACTGCGATGAACAAGCAATTGATGAGGAGCCGTAAGAGCCATTCGGTCGATAATATGTGATTCTAGGTCTTAGCCTCGCTGGAGCTTTGTTTGTGGTATTTCGTGTAATGTAAGACAACTTTAGGTTTGTCACCCGCCGGGTTTAAAACTAGGTTGTTAAGCTTTTTTTGTAATAAACTCTGGATTTTGTTTGTAAGCATATGTTTTGCTGATGCTCATTCTCGTTCAGTACTCCGCAACTGTACAGTCCTGGGTAGTTGTGGGGATTACTAGTGCCTCCAAAAACGGGGCGTTACAGTACCTATGTAGGATCGTCGATCGCAATCAGAGGAGGGTGAATGATTCTAATGCGTAGCGGAAGTCTTTTTTGAAATTCACTATTTCCTGATTTTTGACCTGTGCACAAAAACCAGAGAACAAAACAAAACATAAAAAGCAAAAAAAATAATGATAATAGTAATTATTCTCTTTTGGTACTGTAGCCACTAAAGAATTAACTACTTGTAATCAACAAGTCAGCAACTATTTAATCCAATCAAAAGATAGCTTTGCATGCATGCATTCAAACTTTTTCTCACCTCATGCATGTATGGACCACAAGTCATGTAACGCAAAAAGAAAACAATGAGCCTTGACTAATTACCTTGCATTAATCTCCTTTTCTTCTCTCCTCTTGCATGAATCTCCTTTTCTTCTCTCCTCTGCACAAAGCCATGGCATGCACTACTCTTGGTGAACTTGGGTGAGGCAGCGAAAGAAGCAGGCTCTGATGGCGGCTACGACAGGCTGCAAACGCGTGTGCATTTTTCTCCTTTTACTCGGTCGCCGCTGCTTTCTTCCGAGATCACGACGCAAAAGTCACAACCGAACTCGTAAACAACTGAACAAAAAAAAAAGTCGTCGCAACTCTTTTCTATTTCCTTCAAAGGTCACGACCGAACTCAAAGAAAAGCCGCCATAGCCATCAATTATCTAGTCGCCATTTTCGTTCATTATACACAACTTTTACGTTTCCCTTATGTACTCCCACGGCCACTGTTAGTCCTTCTAAAAATCCTCAATATACTCTAATAGGTCATTAACTCTAATACAACTTATCCTAAGCCTTTTTGCCTCAACCAGACTTTTTGGTCCACTACTTTTCAAGGGACACAAAATCCTTCATAATATGTGTTTTTTTATTATTTTTATACTTTCGATTTTTTCAGCTTCTCACGTGTCGAAGCCTCCAAAACCGCACCTCCTTTATCTTCTTCACGCATCATCTACCTTTGATGTTCACGTTCTCAAACATGAGCTTAACCATCTCGCGACTCTCTCGACTGTTTGACCTTGGATCTCTCCATCCTAGTCCCGGTCCTCCTCGTCATCGACCACGATCGCCTCTATGCTCTACCTGCACACGCAAAGACCAAAAAATATTTTTTCGACACAAGTTCGTCCGAACTTGACCAACGTTAATCCGTACACGCGCAACACACCATAAGTAATATCATAACAAACATTGTCAATTATTCATCATCCAAAATAGTCTAGACTTATCCACATGGTCTAACAATCTCATCCTTCATGAATACATTGACAACACGTTAAGTTAACATGACTCCAATAACTTCCAACAAATCTATGTAAAGAACTGAATGCTTGATATATCATGTGTTTGTGGTAATGGTATACATTGGAATTAAATATAAATATTTGCTTATAACGCAAGCATGTCATTTGCTTATACTTATGAATATATGTACTTTCATGTAATTCCATGTCATTTTCATATTGATATATATATATATGCTACATTGTACTTTTCTATATATATGCCGCGTATTTTTTAACATCATCGCCGGATGTGTCCGCTCCAAAATCAAAACGCCAAGGAAGAGAACTATCAAAAATGCCTAAGGGCCGATTTACCATCACAGAGATTGATGGATCTGGGACCCCTCTCCTTCCTCGCTGAGCAGCGTGCGCATTTCGAAGAATGATCGGAATAGTTGCACGAGAACGAATTGAGATTACATTCGATTCATGGAAGACCATGAGTGAGACTCGGAAACGTGAGCTACTGACAGAGATTTTTGAATCGTTCGAGATCCTAGAAGAACACCATGACTCCGTACAAAGACATGCCTTGCTAGCGGCGTGCAAAGCATGGAAGAACTCCAAGAGCGTGCTTGTCAAGCATTTTGTGGAGAAGGATCAAACGCCCTTTTATAAGTACACATTCTTGCAACCACAATGGAAAGAATTTAAGGCGATAAAGACGACCGAAGATTTTAGAAGTGCAAGTGCGGCGCACGAGGCCCTCCAAGCAAAAAACACACACCCCTATAGACTCAGCACACCTGGGTATGCGGGTAAAATCCCGCAGTGGAGGCAGGAGGACGAACAGGCAATCCTGCGGGAGACCACCCCGCCATTTGCCACAATCCCGAATGAGCGCGCTCAAAATTGGATTAGAGCGAGGTCATCTACCATGTCGTCGGATGACATCTCCTTCCGGAACCCTACAGACCAGGAAGTGTCCCACCGCCTAGTAAGATATCGAACTACGTAGTTTGTAATTACTCAATAACTTCATAGGAAGTAAAATAACATGTCGAGCTCTTGTAGGATGCACTGAGTGTAGAATCTTCCTAAGGATCCTTCCAAGCAAGTAGGGAGAGAGATATACTCTCCACGACCTTGGGAAACAAGAAGCATCCGGGTCGTACAAAATGTCTTGTTCTTTATATTCCTTGGAAACATGATTTCTTAGATAACTCCGAATTGTATCGGAGTAGGAAGAGAACCAAAGCCGAGCATGAGGCACGGCTACGAGAGGAGATCAAGGCATCCCTTGGAGAGGGGCTAGCTGATTACGTCAGAGATGAGATGCGAAAATTTATAGAAAATCAGCAGGCCACCGTCGCCACTCCTGTGCTAGCCAACCCCCCAACCATCGAAGTAGCTGCGCGTCCAATCCTACGATGGAAAGCGAGGCCAGATTTTCTATGGACGACATCCTAGTAATAATTATTATTTTTAGAATGCTCGATCCGTTGATAGGCCTATTGGAGTAGCTAATTTTGTATCGTTATGTAGGAGCCTACAAAGTGCAAGCTCCAAGTGAGATATGTCTCCGTTCCCTTGTGCGCTACTTGGGGCCAGACATATCCGTCTGGTCATGGGGCCATGGTGCACGGTGCACCTTTAGTTCCAGACTTTGAAAAAGTTAGTGTGGATGGTGTGCATACCAATTTCAAGGACGTTCCGCTACCGAAGGCCCTCAACGACGAGCTTGTGACTTTAGGGCAAGCCATTGGAACATTCATCTAGTGGCCCAAAAGCGACATCTGTCTGGAGGCTTCTTCACCGGTAGCAGGTCCACAAGGGCAATCCGAATCAGAGTTACATGCACCGGTGCCATTTTCATAAGGCCTATCTCCACCACCGCTACCTGCACCGGTGGCAGGTCCACGGGTGCTATTCCCGGTGCAGCAACTTGCACCGGTGCTACCTTTACAGTCGGCTACCATGAAGATGACCTACAACCGAAAAAGTAGGGGCAAATCAAAAAAGACCAATGATGATATCCCGTACCTGCCATTGGCCCGCAAATTTGTGCTAGGTGAGCAGCTGATCGTCCCGACAGAACACCTCCTAACCCTAGGACTTAGTTGCCAAAAATTACACTCTTGGTATATGGAACGACGCTTAGGTATCACTATCAAATTCAGGCTGGATCATTTACAGCACGATGTTCATGATTGTGTCTTCGCGGTGACCTTTTGTCGAGACCCGAATATACAAATTCGGACTCTCTGTGTAAACTGCACTAGTCCAGGATCACGCTAGTGCACACAGTCAAACATAGATGTAATTACAACCATACACACGTTATAATAAAGGGAAAGCTCAAATATCAATAAATCTCAAAAGGTACGACCTTATGGTCAAGCTTACAATAGATTAGCCCGAAGAGCTTAACAAAACTAGCAGCAGAAATCCAAAATAAAGCGTAGTGGCCAATCGACAAGCCCACAGGCTATCGAGTGGAGACGAAGCCTGATCCGCGAAGTCGTCGAAGTACTCTTCTTCTGGAACCTCCTGCTGATGATACTCCTCTTCCTCAACTGAGCAACATTGGGCATAAAGCCGTGAGTGTTAGTGATATGCCCTAGAGGCAACATGGAGATGTTGTATATATCACATACTATGTTTATGATACATTACTATGTTCCTTGGAATAGACATCATCATTATTGATCAATGAGTATGTGACTTATTCATGAGACTCTTAAATACTAAGATGTTGCTATTTCTAAATGATCCCTGATCGTATATCATATGAGGAACAAATATGATTCAAAGACAAAGATCAAGATATGTATTGATTGATGATCATGTCTCATGGATCATGGTATGGTGATACCAAATCAATAATATGGACATGTGTTAGTGAACATATGTTGAATAGACTGCCATGAGACAACTGCAGAGATTCCATATGTCATCAGTTGGTCTCAAGTAGTGTTTATGTAGAATCCTTAGACTTGAGATCATCATGGTTCCCAACATGAGTAGTAGCTTATTTTGGGATGCTAAACACTACTCCGTAACTAGGTAGTCATAAAAGTAGTCTTCGGTTTGCCATGAAACATGTAGTGGGATGTGAATGATCAAGATAGAATTTGCCCTCCTTATGGGAGAGATATCTCTGGGCCCCTCGATGTAATGGATTATGAAAGTGCATGGCCATGCCAAGGTGATTGAGGAGTCAATCACGAGTTTATAATCCATCACGGAATCGAGAGAGTGATTGAGCTATTAAGAGGATGACACAGGTCTCGCCTTGAGCTCAATCTATATCGTGAGGCAAAGGGATTCGTACATGAGAGAACATTACAGGTTCGGCCGATATGATCTTTACATATACTTTGGGGTTAATATGTCTTACTAGAGGCCGCTATTAACATGGTGACCGGAAAGGCGTTTCCGGGTCATGACCAAGTATACGTGAACCTACAGGGTCGCACGCTTAACGGGTTGGAACACTAATTCGAATATGATTTGGATATGGGCTCAATTCGGATAGAGATCCGAATAGACTCCTATTGAGCCTCGGTCCACGAGGCCCACGTGAGGAGGTCTATATATATGGAGGCGAGGGGCAGAGGGGATTCGTCCCTGTTAACATCTAGCAAAACCCTAGCCGCCACCTCCCGAACCAAACCCTAGCTGCTCACGAGTGCTAGTACACTCGTGATCGGCGTTCGACCCGGACGTGTGGATACGGTGAGAGGCGCTGCTCGTTGCGATGTTGATCGGCGTGCGTGGAGGAGACGATCTGTTGGGACGATCGGCTACTTCCACTACTACCTCGACGCGTGATTGGATCGGTTTCAATTCTTCTTCACTGCGCTGCGCGTCTAAGTGGTAACGATCCATGATCCTTCCTTAGCATGATGTTCTTGGGTGCGCGGTAGAAAAGTTTTGTTTTACGCTCCGTAGCCTCGCGTATTCCTATAGTGAGTACATTGGTACTCAGCAAGTCGTTTGTAACAAATGAATGCAATATAGTTTGCAAGGCTTACCAAAGGATGATGGTTAATTTGCATAAAACGACATTTAAAGATAAATACAGTAAATAAATTGAAAGCGAACTTTAAATAAAATAATAATAAATAATAACCAAAGGAATTGTAATAAACCACTTATGGACCTCCCATCCATAAGTTAAGCCAACCACTTATGGACCTCCCATCCATAAGCTAAACCAACAGTGAATTAACCATTCCCTGTCTAACCACATTCCACAAGATTTCAGAAATAACTACCCCTCGTGTGAAATCACCGAGCATTGTCCATAACCGAGGACGCGGCTATTCGAATAGTTTTACACTCTGCAGAGGTTGCACAACTGTACCCACACGATGTGATAATCCTCACGTTAAAGATAATCACAACAAGGCCTTTACAAAGTTCAGTTACAACTCAATCCGCCCGCTAGGGTTTCGCATCACACCCCCCTTGCGCCACATGGAAATCAGCAACCATGTTTATCTCAATGGCAAGATTAAAGTTGAAACATCCCAAATTAGTCAGCTAGATCCGTCCCATACCAGACATGTGGTTTGCATGGTAAAGCTTAGATCAATGGAACAGTTGGTAGTAATGTCACTTGAATTAACACATTCTAGGCGTCCAACCCGTCCTAGGCGTCAAGCAGGGACGACTTCGGCACTCCGCATCTTCGGCACAAAGCGGGGTCGCACTAGCAAATGCACTCTCATCTCAATAAGTCACAGGCCGTAGGGATAGAGGGGGGCAAAGGGCTCGGCAACATGGTTTCGGCCTGTGAAGTCCTTCACCATGAGAGGCTCCTGTTGTATGGGTGGCCCCCACCTAAGCCCAGCAGGCCTGTTAGGAGGTTAAGGTCCAAAATGGGACATGTGTAATGATGTGAACACCCTTGTAAGGGTACGATTGTAAAAGCACTCCCCATGAGGATATATATGTGCAATACAAGCCATGGAGGAGAGGACATTGCTCACCTAACTCCCCCACTACACTTTCTCTCTATTTGGTCTGTAACCACAACAGTGACCTTGAATTGGCTCGAGCAATGGGTCGAGCAATGGATCAACCTATTCACTATCCCAATCAAATTCCTCGACAACCAAAGGATCGTAACTGCTGCCTCCTTCATTACACCATTTTTGAAACCCAGCTTTCACCTTTTGGTTATATTAAACATAGACCAAATCATTCAATTTTTGATGAAGTACCTGGTTCCCTTTTTTGTATGGATCTGCAAATTCCAATGAAAGGAAACAAAATAAATAAATACATTCTTGGTTACACTCAACAATCAACATACTTAGCTACAAGTTGAAGAGTTGAAAAAGAATGATTCATCAACTTGACTTACAAACTCAAAAGAACTCCAGTTACGCTCACAACCGGAGGATGAACAACAAAAGAATAATGATACGCTTCACAAATCTTTGTAGCTCTATGGCTCGGCCACCATATGCACCCCACCAATCAACTAATATGCACGTCAAATTCAAGAAAATAACTTGTGCTAAAATTAAAATATTGAACACACTATGGCACTACGAGGATTCCTTCTTTCTTGATTTTGGATTGCTAATTGATTTGAGCAAATTTGTCTTGTTTTGGGTAGGGAAAGCTGATTTGATTTTCTCCTTCACTTGAGCCATGAATGAAGAAACCTCTGAAGGCGGGCTTCACATCTCCATCAACAACCCTCAGCACAACAAGTAGAGGTTGTGAACCTTTCAAGCAATCTTCAACTGAATTCTAGAATCTTTTAGAAAGCACAATCTCGTACACATTTTTCCCTACTTCTGGTTTCCAATTTGGCCCTAGTCCAATCTTCACTGAGAAAGAGGTATATCAAAGCATCTTTTTGTTGGTACAATCTCCGCAAAGTAAGGAAAGATGTGGTGAAACTACTAGTTTTTTTTAAACTCAGAGACTATAAGGGGGAACCCCTATAGTGTAAAGAATTAAATTATAAGGAAGCAAAGTTATAGACAAGTAGATTTCAAGCCCAAAAAGGGCTAAAACCCAATATCAAAGAGAATCAAGCCATGATGTCAGAAGGTCCTAAATTTCAATATTCACTCTACACATATGGAGAGCTATCTCATTACAAAAAAAGGGAAAACCAATCATTTAAAGAAGGAGATTGTCCCTCAAAAACCTTTGCATTGTGTTGTTTCCAAATATTCCATGCTGTAATAATGAAAACTTCCATGAAGAGCGGATGGTGAAACTGTTGATGGGCCATTTGCATTCTGGTAAGAATGTCAGCGTGAGGATCCCAATGAACACCAATTTTGATCCGACAAAGTTGGCTAAAGAAGCACCAAAATAAAAGATGATTTACTGTCTCATACACTGCCAAATTGCAGAGCAAAATGAGTAGTTGTGGGTCTAACAAGATCCATCCCACATGTCTTCTCTCTCATTGAAGCAAGAAGTCTCTCATGACTATAAATAAATGTTGTGATACGTTTGGCACACACAATAGGATTCTTAGATTCCTTAAGCTTTCCGATGTCTTTTAACATAAGATCCAAGCAATATGCAGCATAAGGTGTACAAAATAGTGTAGGAAACCTCTCCATTAGGAACTTGCTCGCAATCTTGTAGTTAGCACCATTATCGGTGGCAACTTGTACCACTTGCACTTTGCCAATGTCCTTATTTCTCTTCTCTAGCAAGTCTGCCAGCATCCTTACATCATGTACTTGATTTGATGCATCAACTAACTCCAAGAAGAAAGTCCCCTCTAGACTGTTGATAAGAAAGTTAATCAAGTAGCGGCCCCTCCTATCATCCATCCATCCGACATGAGCATGCAACCACATTGCTTCCAAGCCTCCTCATGCTTCTTCCTCAATTGGTCTATCTCTTTAACATTCTCCTCAAGCAATGACACTCTCAGCACATGGTAACTAGGAGGTCTATAACCAGGACCATACTACCTAATGAAATCACACATGACTTCAAAACTCCTTGAGTTTGCAGCATTGAATGGTATGCCACACTCATGGAAGAACTTAGCTACATGCATGTTCACAACATGTGTTTCTTCCTTGGTCCTCACCTTTCATTCAATGGAACTTTGAGAAGATGTACCCTTGGCATGTCTCTGCTCAACAACATCTTTGGGTCTTGCTCGAAGCATAGCAACAATGGACTTGTTTTGCTTTGCTTTTGGTGTGGAACTTTGAAATTAAGAGCAAATTACTTCCTTTTGGTTGTTGTCCTGGAACTTGGCATAGCGATAGGTGGTTAGGAGCATGTGCCAGTGCAATCACCACCAATGGTAGATGCTACCTCAGTTATACTTACATCTCCAGATTCAACATCATCATCCAAATTGAGTGGTCTCTTTCTTTTGGTTTTGCACCTTTATGTATTCTTGCATCTATATCATGATTGCTGTTGTGGTGTTAGCACACATTTATACATCTCCAAAACAGCCAACTAGATGCTACTTCAACCTTTTGATTCCTAAGGACAATCTCCTACCACAGAGTAAAAATTATCAAATTTCTATTGCCTGTTACTGGCCAAAAGCTATACTTCCTAGATGTGAGATCATGTGGTGGTCATCCCAAGATGGTGATGAGTAATTGACCATGCTTTGTGTGTATGTGAGGTTATTTGAGTTTGATTTTGAGGTTTGCAATCTTTGTTGTTGCGTTTAGGTTACTGGCAGTCTAATCGGCCTTGGGCTGGTGGTTTGACTAGCTAGAGTCATAGTATCGGGCTTTAGTAGATGGTAGCTTTATTCTAGAGCTGGTGTTGCTAAGAAGTGGTGGTAATCAGATTGTCCTTTGGCTGGCAGTCTGACTGGCCATGGTTGGGTGGTTTGACTGGCATTAGTGCCGCGGTCAGACTGGACCTGGGCGGTTAGATCGACCCATGGTTGGCAGCTTGACCAATGTTGCCCAGGCGGTCTGATTGGGCATAGTGGCTGCGGTCAGACCAGCCTGAGGTTTTTGCTGGGATTTGAGTAGGTGTTTGAGGGTGCTTGTGTGTGTTTGTGTTGAGTTGATGTTGGTTGGTGTTAGCCATGGAGGAGTCCATGCAAAGTCAATCATGGTGTGTGTCCATGTGTTGTGTTGTTGCTAATGTGAAGTTAAGTGCATGTTACTTGTGCTTGGGACGATTGCTTGATTCTTTGATGTGCACATGCTTGGTGATTGTAGCAGCCAGTAGAAAGGCTGAGGCTACATGGGAGGTGCCCTAAGGCATGGTGGATCGAGTAAGTCCGGGTGGAGCTTCATCTCAAGCGAGTGATGCACCGATGAAAGGACAAGGATCGTGAAGAGGCAGTGCATACATGTGGTGTGCCATAGGACTCAAACGTTTGAAGTGGTAACGGTCCTCAGGAGTAGGCGTACGATCTTAGCGGTGAGTCAATGGGTATCATAGACTTCCTTGGCATTTGAAGGCCAGCGAGTGGCAATTGAGAAAATTATCTGAGGCCGAGTGTGAGAGTGTGTTTGTTGGTTTGGAAAACTATGGTGGAGGCCTAAGTTGTTTAGGTCACCGGTTTGTGTGTGGAGTATGTAATCGGGTTGGTGGAGCCATTTATTTCATGCTTTGAAAAATATGCAAGTATGTAAGAAAAACCTATTTGTGTATGGGTTACTAGGTTTCCCCATGTATAAGTGGTAGTATCCATTAGTGTTTGTTGCTAGTGTGATGTGAGGAGCCTCCACTATAAATAGCCACGAGAAGATGACATAAAATGAGAGGAAAGTAGGAGAGAGTTAGTATTTCCTTGTGTTTGGAACCTTGTGTGTGTACTCTAGGCTTAGAGTTTTGTCCTCTATGATGGAGTGGCTATAAACTATACCACTCCAAGTGAATTCAAATGAAAATTTGTGCAAGTCTCTCTCTCTCTTAAGTTCATGGTTATACTTTTATTTGACTTGTGTTCTTGAACATTTTCTTGGGCCTTTGCCTCTTCTTGTTTCTTGCATGATCTCGTTGTGATCATTGATGTGTGGTAGGCACTGAAGATTCACATGAATCAACCCTTGCCCACCTAGATCACATCCATAGCAAGAGTCATGTTCTTGCCCGGTTCTTGACCAAGAATTATGATTTTGTGATCGTGGGGGTTTCAGCCCAATCCAATACCCAAATTACCTTGTTAGGACATGTGAGACAAGATCTAGAAGTCCCCATTCGTAAGATCCTCACAAGCAAAAAAGTAATTTGGAAATTAGGGTTTTTGGTGTTCTCATGACCTAGATCCTCTTTTCTCAAATTGGAAGGTGCCAATTCCAAGAAACTAATGTTTCTTGCCATGATTTGGTCCCTGATGTCTTGAGGAAGGTCTACACCAAATTTGGCGGTCTTTGGAGTCGATTTGCTCAAGATCTATGAATATGAGTTTTGGCCCGTAGGCTTAGGAACAGGGGAGCGATCAGACCGGTCATTGTGAGGTAGTCAGATTGGCCATATCCCACAGGTCAGACCAGCGGCACAGAAGTGACAGACTAGCCTCTGAGTGGTTTGATTGACCTATCCAAGGCGGTCTGACCAGCCTAGGGAGCTTTGGCCCATTTGCTGCTGGTGGCGGCCTGCGGCTGGAGAGGAGGAGGAGGAGGAGGTAGTCGGGGGTTGCTGTTCCTCCGTAAGCAGCAACTTGCCGTTGACGCTCGTGGCACCGTTGGGATCATTAACCTGCTGGCTGACATCATTAATTAATCACTGCCATTGATCAAAACAAAATAATTTTTCGCTCAAAAATAAACTAATTAAACCAGAAGACGTACGATTCATGCATGCAGCTAATGCCAACTTAACTGGGTGTGCAAAACTGAACATACTTGTCATGAAAGAACATTTGTATGATACATTCACTCATTTCATTTTTATATATTCAAACCCCATGTATTTTACACTACATCTTTGACCAAAATTAATTTATTTTGACTAAAACACATTCTAGGATGTCACTCTGTTGTGACTGGGGGATCGTATGAGCCCTGAAAACTTTAGAATTAAAGAAGCAAATTCAGATCAATTACCTGGTATGCCAGAGTTGCCACCAACTTCAAATATGTATTTTTTTATTTCCTTATTATGGTAAATACAAAATAAAAATTAATTGTCCATATTTTTGAAAAAAGTGATGGTTCGGTGGGTTGTAACAATATCAATATGGCACTTAAGCTTGCCTAAATTTTTTCTTCATGTATATCAAGTGTACTTTTCATATTGCACTTAATTTAAATCATACATAATTCAAAATTTGTTAACTTTTTATTGTACTTTCTTTTTAAAATTTACTTTTCAAATTAGCTAATGTTTATACATTTAATCAAAGCTAGTTTGTACAGTAGGATCTTATACTTTGTATGGAATCACGTATGCGTGCTACTCCCTCCTGTAAAAATAGTGACATTTTTTTACATTTCAAAGTCATAATATGCCATATTGACCACTGAATTTTATTATCATATATTTGAAAAATATATAAATTGTAATATTAATAAAGTATTTCTTATACTCACGTGATTTTGATATACCCAAACAACATATTCTAGACAATATAACTTATCAAAATTAATATGGTTTTACTGCAGTCATTCGACGGTATTGTTGTTAATTTTTTACTGAAGGTAACCATTCTCCTAACAAATAGTTAGACAAACTAATGTCTGTGTTTCTAAAAATATGGCCGCATTATTTTGCCCTAACGACGGTACTACAGAAGTCAGAACCGAATGCATCATCATGTCTTCTAAATATACTCATGTTTGGCCAGCTGAAACTGCAACGAAAACGCCCTGTCATCGGCGCCCCGCTCGCACCATTGACACTACAGCGTCGTCATCACTTGTGGGTCGTGGCCATCTTCATACCCATTGGCCACCAACGGCAGCTTTGCAACATCCTATTTTTGGGCATGCAAACTTGCTTAAAAGAAAATTTGCAAAACTTGAGTTTGATTCAAAGTTCTCTCAAAATTCAATCAAAATTTGAATTTTCAAAAACTTTCAAATCTTTCCCGGGCCAAGCCCAACCCACCTTGCCTCCCCCTGGCCTAGTGGCCTTGGCCCAGGCCATTTCGGCCCATGGCCTGCACCTTGGCCTGCTCTGGCCGTGTTAATCTGTTTGTACTTTTTTGGTACATTAGCATCACACATGAAAATCTCTTTGTACTTTTTTTGGGTTTCTTACTGCTTACATGTTCATGCTTGGTTTTCCTATAGAGATATGTAATGGAGATAGTTTGGCAGAATTTGCTTTTGCTCAATACCTTTGTTATGCGTGATATGGGGCGAAGGTTCCCTGTGAAGTTCATGCAGATCCAAAGAGATGTTCTTTGCTTATAGGAGTGGGGAGAGGAGAGGGAGCAGGGGAGGAGTTTGGTGATGGCAGCGTCATGTAGAGAAAACTATCATTTTACTACGCACTTGTCTTTCTAGTTGCCAGTGCTGGTTTGATTAGAAGTTGACAGCACACCTGACATTATTGCTCCTATAGCAATTACTCATTCTTAATATAAGCCATAGCAATACAAAACAACACTTCATCGGCAATGTCCCTACACGCTTCCCAAATCCCAAATTTCCTCCTTCACTGGACAGTCACTCTGCTGTTCTAGTACTAAAAACATTACAACTTTAACTTCAGAAGTCCTGTCATAGCAAATCTTACAATTCTGGAACCTACACAAACTCTCCCATAATTTCTTAGTTGGCCATATGTTTGGGTTAAATCATTTAATATCCCGTTTTAACCTAAAATACCATTCTATCATCTTCTAGACAGCAGAGTTAATATTTTCATATCTGTTACTCTACTCAAGCAAATACCATAAGCCATGATATTATAAGAAAATACACAAATTTTTCTACCATTTGCTAATTATGACCAAAAATCAATTCTGATATTAACTTAGTCAAATTAATTATTTCTCCTGACTGCATCCAGCAGCAACCCAGTTCTAGACAATAGTCTTGTAAAATTCGTAACTTATGTTCTACTCATCCAAAAATTATGTTATTGGAATTTTTAGAATCCTTAAGAAATTATATACACCTTTTATGTAGATAAATCTCCCAAATTATTCTATACTATTTTTAATCTACTGCTCATTACAACACTACCAATTGACTACCACGACCGCAGACTTATAAAATTCATAACTCGAAATTTATTTATCCAATCGACATGAATAAAAATTCTACAGAAAGCTACCAAAATCCTTTATAACTTTCTAGTAGATGGTATTCCCAAGTTATACCTATACGGTACCCATAAACATAGTACAATAACACAACACATTAAACTAATCTACTATTAAATCCCCTCATGAACACTTGCCATCTCCCTCTCTAATCTTGATTTCAATCTCTAATTGAAAATACTCCCTCTAGTTCACAAAAATACTCCGAAACAGCCGGCCCACTCAGCCGTTTAAACTAAACACGCCCATGCCGCACTGTTTATTTGGGCCGGCCTAGCACTGTGGACCACTATAGCATACTGTTCATCTGAGCTCCAAATTACAGAAATACCCCCTTTTTGACCGTTTCGACGCCCTGAACCTATCTTCGGCCTCCGTTTCACCATTTTAAACTCCAATAAAATCCAAACCAACACCATTTGGTTTTTATTGCATTTTACTCCTTTTTATTTTATTTTATTTCCTATCATGATTAGATTCAAGGATGGGCTTATGTTATTTTGTGTGTTTGTGCTAGTTTTTGAAATAGTTGAGTTCGGCAAACAACAAGGCAAATTATAAATTTTTGATCATGTTGAATCTCATGAAAAATTCATATTATTTATTTACAATATTCGTATTATTGATATTTGCTTAGTGTTATTTATTTAAAATAAATATGTAGAATGACTTGTTAATTAGTTATGACATACCACTAAAAAATGCCATATTTTAATTTGAGGCCATATTCACCTTGACAACTTTAGTAATATTTAAATATTACATAAATAATTGTAGATAAGTTCAATTTAAATATTGAACTACTAAGCAACTTGGCAGTTGGCCGGTAGTTTTATTTAAATTGTTTCTACGGTAAGGGCGGTTATTTAAATTGGTTTTAGGGTAAGGGTGGTCCGTGGAAAGCCATTAGATAGTTGAGTCCATGACCTTACTCTAGGGTGGAGGCTTGAGCACATAGGTGGTAGTGTCGTAGAGCACTAAGGATCTAGGTGTGGTTGGCAGCCTCATATGAAAAGTAAGGACTAGACCCTTATGCTGAGTAAAGAGTACAGTAACCGTTCAACTATAAGTGTTGACTTGTCAACCTTGGTCTAGTAGCTGCTCAACTCGATTGAATCTCTACATGTGGTAGGAGTGCTGATGAAGGGATGTTGGTATGGGAACGATAAAATCATACTGAACAATGATAGAATCCACTCAGGACGGGCAGAAGTGTTTAGGTCTTGCTAGTAGGTATCGTGTCTAGCGAGATCAACCAGATTAGAGCCTACATAAAGAATTGAGCAGTGAAAAATCTTATTTTCTCAACTCAGTCGCATGCCAGCTAAGGCATGTCTATAACTTAACATTAAGAGCTTAAGAAATCTTATAGGTAAAGCTAAGCAACTCTACAGAGTGAAATAAATGGTATTCAAATACGCTATGCTCCCGATTAATTGAGCTGTGTTTATTGGGTGATTTCAGCAACAAAGTATAAGTAAATTTATTTATGTTTTTAAATTGATGTAATCCAAGAAAGCAATAGTTGAGAAAACCTTTACTCTTAAGAAGTTGTAGTTTTATTATTTTATGTTTAAAAATATTTACAAATAAAATTGCATCCACAAACATTAATAAAACCAGTATATTTCCATCCATTTGCAATCTTGGCAAATAGTTAAATTAAGGTTTATCCTTGTGACTTACTAGGTACGGTTGCACTCATTACTTGCTAAACAATTAATAGAAGAGCAATTGAACTGCGATGAACAAGCAATTGATGAGGAGCCAGAAGAGCCATTCTGCGTCGATAATATGTGATTCTAGGTCTTAGCCTCGCTGGAGCTTTGTTTGTGGTATTTCGTGTAATGTAAGACAACTTTAGGTTTGTCACCCGCCGGGTTTAAAACTAGGTTGTTAAGCTTTTTTTGTAATAAAGTCTGGATTTTGTTTGTAAGCATATGTTTTGCTGATGCTCATTCTCGTTCAGTACTCCGCAACTGTACAGTCCTGGGTAGTTGTGGGGATTACTAGTGCCTCCAAAAACGGGGCGTTACAGTACCTATGTAGGATCGTCGATCGCAATCAGAGGAGGGTGAATGATTCTAATGCGTAGCGGAAGTCTTTTTTGAAATTCACTATTTCCGATTTTTGACTGTGCACAAAAACCGAGAGAACAAAACAAAACAAAAAAGCAAAAAAAATAATGATAATAGTAATTATTCTCTTTTGGTACTGTAGCCACTAAAGAATTAACTACTTGTAATCAACAAGTCAGCAACTATTTAATCCAATCAAAAGATAGCTTTGCATGCATGCATTCAAACTTTTTCTCACCTCATGCATGTATGGACCACAAGTCATGTAACGCAAAAAGAAAACAATGAGCCTTGACTAATTACCTTGCATTAATCTCCTTTTCTTCTCTCCTCTTGCATGAATCTCCTTTTCTTCTCTCCTCTGCACAAAGCCATGGCATGCACTACTCTTGGTGAACTTGGGTGAGGCAGCGAAAGAAGCAGGCTCTGATGGCGGCTACGACAGGCTGCAAACGCGTGTGCATTTTTCTCCTTTTACTCGGTCGCCGCTGCTTTCTTCCGAGATCACGACGCAAAAGTCACAGCCGAACTCGTAAACAACTGAACAAAAAAAAAAGTCATCGCAACTCTTTTCTATTTCCTTCAAAGGTCACGACCGAACTCAAAGAAAAGCCGCCGTAGCCCTCAATTATCTAGTCGCCATTTTCGTTCATTATACACAACTTTTACGTTTCCCTTATATACTCCCACGGCCACTGTTAGTCCTTCTAAAAATCCTCAATATACTCTAATAGGTCATTAACTCTAATACAACTTATCCTGAGCCTTTTTGCCTCAACCAGACTTTTTGGTCCACTACTTTTCAAGGGACACAAAACCCTTCATAATATGTGTTTTTTTATTATTTTTATACTTTCGATTTTTTCAGCTTCTCACGTGTCGAAGCCTCCAAAACCGCACCTCCTTTATCTTCTTCACGCATCATCTACCTTTGATGTTCACGTTCTCAAACATGAGCTTGACCATCTCGCGAGTCTCTCGACTGTTTGACCTCGGATCTCTCCTTCCTAGTCCCGGTCCTCCTTGTCATCGACCACGATCGCCTCTATGCTCTACCTGCACACGCAAAGACCAAAAAATATTTTTTCGACACAAGTTCGTCCGAACTTGACCAACGTTAATCCGTACACGCGCAACACACCATAAGTAATATCATAACAAACGTTGTCAATTATTCATCATCCAAAATAGTCTAGACTTATCCACATGGTCTAACAATCTCATCCTTCATGAATACATTGACAACACGTTAAGTTAACATGACTCCAATAACTTCCAACAAATCTATGTAAAGAACTGAATGCTTGATATATCATGTGTTTGTGGTAATGGTATACATTGGAATTAAATATAAATATTTGCTTATAACGCAAGCATGTCATTTGCTTATACTTATGAATATATGTACTTTCATGTAATTCCATGTCATTTTCATATTGATATATATATATATGCTACATTGTACTTTTCTATATATATGCCGCGTATTTTTTAACATCATCGCCGGATGTGTCCGCTCCAAAATCAAAACGCCAAGGAAGAGAACTATCAAAAATGCCTAAGGGCCGATTTACCATCACAGAGGTTGATGGATCTGGGACCCCTCTCCTTCCTCGCTGAGCAGCGTGCGCATTTCGAAGAATGATCGGAACAGTTGCACGAGAACGAATTGAGATTACATTCGATTCATGGAAGACCATGAGTGAGACTCGGAAACGTGAGCTACTGACAGAGATTTTTGAATCGTTCGAGATCCTAGAAGAACACCATGACTCCGTACAAAGACATGCCTTGCTAGCGGCGTGCAAAGCATGGAAGAACTCCAAGAGCGTGCTTGTCAAGCATTTTGTGGAGAAGAATCAAACGCCCTTTTATAAATACACATTCTTGCAACCACAATGGAAAGAATTTAAGGCAATAAAGACGACCGAAGATTTTAGAAGTGCAAGTGCGGCGCACGAGGCCCTCCAAGCAAAAAACACACACCCCTATAGACTCAGCACACCTGGGTATGCGGGTAAAATCCCGCAGTGGAGGCAGGAGGACGAACAGGCAATCCTGCGGGAGACCACCCCGCCATTTGCCACAATCCCGAATGAGCGCGCTCAAAATTGGATTAGAGCGAGGTCATCTACCACGTCGTCGGATGACATCTCCTTCCGGAACCCTACAGACCAGGAAGTGTCCCACCGCCTAGTAAGATATCGAACTACGTAGTTTGTAATTACTCAACAACTTCATAGGAAGTAAAATAACATGTCGAGCTCTTGTAGGATGCACTAAGTGTAGAATCTTCCCAAGGATCCTTCCAAGTAAGTAGGGAGAGAGATATACTCTCCACGACCTTGGGAAACAAGAAGCATCCGGGTCGTACAAAATGTCTTGTTCTTTATATTCCTTGGAAACATGATTTCTTAGATAACTCCGAATTGTATCGGAGTAGGAAGAGAACCAAAGCCGAGCATGAGGCACGGCTACGAGAGGAGATCAAGGCATCCCTTGGAGAGGGGCTAGCTGATTACGTCAGAGATGAGATGCGAAAATTTATAGAAAATCAGCAGGCCACCGTCGCCACTCCTGTGCTAGCCAACCCCCCAACCATCGAAGTAGCTGCGCGTCCAATCCTACGATGGAAAGCGAGGCCAGATTTTCTATAGACGACATCTTAGTAATAATTATTATTTTTAGAATGCTCGATCCGTTGATAGGCCTATTGGAGTAGCTAATTTTGTATCGTTATGTAGGAGCCTACAAAGTGCAAGCTCCAAGTGAGATATGTCTCCGTTCCCTTGTGCGCTACTTGGGGCCAGACATATCCGTCTGGTCATGGGGCCATGGTGCACGGTGCACCTTTAGTTCCAGACTTTGGAAAAGTTAGTGTGGATGGTGTGCATACCAATTTCAAGGACGTTCCGCTACCGAAGGCCCCCAACGACGAGCTTGTGACTTTAGGGCAAGCCATTGGAACATTCATCTAGTGGCCCAAAAGCGACATCATGCGGAGGCTTCTTCACCGTGCAGTCCACAAGGGCAATCCGAATCGAGCTACATGCACCGGTGCCATTTTCATAAGGCCTATCTCCACCACGCTACCGCACCGGTGGCGAGTCCACGGTGCTATTCGGTGCAGCAACTTGCACCGGTGCTACCTTTACAGTCGGCTACCATGAAGATGACCTACAACCGAGAAAGTAGGGGCAAATCAAAAAAGACCAATGATGATATCCCGTACCTGCCATTGGCCCGCAAATTTGTGCTAGGTGAGCGGTGATCGTCCGACAGAACACCTCCTAACCCTAGGACTTAGTTGCGAAATTACACTCTTGGTATATGGAACGACGCTTAGGTATCATTACAAATTCAGGCTGGATCATTTACAGCACGATGTTCATGATTGTGTCTTCGCGGTGACCTTTTGTCGAGACCCGAATATACAAATTCGGACTCTCTGTGTAAACTGCACTAGTTCAGGATCACGCTAGTGCACACAGTCAAACATAGATGTAATTACAACCATACACACGTTATAATAAAGGGAAAGCTCAAATATCAATAAATCTCAAAAGGTACGACCTTATGGTCAAGCTTACAATAGATTAGCCCGAAGAGCTTAACAAAACTAGCAGCAGAAATCCAAAATAAAGCGTAGTGGCCAATCGACAAGCCCACAGGCTATCGAGTGGAGACGAAGCCTGATCCGCGAAGTCGTCGAAGTACTCTTCTTCTGGAACCTCCTGCTGATGATACTCCTCTTCCTCAACTGAGCAACATTGGGCATAAAGCCGTGAGTGTTAGTGATATGCCCTAGAGGCAACATGGAGATGTTGTATATATCACATACTATGTTTATGATACATTACTATGTTCCTTGGAATAGACATCATCATTATTGATCAATGAGTATGTGACTTATTCATGAGACTCTTAAATACTAAGATGTTGCTATTTCTAAATGATCCCTGATCGTATATCATATGAGGAACAAATATGATTCAAAGACAAAGATCAGCATATGTATTGATTGATGATCATGTCTCATGGATCATGGTATGGTGATACCAAATCAATAATATGGACATGTGTTAGTGAACATATGTTGGATAGACCTGCCATGAGACACTGCAGAGATTCCATATGTCATCAGTTGGTCTCAAGTAGTGTTTATGTAGAATCCTTAGACTTGAGATCATCATGGTTCCCAACATGAGTAGTAGCTTATTTTGGGATTGCTAAACACTACTCCGTAACTGGGTAGTCATAAAAGTAGTCTTCGGGTTTGCCATGAAACATGTAGTGGGATGTGAATGATCAAGATAGAATTTGCCCTCCTTATGGGAGAGATATCTCGGGCCTCGATGTAATGGATTATGAAAGTGCATGGCCATGCCAAGGTGATTGAGGAGTCAATCACGAGTTTATAATCCATCACGGAATCGAGAGAGTGATTGAGCTATTAAGAGGATGACACAGGTCTCGCCTTGAGCTCAATCTATATCGTGAGGCAAAGGGATTCGTACATGAGAGAACATTACAGGTTCAGCCGATATGATCTTTACATATACTTTGGGGTTAATATGTCTTACTAGAGGCCGCTATTAACATGGTGACCGGAAAGACGTTTCCGGGTCACGACCAAGTATACGTGAACCTACAGGGTCGCACGCTTAACGGGTTGGAACACTAATTCGAATATGATTTGGATATGGGCTCAATTCGGATAGAGATCCGAATAGACTCCTATTGGGCCTCGGTCCACGAGGCCCCGTGAGGAGGTCTATATATATGGAGGCGAGGGGCAGAGGGGATTCGTCCCTGTTAACATCTAGCAAAACCCTAGCCGCCACCTCCCGAGCCAAACCCTAGATGCTCACGAGTGCTAGTACACTCGTGATCGGCGTTCCAGCCCCGGACGTGTGGATACCGGTGGAGGCGCTGCTCGTTGCAGTGTTGATCGGCGTGCGTGGAGGAGACGATATGTTCGGGACGATCGGCTACTTCCACTACTACCTCGACGCGCGTGATTGGATCGGTTTCCAATTCTTCTTCCGCTGCGCTGCGCGTCTAAGTGGTAACGATCCATGATCCTTCCTTAGCATGATGTTCTTGGGTGCGCGGTAGAAAAGTTTTGTTTTCTGCTTCCGTAGCCTACGCGTATTCCTATAGTGAGTACATTGGTACTCAGCAAGTCGTTTGTAACAAATGAATGCAATATAGTTTGCAAGGCTTACCAAAGGATGACGGTTAATTTGCATAAAACGACATTTAAAGGTAAATACAGTAAATAGATTGAAAGCGAACTTTAAATAAAATAATAATAAATAATAACCAAAAGAATTGTAATAAACCACTTATGGACCTCCCATCCATAAGTTAAGCCAACCACTTATGGACCTCCCATCCATAAGCTAAACCAACAGTGAATTAACCATTCCCTGTCTAACCACATTCCACAAGATTTCAGAAATAACTACCCCTCGTGTGAAATCACCGAGCATTGTCCATAACCGAGGACGCGGCTATTCGAATAGTTTTACACTCTGCAGAGGTTGCACAACTGTACCCACACGATGTGATAATCCTCACGTTAAAGATAATCACAACAAGGCCTTTACAAAGTTCAGTTACAACTCAATCCGCCCGCTAGGGTTTCGCATCACACCCCCCTTGCGCCACATGGAAATCAGCAACCATGTTTATCTCAATGGCAAGATTAAAGTTGAAACATCCCAAATTAGTCAGCTAGATCCGTCCCATACCAGACATGTGGTTTGCATGGTAAAGCTTAGATCAATGGAACAGTTGGTAGTAATGTCACTTGAATTAACACATTCTAGGCGTCCAACCAGTCCTAGGCGTCAAGCAGGGACGACTTCGGCACTCCGCATCTTCGGCACAAAGCGGGGTCGCACTAGCAAATGCACTCTCATCTAAATAAGTCACAGGCCGTAGGGACAGAGGGGGGCAAAGGGCTCGGCAACATGGTTTCAGCCTGTGAAGTCCATCACCATGAGAGGCTCCTGCTGTAGGGGTGGCCCCCACCTAAGCCCAGCAGGCCTGTTAGGAGGTTAAGGTCCAAAATGGGACATGTGTAATGATGTGAACACCCTTGTAAGGGTACGATTGTAAAAGCACTCCCCATGAGGATATATATGTGCAATACAAGCCATGGAGGAGAGGACATTGCTCACCTAACTCCCCCACTACACACTCTCTCTATTTGGTCTGTAACCACAACAGTGACCTTGAATTGGCTCGAGCAATGGGTCGAGCAATGGATCAACCTATTCACTATCCCAATCAAATTCCTCGACAACCAAAGGATCGTAACTGCTGCCTCCTTCATTACACCATTTTTCAAACCCAGCTTTCACCTTTTGGTTATACTAAACATAGACCAAATCATTCAATTTTTGATGAAGTACCTGGTTCCCTTTTTTGTATGGATCTGCAAATTCCAATGAAAGGAAACAAAATAAATAAATACATTCTTGGTTACACTCAACAATCAACATACTTAGCTACAAGTTGAAGAGTTGAAAAAGAATGATTCATCAACTTGACTTACAAACTCAAAAGAACTCCAGTTATGCTCACAACCGGAGGATGAACAACAAAAGAATAATGATACGCTTCACAAATCTTTGTAGCTCTATGGCTCGGCCACCATATGCACCCCACCAATCAACTAATATGCACGTCAAATTCAAGAAAATAACTTGTGCTAAAATTAAAATATTGAACACACTATGGCACTACGAGAATTCCTTCTTTCTTGATTTTGGATTGCTAATTGATTTGAGCAAATTTGTCTTGTTTTGGGTAGGGAAAGCTGATTTGATTTTCTCCTTCACTTGAGCCATGAATGAAGAAACCTCTGCAAGGCGAGCTTCACATCTCCATCAACAACCCTCAGCACAACAAGTAGAGGTTGTGAACCTTTCAAGCAATCTTCAACTGAATTCTAGAATCTTTTAGAAAGCACAATCTCGTACACATTTTTCCCTACTTCTGGTTTCCAATTTGGCCCTAGTCCAATCTTCACTGAGAAAGAGGTATATCAAAGCATCTTTTTGTTGGTACAATCTCCGCAAAGTAAGGAAAGATGTGGTGAAACTACTAGTTTTTTTTAAACTCAGAGACTATAAGGGGGAACCCCTATAGTGTAAAGAATTAAATTATAAGGAAGCAAAGTTATAGACAAGTAGATTTCAAGCCCAAAAAGGGCTAAAACCCAATATCAAAGAGAATCAAGCCATGATGTCAGAAGGTCCTAAATTTCAATATTCACTCTACACATATGGAGAGCTATCTCATTACAAAAAAAGGGAAAACCAATCATTTAAAGAAGGAGATTGTCCCTCAAAAACCTTTGCATTATGTTGTTTCCAAATATTCCATGCTGTAATAATGAAAACTTCCATGAAGAGCGGATGGTGAAACTGTTGATGGGCCATTTGCATTCTAGTAATAATGTCAGTGTGAGGATCCCAATGAACACCAATTTTGATCCGACAAAGTTGGCTAAAGAAGCACCAAAATAAAAGATGATTTACTGTCTCATACACTGCCAAATTGCAGAGCAAAATGAGTAGTTGTGGGTCTAACAAGATCCATCCCACATGTCTTCTCTCTCATTGAAGCAACAAGTCTCTCATGACTATAAATAAATGTTGTGATACGTTTGGCACACACAATAGGATTCTTAGATTCCTTAAGCTTTCCGATGTCTTTTAACATAAGATCCAAGCAATATGCAGCATAAGGTGTACAAAATAGTGTAGGAAACCTCTCCATTAGGAACTTGCTCGCAACCTTGTAGTTAGCACCATTATCGGTGGCAACTTGTACCACTTGCACTTTGCCAATGTCCTTAATTCTCTTCTCTAGCAAGTCTGCCAGCATCCTTACATCATGTACTTGATTTGATGCATCAACTGACTCCAAGAAGAAAGTCCCCTCTAGACTGTTGATAAGAAAGTTAATCAAGTAGCGGCCCCTCCTATCATCCATCCATCCGACATGAGCATGCAACCACATTGCTTCCAAGCCTCCTCATGCTTCTTCCTCAATTGGTCTATCTCTTTAACATTCTCCTCAAGCAATGACACTCTCAGCACATGGTAACTAGGAGGTCTATAACCAGGACCATACTACCTAATGAAATCACACATGACTTCAAAACTCCTTGAGTTTGCAGCATTGAATGGTATGCCACACTCATGGAAGAACTTAGCTACATGCATGTTCACAACATGTGTTTCTTCCTTGGTCCTCACCTTTCATTCAATGGAACTTTGAGAAGATGTACCCTTGGCATGTCTCTGCTCAACAACATCTTTGGGTCTTGCTCGAAGCATAGCAACAATGGACTTGTTTTGCTTTGCTTTTGGTGTGGAACTTTGAAATTAAGAGCAAATTACTTCCTTTTGGTTGTTGTCCTGGAACTTGGCATAGCGATAGGTGGTTAGGAGCATGTGCCAGTGCAATCACCACCAATGGTAGATGCTACCTCAGTTATACTTACATCTCCAGATTCAACATCATCATCCAAATTGAGTGGTCTCTTTCTTTTGGTTTTGCACCTTTATGTATTCTTGCATCTATATCATGATTGCTGTTGTGGTGTTAGCACACATTTATACATCTCCAAAACAGCCAACTAGATGCTACTTCAACCTTTTGATTCCTAAGGACAATCTCCTACCACAGAGTAAAAATTATCAAATTTCTATTGCCTGTTACTGGCCAAAAGCTATACTTCCTAGATGTGAGATCATGTGGTGGTCATCCCAAGATGGTGATGAGTAATTGACCATGCTTTGTGTGTATGTGAGGTTATTTGAGTTTGATTTTGAGGTTTGCAATCTTTGTTGTTGCGTTTAGGTTACTGGCAGTCTAATCGGCCTTGGGCTGGCGGTTTGACTAGCTAGAGTCATAGTATCGGGCTTTAGTAGATGGTAGCTTTATTCTAGAGCTGGTGTTGCTAAGAAGTGGTGGTAATCAGATTGTCCTTTGGCTGGCAGTCTGACTGGCCATGGTTGGGTGGTTTGACTGGCATTAGTGCCGCGGTCAGACTGGACCTGGGCGGTTAGATCGGCCCATGGTTGGCAGCTTGACCAATGTTGCCCAGGCGGTCTGATTGGGCATAGTGGCTGCGGTCAGACCAGCCTGAGGTTTTTGCTGGGATTTGAGTAGGTGTTTGAGGGTGCTTGTGTGTGTTTGTGTTGAGTTGATGTTGGTTGGTGTTAGCCATGGAGGAGTCCATGCAAAGTCAATCATGGTGTGTGTCCATGTGTTGTGTTGTTGCTAATGTGAAGTTAAGTGCATGTTACTTGTGCTTGGGACGATTGCTTGATTCTTTGATGTGCACATGATTGGTGATTGTAGCAGCCAGTAGAAAGGCTGAGGCTACATGGGAGGTGCCCTAAGGCATGGTGGATCGAGTAAGTCCGGGTGGAGCTTCATCTCAAGCGAGTGATGCACTGATGAAAGGACAAGAATCGTGAAGAGGCAGTGCATACATGTGGTGTGCCATAGGACTCAAACGTTTGAAGTGGTAACGGTCCTCAGGAGTAGGCGTACGATCTTAGCGGTGAGTCAATGGGTATCATAGACTTCCTTGGCAGTTGAAGGCCAGCGAGTGGCAATTGAGAAAATTATCTGAGGCCGAGTGTGAGAGTGTGTTTGTTGGTTTGGAAAACTATGGTGGAGGCCTAAGTTGTTTAGGTCACCGGTTTGTGTGTGGAGTATGTAATCGGGTTGGTGGAGCCATTTATTTCATGCTTTGAAAAATATGCAAGTATGTAAGAAAAACCTATTTGTGTATGGGTTACTAGGTTTCCCCATGTATAAGTGGTAGTATCCATTAGTGTTTGTTGCTAGTGTGATGTGAGGAGCCTCCACTATAAATAGCCACGAGAAGATGACATAAAATGAGAGGAAAGTAGGAGAGAGTTAGTATTTCCTTGTGTTTGGAACCTTGTGTGTGTACTCTAGGCTTAGAGTTTTGTCCTCTATGATGGAGTGGCTATAAACTATACCACTCCAAGTGAATTCAAATGAAAATTTGTGCAAGTCTCTCTCTCTCTTAAGTTCATGGTTATACTTTTATTTGACTTGTGTTCTTGAACATTTTCTTGGGCCTTTGCCTCTTCTTGTTTCTTGCATGATCTCGTTGTGATCTTTGATGTGTGGTAGGCACTGAAGATTCACATGAATCAACCCTTGCCCACCTAGATCACATCCATAGCAAGAGTCATGTTCTTGCCCGGTTCTTGACCAAGAATTATGATTTTGTGATCGTGGGGGTTTCAGCCCAATCCAATACCCAAATTACCTTGTTAGGACATGTGAGACAAGATCTAGAAGTCCCCATTCGTAAGATCCTCACAAGCAAAAAAGTAATTTGGAAATTAGGGTTTTTGGTGTTCTCATGACCTAGATCCTCTTTTCTCAAATTGGAAGGTGCCAATTCCAAGAAACTAATGTTTCTTGCCATGATTTGGTCCCTGATGTCTTGAGGAAGGTCTACACCAAATTTGGTGGTCTTTGGAGTCGATTTGCTCAAGATCTATGAATATGAGTTTTGGCCCGTAGGCTTAGGAACAGGGGAGCGATCAGACCGGTCATTGTGAGGTAGTCAGATTGGCCATATCCCACAGGTCAGACCAGCGGCACAGAAGTGACAGACTAGCCTCTGAGTGGTTTGATTGACCTATCCAAGGCGGTCTGACCAGCCTAGGGAGCTTTGGCCCATTTGCTGCTGGTGGCGGCCTGCGGCTGGAGAGGAGGAGGAGGAGGAGGTAGTCGGGGGTTGCTGTTCCTCCGTAAGCAGCAACTTGCCGTTGACGCTCGTGGCACCGTTGGGATCATTAACCTGCTGGCTGACATCATTAATTAATCACTGCCATTGATCAAAACAAAATAATTTTTCGCTCAAAAATAAACTAATTAAACCAGAAGACGTACGATTCATGCATGCAGCTAATGCCAACTTAACTGGGTGTGCAAAACTGAACATACTTGTCATGAAAGAACATTTTTATGATACATTCACTCATTTCATTTTTATATATTCAAACCCGATGTATTTTACACTACATCTTTGACCAAAATTAATTTATTTTGACTAAAACACATTCTAGGATGTCACTCTGTTGTGACTGGGGGATCGTATGAGCCCTGAAAACTTTAGAATTAAAGAAGCAAATTCAGATCAATTACCTGGTATGCCAGAGTTGCCACCAACTTCAAATATGTATTTTTTTATTTCCTTATTATGGTAAATACAAAATAAAAATTAATTGTCCATATTTTTGAAAAAAGTGATGGTTCGGTGGGTTGTAACAATATCAATATGGCACTTAAGCTTGCCTAAATTTTTTCTTCATGTATATCAAGTGTACTTTTCATATTGCACTTAATTTAAATCATACATAATTCAAAATTTGTTAACTTTTTATTGTACTTTCTTTTTAAAATTTACTTTTCAAATTAGCTAATGTTTATACATTTAATCAAAGCTAGTTTGTACAGTAGGATCTTATACTTTGTATGGAATCCTGTGTACGTGCTACTCCCTCCTGTAAAAATAGTGACATTTTTTTACATTTCAAAGTCATAATATGCCATTTTGACCACTGAATTTTATTATCATATATTTGAAAAATATATAAATTGTAATATTAATAAAGTATTTCTTATACTCACGTGATTTTGATATACCCAAACAACATATTCTAGACAATAGAACTTATCAAAATTAATATGGTTTTACTGCAGTCATTCGACGGTATTGTTGTTAATTTTTTACTGAAGGTAACCATTCTCCTAACAAATAGTTAGACAAACTAATGTCTGTGTTTCTAAAAATATGGCCGCATTATTTTGCCCTAACGACGGTACTACAGAAGTCAGAACCGAATGCATCATCATGTCTTCTAAATATACTCATGTTTGGCCACCAAATCGCAACAGCAACGCCTCATCATCGGCGCCCGCTGCACCATTGACACTCTGTGTCGTCATCACTTGTGGGTCGTGGCCATCTTCATACCCATTGGCCACCAACGGCAGCTTTGCAACATCCTATTTTTGGGCATGCAAACTTGCTTAAAAGAAAATTTTCAAAACTTGAGTTTGATTCAAAGTTCTCTCAAAATTCAATCAAAATTTGAATTTTCAAAAACTTTCAAATCTTTCCCGGGCCAAGCCCAACCCACCTTGCCTCCCCCTGGCCTAGTGGCCTTGGCCCAGGCCATTTCGGCCCATGGCCTGCATCTTGGCCCGCTCTGGCCGTGCTAATCTGTTTGTACTTTTTTGGTACATTAGCATCACACATGAAAATCTCTTTGTACTTTTTTTGCGTTTCTTACTGCTTACATGTTCATACTTGGTTTTCCTATAGAGATATGTAATGGAGATAATTTGGCAGAATTTGCTTTTGCTCAATACCTTTGTTATGCGTGATATGGGGCGAAGGTTCCCTGTGAAGTTCATGCAGATCCAAAGAGATGTTCTTTGCTTATAGGAGTGGGGAGGGAGAGGAGAGGGAGAAGGGAGGAGTTTGGTGATGGCAGCGTCATGTGGAGAAAACCCAGGGAATTTTTTTGGACCTTAGCCAGCATGTTATTTTTGCTCGCTGTGTGAGTAGTAAAGATACAAAAGTTGTTATGTATTCATTAAGGTACTTTTACGTGACCATGCAAATGAAACAAAAAAAAATTTATAGCGCAATTGTATTCGCCATGACAAGGCATAGCGAATCCGAAACAGTAAACACAAATCTTCAGTAAAAACTGAATTTCATTCATTCATTTATAATGTAAATATATAGTACAATCATTCTAACGTGGATCTAATGTATTTCAAAAAAATAAAAAAGACAAATCTAGCTAACTTTTCAATTGATATGCCGCTTCCATGTATATGACTATATGCTCCGCGCTACTGCAGGCCATCTATACGGCCTTCGTGGCAGGCGCCGCCGTCGAGGTAGAACACGTGCCTCCTCATGACCGTAAAGATGCGGCAGGCGAGGATACTCTTAGCGCCGGCAAGGTATGGCGCCTTCGGGAACGCCGCCGGCACGCCGAGGTTGCCGGCCACGCGCTTCAGCCCGACGCCGCGGAGGTCCCCCCGGCCGCAGTGTTCCGCCATGTACTTGGCGTCGAACACCCGCCGTCCGAGGTGGGCCCTCACCTGCGCCAGGAGCCCCTCCTTCGTCGCCGGCAGAGGTTGCCCGCTGGTGAGCAGCTTGACGAGGAACCCGAGGTCGTACAGCCCGCCGAACGCCGCCCACGTAAGCTCGTCCCGCGGCCGGGACGACAGGACGCCAAGGAGCTTGTCCCTGAACGCCGCGGAGCTCACGCCGGCTGCGCGCGCCACGCCAAAGTCGAATCCCTGGGACCGCAGGAACGCGACTGACTCGGCGGCGTGCCGATCGCGGCTGACGTCGAAGTCGGAAAAGTTCACCTCCCACGCGAGCTCGACGGGGCGGTGTTGCTCGTCGAGGACGACGGGGAGGTTTCCTTGCGCATCGCAGAGCGTCACCCCGAGCTGGATGATGGGCAGCTCGTCGACGTCGGCCTTGACGAGCTCGTACCGCTCGTCCGGGGCGAGCTGATCGTAGCGCCTGCTGGCGGCCGGGCGGTGGACGGTGCCCGGGTATTCCGTGTCCACGGCGACGTAGGGGAACCGCGGGAGTAGCGAGCGGATGAGGTCCATCTGCTCGTCGAGGTTCGCCGCCGTGATCGAGCGGACCTGCACCATTGCCGGCAGGCAGACGACTCTGCCGCCGTAGTACTGGACGGCGGCGGCGTGCGGAACTGGCGCCACGAACGGGGCGGCGGCGTGCGGTGGGGCGGGAACTGGCACCGGCACGAACGGGAACATGGGCGGCGGCGGAAGCGTGGTCGGCACGAACCGGAGTAGCATGGGTGGGGCGCCGGCGTGCAGCGGGAGGGAGGCCATTGGATCGAGCTGCCTAGCTATCGATAGATGGCAGAATGTCTCTTGCTGCAAACAAGCTAGGAATCCATGGAGGCGCCCGTGCGTGACAGATATAGGGGCCGCGCGCTCGTGGGAGCATAGGTCGACTCGGTTTCGGAGCGATCAAGGCTGTTCCGAGCTAGCCACGGTTTAATTCGTCTTTGCCTACTCTGACACCGAGTTTGACTCGGATGGGCCCACCTGGCAGCTTGGATCCTATACCGAACAGAGAACAGGATCGAGGATAGTGTGCCCAAGGACGGCAGGTAAATTTGAATTGTCTTGGATTTTATTTGATTTCTCCAGCCAAATCTTAACCTTTGATCTTGCTTTGAGATTTGTGCTCACCCCCCCCCCCTTGGCTCCCGCTTTTCCCTCTCACTGCCGCCTCCTCCCTGCGCTGGCACGCTCGCGCCCAGGCCGCCGTGCACCCACTTGTCTGGTTCTCACGGTGTCGAAGTTCTCCAATAACCCTTGCTCGCGTCAGCGCCTACCAAGTGCCCCCCCCCCCCCGCACTCCCATGTCACTGCCCCCAATCGCCTTCACCTCCCCCTCGCGCCCAGCGGTCGCAGTGCGCCCCCGCCAGGCGACACATCCCTCCGACCGCCCGTGTGACGCCGCCCATCCCCGCGCCATCTTTTCCCTGCCAATCCATGCAGGAGCTGTTCGCCAACCGTCATGGCCACCCACATCTTAGGATGGAGTCCTCTCGTCCTGTCTCGCCGAGCACCAATAGCTCCCGCTCGTCCCCGCAGCTCCCTTCTCCTCCCCCGAGCTATAAAGCTCAACTTTCGGCCTCAGGAGTCACCACACCACCCTCACCTTCCTCCATGATCAACCAATCGAGCTCCTCCTCTTTAGCCCCGCCGCTCTCCCCCGGTCTCCGTAAGCGCCACCATCGATCTCCCTCACCACCCAATCAAAATGCAATTATTTGCAGCCAGAGCACCACTGCAGCATTGCATTCACAAAGCCCAGCCCAATTTTGCATTAGCATTCACCCTTCGCCCTGTCGTCGTGCACCTCCGCTTCAGCCACCACCCCTCCCCGCGACAGCCCATTTGAGCTCTTCCTGAACTAAACCCCTGCATCCCCCTTGATCTCCTTCCCCCACAGATCACTAAACCAAGCCCCTCTTCGCCTGGGCATTTCCTAAACTCCTCCGAACCCCCTTGATATGTATATCATCATTGTTTCTTCGAATTACAAAATATCCTTTTATGATCAATGGTTGTGACAGTATTTGTTTGCTCCGTTGCACACCTCCGCTGTTTTCTCTGGGAGAAGGAATTTAATTACTTCAGTATTTGTACAGTAGCTATGGGTTATGGTAATCCTTCCCTTACAAATTGGTACATGAGGATGTATGAAGGCACGTTGTGGGATACAAACCCCCCTTTGTGGGGAGTTGATTGAAGAAGCCAACATCACTCGTAGGACACCAGGATTTTTCACCTGGCAGTAAATATTCTCTCAATTCATATTGAAGTCATCTTGAGTTCCCAAAATCGTTGGTTACCATAAGAAGAACTGATGATAAGAAAGTTAGTAATTGGGAATATCGAACTCATTCCAGTTTATTTAATTGGTGCAAGGAAAACAGAATGGCATACATAAAGCAATTAAATTGCAGTTTTATTACATGTATTCCAAAGTGACATGTATTTGACTAGTATCACTTTCACTAGTTTACCAGGTGATGAACAATTCATGTAAGATGATTTATTATAGAACATTAGGTCCACGGCACTCTGATCATGCAGACTTGGGAGAAATAATATCATGGCCGAGTCAACTTCAAAATGGCGTCACAAAGGTCGATGATTATGCAAAAGGACACTTACGGAGTATGGCACAAATATCCCTTCCTCCCCAGCTCCGGCAACTGCTCAAGCTTCTTAGAAGTCTCTCCCGCCACAAGATCCTTGTCCTCCGCCGCCACCAAGGGGAGCCTCCGCCGTGAGTTGCGACGGCCGCCACAACCACCTTCGCCGCCATAGCCACCATGGAACAAGGAGCTCCTCTGCTACTGCCGCTACCTCCTTTGCTTTTGTTTCAGTTTTCTATTAACAGAAATCGAGAGGGTGCTTTCCCCTCCTGTCTTCAAAGAAAATCCACGAATGCGTTTCATTTAATTTCCACAGTTCCGGATCTTTGAGATGTTATTTTGATGGCGAATTGATAACATGTTATTTCTCTATATACTCCCTCCAGTTATAAAAGTGAGTTGTTTTGTGTTACGGATATTCGAAGTTATTGGCCGCCAACATGTTTTCTGAATTTTTAGATTGGACATATGAAAATAATAAAATTTGTCTCAAAAAGTATTTCTGTGTTATTATACTTTTATTAGGTTTATATAAATATCTTAGGAAAAAAGTCCAAATTACTACCCCCAAGTATAGTCTAAGTTCAGATAACCCTAAAAAATAAAAAGGTTTACTTAACCCCCTGTGTTTGCTAAACCAGATCAAAGTTCACCTTTTACTCATCTCTAAAACTGGTTTTGCTGAGTTAGCCGGTTTTGTTGACTAGGATTGACACATAAGCCGGGCACATTTTGCTCAATTTCTTGCGCCATCGAAACCATATTCTTCTCCATTGCTTTCCTTTGTTCCAGCAACTCAAAATTCCCCTTCTGCTCCATTTCACATGCAGTCCAGCAAAATCTCACATTTCACAAGCCAATCACCTTACAAGCTTAAATCTCACATTGACTTACTGGGGTACCTGAGTCAGGTCCAGCAAAAGAGATTGTAGGTGTACCTAGCATGGATAAGATCTTGTCGAAGGCCATCAGTCTCTGCTTTCAGCATAGCTATCTGCTATTTATCATTTTTTCCCCTGTTCAGCTCCTATGAGAGAGATGCAGCCTTTGCAGAGAGTTCTTTCCTAACAGCAATGAGCTTCTCAATTTCACCACGAAGCTGCACAACCTCATCTCTTAAGGGCTCATTTGCTCTAAGTTCGGCTTCAAGCTTCCTCCTCTTGTCAACAAGATCACTGATATAAGCTTCCTTCTTGGCACTAATGTCTGCTATGATCATGTTCAAGTTATGGATCTCATCTTTTCCAGCTTGTAATTCCCTGTGTAAGATCGTATGTTCATCAACTAGAGCATGGTGATCTGCCATAAGCCTCCGGAATTCAACCTCCTGCATCTCAATTTCTTTCTCTAGAATAGCTGGGTGAGGGCGAGGAGCTACCCTCAAGACCTATAAGTACTATCTACTGATATAGAGAATGGTACGGTGGAATCACAAAGAATTTAGATTTACGAACCTAAGGTCTGACGTACAGTACCCAGGCCTGATTGCATCATGAATCGCTTGGTCTTTCGCTTTGGCAATTCATTTTTCTTCTGCGGATATAAGATTAGCATCTGGTGTTTTAATTACGCCTCTAGAGCAGAAATTCTGTTCAAATTTTACGCGGTTGTCAAGTTCATACGAGAACAATCGTTCAATTGAAAACCACAGAAAAAAAGCAAAGGCACGTATTAGTACGAAAAAATGGAACACTGTTTTATTCCGGCATTTGCAGCAGCCGCATCAGTAACATCTACAGCAAGCCGCACAATTTGCTCGCTGCAAGAACTCAAGGAGAAGGCAATATTCTCCTGGTGCTCAACTAACGCCTCACCACAACGTACTCCTACTCCTACGCTACACACAGCCTGCAAAGCATCACTGAAGAGCTCAGCGGCTGCTGCTACTTCTTCAAGATCTTCAGGCGCAACGACCGACAAATCGCGGCGGACTTCGATCCAGCCTTCGTCGGAGTCCCAGTCCGGCATGGTCGATGGCTGGCACGCCAGTGCCTTGACCCTCTTGAACGGACACTCTTGAAGCTCGTCTGCTGCTGCTATGTCAGAGACATCACCAGGGATGCCGCCGACAACTTCGATCCAGCCTTCGTCGGAGTCCCAGTCCGGCATGGTCGATGGCTGGCACGCCAGTGCCTTGACCCTCTTGAACGGACACTCTGAAAGCTCATCTGCTGCTGCTACATCAGAGACATCACCAGGGATGCTGCCGAGAACTTCGATCCAGCCTTCGTCGGAGTCCCAGTCCGGCAACTCCAGGTGGGAGCACGACATCGCCCTGATCCTTCCGACCGGGCAGTTCCACGTGTCGTCGACCTCGTCGTCGGTCTCTGACTCCCACAATGCCGCATCCAGCGCGCTCGTCGGAGAAACCCATGTCAGCTTCACCTCTTCTTTGTTGGATCCGCACGACATTGCCACGAATGGGTGCTCTAAGAGCTGCGCCACCATCGAACGGTCGCGGGCGCGTCTTTGTAGGCACTGGTCCAAGAAGTCCTTCGCCGCCGGCGACAGCCAGGACGGCACCTCCGGCACGGCGTCCGTGTACCCGATCGTGCGCACCGCGGCGAGGACGTTGTCCGCGTCGCTCCACGGGACGCGGCCCGTGGCCATCTCGATGACGGTGCACCCGAGCGCCCACACGTCGGCGGCGGGGCCCTGCTCCTCCCCGCGGGCTACCTCGGGCGCCATGAACGCCGGAGTGCCGCCGAGCACCTGCTTCGAGTCGCCCGCCGCCCTCGCGCACCCGAAGTCCGCGAGCTTGGCCCGCCCGTCGGCGCCTACCACCACATTGCTCCCCTTGACGTCGCCGTGCACGATGCGCCTCCCGTGGAGGTAATCGAGCCCCCTCAGCACGTCCGCAGCGTACGCCCCGACGGCCCCTTCCTCGAGGCGGCCCCCGTTCCTGGACACGACGTCGGCGAGCGACCCGCCGGGCGCGAATTCGAGGAACAGCTGGTGCTCGCCGCCTCCAGAACGGAACCCGAAGCACTTGAGGACGTGCGGCGAGGACAGCCCCGACATGACGCTCCACTCGCGCCGCAGCTGGGCGGCGCCGCCCCTGGCGGCCGACTTGACGACGAAGAGCTCCCCGGAGGCGTCGTCCGCGGCGAGGGACACCACGGCGCCGGACGCGCCGCGGCCGAGCGGGCGGAGGCGCGTCCAGCCGCTGCTGCCGATGATTGCCGCGGCCATCGCCTTCCCCTTGTTTGCTGCGGTGCGGCTTAATTAGGGTTGTCGATGCCACTCGTGTCGGCTCGCGGAAGGGTACTTATACCGAATGAATTGGTGCGCTGCATGCAGTGTGAATCCGCAAGGGAAGCGAGAGTGGCGTGGGGAAAATTCCTACTGGCACGTGGGCCCGAGTGGGGAATTACCGATTTCACAATGTGGAGTTAACGTGTTTAATTAGTATTTTCCCAACTTTTCCTTTCCTCTTGTGTGAATTGGGAAACGAGGGGTAAAAAAAGGGAAGGCGTGTTTCTTCTTGTGTGAAACGTGGAGTAAAACAAAAGTTTGGGGTTTGATGCTCTTGTTTTTACCTAGCGGCCTCAGCTAAAAAATCGCGATATTTTTCAGAGCCATTAATTAGATTAGAGCATATAATATGCATGCTTCAAGGCGCGTTTGTGCTATTGTTGGGTGCTTGGTGTTTATGCTTCAAACTTCTCCAAGTGGAAAGTTTTAAAAAAAAAGCTCGAGTTGAATGTTCAAATTTCTTCCTTTAGTTTCAAGTTGAGTGCTTTCAATTTAAAGTTCACAGTTCTTCAATGCTCAATTTGGAGGTGAAATTTCAAGACAAAGGGAATTCCAGCTTAAAACTCACCAATCTACAATTGAAATTAAGTTGCTTTGTATGATCATAACAGCTTAGCTGTTGGGATACAAATAAGCTACGCTAGTGTAAATTAAAATTTCCATCGCGTAAACCATGAAGCCATACGAGTAAGAGATCATATATCGTTACCACTAGACGCGCAGTACATCGGAAGCAGAGTTGAAATAGCTGATTCAATGAAGAGCGCGTCGATATAGTGGAAACAGTCGATCGTCCTCCAACCAACCGTCTCCTCCTTGCTGTAATCGTAGCAGCACCTCTACCGAGGTCCACACATCCAAGGATGGAACACCGTGCATCGACGTGCTAGCATTAGCGCGCATGGCAGGGATTATGAGAGGTGGCGGTTAGGATTTCGATGGATGTGTTTCAGGATCCTCCCTCAGCACCCGCACCTCTTCTTATATAACCTCTAATCGAATCCTTATCTGATATGAGTAGATATCGTATTCCACTCGGAGACTATCATCCAAACCATTATCGTTTCAGCCTATTAAGTATATGAACCTGTATGTTCATGTATATTTAGCCATGGGCTGAAAACTCCTTTCCGGTCCATAAGTTAGTAGCGGTCCCTAGCAAGACATAACGACTCAAAAACATACATAAAGATTATATCAAATGAACTTATATAATGCTTTTGTATCGATCTCTTTGCCTCATGATACCAGATCGAATTCAAGATGAGAAACGTGCCATTCTATGATAGTTCGATCCTTCACTCAATCTGTAGTGGATTACTCAATTATGATTGACACCTCAACCATATTCGGCATGGCCATTCATTTTCTTAATCCAACCAAATCGAGAGACCTAAAAATATCTCTCCTGTTATATAGGAGGGGTAAATTCCATCTTGATTACTCATATTCCTCTGCATACTTTATAGTAAACCCTAAAACTACCTTTATGACCACCCAGTTACGGAGTAGTATTTGGTAACCCCTACGTAAACTATTACACATGTAGAAAATAATGTCTAGTTCCTTGGCAATGGTAGTAAATGGTATCAGGTGTAGCACCAATCTTGAGCTTCTAAAACATAGATTTGATACTCGAGATCTCATTTTGAGTTTTACCTGTGCCCTTTCTTTTGCTCAAAACCTTATGGTTCTTCTTTTTGAAGTTAGTAGTCTTTTGAACCATTATCACAGGATTAAAGTTTTTCTTAATGCTTTCCTCTGCTGACTTGAGAATTCTATGCAACTCGGTCATTGACTTGTCCATGCCATTCATATGAAAGTTCAAAATGACTAGCTCAAAACTCGGAAAAAGCGACTGGAGAATCACATCAGCAGACAACTCTTAGCTGAGAGGAAAATCAAGCTTTTTCAAACTCTCAATATATCCAATCATCTTGATCACATGTGGGTTGACCGGACTTTCTTCAGCTAACTTATACGCAAATAATGACTTAGAGATGTTATACCTTTCAGCCCTTGCCTAGTTTTCAAATATACCTTTAAGACCTACAATTATATTGTAGGTATCCATGTTCTCATATTGCTTCTGAAACTCAGATTCCATGGTACCAAGTATGAGACAGCTAACATCAAATGAGTCATTACAATATTTCTTATACTCATTCTTTTGAGCATGAGTAGCATCTTCAGCTAGTTCATCTGGATATGGAACCTCTAGAACATATTTCTTCTTTTCTTGCTTGAGAACAATTCTCAAGTTCCGATACCAGTCAATGAAGTTTGTTCCATTTAGTTTTTCTTTCTCAAGAATAGATCGTAGGTTAAAACTAGGTGTGAAGAAAGTAGGTGGTGGCAGTGTCTACAACATAAAAAGTATATGCAAAAATTCGATACTATGTTTATGTGAAATCTTCTATTAAACAATTTAACAAAAGATACTCCTACTATATATTTAAAATTATGTACTCTCTAATAACATATAGTGAATCAAGATCCATATTTTATTAAGTCCTAGTGAGCTTTAACATCACTGCTAAAAACCTAGCGATGTAGGTAAGCAAACCCTTTAATTGTATCGCATGCAACTCTTGTTCGTTGAGTGATATTGATATGTCCTTGCCTCAACATTATTCCCTAGACCCAAAACTGTTTTGATAGTCTAATTAAGTTAAACAAATATTATGCATGAAGTATCTAACATTTTACCCTATTTTATTGAGATAATTAATAGCACTTTACTTTGGTAGACCTACTAATTAATGATCAAAATTTTGATAGATGCTACTATTGGAAGGACATCAAGTTTGACTTAATTTTTCTAGAGGGATACTATTATATCATGTTAAAAATACCTAAGAAAGTAATAACATGAATAATAATATAAAAGCATTCATAATTAAATCATATTAAACGGTGGAGTAGTATGGCTCTTTGCACGGTAATCTCCATCACCACATTTCTTGTCCACCGAGCCATCAATGCTTGAGTTCACCACATTCATCTATTTAGTATTACTTCTAACAGCTAACAATGAATTACATATAAAAATATCAAACATCACAAATCGACACACATACTATTATATAATAATATATAGCACATGGCTATAAATCAACATAACTTGTAGGCCATAAAAAAACTCATACATGTATCATATACACAATAGGCATGTTGTGGTTACAGACCAAACAGAGAGAGAGAGGGTGTGGTAGTGGAGAGTTAGGTGAGCAATGCTCCTTGGGCGTCTCCCCATGGCTGTATCACGTATATATGTCTTCATGGGGAGTGTTTTTACAATCGTAATCTTACATCTAAATATCCTTCCCAAGTACAATCATGTCATTATACATGTCTACTTTTAGCTTTACAACCTTTTAACAGGCCTGCCGGGCTTAGGTGGGGGCCTCCCCTACAACAGGGCCATATTATTCATATAACATTGTAAAAACGAGTTATGTGCAGAATCCAATTTCATCGCACGATATGAACACATAACACCTATAATGCATGGTACAATTACCTAGCATGGCGATCCCTTTAGCCGGTTAGCAGGCAGGGATCAAAGGGGCAATGCCCTGGGAAATTTTTTTGGGGGATTTGAATTCTATTCACAAATCGCTCTTGAAAATTTCATCGGGTTAATCACATTAATCCAATTCTGAACCAATCTGATCAACCTGATTTTTCATTAATCAATCATATTGATCGGTGCGGGAGGTTTCTAGAAAGAATAACAACTCGGTGCTATCAATTCATACCTCCTACGAACCCATCTACTATCATCAAAACTGATTGATCTTATCAACCAGTGTCTAAATCAATCCAATAATATGAACTAATCTAAGCTATCATATCAAACCAGTAATAGATCCAATCTACTATTATCACATATCAACTGTATGCGACCAATCCAAATCAAATACTACATAGGATGGCTCTCATTCCACTGTTGGGATACGGGTAGGCTACGTTAGCACAAATTAAAATTTTCTACCGCATAAACTAGGAAGCCATGTGAGAAAGAGATTATAGATCGTTACTACTAGATGCGTAGTGTAGCGGAGATAGAGTTGAAGTAGTCGATTCAATGAAGATCTTATCGATGTAGTGGAAGTAGTCGATCGTCCTCCGGCCAACCGTCTCCTCCCCGTGATCATCCCAATCAACGCCGCAGTCGTTGCAGCACCTCTACTGAGGTCCACACGTACAAGGATGGAATACTGTGTGTCAGCGTGCTAACACCAGCACGCACGACAGAGATTATGAGAGGTGGCGGCTAGAGTTTCGATGAGTGTGTTCCGGGATCCTCCCTTAGCCCTTGCACCTCTCCTTATATAGTCTCTAATCGGATTCTTATCCGATACGAGTAGAGATCATATCCCATTCGGAGACTATCATTCGTACTCTTATCGTTCTACCCCATTAAATCTGTGACCCTATAGGTTCATGTATATAGGCCAAATACTCCTCTTTGGCCATAGGCCAAAAACTTCTCTTTGGCCCATAAGTTGGTAGCAGTCCCTAACAGAACATAACGACTCCCAAATATACATAAAGATCATATCGGATGTACCTATATAGTGCTTTTGTATTGATCCCTTTGCCTTATGATACCAGATCAAACTCAAGGTGAGAAACGTGCAGTTCTACGATAGCTTGATCCTTCACTCAAACCTATAGTGGATTACTCAATTGTGATTAACTTTTCAACCACATTCGGCATGACCATACACTTCCTTAATCTAACCATATCGATTGACTCCTCAACCATATTCGGTATGGCCATAATATAGGAGGGGTAAATTCTATCTTGATCGCTTATATTTCTCCGTATATTTCATAGTAAATCTGAAAGGTACATTTATGACCACCTAGTCTAGAGTAGTGTTTAGTAATCTCTAAGTAAACTATTACACATGTAGAAAACAATGATAATATCAGGTCTAAGGATCCTACATACAATTATTTTCATGATTGTCTATATATCACTAACATTAGCTTCCCAAGTGTTTCATGATCATAAACATAGAAGTAGTATAATCATCTTCATGATTACCTATATATCACTAACATTAGCTTCCCAAGTGTTTCGGTACAAAGGACACACGGGGACCTTACCAACGTGGATTCCGACCGGTGGCCTGCCACGTGTGCACTTCACACTTAGCGACGTGGTCACCTATCCGGTGTGTTTGTCGTGGGAAATGTCGATCAGAGGGTAAAAATATGCGCAGGCCATTTAAATCAATTGTTATACTATTCTCTCGTGCCAATCGAACAGAGAACAAGGAAAAAAGATTCCGCAGGTCCTTTACTGCAATCACATTATTCTCATATCAAACAGATCCAAATAAAATTCACGATCATACAAATCCAAAATCGCAGAAGACCATATATGTAACTTGTCTCAACAAATTGAAATATTGAATACATTATGCCTACGACAACAAAAAATTACAAGACATCGAGACTGAGAACAGTTAATAAGTCAGAGAGATCCCCAGTTATATTGTTACTTTCTACTTTTCTATAAGAAAAAATACACAAATTAATATGCAGTCCATGGGGACATCAATTTCAAATGTACAGTACTAGTTTATATAGTTTAAAAAGTGCACGAAAAAGCATATTGCCAACACGCACTTACAGCAATATCAGATTTTGCAGCATTCCAACATTGTGAGGAATCAAGCCACCAAGGTGTTATTGAACAAATCACTGAAACAAATCAAAAGGTGTCCACATTACTCTCAAATGAAGGAACAAAGTAGAGATTTGAGCACCTACAGGTGATAAAGTGCTTACATGTAACACATCATAGCATCAAATGCTCTTGCTTAAGAAGAATTACCAATTACCCGCCGGAACTTAGTGTGTCTAAAGTTTCTCATTCTGGCTAGCTCAATAGGAATTGCTCCAGTAAGATAATTTGAGGGCAGATTTGTAAAAGTTATTGAGTAACACAAATCATTAGGCAATATGGTTAGAATTTACAAATGTTTTTTTATGGCAGACTCACAGAAAAATAAACCGACTATAGAAACTAAAAAATTAGGAACCGCTTAAAAATAAATAATGCTCTCATGCTTTTGGGATGAACGTGGAATATTGGTCCCATTTAATTTACTGGCATAAGCAATGCTGTTACAAGAGCTAACAGGTTAAGTATCCAGACACCAAAGATAATATATAAGTTCAGGAAAACAAATGAAACTTAGAAGTTACCATGCCCATATGGTATCCGAGTGATGAAGAACAGAACAATTGTTCCTGGAGATGAATCACTAAATAAGGAAAAAAACTTAAACTTCTATGCTGTGCCAACTAATTAATTAGGACTTCGAATAAACTGTTCTCCTATGCTGTGCTGTCTGCCAAATTAACTTGCATTAATTATTAACTTTATGGCAATCAGAGCATTTTTGTTTTAATGTACAACTTACATTAATTTATTAACAAAGTTCTCTATGCTGATCATTTAGGGAAGAAATGTGACTTAGTTTGCACCGTACGAAGATTTCTTCACTTAGGATTGACTCGATGTGGAGCTACTGATCTAATTGCAGTTAATTGCTTTGTAGTTCAGATTCCAAAACAGCAAGGAAGCAGGGCACAAACTAACCAGTATGCTCAAGCAAGACTTCCACGTTGCTGTATAAACAGAGCTGTAAGCAAATTAAGAAGTCTAGGTTTTGTTAGTCTCTGAAAACCAAAGGGGCAACATATTATTTTGTCACCTAAGCAATCTAACATGTGTTCGGATGGGGGAAGAAGAGGAAATTGTTTCGCACTCCAAATTTGGCACAGGAAAACTACAGAGTAACTATGACATGCTCACTATCAGGATGTTTCATCAGACATCAGTCCATATGATCCATACAAAGCACAAAAACTGAAGATTTAAATCCTAAAGACTGAACAGAATTGGAAGAGTACCTACGGGAAAGGAATTCCAATTTTACATACCGAAGTAGAAAGGCAGATCATTTTGGATTCCTCACTGGCTAATGCAGGGGCAGCTCGGCAGCACCGCCATAGCCAGCAGCCACGCCGTCCTTGGATCACACAGCCACCGAACCGTCACGCGAAGCCACCACCATCACCACACTAGTGAGTGCGCCGGAGAGGGGGCGGAGGCGGCGGCGCTGAGGGCAGAGAGGCGGAGCGTGGTTGTCGCTCTGAGGGAGGAGACGAATGCGGCAGACAGGGGTTGAGGCTGGTAGTTGCGACAGGGGGTGGAATAGGGTCTAGGTTAATGGAGATTGGAGAAAGATTGGAGATTTCTTGGGTCTGTCCGTATAAAGATTGGATTTTTGTGTTACTGGTTTGGGGATTTGTAGAATTGTTAGGTTTGTTTGGGATTTGGGAGCTAGATTTGGGTTCTTAGGTGGATTGGTGGTCGGATTGGGGGAGAGAGGCGATGTCTTTCTGGGCTTGGTTGCTCCAATATTTTCCGTTTGCTCTTGTAGCAGTTCTTCGCTGTTCTATAGATGCATTGGGAGAAGGAAGATACTTTTCCATTCTTCTTGCGCTCTGGGTTTGTTTTGGGAGGGATCTAATGTTATGGCCTATGGGGTCACAAATGGTACTTGGAAGTTTTAGAGGCGAAAGATTCATCCGATTAGTCTGGAAACGTTCTAGTGGTATATTGATTTCTTCGGTAGGAAGTTTAATTTCTGCAAATGTTAAATCCATTTCTTGGTTAATGCAGCGAGTCTTTGTTGCCATGAAAGATTGGTGCTGTATCGATTCTTAGCTTCTAATGACATTCCTAATTGTTATTCCTATTTTAGTAATCATGTCTATGTTATGATGCCTTGTGAGTACAATGCTTCCATAGAGCACGGTTAGGAGTTGGCCTGTTCAGCCGATTGCCCTGGAAACGTTCTAGTGGTATAATGATTTCTTCGGTAGGAAGTTTAATTTTTGCAAATGTTAAATCCATTGCTTTGTTAATACAGCGAGTCTTTGTTGCCATGAAAGATTGGTGCTGTATCGATTCTTAGCTTAGCCCTAGACTAGCGGATTGTAGCAGTCGTATTATAGCCTGTTCATCCGAATGTTCGAGTGCTTGTGATCGTAGTTGACTGCTCAAAGTTGTAGTGGTATTATAGCAGCGGCATTGTAGCAGTCGTAGAATCACTATAGCAGAGGCACTGTAGTACTCGTAGAATCACTGTAGCAATTGTACTGTAACAGTTGTAGAATCACTATAGCACTAATACTGTAGCAGTCGTAAAACCACTGTAATCGTGAGAGTAGTTGAGTGTGCCATGGTCATCAACGAGTACTAGGTACTTATAGTCGTTTATACCATAGTCGTAAACGAGTCATAAGTATTCGTAGTTACGTGTGTGTTCCAACATCTTCTACGTGCATCAAGTTCGGTGACCCACGGCCGGGCACGTACTGGGTGTGCCCGGACGCGCTCGCCATCATGCCCGTCCTGTTGGGCACCCTAGACGACACGACGCGTGCGTTGAGAAGCGACTCCCGGGTGGCCGCGCTCTGGTGTCTGGTGGGGGCTCGCCGACGGGCTGTGCCGTCACGTCCTCGTCGACCTGTGCCGGGAGCACGGCGTGGTGCTGGAGCCCACCTTCATGTTGCTCCCTGGCGACGCCAGGGTGGCGATCCTGGCGAGGCTCGCCGATGGCGTGAACCCCGGCCGGAGGAGGAGAAGAGCAGTTCCCAGGGGCAAGGGCGCCACCGGTCACGGACAGACAGCGGTGCCAAGTGATCACAAGAAGCGCAGGCATGGCGGCGGCGGCGAGATCCACTCGCCGTCTTCTCGGTACCGATGGAAGCACCGGTGACCAGTCATGCCTCTGTGTTCTCCTCTGCACCAAGGAACTCCCGGCGTTGATTTGGTTGTTCACATTGCACATTTTTTTACCTTTGCTTTTATTACGTGACAGACTATAATTTGCAGTTGAAAAATCCAGCTAAAAATACTCTAGTGTTCGCAGAATTGAAATGTTCGCAGTGAAAATTTTGTTTTCTAAATGGGGCCTAAGGTCTGGTAAAAATAACCATGATTCACATATCAACACTGGATACTGTAATTCATCGAACGCCAAACAGAAACAAGGGGATGGATTAGAATAGAGACACGTACGAACGTTCAGTTCAGCTCTAAAAACACAAAATAGTGTGAGCTTTCTTGTGTGAGTTGGTTGGTCGTGCTAGGCAAAAAATGAAAAGAAAAACCCTCGAATTTTACACCAAATCAACGTACTAAAGCGACCACGCATACGCCATCGTTGCACAAGTACTTATCAATTCGCTGGCGTGTTACCCACCGACCTATTCACCGTGCACATATAATTAACCCTAAATCAAGAGATTGAACGCAACATTCGGATCCGATCGGGGCACAGAGAATCTGCCACAAAGCCATATGCGCACATGTTTTGCAGTCTCTGCGCAAGCATACCTAAGTTGGGCTTGGTTGTGGCACATCGCTAAGCCCAATACTCTTGTCCGGGCCAGCCCACGAGCATTACCTGTATATCAAAGTGGGCGGAGTTCCTGGCTGCTCACCGATGCCACGTCACGCCCCTGCCCTCATGCGCCGACGTGTGTGTGCGAGTGCGAGTGCGTGCGCGGGCTGTGCCACTGCCAGCGCTCCTGCCTAGCTGGTAGCACAGCGCGGCATCGCCGCTTTGTCGTTCGCGCGCCATGGAATGCTTCCAAAGAAAACCTACGCGTCGCTCATCGCTGCTCTCACGAACCTTCACGTGCCTTTCCTCGTGGCGCTTGCACCCTCGCGTCTTCCGCTCTGCTACCTCCTCCCCGCCCTTGCGCTCGCTTCCTCCCCGGGAACCTTCGCGTGCCTTTCCTTGTGGCGCCTGCGTCCTTGCGTCCTCCGCTCTACTACCTCCTCCCCGTCCTCGCGCTCGCTTCCTCCCCGGCCGTACTTGTCACTGCTGTCCCTCTTCCCCATTCTCCTCCTCTTCCGCCTCCTCCCCTTCGTCGGCGTCCCATCCGCCGCTCGTTGCTTCCCTTCGCGCGAGTTCAAGGCCGTCGCCAAGGGTGATGCGACCGAGATGGAGGCTTCCTTGAGCAGGAAGGAGACACCGCCGCCCCAATCTACCGCCGGCGTCCCATCCGCCGCCCGTTGCTTCCCTTCGCGCGAGTTCAAGGCCGCCGCCAAGGGTGAAGCGACCAAGATGGAGGCCTCCTTGAGCAGGAAGGAGACACTGCCACCCCGATCTACTGCATTGACCTTCCCTCCTCGCCACCGTCGGCCTGCCCAGCTCCCCCTGGTCTCCCTCGACCTTCGGTCAGCACCAGCTAGCCCTGCCGCCTCCACCTAGCGCCGCGCCGCCCTTAGACCTTCCCTTCCTCCCGCAAACTCAAGGACGCCGCCAAGTTCCTTCCGAGCAGAGAAAAACCCTTGCGCTTAGTGCCTCTCCCTCCCCTCTACCGCCCGTTCTGATCGCGCGGAGCCCGACCACCACGGCCACCGCATCCGTCTACCGGACTCGGTTGAGGTAATACCTATCTCTCTCTCTCTCTCTTGGCACGCCTATGTCAATAGCGTATTCTCGGTGCTGGATTTCTTGGTCTAGTTGATGAGTAATCCGATAGATAATATTGGTACGCTTGCCTGGATTTTCCAGATCCCATTGATAACGAGCCAGGGCGTGAACGTAGCATCAAATTGGAGGAGTCACAACTGGATGATGGAGGTGTGGAAATGGCTGAAGAGAATGATGGAGCAGTTCATGAATCTGAGGATGGAGAGCCTAGGTTGAACTACCCACAGAATCAAAAGCGAAGTATGTACATCCGAGTCTACGTGCTACTTCCAATTCAGAATCAGAAGAGATCTCTCAGATGCGCCGAAGAGTGAGGTGTGACTTTAAGCTCCATCTTTTATTTGCTTCTATGTAACATGCTCCTTTGTCCATTTTGTTTGGGAGTGTATTATGATAGACCTAATGTTTAGTTTTGCATCAGGACTTCTGAATAGGCTCTCAGAGTCAAACGTGTAGTCTATTACTCAGGAAATTGCTACACTTTTCCACGTATAGTCCTATATCATTCTTTAATATTTTCTTTCAGATGTTTTGTTTTAGCTTGATTAATCACAAGGCATTGTCTTCTGGTTTTGTTGCTATTTATCTATTCACAGTCAGCTCTGCGAAATGTTGGCTGTCAAATAATTGGTGACAAAGTTTTGGCAAGTTGTTCTCGAGGATCTTCCCCATTAATCACATATATCTGATGTGTCTATAGACCTTTTTTTAATGGTTCTCTAATTCCAGGTAGGAAGTGATGGATGTTTGTTACTACCAAACTAATGAAATTGCTTCTTTCATTTATATAGGTATGCTTCTGTATTTGCAGCCTTTGTTGCAGGTACAGCGTGCTTGGTTGGTATGGACTTCAGTGCTAAGATCCTTGCTTCTCTTGCAAAGTCGTTCGAGGTATGACTATTCCGATTAAGATAAAGATGAATTATTACCTGTCTCTGTCTACTTAAGTATGTTTATACATGTCCTTTGCGTTGTTGTGTATCTGCTTAGCTTAAGGATACTTAAATCATGTTCCGAGTGACAATTCCAGTTAATTTCTATTTTTATTTAAGTTGATATGTTTTCTTTTTTTCCTTGTCGCAGGATGAGTATTCAAAAGAAGATGGTTTATCTCTGAGAAATCTTACCTTACTGTTCTGTTATTTATGCATATTTGATGTTATTCCAAGGTCTGCGGTTGAATACAACAATATAGCATGCTTCTTTAAGACCCCATCAACATAAATTCTGATAATCTTGTCTAATATTGCAGCGATCTTGTATATGATTTTCCCTCAGTGCTGAGCAAGCGATTGACAGAGCTGCATGTCTCAACAGTATTTACTATCCCACAGTGTATGACATTAATAATGTCTTACTCCATAGTCCATGATAATGCATAACTCACTTATTGAACCATCATAATTGTTCCTCTATTTGAGTACCATACCATGTTCGTTTTCTAAGCTGGGGATATGTTTTCATCTGGATCAACAGGATGTGGAATGAAGCTACGGGGAGATGACCCAGGTGCAATGAAAGATTTTATCCTCGTATTCAGAACTCTGTAAATCACTTGAAATCATGCTCGGCTGGTCAAGAAAACGGAAAAGCAGAGATACATAGCAAAAGAGTAAGTTGCTTTGTTTACTGCACCTATTCAAGAAGCATTACATCTCTGCTTAGTTTTTCAGTTTATAACTTACCATGCAGATGGATTTATGCTCGAGACAATATGTGACATTAAGAACAACAAAAAAAAGGCCCAAAGAGGATCCTTCTCACCATACTCATGTAAAAAAGTGGCCTCAAAAGGTTTTACCTGAACTTATTTCCCGACATCTGAAATTATAAATTGTAACTTCAGAAATGCAGACTTCTCTATTTATTTAACACTTTGTTCCCTTTCTACATGCCTGCAGCTGAAGGCCGAAGATGTCCTCTTGCGCGGGCCAAAGTGGAGTAAGCTTTTGGACCCTGATAAGAAAGGGCAGTGGTGGTTGCCCTGGGATGTTTCATCCACAGCAGGCAATATTGAAGATGTTGCAGCAGTTATCGGCAAGGATGTTGTAGAGACACAAAAACTGGTTCAGCTTGCAGCTGCTCAGCGGATGAACACTGACCTACGGAGAGCAATCTTTTGCATTATAATGAGTGCCGAAGACTACGATGATGCTTTTGAGAAGCTCTTGCGGCTGGGCCTTTCTAGGAAGCAGGCATGCATCCTTGTTATATATGATGTCCTGTTTTGTGTGTGTATCTCTCAATATACTTGTCTTTTTCCTCTATTCATATGCAGGATTGGGAAATTATAAGTGTCATTGTTGATTGTTGTCTGCAAGAAAAGGTGTTCAATAAGTATTACAGAGTCCTTGCTTCCAAGCTATGCAGCCATGATAAAAAACACAAGTTCAGCTTGCAGATATAATAGCATATTATTTGTCATTTCATTATCTGCGCTAAAGCTGTTCTGCCTCACATGATTACTACTTTGCTGATAGTGTAAGTGGATTTCTTCTCTCTCTTTTTTTTGATATAGGAACTTATTAGATGAAACAGGTATGCAGTAAGACGAATTGGTATCCTGTTATGACGTGTGCCTAGACTTTGATTAGTGTTAACTTGTGTTTTCCTACACTTCCATTCTGTTTGTGACACCAATTTTTTCCCCATAGTGGTACTAGTGCTAATACGGCTGCCTTTCTGGTAGCTAATATGTGCAAGTATGAAGTTGTAAAGAACCTTGCCTTTTATGTATACAGCTTGTTCATTGCCCTGTGCAATAGGTGATGACAGAACTTCCCTTTACTATTTTCCTAACTATGTTTTCCCTGGTTTATTCTGGTGCCATTGCAATACTGCCTCTGGGATCATTTTAAAAAGTTAGATATGATGGATTTGAATCGATCCATCAACCTTGCAAAACTAGTGGAAATTACGACTAGAGGGTTCGAGGACTTTTCGGTAGGATGGTAACGGATGGTCCTGCTTTTGGCGCTCAATATTTACTTTGATATACTCCTTGTAGACCATTCACGCGACAGGCCCAAACGACATATCCCGCAAAGTTTTGATAATTACATATAAGTTTTCGGTTCTCGCAAAAAAAATCTCTGGTTTTTTGTGAAAAAACCTCTACACTTTTTTTAGGGTTATGTCGTTTGGGCCCTATGGTTTTCTATAATTACGTACAGGTTTTTGGTTCTTTCGGAAAGGTCTTTGGTGTTTTGCGAAAAAGCCCTCTTTTTATTGCGAAAAGGCTCTCGATTTTTTCCCAAAAACCCCCTCCACTTTCCTTTTGATGTGAATTTACGCCTCTTTTACTTCGGTCCACACGGTGTCTGGCGTGGCGTGACGCCGCACCTATGTTTCTAGTTGTTCTGGTCCAAACATGCAAACACGGCATCAAGTCGGCTAGGTTTTTTCTCACAGAAAAAAAGACTGGTCAGAATTTTTCCGACCAGTCTCATCCTTCTCTTGATCCCTTCATGCACCTTCACGTCCCAGTCTCTTCCCAGCCGCAGCCGCCCCCTAGCTCCCGGTGCAGCTGCTATCTTGCCCTGGCACCACCTCCGCGCTTCATCATTCTGAGAATAGAGAATTACGCTTTCAAATTGGAGAAATCTTTATGTGGCTTGAAGCAATCACCAGATATTGGTATAAGAGATTTGACTCTTTTACTATCTCTTAGGATTTCAAAAGATCCGATTATGCTAACTGTATCTACATGGAGATTGTCAATGGTTTAGCTATTTACTTGTTCCTATATATTGCTCGTATGTTGATTACTGCAGAAGGGAGTAATTTCAAAGTTGAAGGAATAATTGAGTAACGAATTTGAGATGAAGGATCTTGGTGTAGTAAAGAAGACTCTTGATATGGAAATCATTTGAAATAGACAGAATGGAAAATTATAATTGAGTCAGCAAGGGTATATTGAGAAAGCCTTCATCGTTTCAATGCACATAAGCCAAACCAGTGAGTACTCCGTTAGCTATACATTACAAACTTTCTTCAGCATCATATCCACTCTCAGATGATAAAGTTGAATACATGTCTAGAATTCCATATACCAATGCAATTGGTTCACTTATGTATGCTATAATATGTTATCGTGCCAATTTTTCTCACTGATTTAGTGTTGTTAGTAGATACATGACTAATACTAACAACGAGAACTAGAAAGCAATTCAATGGATCTTTAGATATTCGCAGGATACTTCTAATGCTTGATTACAACTTAGGAAGACTTGAGATGGACTCTATTACTAGATGTTGTAAATATTGTGGTATAAGCATATATTTAGATTTAATTCTAGCATATTTAATAAGAACACAAGCAAGATATGAAAAGCATATAAATAACTTAATCAACATATAAACATATGAAATTTTGAAGTCATTTGTATAGAAACATATGCTTAACATATATATCATGCATGAGTCTAAATTTAGCATATACTCATGCAAACAATTAAAGTTATTGCATCTGAATGTTGATATAAATATAAACATAACATTTATAACCAGATTTGACATATTATCAAGATTTTGAATGTTCAATGTTGCTCTCAGAATGCTAGTCGCGCAAGATTTGGTCTTGGCCGTCTCCGCACTGTATTTCATATGAAATCAAGTATATATGACAGTTTTCAGATAAGATCTTGAGCTCAATAAATACTTGTTATTTTAAACATAAAATCATCAAGCCTACCTTGCCATATAAGAAAGTATCATACTCACACTATCATTCTTTTGCAAGAACTAATAGATGGAAGTTAGATACGTAATCAAATCAACTTCAAAGTGTGAAAACTGATTACTGTGAATGGAAATTAGATGCTACATATGATAACAAGAATTATTGGATGACTTGTCTAAGCTGAGTATGAAAGTTACAAGTAATCTAACAACTCAAGATCTGTCTAAACTAAAAGTCATATATATATATATATATATATATATATATATATATATATATATATATATATATATATATATATATATATATCAATGATAATTTCATTCATCATCGAGCAGTTATCTCACAAAATACTTTTGCAATTTCCAACAGTGATGACTCATAGATATTTGAAATGAATCACAAAATTGCAAATGATAAGTAGCAGCTCATAGTGTAGGTGATATTCGAAATCACCAAGACAATAACCACACAAGACAAGGCACCCAAAGAGCGTTGTCCTAGAAAACCAATCGCCTCGCTATGCTGAGCAAGAAGATGAAGGTTGACGGAGATACAATGCCTACCTTTATACCTCTGCAAATCGAAGAGTGAAGTCGAGGGTTGAAGATGACGCACAGGACCACTAGAGCACATCTGACCGAGTGTACTCAAGAACAATAGAGGACCACCACTGCCTTCTTCCTCTCTTAGGTAAATCCTTTGGATTTCTCCACTCACTTGGCAAACCTAAAGACTACAAGGAAGAACACTAAGGAGAAGGAGATGCTAGATCCAAAGATAAGATACTCACGGAGGAAGAGATGATGGCTTTAAATAGAGGAGACAAGGGGCTACGGCGTGGTGACTGCGAGCAGCTGGCTCTAAGGAGCCCGTGCCTCCGCTGCCGCCTCTTCAAACGTTGCCTCCCCACTCGCCACCCGAATCGCTCGCCGAGGGTAAGTCCAGATCCAGTGAGGCGCTCTCGGGAGGAGACAGGGTCTCCTCTCCCTTATCTCTTTGGCCACGAGTTCGGACAGTCCAAACTTTCCATCAGACGGTCCGAACTCTCTGGTGCGAGTTTGGATGGCCCGATCTTTCCATGCGAGTTCGGACGGCCCGAACTCTCAGTGCAAGTTCGGACGGTGCGAACTCTCAGTGCGAGTTCAGACGATGCAAACTTTCCATCGGATGGTCCGAACTCTCCCGCACCTATGCACATCCGTGAGGGCTTTGGCCCTATCCTTCTTTTGTCCCACCGATAGGTGGGACCCATCATTTCTCCTTTTATCAAATTAGATAATTACCAATTTGCCCTCAGGAGTCCAACAGTAGATACATGGCTAATCCTGACAAAGAGAACTGGAACACAATTCAATGGATCTTTAGATATTTGTAGGGCACATCTAATGCTTATGTATAAATATATGCAAGGCTAACAACATGTAAATGTGTACTATTCATGATACATCAATAGAGATAATATAAGTACAGAGGCCTTTGCGCCTTCCCTGGTTGCGGGATCCAAATCAATTCTTCATCTCCTTCTTGCTTATTCCTCTTACAAGCTCCCACTGCCACCTACTATCACACACTGCTGGCCACCTACAGTGCTCCTCCATGCAAACCGTTGTGACCAACGTGGTCCACTTGTCGAGGGGATTCCATTTTTGTGCTTCGTCGATACCTCCATATGTCCCTCACTGATGACCCAAGCTTTCTTTCTCTCTTTATGTGGCCAGCTTTTAAAAGCCAGACGTTTTCAGCTTCTGTTTTCTGGAGGAAAGAAGCCAGAAGCCGAAGCCATTTCAAACGCCCACTTACATCCTCCACCCCACAATATAAGTTCAAGCCACCATATGTATAGACTAAGAAGACACAAAATTTAAGAAAAAGTCATTGGACTATATACCCCTATTAAATAACATATTACAACTACTCATCCACTTTTTTAGTATTAATAGAGCGGTATACGCAGGAAATATTGTAACAACTATACATTTTATCTCCACAATAAACTTATATTATGGAAGGACACTTCCTAAGAATACAAACTTATATTGCAGGACAAAGTGTACATAGTAGGGAAGCAATGAAGCGCTTCTCCAAACTTAGTTGCTCGATCGACGCTTTCCCGTAGTGGTTGTACATTCGTGCTTCTCCTCAATACAAGCTTCAACAGTGTGTACAAACTTGGTATAAGGAGGTATCCGTGATTCCCACGACACTATCTCAAACTCCTCGTTAGGTATAGCTGTAACTCCAGCCGTAAGTTCTTCTAACGTCAAATGAGGCAGTTTCCTTCTGAGAGGATCATCGTCTCTTCCAACTCGAGGAGGCATTAAACGAAATGGAACAGGACGGGAAGAAGAAGTAAATCCGGTGATGTGTATTGGATGCTCTTTCTCAAGCATATTTCTTGGGTGCTCCCCAAACTTTGCTTTGTTACGAGCCATCATCCCCTTGAACCGTCGCAGTATGAGGAGCCAAAACTGAATATCATGGTTCCTTCTCAACATGTCAGCAATGGCGTTTGCAGGTATCAGTGACCCTCCCAATTCTGTTGCCAGCTTATTTGCTATTGATGCTAACTGTGGAGAGTCTCTTGCATCTGTGCTTCCAAATACGAGCATCTTGAAAAGGTAGCTGAACTCCTCCTTTGACAAACTATTTAGGTAAACTGGTGTCGTCGTTCCCACCCTTGCAACATTTTGAAGCCTGCTTATGACTATCACTTTGCTTCCACTTCCACCCATGCGTGTTAGAGATGAGTAGAACTTTACCCAATCCTCGTCATCCACATCGGAGGCAAATTCCACAATTACTAGAATCTTGTCATCACGAAATTTTGCTTGGTCGATGGTACATATGCCGTCTCCATTGACGTACAAAAATGAAGAAAATTGGGACCGAACCCGTTCGTCGTTACACACATGGCTGATCAGAGTTCTCTTACCTACTTTAAAACCGCCGATGATTGGAAGCACCATTGCAATAAAAAGTTGATGATTTGCTGCTTTTCGACATGACGACCGAACATGAAATTGTCAGTGTAAAGATATGTGTCATAGGGCCTACGACACACGCGCTCGAATCCCCCCAAGAGTATGACGAACTCACTCATACCAGAAACTACAGCTTCTAATTTGTCAAGTGCACTTTGTAAATCTTGACTTAAAACAATACCTCTTGTCGCACCAGAGATTGGACGCAAACGTTTCATAGGAGGTGAAATGGTCGATAAGGTAGAAGCAGTACTGCTGCTCCCCTCCTCTTCTTCGACGCTCCCCGGAAGGAATCTGTACCTGGCAGTATCCAGCATACTATACCCTTGATACATGCTCTCTGCAATCAGCTTGAGTTGCATAAGCATCGTACTGTTGGTGATGTATCGCCCGTCCGCTTCCTCGACGACTGCACGAATTCGCAGTAGCAGTTGCTGCAACCTTTCTAACTTGTCATCTGTACCTGTCATGTCTTTGTACTTCCTTGTCAGAAAGGAGATGCATCGGTTAATTAGCTCACCGGCAATGGCAGATATCGCTGGCTCCATCTTGCTTGAGCTATGTGTTCTTGTTTGTGTACGCTGCCTCGATCTAGTTGCTTGAGCTATATGTTTATGTAGATATCTAGACTGCTAGAGAGAGAGAGAGTATGCTCCAAAGCCTTGGCTCCAGCCTCATCTACCTGTTTGGTAGAAGTAGTGCTATATATATATATATATATATATATATATATATATATATATATATATATATATATATATATATATATATATATATATATATATATATATATATATACACATATACTGTAAGGTGTCCGTGCGTTGCAACGAAAAACCAAATAAAAGTGATACATACTATCATATATGATCTCAAACTGAATAATAAATATCAACTTCTTCTTACATCATCATGTATCAAACGAAACATACATGTTCATACTCGTAAATAAATCAAACATCATATTAGTGAAACATGATAGAACAAGCACCACATACAACAATATGTACAGAAATGATAGTAAACAATATCATTCCATAGTATTCTTCTCCGTTGAACGCCTAAATATGTGACGAGGCCTCCTGTTTGCAGCCCTATCAACACTTCCCGAAATGCTTACAGGTCCAGGTAGCATGTCGTGCAAATCCTGCAAGAATAGTATGGGAAATTAATTAAGCATACGAAAAACCTACCGAGTACGTGATATCCTGTGCAATGAGAGGGCTCTTTTTTAAAAAAATAAAACTCTGCAACCACCCATGGAATTTCAGAAGAAAACAACATGTTTCACAAACAACTTTTTGCAAAATGGACCGCCTAACAACCATGGAATGAACACAATGCTTGAAGAGAACAAATAGAGCACTGATTCATGAGTTGTGCAAAAGATTGACAGTACCTCTCAGGAATCTAGCTGCTACTTCAAATGTTTCTGAATACAGAAGAAATAGTGCAACAACCAACCAATGTCATACATTGAAGCAACGATCTTGTAGATGACGGAAGTTGAACACAAAATATGGTTCAATATTCTAGTAGGAAAAACATGTTGACCAACTAACTACTTAATCAAAGCTTCCACCATTACAAAAATGGCACAACAAAATCATGTTTGACCAAACAACTTGCAGCCCAAGATTCCCCAGAGCCCTAATCTGATTTAAGATCCGAATACTAAAATGCTATGAAGGAATATATTCCCTAAACAACTACCAGAAAACAAACTCATACATTAATATCCCCTGGCAAGGCTTAAAACAACCAGAACTTCAACAGTTCAGTAAACAAGATTCGACATGTTTCAGTGTATCTGCTCATCCTACACACATTCAAATAGCAAATTAATCCAAGCATGATGGTGCACACAAACTCATATCATAGTATCTTTCCCCTTTTTACATAAGTAGCTAGATTGCCAAATCACACATATATCACTGGTGCTACATTATGGATTGTGATAGCTATAGTGCTACGTCAGTCTGCAGATCTTTTTTTAACACACTGATTTTACTATCTAATCCAACCCGGATAACATAATCTTGGCCCAGACAAAACTTACACTGACTCCTAGTCTAGAAAGTTGTCTGATATCCATCACGAGAGCAGGCTACTTGCCAGCCTTAGCATTTCATTTAAATATTATGGTCCGAGTGTTATCTCAAAATCACATTGGCAGTTTTCGATATATGATGCATGTACAATTCTGACCAAACATAATTGAATTGATCTAGCTTTGTTATGTGGTGCTATCCAGTATACCTGATTGTTAGATTTAGTTGGATTTGTCCACAAATTTGTATTGCTTTTTTATCAAGGTTTATGGAAGGTATAGTAATGTTGCCACAAAACCTCTCATTATAGCACAAAAACTACTTGAAAGCTAACAATGCGTGTAGAGTTCCATTTGCCCAACCATATGATCTTAAGAATACAATAAATCAGATAGGGTGAAATAAAATCACAAAAGCTACTAACAACTTCATATTTCATACATAGGTGGTGATTAGTTATGATGACAACTTTATTACCACTATTGATTAATCAAACATCGTGGACCTTCACATACAAAGCAAAGAACTATGTGGGATGTATTACTGATTATGCACACAGACCAAGGAAATCTAATCAGCAAACAATAGCAGTTTCAAAGCCACCTGCTGCTAGGTTGTAAGAAAAAGGAAAATAGTAGCATCATATGCCCTGTAAAAATGCATATCACAAGGTGGAAACCGCCACTCTCAGAGCTCAATTATTTCTCCAAACTAATACTGCTGCAACATTCTAATGCAAATATTTCTCTATACTGTCGTACAGTATCTATTTATCTAGCATATTCTATCACATGAATGGGGAACATCCACAACTTGATCCACTAAGACAAAACCACTACCTCATAAAACAGTACAAAGCTATTTTGGAGGAAAAAGGCAACCATATATGATAGATAGAACAAAATGTCAAGTCACAACAACATATATGCTAAGATACAGAAAAACAGACAAAACCAGAAAAGCAATAGTATTTCAAAACATGATGATGCACACAGATTGCCTACCCTAACTTGTTTGTGATAAAAGACTTTGTTGTGGTTGTTGTTGATGATGATGGTGCACACAGACTCATATCATAGTATCTTTCCCCTTTTTACATAAGTAGCTAGATTGCCAAATCACACATATATCACTGGTGCTACATTATGGATTACGATAGCTATAGTACTACACCAGGGAGGGATAGTATATAGCACTAAGCTGCTTACAGTTTTATGCACTAACCCCACTAACCAACTTGACAAAAAATATAGCTATAAGCAGCTGGCATTACATGCGGGAACAAAAAGTTAGACGCACATGTTCTAGTGCGTCACGGCCAAATACTATCCACTGATAATGACAACTACTAAAACTTTTAAGGCTAACAGAAGCATGCTACTATTTATGTATTTCATAAGGCGCTAAAGAAGTACTAAATGACAACACAATATATCTAGAAATCACACACAGAGAGACGAACACATTAGCGGATATAATCATACACCGAGTAACTCATCTAGATAAATAAAAAATAGAAGATAAAAGAGGAAGGTGATGCCTTGGTATAGTAATCCTTCCAGACACAGCGAGCAATCTGATGACCTCCTAAATCAAATGCCTTGAACTTGATCTTCCCAATGCTCAGCTCTTCAAAGTCGACATCTGCGTGGTGATCTTTGAACCAATCTCTGCCAGAAGGAACACAAATCCAAGTACAAACTAATTCAGCAACTGACCTTTCAAGAGAAACAAGGATGATAATCTTACCTTCAGCGGATTGAACCATAGAATAGTGTATACACACCACATCCAAATTAATCTATATATAGAAAAAAATACCAAGATTACATCAACTGAATAAAAACATACCTAGCCAATGATGAGAAGCTTGCTGCTACCGCTCCCTATCTCGCTGTTGTTGAGCTAGCCACAACGCATGAGGCCATCGTTGCCATCCTCTCTGCTTCAGCCATGTGCAGCATGCACAGCAATTCACGCGGACATAGAACATGTTGGGTTATATATTGTTTTAGATAAATAGGTTAATAATTTATTGTATTTGCTTCTATCCTATTTTACTGGAATAATTTGACAATTTTGGGCTAGTACAAATTATCAATACAAAACATCTGACAGTTCATGAAATAAACCTTGTCTATCATGGCAGAAAAAATAATATCTTTGCTTTATGCTTCAACAAAACCTCAAGGATTTACAACACTACTGTAAGGATGCCTCTAACAAGATGCAATGAAGACTTATAGAAAGAACTATCAATGCTTGTTTTGTTTCACACATGGAGAGTAAGAAACTGCAGATTACAATGTACCGGGATTATGATGTTCATAAGAGAAGCTAACATCCACATCTACGATTCGGCCAAGACTAAAACTATAGGATGCCGACCACACTATAATAGCACCGAGATAGTACACTGAAATAACCATCCAGGAATCAGGATTATTTGCATGCATACCTCAAATAAAATAACTTTCTAAAATCGATCAATAGTTGTACAACAAGAAATTGCTGCAATCAAGTGAAACAATGGACTGTAAACAAATGACAAGGATAAAATCATGGATGGTTTCAATAGCAAGACATTGCTCATTTGGTTGTTGCAACAAGAAAAAATGGAAGCATATATATGGTCTTCTCACCTCTGCGCTGAAGGAGCAATTGTGCGATGAGAAAACGGTTGGGGAATTGAGGTCATGGGGCTAGACGGAATAGTGGTTGAATTGAATTCTTAGAAACATGGCTTCTGCAAAGAGAAGATAATGCTACGTATGAGAGAAGATCTGAACATTATAAATATCCAAAGTGATGCATAAATTAGACTCACCTCAAATGCGAATGAGCAAGTATGCAAATGTCATCTAAGTTCATTTCTTTGGCTTATGCATCGAGAAGCTAGGCTTCTTATGGCAGTTTATTTCCTCGGCGGCGAGGGGTGATGGGAGTAGGAGGCGGCGGTGCGGGGGACAGAGAGGGGGAGGCGGTGAGGCGGTTTAGGGGTGGAGAGGGGAGTTGGGGCGGGAGGATGCGGCGACAGTGGGGCGCTACAGGGACCGGAGAATGAGCGACGGAGGTGGGGGGAGAAGGACACGCGGTGGTGGGAAGAAGGGGGCCGGCGGTGGGGGAGAAGGAGCGGCTGCCAGCAGCTTTGGAGAAGAGGCGCGCGGATCGGGAATTAGGGCTAGAATCAAGATGTGAGTATCGAGGAGGCGCGCGGCATGGGAGGGAGGGGAAGAGCGAGGGGAGGCGGGCGGCTTTAGGGTGGGAGGAGGAGGCGGGGTGGCGGTGGCGCTGGGTGGGAGGGAGGGGAGGAGGCGGCGGCGCGGGGTGGGGGGAGGAGGAGGCGGGCAGCGGCGGGGGGAGAGCGAGGGGGAGGCGGGGGGAGAGCGAGGGGGAGCGGATTGGGGCAGCGGGAGGAGAGCGAGGGGGAGCGGATCGGGGCGGTGGGGGGAGAGCGGATCGGGGCAGCAGGGGGAGAGCGAGGGGAGCGGATCGGGGCGGCGGGTGCGGAGGGGGAGGAGGGGGCGGGGGAGGGAGAACGGTTCAGATTCTATCTCATAATCAGATCGAATGGCTAATAAAAAATGAGGAGGACTCATCAATCACCAACTCTTTATTTTAAAGTAGTAAAGATATATAATAATTTCGCAACGAGTGAAGAAAGCAAGACCAACGTCACTGTCAGTTGCATGTTGGAATTCGTATAAAAATCCAACTGCTGATTTTGATTTAATTTTTATTGTGAATATTAGATATCTAGAGATTTCACATTGAAGTTTGTGTGGAAATGATCTTTATTTTTTATTCTAAATTTTAGTTAGTTTTTATTGTACATGATATAGGCTCTTTCTTTTAATTGAAGTCGTTATAAGTCGGGTTCACTACATGGATGACTAGATCTTTTTTGATTAACGTGTGAATTTCCTCATAGTGCCTAGTTAGTATAGGTATAGATTAGGTTCCAAATGATTGAATAAACGCTCATATCACTCTTCGAATACTTAGTAAATTAAGAAAATATATTGTTTTGATAGAATCAAGTATAATATTAGATTCTACGATTTGATTCTAAAATGCGATCCTAGTAGAGCGTCTCTGATCTGATTCAGAATTATAAACCCAAAGGCATAAAACCATCTAGGTTAATTATAAACCCAAAGGCATGGTGCAGGCCTGTCAGGAAAATTCCTACCCGTCAAGAAAGATCAAAGACCTGGTAATGGTTTCCTTCTTCCCGTCAAGCATTTGGTATTTGCTAGATTTCCCAACAGTTGAGCAAGCAGCTCCCGTGGTTAATGGGCAACGTGACACTACAAAACTTTGGTATTATGCTAGAGCTCACCAAAAAAATCGATAAATCGCTGAGTCACACTACCAAATAGTGATAAGTTGCTTGAACACACTTAGCCTATAAGACTATTACTATTTTGAAATTTATAAGGGATGTTTCAACCAAAAACATATGGTTCCATCCACGGGGAATATGACTTCCTAAATTTTAATGATTGTGTCAACCACGATTTTTGTAATGTCACTCTTAGAGCCTTCATATTCAGTAAGTATTTCCCAAAGCGCAATCTATCTCTAGGTGGTTTGATGCTCATATTCAACTAATCTAGGTGAGGATAGTTATGTAATGAGGATGACATGCAAGACACCTCAGGCCAATGGCAAATTCTGCAACGTAGCGAACGATCTATGTGATTCTAAAAAGTTAGTCTTAGTCATTGAAAAGGAAAGAAAGACTATAATACAGTTATATATGAAGAAAATGTATTTACCTATCGATTAATCGTCCGACAACTGTGAAGTTGGTTTTATTCTTATTTAGGGAATCAAGATATATTATCTTGTTCTATTTTAGTATAATTACTATTAGAATTTAATGGAACCTACACAGGTTTGTCATCATGGTTATTAAATCTAATCTCGTGTTGTTTATAAAGTAGAAATCAACAAGTATAACTACTAGTGTTATATTCTGAAGCCTGCTTATGACTATCACTTTGCTTCCACTTCCAGCCATGCGTGTTAGAGATGAGTAGAACTTTACCCAGTCCTCGTCATCCACATCGGAGGCAAATTCCACAATTACTAGTGTCTTGCCACCACGGAATTTTGCTTGGTCGATGGTACATATGCCGTCTCCGTTGATGTACAAAAACGAAGAAAAGTGGGACCGAACCCGTTCATCGTTACACACATGACACATGGATGAAGTGGTCGATAAGGTAGAAGCAGTACTGCTGCTCCCCTCCTCTTCTTCGACGTATCCAGCATACTACGCTTCCCTTATTTTAGCTTTTTTTTAACTTCAGCTTCTAGTTTTAGCTTTTTTTTCACTATTCCGTAATTCATCTTTTTCTGATTTGTTTTAGATATTTTGGGCTTTTTTGTATTTTTCCCCCTTTTGCATTGTCTGTGATGGGCTAACATATTTTTTCTATTTTTACATTTTTTTTATATTTAATTATGCCTAATAAGTCAACTCAGCTACAGTAAAATTTCAGTCAGAAGCCAGAAACTATCGTTAAAACGAACGCCCCCCTGTAATATGCTTGAGTTGCATAAGCATCGTAGTGTTGGTGATGTATTGCCCATCCGCTTCCTCGACGACTGCACTAATTCGCAGTAGCAGTTGCTGCAACCTTTCTAAGGGGGCGTTCGTTTTAGCGATAGCTTCTGCCTTTTGGTTGAAATTTCACTGTAGCTGGCTTTTTTTTACTATAGCTGATTTGGCTTTTTAGGTATAATTAAATTTTAAAAAATGTAAAAATAGAAAAAATAGTTAGCACATCACGGACAATGCAAAGGAACACGGGAAAAAATATGCAAAAAAGCCCAAAAAATCTAAAAAAATTCTGAAAAAGATGAATTACTGAATAGTGAAAAAAAGCAGAAGCTAGAAGCAGAAGTTGAAAAAAACCGAAATGAGCAGGGTCAGATCATCTGTACCTGTCATGTCTTTGTACTTGTCAGAAAGGAGATGCATGGTTAATTAGCTCACCGGCAATGGCAGATATCGCTGCCTCCATCTGGCTTGAGCTATATGTTCTTGTTTGTGTACGCTGCAGCCTCCGTCTAGTTGCTTGAGCTATATGTTTGTGTATGTTTGTGTAGATATCTAGACTGCTAGAGAGAGAGAAAGAGAGAGTATGCTCCAAAGCCTTGCTTCCAGCCTCATCTAACTGTTTGGTAGAAACATTGAAGAAAGCAAGACCAACGTCACTGTTGATCGATATATAGTTAGCCACTCCCCCAACAGCAGATGACATCCGAAGAGTTGTCGGGCGATCGAGATTGGTCGACGTTGCCCGCTAATCAAAACTTCTTACACACAACCATGCCCGATAACTATGGTCTCCCTGCCGATCAGAAAATCCGACTGCTAATTTTCATTTATTTTTTATTCCTAATTTCATGTTTATGTTGCAATACATATATGCTAATTTATTTTTTATTCCGAGTTACAGTTGCATGTTCGAATTCGTCTAAAATCCCAACTGCTGATTTTGATTTAATTTTTATTTTGAATTTTAGATATTTAGAGATTTCATGTTAAAGTTTGTGTGGAAATGACCTTTTTTTTTATTCCAAATTTTAGTTAGTTTTTATTGTACATGATATAGGCTCTTTCTTTTAATTGAAGTCGTTATAAGTCGGGTTCACCATATGGATGACTAGATCTTTTTTGATTAATGTGTAATTTTCTCAGAGTGTCTAATTAGTGTAGGTATAGATTAGGTTCCAAATGATTGAATAAACGCTCATATCACTCTTCGAATACTTGGTAAATTAAGAAAATGTATTGTTTTGGTAGAATTAAGTATAATTTTAGATTCTACCATTCGATTCTAAAATACGATATTACTAGCTGTAGCGTCTTTGATCCAATTTAGAATCATTATTCCGACAATCTTGATAACAACCACAAAAGTTGCGGTTGCTGTGATCCTTGCCACTAAAAAATGAATCAACTCCTTATATATGTTGCTTATTGCACTTTTTTTTAATCAAGGCTACTAAACAATACGCATTCTTTCACCCAACATTCCCGGATCCGTTCACTACACTACTACAGAAAACCGTATCACCGACGGTTCAAAAACGTCATCACAGACGGTTTTCTGAACCGTCTGAATTTATGGGTCAGTGATAATCGAAGGTTATCACAGACGGTTTTCAAACCGTATGTGGAGTAAATATCACAGACGGTTTATAACTAAAAACCATCTGTGATAGCTATCATCGCAGACGGTTTGTAAGAAAAAAACCGTCTGTGATAAGCCTTTGCCCGGCTGTAGTTATTAATATAACTACACCAACCAACATTTAATAAGCCTTTGCCCGACTGTAGTTATTTCTTTACAACAACCCAGTATATTTGTTTACCACAGTCCAATGAACATAGAAATATATTTGTATAACTCATTCTCAAAATTCACCTATATATCACACATTTTCACTTATACATAAATGCAAATTCACAAATATATCACACACATGCATTGTTATATACATAAATGCCAATTCACATATACATCCCATACATGCATTGTTATATACATTAACGCAAATGCCCACATATATGTTGCACATTCTCATTCCACTTGTTTATTTCCTTTAAAAATTAGCCCTTCATGATGATCAATGCGTACGTAACTAGTTTCGTCACGTTGTTCGTCGTCAACCATTATGCCATTTCCAAAAGGTGGTAACTCGTCAAATTAATTGTATTCTTCCTCGTCTACTACATTTTCTACTCCGACAATTCTTCTTTTTCCATGAAGAATTATATGGCGCTTCTTATTTGCCGGGTCGATTACATAGAAAACTTGAACAACTTGGTTTGCGAGTACGAATGGTTCGTCTTTGTACCCGACACGTTGGAGGTCTACGGTAGTAACACCGTACTTGTCAACCTTCACTTGTGGGAGATGCACCCAACGGTAGCGAAATAAGGGGATCTTGAAAACCACATAGTCAAGCTCCCAAATTTCTTCTATGAATCCATAGTACGAGTTTCTCACCCCATCGGTACTGAACGCATCTATACGGACACTGCTGTTCTGGTTAGTGTTCTTTACATTCTGAGCCTGTGTATAGAATATGTACCTATTTATGTCATATCCTTGCTATATCACAATTGTAAATGTTGGCTCTTTTGCCAACCATATTAGCATCTCACTTGACGAGCTCCTAGCGATTTGCTCCTTCAACCATTGGTTGAATCGGCTGCTGTGTTGTCTCATGATCCAAACATCCGACCACTCCGGGTTCTGTTGCCGAAGCACATCCTTGTGCTGGTCAACATAAGGGGTCACTTCAGTCATGTATTGCAAGACCGTGAAATGGGCTTGAGCATACGCGTCCATATCTGGAGTGATTGCTTTCCTTCTGATAGTTCTGATACCCTTAAGCCTCCCCTTATGACGAGATTGAGGCACACATATCAGTTGAATCTAAGCCATATAATTGACACAGAACTCAATGACCTCTTCGCTTGCATAACCTTCGACGATGCTACCCTCTAGCCGAGATCGATTCCGTACATACGACTTGAGAATTCCCATGAACCTCTCAAACGGGTACATGCTACGTAGGAATACGGGCCCACATATTTTTATCTCCCATACAACGTGAACAATGAGATGGACCATGATATCGAGAAATGAAGGAGGAAAATATATCTCAAGATGACATAGAGTCATCACCACCTCGTCCTGCAGAGCATCTAGTCCTTCGGGATCGATAACCTTCTGAGCAATTGTGTTAAAGAAATAACATAGTCTCATGATTGTCTCTCGAACTTTGATAGGCAAAATATTTCTAATTGCAATAGGGAGTATCTGTGTCATCAGCACATGACAATCATGAGACTTCATGCCATTTAACTTCAAATCTTGCATCGAAACAAGTTTCTTCATGTTGCCGGAGTAACCAGACGGAACTTTGACACTATGTAAGCGCTGGCACAGTTTTGTTTTTTTGGCCTTTGACAAAGTGTAACACGCAGGGGGAAGATACGTTCATCCATTATCTGTTTTTCTCAGTGCTAACTCAGGCCTGATGTCCATATCAGCCAAGTCAAGCTGTGCATTGACGCCGTCCTTTGTTTTATCATGAATGTTCAGTAAGAGACCAATCAAGCTGTCACATACATTCTTTTCTACGTGCATGACGTCGATGTAGTGTCGAACATCTAGGTACTCCCAATAAGGTAAATCCCAAAATATTAATCTTTTCTTCCATATGTTCTTCCCATGAGCCCTCAATTTACGTTCCTTTCCGAGGACAACATCTAAATTCTTAACCATATTATAAGCCTCTTTTCCGCTTAAATGCCTTGGAGCTGAGCCGTCTTCCTTTTCTCCGTCAAATTGTTTCTTCATCTTGCGGTATGAGTGAGCCCTCCGAAGGAACCGACGGTGACGCATGTACACGGTTTTACGTGAATATTTCAGCCACACACTCTCTGTACCATCTACGCAGTAAGTACAAGCTTTGACACCTTTTGTACTCTGGCCCGACAGGTTAGCAAGGACAGGATAATCATTTATGGTGCAAAACAATAAGGAGTGCAAAGTGAAGTTCGCTCATTTGTATGCATCCCATACCTGTACCCCTTCGTCCCATAGTACTTTTAGATCTTCCACCAACGACGCTAGGTATACATCAATATCATTCCCACGTTGCTTTGGCCCTTGGATAAGTGTCAACAGCAAAATATACTTTCGCTTCACACACAACCAAGGAGGAAGGTTATAGATGCACAGAGTCACAGGCCAAGTACTATGTCAGCTGCTCATGCTACTGAAAGGATTCATTCCATCTGTACTCAATCCAAATCTTATATTCCTCGGTTCTGCATTGAATTCTGCAAAACACCTATCGATGTTTCTCCACTGGGTGGAATCAGTAAGGTGTCTCAGCATTCTATCCTTCTTGCGCTCCTCCGAGTGCCATCACAGCAGTTTTGCCTCCTTTGGATTTGCAAATAACCGCTTCAAACGGGGAATTATAGGAAGATACCATGCTACCTTTGCAGGAGGTCCTTTCTTCATCTCTGTTTCCTCGCTATCATCATTTGATTGATTGTTACATTTGTATCGGGATGCGTTTCACACCGGACAGACATGCATATTTGTATACTCTTTACGGTACAGGATACAGTCGTTCGGACATGCATGTATTCTTTCTACTTCCATTCCCAATGAATAGAGAACCTTCTTGGATTTATACGTGGTTTTAAGCAACTCATTTCCCTCCGGAAGCATGTCCGCTAAAAGATCTAGCAGCGCCGTGAAACTCTTGTCGGACCAACCATTGCATACCTTTAATTTCAATAGTTCAAGCATAGCTGATAACCTCCTGTACTTTGACCTGCAGCACGTGAACAAAGGTTTCTCCGAGTCCTTCATCAAGCCTCGGAATTTAATATACTCTCTCTCATCATAGTTCTCTTCTATATCACGAAGCATCTGATCCAGATTGTTATCGTGCAGCCTATCCAAATTCGAACCACAATCATCATCCGGCGGCATATCATTGACTTCACCAGCGATGTCCTCCGGCGGCATATTATTGACTTCACCGGCGATGTCATCCGGCGGTATATCATTGACTTCGCCATGACTGGTCCAACACGTATACCCTTTTTTGAAACCCCTCCGAATCAAGTGCGCTTCAATCTGCTCTCGATTCTTAAACATCTTTAAATTCTAAATTAGCTAGATCTTCAAAGTATATATATAATAGTCACCGAAAATTAATTAGCTAGATCAATTTTAATATTGCAACCAAAAATAAATTTCATTACTAACCATATCTAGGGCAACCAAGAACTCAATGAACCTTCAAAGTACTCATGCCAAATAAGCCTCCTTCCACCATGCAAATAAAATGGCCTGAAAGCCTTGTCGCCTCCAGCTGCAGCACCGGCTAGATCTGAATCGAAATGAAGACAGATGGATAAGCGGTCTGAGAGGCGCAATTAATACATAACAGAATTATCACAGACGATTTTTACTGAAAAACCGTCTGTGATAGTGGACTATCACAGACGGGTTTTAATCAAAAACCGTCTGTGATAATCTGGACTATCACAGACGGTTTTTTACTCAAACCCGTCTGTGATAGTCTACTATCACAGATAGTTCATTTGTAAGAACCGTCTGTGATAATCCTTCAGCAGCACAGACGGTTTCCAAATTAAAACCGTCTGTGATAGTGTAATCGTCTGTGATTTATCGTCTAGTATTAGACTTTCTGTAGTAGTGTTAGCACAGACCGGATCTTTCTTGGTGGCTCGGAACTGTCGAAAAAAATGAGCATAAAACCATCTAGGTTAATTATAAACCCAAAGGCATGGTGCAGGCCTGTTAGGAAAATTCCTACCCGTTTGGCTACGTGACAGTGTGACACTACAAAATTTTGAACGATAAATCGCTGAGTGACTCTACCAAATAGTGATAAGTTGCTTGAACACACTGTGCCTGTAAGACTACTACTGTCTTGAAAATTTTGTAGTGTCGTGTCTGGCAAAATAACCATGATTTTTGTAGTGTCACTCTTTGCGGTGCACTGCAGCACCAATCTAGCTCTAGGTTCTGGTGGTTGTGGTGTTACACTGGCATATACTCCGATCATTGCTGTCATTAATGTTCTTGCTACCTGCCTGTTTGATGCTCATATTCAACTAATCTAGGTTAGGATAGTTATGTAATGAGGATTGACATGCAAGACACCTCAGGCCGACTACAATCTTAACGATTCTGCATGTGCAAGAATGACCTGGAGTCGCCGGTGCTTGACGAAGACCTTCGCGTATACGGTAGTTACGATTTTGCGTGTCCTTAGATACTTAGAATTATTGCATGAAGCTGTCACTTATCAGTACTTGTCTTCTATATTAATGTCGATGTTGAAATTGCTCCTGGCTTGTTTAACTTGTGGTTACTTTTAATATCTTCGATTCATCGTATTGTGGCTTGTTTAATCTTTGATTCTATATTAATGTCGATGTTGAAATTGCTCCTGGCTTGTTTAACTTGAAATTTCAACTATTATAGTAATTCGTTAACTTAGGGTTACTTTTAGTACCTTCGATCCACCATATTGCTAAATGTTGCATTGCTTAATTGTCATTATTGATAGTTATCGTATTCTTTTAGTCCATGTTATGTTTTAAAATTATGTTGTTTTATACTGCTAAAATTTATCTTTAAATTATTATGGTATATTGTTCTTGTTATCTTGTGACATGTTGACTTTCTTATTGTTTAAATTTGGTAGTGGTAGAGGTGGTGAGTAACATCTTGGGTTTTTGTTAAGCCAGAGTGTTACATTTTCATTTAGTTCCTACTATAAATTTAATATTTCGAAATCATATGAAAACAAATCAATAATGTTCCTTCGATTTTTATTCCAAATTTGCATATTTTTGGATTGCATATTATATGGTTTTTTAGGTTTATGTTAAAATTCGTATACAAATATAAACACTAATTTTTATTTCAAAATTTGGTTTTATGTTTGAATTCTTATAAAAATCCAATAGCTAATTTTCATTTATTTTTATTCCTAATTTCATGTTTATGTTGGAATTCCTATACAAATATAGTTGCCTATTTTGGTTTAATTTTTATTCCAAATTTAATATACTTGGGTATTTCTATTTGGAATTTGTATGAAAAATGAAATTGTTAATTTTCTTTTATGTTGGAATTCATATGCAAATCCAACTGCTAATTTTTATTCTGAATTTCAGATATTTGGAGGTTTCACTTTGAAGTTTGTATGGAAATCACCTTTATTTTTTATTTAGAATTTTAGTTAGTTTTTATTGTACTTCATTTGAACTCTTTCTATTAATTTAAGTCATTATAACCTGGGTCAACCACTTGGATGACTAGATCTTTTTTTGATCATGTGTGAATTTCCTCATAGTGCTTAATTAGTATAGGTTTAGATTAGGTGCCAAATGATTTTATAAGTTCTCATATCACTCTTCGAATACTTGTTAAATTAAGAAAATATCTTCTTTTGGAAGAATAAGGTAGAATCTTAGATTCTACTATTTGATTATTCTAAAATACAATCTTACTAAAGCGTCCTAGATCTGATTCACAATCACGATTCTAACAACATTGGTAACAACCACAAAAAGTTGCTGTGATCCTTGCCACTAAAAAATGAATCAACTCCTTATGTTTCTTGTTGCACTTCTTTTTTATCAAGGCTACTAAATAAAATAATACCCATTCGTTGACCCCCAACATTCCCGGATCCGTTCAGTACCATAGACCGGATCTTTCTTGATGGACCGGAACCGTCAGAAAAAAAAGCATAAAACCACCAAGGTTAATTATAACCCTAAGGTATGGTGCAGGCCTGTCAAGAAAATTCCTAGCTGTCAGGAAAGATCGAAGATCTGGTAATGGTTTCCTTCTTCCCGTCAAGCATTTCGTATTTGCTAGAGCTCCCAACAGTTAAGCAAGTAGGTCCCGTGGTTAATGGGCAAGTAACTATTACTGTGCCTGTAAAACTATTGCTGTTTTGAAATTTATAAGGGTTAGAAAGTCCTAGTTGCCCATGGGGGAGCCGTATGGATGTTTCATCCACAGGGGATATGATCGTGTCGTGTCGTGTCGTGGCAAAATAACCACGATTTTTGCAGTGTCACTCTAGGTGGCTGTGGTGTTACACTGGCATGTACTACTGTCATTGTTGTCATTAATGTTCTTGCTACCTGCCTGTTTGATGCTCTCAGGCCGACTACAATCTTGACGATTCTACATGTGCAAGAATGACCCGGAGTCGGCGGTGCTTGACGAAGACCTTCACGTATACGGTAGTCACGATTTTGCGTGTCCTTAGATACTCAGAATTATTGCATCAAGATGTCGCTTATCCGTACTTGTCTGCTATATTAATGTCTACATGTGCCAAGTATGACCGGAGTCGCTGGTGCTTGACGAAGACCTTCACATGTACGCACTACTATAAAAAAAAATCATTATAGATGATTAAAAATTATCATCACAGATAATTTTTTGAACTATCTGAATCAATGAGTCAGTGATAATCGTAGGTTATCACAGACGATTTATCAACTGTATGTTATAATCATAACACAGATGGTTCAAAACTAGAACCGTCTGTGATGGCATAATATCATAGACGGTTTAGAATAAGAATTGTCTGTCATGAGAGATATGTCACAGACAATTCAGAATAAGAACCGTTTGTAATGATATTACTATAAAACAAGTTATACTAGACATCTCATCACAGAAGGTTTATGTGGAGCTATCTGTGATTTAATTATCACAGACGGTTCATGGTGAAAACCATCTCTGAAACTATCACAGACAGTTAGGTTTAAAAGCTGTCTGTGATATCTCACATTATCACAGACTGCTTTTAATTAGAACCGTCTATAAAATATCACAGACGGTTTCACTACTAGTTTTCAGGTCTAGGACAACGGAGCGAAATCGTTGCGATAGAGCCAAAATAGATGCAATATGTACCTATTGCAACACATCACTTCCGTTGGCAAGCGTGGCAAGTACTTGCGTGCTTAAAAGATTGTGCAACGGATTGTGGTTTCGTTGCAATACCTATGGTTATTGCCATGCAATGTGTTGTGGCAATTGTTTGTTGTTGCAACGAGTGATGTCGTGGCGATATAGGCTATTGCCACGGCTGACTCCGTGGAAATAGATTCGTTTGCCACGAAGTTTGGTCGTGGCAATAGTATCATTTGCCACGAAAATATTGCATGGTAATAGGTTCTATTGCCACGCCAATGGTTCGTGGCAATAGACCCTATTGCCACGAAGAGCATGTCGTTGCAACAGGATATATTGCCATGGAAGGCGTTTCGTGGCAACAGGTTTAATTACCACGGGAGCCGTTTTGTTGCACTATGTTTTATTGCCACGGAAGGCGTGTCATTGCCATAAAGTTATTGCGATGAAATATATTTTGTGGCAAATAGATCCTATAGCAACGAACATTGTTCATAGCATATAGTGGAATCGCAACATAGTAGCGGCGTTGCAACAGCCTATCACAACGAAATACCAATTTTGTATACAGGTTTATCGCAACGGTAAAATTTGCGGTAGCATATTGAGCATATGATATTTTATTATAATTTGTTGTTGCAAATTAATAATCAAATTAGGAACACGGCTGGATCAAAAACACATATATTAATTCAACACATAATAATTTAAAAGTGCCACCACTCATGCAGGAATTACATATCAATCTCCAAACTTAAACTACAAAATTTGTAACTAATAACAAAAGTACTATCATTTCCATTCCATTTGTCCTTGCTTCTTTGCCATGTTGAATTTCCTGACTCGACGACGCCATGACTCTGTTTGCTCTGATCAAATTGTTTCATCCTGATAGAACATAAACAATAAAGAGGGACCTTAATGTGAGTATTGTCCAGCAGCACATACTTAAGTATATCATAGTGCAAGTTTAGAGATACGAGTTACAGCTGAAAATAGCAATCCTGAGTTCTCTAGTTTTGTTGCGTAGCAAAGTATTTAGCAAGTGATTCCAGCAGAATTATTTAATTTCATTTCATTTACCGATATATAGTAGCCCTACTTCACCTGGCATAATTTTCTAGTAGTTTAGAACAGTATGCTATATTTGACATAAGAACAATGACAGATGAAGATTAATCACACTTTCATTTCATATCTGCTGGTCCCTCCTTTTCTTCGAACGAGTTGTAGTAGTATTCTTCAATTGTTGTGGAGGAATGAAGTTCGATGAACCATTATTAACAGCGACATTTTGGAAGAGGCTTCGGTTAAGATTAGAAGCTCGAGTGATGCGAATAGATGGCCTAGCATCTTTTTGTGTGGTCAAGATGCTTGCTGGGTCATTCTGCAAATGTAAAATTTAGAATAAAAAATATTAGCATCCTGATGTGTACTACTATTAAAATATGTTCAGCATGCATGCATCAATTGAAGTTCAGGGAAGGTACACATCAGAAGGTCATCAATAGAATATACAAAGTCCAAATCCCTTATGGTAGCAAACTATTTGCAAATTTTGTTACCTATTGTAATGATTCTTCTACATGTTCAGGTGTCTTTTCTGTGGTGTTCAATGTACTATCTGGGTTAGTCTTGTCCAATGTTGTCATGTTTTCGTTTTCCTCACTCGGATTAGCCTCACTTTCCCTTGTGTTCAATATACTTCCTGGTTGCTTTGCATATGGACCATGAGGAAAAACTTTAGGGCCTGTTAGGGTGGGTGGTTCTTGCAAGCCATCAACAACAAACAGAGCAAAGATTTCTTCTGCGTATGTACATATGTATTACCCGTAATGTTGCTTCTCTCTGTTGTGCTTTCATGTATATGAATTATGTTATGTTCTTTGATTTCATGTATATGAATTATGTTATGTTCTTTGCATGTTCCACGAGGTTCCAATTGCTCTGAGATTATCGTGGCATCTTCTTCTAGGTCTAATTCGCATTTATTCATGGAAGGTGAGCTACCTCTTTCAAGATTGTAATCGAATGCTAACTACAATCGAACCGCCTTCGCCTCTGTGCAAAGTCTGCATGCTGCTACAGGTAGACAGGAACAACTATCACAAAGTACTGCTGCAGGAGACTGCTAGGCGAAAAACACAAAAGAAATAGCACTGCAGAAACTGCACAAAAGCTACCAAACAGGACTGAAAAACGACAAAATAATAGCAGAGGACAGCAACTAAAACAGACTGAAAATTACTAGCAAACCAAGCCAAGATCAGGAGAATAGGTTGGAAATCATCTCTACTCTCCACAACCTGAGGTGCAGCCGAAACTACTTTTGTTGCTACACCTACAGCTGAAAATCAGCAAAGAAAAAGAGGTACTGCTGCTGTTTTGCTCACAGCCCATGACGCGCCAATCACGTCGCACCGCGTGTACCGCCCTGTCGGGACAACGCATACTGCAGCAGTAGCCCCCTGGCTTTTAAGGAGTTGGCACGATTCGCGCCGTCATTAAGATGCCACCTCCGGACCGCGGAACTTCAGGTCGCGGAGCTGTCAGAGAATATTGACTTCGCACCGAGCGAAGACCGCCCCTACTCAACTCCCTAGAGGCACGGAGGCCCGGACTGCCCCCCATGACGCTGCAAGGGATGACTCCAAGCTCGGAGGCCACCTCAGCGGCCGGCCTGACACCACATCCTCGATGCGAAGCACATTCAACTGACTGAAGTCCAACAGTTCACTTCACCTGTGAGTGGGAAGCGCGGCCGGTGATCGCCGTTAAAGTTTTGATCGTGCGCTCAAAAATAGGCCTCCTTCAGCTCGTCAACGTCTGCTGATCGCTCTAATCGGCGATACTCTTGCTGCACGTACACAAACTGACGAAGGCCTATTTTCGAGACCAAGATCATCTCAGCCATGCTTGGCCATGCGCCAACGCAGCGCACAGGAGTACCGAGAGATTAAGCCAACAGGCAGGATTAAGCTAACGCAACCAGCGGGAGTTGAAGTGACACAGTTGCCCACGCGCGCACGATGCCCCAATCTTTTGCGCCTGTGCGCCTATCCTGCAGTGACGCGCAGTTTCGTCATCCGCTTCGCCTGCGGCCCCCGGCTCCAAGTCCCATCGAAACCACGAAGGGACAGGGTTTTTTAAGGCGTCGGTGCGATTCGTGCCGCCATTAAGATGCCACCTCCGGCCCGTGGAGCTGTCGGTGCATGGCGACTTCGGACCTGGTGAAGACCCCACCCCCTACTCAACTACCCAGCAGAGTCCCAGCGTCACGCCCAAAGTGTACAACACCTTCGGCTTTGCAAGACAACTCCACTGGTAATTGTGGCGCCGCAGGGGATGACTCCAAGGCTGGAGGTCGCCTACGCAGCCAGCTCGTCCTGGGCATCAAGCAGGGACGACTTCGACACTCTACGTCTTGCACTACATCTTTGACCAAAATTAATTTATTTTGACTAAAACACATTCTAGGATGTCACTCTATTGTGACTGGGGGATCGTATGAGCCCTGAAAACTTTAGAATTAAAGAAGAAAATTCAGATCAATTACCTGGTATGCCAGAGTTGCCACCAACTTCAAATATGTATTTTCAAACCCAGCTTTCATCTTTTGGTTATAATAAACATAGACCAAATCATTCAATTTTTGATGAAGTACCTGGTTCCCTTTTTTGTATGGATCTGCAAATTCCAATGAAAGGAAACAAAATAAATAAATACATTCTTGGTTACACTCAACAATCAACATACTTAGCTACAAGTTGAAGAGTTGAAAAGGAATGATTCATCAACTTGACTTACAAACTCAAAAGAACTCCAGTTACGCTCACAACCGGAGGATGAATAACAAAAGAATAATGATACGCTTCACAAATCTTTGTAGCTCTATGGCTCAGCCACCATATGCACCCCACCAATCAACTAATATGCACGTCAAATTCAAGAAAATAACTTGTGCTAAAATTAAAATATTGAACACACTATGGCACTACGAGGATTCCTTCTTTCTTGATTTTGGATTGCTAATTGATTTGAGCAAATTTGTCTTGTTTTGGGTAGGGAAAGCTGATTTGATTTTCTCCTTCACTTGAGCCATGAATGAAGAAACCTCTGCAAGGCGGGCTTCACATCTCCATCAACAACCCTCAGCACAACAAGTAGAGGTTGTGAATCTCTCAAGCAATCTTCAACTGAACTCTAGAATCTTTTAGAAAGCACAATCTCGTACACATTTTTCCCTACTTCTGGTTTCCAATTTGGCCCTAGTCCAATCTTCACTGAGAAAGAGGTATCTCAAAGCATCTTTTTGTTGGTACAATCTCCGCAAAGTAAGGAAAGATGTGGTGAAACTAGTAGTTTTTTTTTAAACTCAAAGACTATAGGGGGGACCCCTATAGTGTAAAGAATTAAATTATAAGGAAGAAAAGTTATAGACAAGTAGATTTCAAGCCCAAAAAGGGCTAAAACCCAATATCAAAGAGAATCAAGCCATGATGTCAGAAGGTCCTGAATTTCAATATTCACTCTACACATATGGAGAGCTATCTCATTACCAAAAAAAGGGAAAACCAATCGTTTAAAGAATGAGATTGTCCCTCAAAAACCTTTGCATTGTGTTGTTTCCAAATATTCCATGCTGTAATAATGAAAACTTCCATGAAGAGCGGATGGTGAAACTGTTGATTGGACATTTGCATTTTGGTAAGAATGTCAACGTGAGGATCCCAATGAACACCAATTTTGATCCAACAAAGTTGGCTAAAGGAGCACCAAAATAAAAGATGATTTACTGTCTCATCCACTGCCAAATTGCAGAGCAAAATGAGTAGTTGTGGGTCTAACAAGATCCATCCCACATGTCTTCTCTCTCATTGAAGCAAGAAGTCTCTCATGCCTATAAATAAATGTTGTGATACGTTTGGCACGCACAATAGGATTCTTATATTCCTTAAGCTTTTCGATGTCTTTTAACATAAGATCCAAGCAATATGCAGCACAAGGTGTACAAAATACTGTAGGAAACCTCTCCATTAGGAACTTGCTCGCAACCTTGTAGTTAGCACCATTATCGGTGGCAACTTGTACCACTTGCACTTTGCCAATGTCCTTAATTCTCTTCTCTAGCAAGTTTGCCAGCATCCTTACATCATGTACTTGATTTGATGCATCAACTGACTCCAAGAAGAAAGTCCCCTCTAGACTGCTGATAAGAAAGTTAATCAAGTAGCGGCCCCTCCTATCATCCATCGATCCGACATGAGCATGCAACCACATTGCTTCCAAGCCTCCTCATGCTTCTTCCTCAATTGGTCTATCTCTTTAACATTCTCCTCAAGCAATGGCACTCTCAAAGACATGGTAACTAGGAGGTCTATAACCAGGACCATACTACCTAATGAAATCACACATGACCTCAAAACTCCTTGAGTTTGCAGCATTGAATGATATGCCACACTCATGGAAGAACTTAGCTACATGCATGTTCACAACATGTGTTTCTTCCTTGGTCCTCACCTTTCATTCAATGGAACTTTGAGAAGATGTACCCTTGGCATGTCTTTGCTCAACAACATCTATGGGTCTTGCTCGAAGCATAGAAACAATGGACTTGTTTTGCTTTGCTTTTGGTGTGGAACTTTGAAATTAAGAGCAAATTACTTCCTTTTGGTTGTTGTCCTGGAACTTGGCATAGCGATAGGTGGTCAGGAGCATGTGCCAGTGCAATCACCACCAATGGTAGATGCTACCTCAGTTATACTTACATCTCCAGATTCAACATCATCATCCAAATTGAGTGGTCTCTTTCGTTTGGTTTTGCACCTTTATGTATTCTTGCATCTATATCATGATTGCTGTTGTAGTGTTAGCACACATTTATACATCTCCAAAACAGCCAACTAGATGCTACTTCAGCCTTTTGATTCCTAAGGACAATCTCCTACCACAGAGTAAAAACTATCAAATCTCTATTGCCTGTTACTGGCCAAAAGCTATACTTCCTAGATGTGAGATCATGTGGTGGTCATCCCAAGATGGTGATGAGTAATTGACCATGCTTTGTGTGTATGTGAGGTTATTTGAGTTTGATTTTGAGGTTTGCAATCTTTGTTGTTGCGTTTAGGTTACTGGCAGTCTAATCGGCCTTGGGCTGACGGTTTGACTAGCTAGAGTCGTAGTATTGGGCTTTAGTAGCTGGTAGCTTTATTCTAGAGCTGGTGTTGCTAAGAAGTGGTGGTAATCAGATTGTCCTTTGGCTGGCAGTCTGACTGGCCATGGTTGGGTGGTTTGACTGGCATTAGTGCCGCGATCAGACTGGACCTAGGAGATTAGATCGGCCCATGGTTGGCAGCTTGACCAATGTTGCCCAGGCGGTCTGATTGGGCATAGTGGCTGCGGTCAGACCAGCCTGAGGTTTTTGCTGGGATTTGAGTAGGTGTTTGAGGGTGCTTGTGTGTGTTTGTGTTGAGTTGATGTTGGTTGGTGTTAGCCATGGAGGAGTCCATGCAAAGTCAATCATGATGTGTGTCCATGTATTGTGTTGTTGCTAATGTGAAGTTAAGTGCATGTCACTTGTGCTTGGGACGATTGCTTGATTCTTTGATGTGCACATGCTTGGTGATTGTAGCAGCCAGTAGAAAGGCTGAGGCTACATGGGAGGTGCCCTGAGGCATGGTGGATCGAGTAAGTCCAGGTGGAGCTTCATCTCAAGCGAGTGATGCACCGATGAAAGGATAAGGATCGTAAGGAGGCAGTGCATACATGTGGTGTGCCATAGGACTCAAATGTTTGAAGTGGTAACGGTCCTCAGGAGTAGGCGTACGATCTTAGCGGTGAGTCATTGGGTATCATAGACTTCATTGGCAGTTGAAGGCCAGCGAGTGGCAATTGAGGAAATTATCTGAGGCCGAGTGTGAGAGTGTGTTTGTTGGTTTGGAAAACTATGGTGGAGGCCTAAGTTGTTTAGGTCACCGGTTTGTGTGTGGAGTATGTAATCGGGTTGGTGGAGCCATTTATTTCATGCTTTGAAAAATATGAAAGTATGTAAGAAAAATCTATTTGTGTGTGGGTTACTGGGTTTCCCCATGTATAAGTGGTAGTATCCATTAGTGTTTGTTGCTAGTGTGATGTGAGGAGCCTCCACTATAAATAGCCATGAGAAGATGACATAAAATGAGAGGAAAGTAGGAGAGAGTTAGTATTTCCTTGTGTTTGGACCCTTATGTATGTACTCTAGGCTTAGAGTTTTGTCCTCCATGATGGAGTGGCTATAAACTATACCACTCCAAGTGAATTCAAATGAAAATTTTTGTGCAAGTCTCTCTCTCTCTCTCTCTCTCTCTTAAGTTCATGGTTATATTTTTGTTTGACTTGTGTTCTTTAACATTTTCTTGGACCTTTGCCTCTTCTTGTTTCTTGCATGATCTCGTTGTGATCTTTGATGTGTGGTAGGCACTGAAGATTCACATGAATCAACCCTTGCCCCCCTAGATCACATCCATAGCAAGAGTCATGTTCTTGCCCGGTTCTTGACCAAGAATTATGATTTTGTGATCGTGGGGGTTTCATCCCAATCCAATACCCAAATTACCTTGTTAGGACATGTGAGACAAGATCTAGAAGTCCCCATTCGTAAGATCCTCACAAGCAAAAAACTAATTTGGAAATTAGGGTTTTTGGTGTTCTCATGACATAGATCCTCTTTTCTCAAATTGGAAGGTGCCAATTCCAAGAAATTAATGTTTCTTGCCATGATTTGGTCCCTGATGTCTTGAGGAAGGTCTACACCAAATTTGGTGGTCTTTGGAGTCGATTTGCTCAAGACCTATTAATATGAGTTTTGGCCTGTAGGCTTAGGAACAGGGGAGCGGTCAGACCAGTCATTGTGAGGCAGTCAGATTGGCCATATCCCACAGGTCAGACCAGCGGCACAGAAGTGACAGACTAGCCTCTGAGTGGTTTGACCGACCTATCCAAGGCGGTCTGACCAGCCTAGGGAGCTTTGGCCCATTTGCTGCTGGTGGCGACCTGCAGCTGGAGAGGAGGAGGAGGTAGTCGGGGGTTGCTCCGTAAGCAGCAACTTGCCGTCGTCGTTCGTGGCACCGTTGCGATCATTAACCTGCTGGCTGACATCATTAATTAATCACTGCCATTGATCAAAACAAAATAATTTTTCGCTAAAAAATAAACTAATTAAACCGTAAGACGTCGATTCATTCATGCATGCACTAATGCCAACTTAATCGGGTGTGCAAAACTGAACATACTTGTCATGAAAGAACATTTTTATGATACATTCACTCATTTCATTTTTATATATTCAAACCCCATGTATTTTACACTACATCTTTGACCAAAATTAATTTATTTTGACTAAAACAGATTCTAGGATGTCACTCTATTGTGACTGGGGGATCGTATGAGCCCTGAAAACTTTAGAATTAAAGAAGAAAATTCAGATCAATTACCTGGCATGCCAGAGTTGCCACCAACTTCAAATATGTATTTTTTATTTCTTTATTATTGTAAATACAAAATAAAAATTAATTGTCCATATTTTTGAAAAAAGTGATGGTTCGGTGGGTTGTAACAATATCAATATGGCACTTAAGCTTGCCTAAATTTTTTCTTCATGTATATCAAGTGTACTTTTCATATTGCACTTAATTTAAATCATACATAATTCAAAATTTGTTAACTTTTTATTGTACTTTCTTTTTAAAATTTACTTTTCAAATTAGCTAATGTTTATACATTTAATCAAAGCTAGTTTGTACAGTAGGATCTTATACTTTGTATGGAACCCTGTGTACGTGCTACTCCCTCCTGTAAAAATAGTGACATTTTTTTTACATTTCAAAGTCATAATATGCCATTTTGACCACTTAATTGTATTATCATATATTTGAAAAATATATAAATTGTAATATTAATAAAGTATTTCTTATACTCACGTGATTTTGATATACCCAAACAACATATTCTAGACAATATAACTTATCAAAATTAATATGGTTTTACTGCAGTCATTCGACGGTATTGTTGTTAATTTTTTACTGAAGGTAACCATTCTCCTAACAAATACTTAGACAAACTAATGTCTGTGTTTCTAAAAATATGGCCGCATTATTTTGCCCTAACGACGGTACTACAGAAGTCAGAACCGAATGCATCATCATGTCTTCTAAATATACTCATGTTTGGCCAGCTGAAACTGCAACGAAAACGCCCTGTCATCGGCGCCCCGCTCGCACCATTGACACTACAGCGTCGTCATCACTTGTGGGTCGTGGCCATCTTCATACCCATTGGCCACCAACGGCAGCTTTGTAACATCCTATGTTTGGGCATGAAAACTTGCTTAAAAGAAAATTTTCAAAACTTGAGTTTGATTCAAAGTTCTCTCAAAATTCAATCAAAATTTGAATTTTCAAAAACTTTCAAATCTTTCCCGGGCCAAGCCCAACCCACCTTGCCTCCCCCTGGCCTAGTGGCCTTGGCCCAGGCCATTTCGGCCCATGGCCTGCACCTTGGCCCGCTCTGGCCGTGCTAATCTGTTTGTACTTTTTTGGTACATTAGCATCACACATGAAAATCTCTTTGTACTTTTTTTGGGTTTCTTACTGCTTACATGTTCATGCTTGGTTTTCCTATAGAGATATGTAATGGAGATAGTTTGGCAGAATTTGCTTTTGCTCAATACCTTTGTTATGCGTGATATGGGGCGAAGGTTCCCTGTGAAGTTCATGGAGATCCAAAGAGATGTTCTTTGCTTATAGGAGTGGGGAGAGGAGAGGAGAGGGAGAAGGGAGGAGTTTGGTGATGGCAGCGTCATGTAGAGAAAACCTAGCGAATTTTTTTGGACCTTAGCCAGCATGTTATTTTTGCTCGCTGTGTAAGTAGTAAAGATACAAAAGTTGTTATGTATTCATTAAGGTACTTTTACGTGACCATGCAAATTAAACAAAAAAAAATTTATAGCGCAATTGTATTCGCCATGACAAGGCATAGCGAATCCGAAACAGTAAACACAAATCTTCAGTAAAAACTGAATTTCATTCATTCATTTATAATGTAAATATATAGTACAATCATTCTAACGTGGATCTAATATATTTCAAAAAAATAAAAAAGACAAATCTAGCTAACTTTTCAATTGATATGCCGCTAATTCCATGTATATGAGACTATATGCTCCGCACTACTGCAGGCCATCTATACGGCCTTCGTGGCAGGCGCCGCCGTCGAGGTAGAACACGTGCCTCCTCATGACCGTAAAGATGCGGCAGGCGAGGATACTCTTAGCGCCGGCAAGGTATGGCGCCTTCGGGAACGCCGCCGGCACGCCGAGGTTGCCGGCCACGCGCTTCAGCCCGACGCCGCGGAGGTCCCCCCGGCCGCAGTGTTCCGCCATGTACTTGGCGTCGAACACCCGCCGTCCGAGGTGGGCCCTCACCTGCGCCAGGAGCCCCTCCTTCGTCGCCGGCAGAGGTTGCCCGCTGGTGAGCAGCTTGACGAGGTACCCGAGGTCGTACAGCCCGCCGAACGCCGCCCACGTAAGCTCGTCCCGCGGCCGGGACGACAGGACGCCGAGGAGCTTGTCCCTGAACGCCGCGGAGCTCACGCCGGCTGCGCGCGCCACGCCAAAGTCGAATCCCTGGGACCGCAGGAACCCGACTGACTCGGCGGCGTGCCGATCGCGGCTGACGTCGAAATCGGAGAAGTTCACCTCCCATGCGAGCTCGACGGGGCGGTGTTGCTCGTCGAGCACGACGGGGAGGTTTCCTTGCGCATCGCAGAGCGTCACCCCGAGCTGGATGATGGGCAGCTCGTCGACGTCGGCCTTGACGAGCTCGTACCGCTCGTCCGGGGCGAGCTGATCGTATCGCCTGCCGGCGGCCGGGCGGTGGACGGTGCCCGGGTATTCCGTGTCCACGGCGACGTAGGGGAACCGCGGGAGTAGCGAGCGGATGAGGTCCATCTGCTCGTCGAGGTTCGCCGCCGTGATCGGACGGACCTGCACCATTGCCGGCAGGCAGACGAATCCGCCGCCGTAGTACTGGACGGCGGCGGCGTGCGGAACTGGCGCCACGAACGGGGCGGCGGCGTGCGGTGGGGCGGGAACTGGCACCGGCATGAACGGGAACATGGGCGGCGGCGGAAGCGTGGTCGGCACGAACCGGAGTAGCATGGGTGGGGCGCCGGCGTGCAGCGGGAGGGATGCCATTGGATCGAGCTGCCTAGCTATCGATCGATGGCAAAATGTCTCTTGCTGCAAACAAGCTAGGAATCCATGGAGGCGCCCGTGCGTGACAAATATAGGGGCCGCGCGCTCGTGGGAGCATTGGTCGACTCGGTTTCGGAGCGATCAAGGCTGTTCCGAGCTAGCCACGGTTTAATTCGTCTTTGACTACTCTGACACCGAGTTTGACTCGGATGGGCCCACCTGGCAGCTTGGATCCTATACCGAACAGAGAACAGGATCGAGGATAGTGGGCCCAAGGACGGCAGGTAAATTTGAATTGTCTTGGATTTTATTTGATTTCTCCAGCCAAATCTTAACCTTTGATCTTGCTTTGAGATTTGTGCTCACCCCCCCCCCCCTTGGCTCCCGCTTTTCCCTCTCACTGGCGCCTGCCCGAGAGCCGCCTCCTCCCTACGCTGGCACGCTCGCGCCCAGGCCGCCGTGCACCCACTTGTCTGGTTCTCGCGGTGTCGAAGCTCTCCAATAACCCTTGCTCACGTCAGCGCCTACCAAGTGCCCCCGCACTCCCATGTCACTGCCCCCAATCGCCTTCGCCTCCCCCTCGCGCCCAGCGGTCGCAGCGCGCCCCCGCCAGGCGACGCATCCCTCCGACCACCCGTGCGACGCCGCCCATCCCCGCGCCATCTTTTCCCTGCCAATCCATGCAGGAGCTGTTCGCCAACCGTCATGGCCACCCACACCTCAGGATGGAGTCCTCTCGCCGAGCACCAATAGCTCCCGCTCGTCCCCGCAGCTCCCTTCTCCTCCCCCGAGCTATAAAGCTCAACTTTCGGCCTCAGGAGTCACCACACCACCCTCACCTTCCTCCATGATCAACCAATCGAGCTCCCTCCCTCTTTAGCCCCGCCGCCGCTCTCCCCTGGTCTCCGTAAGCGCCACCATCGATCTCCCTCACCACCCAATCAAAATGCAATTATTTGCAGCCAGAGCACCACTGCAGCATTGCATTCACAAAGCCCAGCCCAATTTTGCATTAGCATTCACCCTTCGCCCTGTCGTCGTGCACCTCCGCTTCAGCCACCACCCCTCCCCGCGACAGCCCATTTGAGCTCTTCCTGAACTAAACCCCTGCATCCCCCTTGATCTCCTTCCCCCACAGATCACTAAACCAAGCCCCTCTTCGCCTGGGCATTTCCTAAACTCCTCCGAACCCCCTTGATATGTATATCATCATTGTTTCTTCGAATTACAAAATATCCTTTTATGATCAATGGTTGTGACAGTATTTGTTTGCTCCGTTGCACACCTCCGCTGTTTTCTCTGGGAGAAGGAATTTAATTACTTCAGTATTTGTACAGTAGCTATGGGTTATGGTAATCCTTCCCTTACAAATTGGTACATGAGAGATGTATGAAGGCACGTTGTGGGATACAAACCCCCCTTTGTGGGGAGTTGATTGAAGAAGCCAACATCACTCGTAGGACACCAGGATTTTTCACCTGGCAGTAAATATTCTCTCAATTCATATTGAAGTCATCTTGAGTTCCCAAAATCGTTGGTTACCATAAGAAGAACTGATGATAAGAAAGTTAGTAATTGGGAATATCGAACTCATTCCAGTTTATTTAATTGGTGCAAGGAAAACAGAATGGCATACATAAAGCAATTAAATTGCAGTTTTATTACATGTATTCCAAAGTGACATGTATTTGACTAGTATCACTTTCACTAGTTTACCAGGTGATGAACAATTCATGTAAGATGATTTATTATAGAACATTAGGTCCACGGCACTCTGATCATGCAGACTTGGGAGAAATAATATCATGGCCGGAGTCAACTTCAAAATGGCGTCACAAAGGTCGATGATTATGCAAAAGGACACTTACGGAGTATGGCACAAATATCCCTTCCTCCCCAGCTCCGGCAACTGCTCAAGCTTCTTAGAAGTCTCTCCCGCCACAAGATCCTTGTCCTCCGCCGCCACCAAGGGGAGCCTCCGCCGTGAGTTGCGACGGCCGCCACAACCACCTTCGCCGCCATAGCCACCATGGAACAAGGAGCTCCTCTGCTACTGCCGCTACCTCCTTTGCTTTTGTTTCAGTTTTCTATTAACAGAAATCGAGAGGGTGCTTTCCCCTCCTGTCTTCAAAGAAAATCCACGAATGCGTTTCATTTAATTTCCACAGTTCCGGATCTTTGAGATGTTATTTTGATGGCGAATTGATAACATGTTATTTCTCTATATACTCCCTCCAGTTATAAAAGTGAGTTGTTTTGTGTTACGGACATTCGAAGTTATTGGCCGCCAACATGTTTTCTGAATTTTTAGATTGGACATATGAAAATAATAAAATTTGTCTCAAAAAGTATTTCTGTGTTATTATACTTTTATTAGGTTTATATAAATATCTTAGGAAAAAAGTCCAAATTACTACCCTCAAGTATAGTCTAAGTCCGGATAACCCCAAAAAATAAAAAGATTTACTTAACCCCCTGTTTTTGCTAAACCAGATCAAAGTTCACCTTTTACTCATCTCTAAAACTGGTTTTGCTGAGTTAGCCGGCTTTGTTGACTAGGATTGACACATAAGCCGGGCACATTTTGCTCAATTTCTTGCGCCATCGAAACCATATTCTTCTCCATTGCTTTCCTTTCTTCCAGCAACTCAAAATTCCCCTTCTGCTCCATTTCACATGCAGTCCTGAAAGAAGACAAGCCAATCACCTTACAAGTAAATCTCACATTGACTTACTGGGGTACCTGAGTCAGGTCCAGCAAAAGAGATTGTAGGTGTACCTAGCATGGATAAGATCTTGTCGAAGGCCATCAGTCTCTGCTTTCAGCATAGCTATCTGCTATTTATCATTTTTTTCCCCTGTTCAGCTCCTATGAGAGAGATGCAGCCTTTGCAGAGAGTTCTTTCCTAACAGCAATGAGCTTCTCAATTTCACCACGAAGCTGCACAACCTCATCTCTTAAGGGCTCATTTGCTCTAAGTTCGGCTTCAAGCTTCCTCCTCTTGTCAACAAGATCACTGATATAAGCTTCCTTCTTGGCACTAATGTCTGCTATGATCATGTTCAAGTTATGGATCTCATCTTTTCCAGCTTGTAATTCCCTGTGTAAGATCGTATGTTCATTAACTAGAGCATGGTGATCTGCCATAAGCCTCCGGAATTCAACCTCCTGCATCTCAATTTCTTCCTCTAGAATAGCTGGGTGAGGGCGAGGAGCTACCCTCAAGACCTATAAGTACTATCTACTGATCTAGAGAATGGTACGGTGGAATCACAGAGAATTTAGATTTACAAACCTAAGGTCTGACATACAGTACCCAGGCCTGATTGCATCATGAATCGCTTGGTCTTTCGCTTTGGCAATTCATTTTTCTTCTGCGGATATAAGATTAGCATCTGGTGTTTTAATTACGCCTCTAGAGCAGAAATTCTGTTCAAATTTTACGCGGTTGTCAAGTTCATACGAGAACAATCGTTCAATTGAAAACCACAGAATAAAAGCAAAGGCACGTATTAGTACGAAAAAATGGAACACTGTTTTATTCCGGCATTTGCAGCAGCCGCATCAGTAACATCTACAGCAAGCCGCACAATTTGCTCGCTGCAAGAACTCAAGGAGAAGGCAATATTCTCCTGGTGCTCAACTAACGACTCACCACAGCATACTCCTACTCCTACGCTACGCACAGCCCGCAAAGCATCACTGAAGAGCTCATGAGCGGCTGCTGCTACTTCTTCAAGATCTTCAGGCGCAACGACCGACAAATCGCGGCGGACTTCGATCCAACCTTGGTCGGAGTCCCAGTCCGGCATGGTCGATGGCTGGCACGCCAGTGCCTTGACCCTCTTGAACGGACACTCTGAAAGCTCATCTGCTGCTGCTATATCAGAGACATCACCAGGGCTGCTGCCGAGAACTTCGATCCAGCCCTCGTCGGAGTCCCAGTCCGGCAACTCCAGGTGGGAGCACGACATCGCCCTGATCCTTCCGACCGGGCGGTTCCACGTGTCGTCGACCTCGTCGTCGGTCTCTGACTCCCACAATGCCGCATCCAGCGCGCTCGTCGGAGAAACCCATGTCAGCTTCACGTCTTCTTTGTTGGATCCGCACGACATTGCCACGAATGGGTGCTCTAAGAGCTGCGCCACCATCGAACGGTCGCGGGCGCGTCTTTGTAGGCACTGGTCCAAGAAGTCCTTCGCCGCCGGCGACAGCCAGGACGGCACCTCCGGCACGGCGTCCGTGTACCCGATCGTGCGCACCGCGGCGAGGACGTTGTCCGCGTCGCTCCACGGGACGCGGCCCGTGGCCATCTCGATGACGGTGCACCCGAGCGCCCACACGTCGGCGGCGGGGCCCTGCTCCTCCCCGCGGGCTACCTCGGGCGCCATGAACGCCGGAGTGCCGCCGAGCACCTGCTTCGAGTCGCCCGCCGCCCTCGCGCACCCGAAGTCCGCGAGCTTGGCCCGCCCGTCGGCGCCTACCACCACATTGCTCCCCTTGACGTCGCCGTGCACGATGCGCCTCCCGTGGAGGTAATCGAGCCCCCTCAGCACGTCCGCAGCGTACGCCCCGACGGCCCCTTCCTCGAGGCGACCCCCGTTCCTGGACACGACGTCGGCGAGCGACCCGCCGGGCGCGAATTCGAGGAACAGCTGGTGCTCGCCGCCTCCAGAACGGAACCCGAAGCAGGGAAAAACTTTTCGGCCGAAATTTCGCCGAAACGACGAAATTTCGTTGCTTCCGTTGTGCACCGAAAAAGTGGCGTTTCGGCCAAAAATTTCGGATGTTTTTGAATTACCGAACGCCCTCTCGCATTGCATAAGCTGCGCAGCCCAATGGCAAGCCTCTCTCCCGCTCGCCCAGTCGACCCGGGATCGAATCCCGCCTCCTCTATTTATTTTTCTCCGATTTCCTTGTATTTTCTTGTCTGACATGTGGGTCCACGTAAAGTTCAACAAACGAAAACAATTGGATCAGGATGGAGACTCGAACACGCGACCGACCACTCTTGATTCTTGAAGCGCCCCACCTACCGCCAGACCAGAGCACACTTTGTGCGTAGGCTTCCATGTTACTTCCTATTATCCTTAGTTTTTAAGTTTAAAATTCAAATTTAATTTGAACGGTTTGACCGAAATTTTTACCGAAATACCGAAATTTCGTTCAATTCGCCTCTTTCGCCACCAGACGAAATAAATTATAAAACGAAATAGTTTTCCCTGACCCGAAGCACTTGAGGATGTGCGGCGAGGACAGCCCCGACATGACGCTCCACTCGCGCCGCAGCTGGGCGGCGCCGCCCCTGGCGGCCGACTTGACGACGAAGAGCTCCCCGGAGGCGTCGTTCGCGGCGAGGGACACCACGGCGCCGGACGCGCCGCGGCCGAGCGGGCGGAGGCGCGTCCAGCCGCCGCTGCCGATGATTGCCGCGGCCATCGCCTTCTCCTTGTTTTTGCTGCGGTGTGGCTTAATTAGGGTTGTCGATGCCACTCGTGTCGGCTCGCGGAAGGGTACTTATACCGAATGAATTGGTGCGCTGCATGCAGTGTGAATCCGCAAGGGAAGCGAGACTGGCGTGGGGGAAATTCCTACTGGCACGTGGGCCCGAGTGGGGAATTACCGATTTCACAATGTGGAGTTAACGTGTTTAATTAGTATTTTCCCAACTTTTCCTTTCCTCTTGTGTGAATTGGGAAACGAGGGGTAAAAAAAGGGAAGGCGTGTTTCTTCTTGTGTGAAACGTGGAGTAAAACAAAAGTTTGGGGTTTGATGCTCTTGTTTTTACCTAGCGGCCTCAGCTAAAAAATCGCGATATTTTTCAGAGCCATTAATTAGATTAGAGCATATAATATGCATGCTTCAAGGCGCGTTTGTGCTATTGTTGGGTGCTTGGTGTTTATGCTTCAAACTTCTCCAAGTGGAAAGTTTTAAAAAAAAAGCTCGAGTTGAATGTTCAAATTTCTTCCTTTAGTTTCAAGTTGAGTGCTTTCAATTTAAAGTTCACAGTTCTTCAATGCTCAATTTGGAGGTGAAATTTCAAGACAAAGGGAATTCCAGCTTAAAACTCACCAATCTACAATTGAAATTAAGTTGCTTTGTATGATCATAACAGCTTAGCTGTTGGGATACAAATAAGCTACGCTAGTGTAAATTAAAATTTCCATCGTGTAAATCATGAAGCCATACGAGTAAGAGATCATATATCGTTACCACTAGACGCGCAGTACATCGGAAGCAGAGTTGAAATAGCTGATTCAATGAAGAGCGCGTCGATATAGTGGAAACGATCGATCGATCCTCCAACCAACCGTCTCCTCCTTCTTTGTGTCGTAGCAGCACCTCTACCGAGGTCCACACATCCAAGGATGGAACACCGTGCATCGACGTGCTAGCATTAGCGCGCATGGCAGGGATTATGAGAGGTGGCGGTTAGGATTTCGATGGATGTGTTTCAGGATCCTCCCTCAGCCCCCGCACCTCTTCTTATATAACCTCTAATCGAATCCTTATCTGATATAAGTAGATATCGTATTCCACTCGGAGACTATCATCCAAACCATTATCGTTTCAGCCTATTAAGTATATGAACCTGTATGTTCATGTATATTTAGCCATGGGCTGAAAACTCCTTTCCGGTCCATAAGTTAGTAGCGGTCCCTAACAAAACATAACGACTCAAAAACATACATAAAGATTATATCAAATGAACTTATATAATGCTTTTGCATCGATCTCTTTGCCTCATGATACCAGATCGAATTCAAGATGAGAAACGTGCCATTCTATGATAGTTCGATCCTTCACTCAATCTGTAGTGGATTACTCAATTATGATTGACACCTCAACCATATTCGGCATGGCCATTCATTTTCTTAATCCAACCAAATCGAGAGACCTAAAAATATCTCACCTGTTATATATGAGGGGTAAATTCCATCTTGATTACTCATATTCCTCTGCATACTTTATAGTAAATCCTAAAACTACCTTTATGACCACCCAGTTACGGAGTAGTATTTGGTAACCCCTACGTAAACTATTACACATGTAGAAAATAATGTCTAGTTCCTTGGCAATGGTAGTAAATGGTATCAGGTGTAGCACCAATCTTGAGCTTCTAAAACATAGATTTGATACTCGAGATCTCATTTTGAGTTTTACCTGTGCCCTTTCTTTTGCTCAAAACCTTATGGTTCTTCTTTTTGAAGTTAGTAGTCTTTTGAACCATTATCACAGGATTAAAGTTTTTCTTAATGCTTTCCTCTGCTGACTTGAGAATTCTATGCAACTCGGTCATTGACTTGTCCATGCCATTCATATGAAAGTTCAAAATGACTAGCTCAAAACTCGGAAAGAGCGACTGGAGAATCACATCAGCAGATAACTCTTAACTGAGAGGAAAATCAAGCTTTTTCAAACTCTCAATATATCCAATCATCTTGATCACATGTGGGTTGACCGGACTTTCTTCAGCTAACTTATACGCAAATAATGACTTAGAGATGTTATACCTTTCAGCCCTTGCCTAGTTTTCAAATATACCTTTAAGACCTACAATTATATTGTAGGTATCCATGTTCTCATATTGCTTCTGAAACTCAGATTTCATGGTACCAAGTATGAGACAACTAACATCAAGTGAGTCATTACAATATTTCTTATACTCATTCTTTTGAGCATGAGTAGCATCTTCAGCTAGTTCATCTGGATATGGAACCTCTAGAACATATTTCTTCTTTTCTTGCTTGAGAACAATTCTCAAGTTCCGATACCAGTCAATGAAGTTTGTTCCATTTAGTTTTTCTTTCTCAAGAATAGATCGTAGGTTAAAACTAGGTGTGAAGAAAGTAGGTGGTGGCAGTGTCTACAACATAAAAAGTATATGCAAAAATTCGATACTATGTTTATGTGAAATCTTCTATTAAACAATTTAACAAAAGATACTCCTACTATATATTTAAAATTATGTACTCTCTAATAACATATAGTGAATCAAGATCCATATTTTATTAAGTCCTAGTGAGCTTTAACATCACTGCTAAAAACCTAGCGATGTAGGTAAGCAAACCCTTTAATTGTATCGCATGCAACTCTTGTTCGTTGAGTGATATTGATATGTCCTTGCCTCAACATTATTCCCTAGACCCAAAACTGTTTTGATAGTCTAATTAAGTTAAACAAATATTATGCATGAAGTATCTAACATTTTACCCTATTTTATTGAGATAATTAATAGCACTTTACTTTGGTAGGCCTACTAATTAATGATCAAAATTTTGATAGATGCTACTATTGGAAGGACATCAAGTTTGACTTAATTTTTCTAGAGGGATACTATTATATCATGTTAAAAATACCTAAGAAAGTAATAACATGAATAATAATATAAAAGCATTCATAATTAAATCATATTAAACGGTGGAGTAGTATGGCTCTTTGCACGGTAATCTCCATCACCACATTTCTTGTCCACCGAGCCATCAATGCTTGAGTTCACCACATTCATCTATTTAGTATTACTTCTAACAGCTAACAATGAATTACATATAAAAATATCAAACATCACAAATCGACACACATACTATTATATAATAATATATAGCACATGGCTATAAATCAACATAACTTGTAGGCCATAAAAAAACTCATACATGTATCATATACACAATAGGCCTGTTGTGGTTACAGACTAAACAGAGAGAGAGAGGGTGTGGTAGTGGAGAGTTAGGTGAGCAATGCTCCTTGGGCGTCTCCCCATGGCTGTATCACGTATATATGTCTTCATGGGGAGTGTTTTTACAATCGTAATCTTACATCTAAATATCCTTCCCAAGTACAATCATGTCATTATACATGTCTACTTTTAGCTTTACAACCTTTTAACGAGCTCGCGGCTTAGGTGGGGGCCTCCCCTACAACAGGGCCATATTATTCATATAACATTGTAAAAACGAGTTATGTGCAGAATCCAATTTCATCGCACGATATGAACACATAACACCTATAATGCACGGTACAATTACCTAGCATGGCGATCCCTTTAGCCGGTTAGCAGGCAGGGATCAAAGGGGCAATGCCCTGGGAAATTTTTTTGGGGGATTTGAATTCTATTCACAAATCGCTCTTGAAAATTTCATCGGGTTAATCACATTAATCCAATTCTGAACCAATCTGATCAACCTGATTTTTCATTAATCAATCATATTGATCGGTGCGGGAGGTTTCTAGAAAGAACAACAACTCGGTGCTATCAATTCATACCTCCTACGAACCCATCTACTATCATCAAAACTGATTGATCTTATCAACCAGTGTCTAAATCAATCCAATAATATGAACTAATCTAAGCTATCATATCAAACCAGTAATAGATCCAATCTACTATTATCACATATCAACTGTATGCGACCAATCCAAATCAAATACTACATAGGATGGCTCTCATTCCACTGTTGGGATACGGGTAGGCTACGTTAGCACAAATTAAAATTTTCTACCGCATAAACTAGGAAGCCATGTGAGAAAGAGATTATAGATCGTTACTACTAGATGCGTAGTGTAGCGGAGATAGAGTTGAAGTAGTCGATTCAATGAAGATCTTATCGATGTAGTGGAAGTAGTCGATCGTCCTCCGGCCAACCGTCTCCTCCCCGTGATCATCCCAATCAACGCCGCAGTCGTTGCAGCACCTCTACTGAGGTCCACACGTACAAGGATGGAATACTGTGTGTCAGCGTGCTAACACCAGCACGCACGACAGAGATTATGAGAGGTGGCGGCTAGAGTTTCGATGAGTGTGTTCCGGGATCCTCCCTTAGCCCTTGCACCTCTCCTTATATAGTCTCTAATCGGATTCTTATCCGATACGAGTAGAGATCATATCCCATTCGGAGACTATCATTCGTACCCTTATCGTTCTACCCCATTAAGTCTGTGACCCTATAGGTTCATGTATATAGGCCAAATACTCCTCTTTGGCCATAGGCCAAAAACTTCTCTTTGGCCCATAAGTTGGTAGCAGTCCCTAACAGAACATAACGACTCCCAAATATACATAAAGATCATATCGGATGTATCTATATAGTGCTTTTGTATTGATCCATTTGCCTCATGATACCAGATCAAACTCAAGGTGAGAAATGTGCAGTTCTACGATAGCTTGATCCTTCACTCAAACCTATAGTGGATTACTCAATTGTGATTAACTTTTCAACCACATTCGGCATGACCATACACTTTCTTAATCTAACCATATCGATTGACTCCTCAACCATATTCGGTATGGCCATAATATAGGAGAGGTAAATTCTATCTTGATCGCTTATATTTCTCCGTATATTTTATAGTAAATCTGAAAGGTACATTTATGACCACCTAGTCTAGAGTAGTGTTTAGTAATCTCTAAGTAAACTATTACACATGTAGAAAACAATGATAATATCAGGTCTAAGGATCCTACATACAATTATTTTCATGATTGTCTATATATCACTAACATTAGCTTCCCAAGTGTTTTATGATCATAAACATAGAAGTAGTATAATCATCTTCATGATTGCCTATATATCACTAACATTAGCTTCCCAGGTGTTTCGGTACAAAGGACACACGGGGACCTTACCAACGTGGATTCCGACCGGTGGCCTGCCACGTGTGCACTTCACACTTAGCGACGTGGTCACCTATCCGGTGTGTTTGTCGTGGGAAATGTCGATCAGAGGGTAAAAATATGCGCAGGCCATTTAAATCAATTGTTATATTATTCTCTCGTGCCAATCGAACAGAGAACAAGGAAAAAAGATTCCGCAGGTCCTTTACTGCAATCACATTATTCTCATATCAAACAGATCCAAATAAAATTCACGATCATACAAATCCAAAATCGCAGAAGACCATATATGTAACTTGTCTCAACAAATTGAAATATTGAATACATTATGCCTACGACAACAAAAAATTACAAGACATCGAGACTGAGAACAGTTAATAAGTCAGAGAGATCCCCAGTTATATTGTTACTTTCTACTTTTCTATAAGAAAAAATACACAAATTAATATGCAGTCCATGGGGACATCAATTTCAAATGTACAGTACTAGTTTATATAGTTTAAAAGGTGCACGAAAAAGCATATTGCCAACACGCACTTACAGCAATATCAGATTTTGCAGCATTCCAACATTGTGAGGAATCAAGCCACCAAGGTGTTATTGAACAAATCACTGAAACAAATCAAAAGGTGTCCACATTACTCTCAAATGAAGGAACAAAGTAGAGATTTGAGCACCTACAGGTGATAAAGTGCTTACATGTAACACATCATAGCATCAAATGCTCTTGCTTAAGAAGAATTACCAATTACCCGCCGGAACTTAGTGTGTCTAAAGTTTCTCATTCTGGCTAGCTCAATAGGAATTGCTCCAGTAAGATAATTTGAGGGCAGATTTGTAAAAGTTATTGAGTAACACAAATCATTAGGCAATATGGTTAGAATTTACAAATGTTTTTTATGGCAGACTCACAGAAAAATAAACCGACTATAGAAACTAAAAAATTAGGAACCGCTTAAAAATAAATAATGCTCTCATGCTTTTGGGATGAACGTGGAATATTGGTCCCATTTAATTTACTGGCATTAGCAATGCTGTTACAAGAGCTAACAGGTTAATATCCAGACACCAAAGATAATATATAACTTCAGGGAAACAAATGAAACTTAGAAGTTACCATGCCCATATGGTATCCGAGTGATGAAGAACAGAACAATTGTTCCTGGAGATGAATCACTAAATAAGGAAAAAAAACTTAAACTTCTATGCTGTGCCTACTAATTAATTAGGACTTCGAATAAATTGTTCTCTTATGCTGTGCTGTCTGCCAAATTAACTTACATTAATTATTAACTTTATGGCAATCAGAGCATTTTTGTTTTAATGTACAACTTATATTAATTTATTAACAAGGTTCTCTATGCTGATCATTTAGGGAAGAAATGTGACTTAGTTTGCACCATACGAAGATTTCTTCACTTAGGATTGACTCGATATGGAGCTACTGATCTAATTGCAGTTAATTGCTTTGTAGTTCAGATTCCAAAACAGCAAGGAAGCAGGGCACAAACTAACCAGTATGCTCAAGCAAGACTTCCACGTTGCTGTATAAATAGAGCTGTAAACAAATTAAGAAGCCTAGGTTTTGTTAGTCTCTGAAAACCAAAGGGGCAACATATTATTTTGTGACCTAAGCAATCTAACATGTGTTCGGATGGGGGAAGAAGAGGAAATTGTTTCGCACTCCAAATTTGGCACAGGAAAACTACAGAGTAACTATGACATGCACACTATCAGGATGTTTCATCAGACATCAGTCCATATGATCCATACAAAGCACAAAAACTGAAGATTTAAATCCTAAAGACTGAACAGAATTGGAAGAGTAACTACGGGAAAGGAATTCCAATTTTACATACCGAAGTAGAAAGGCAGATCATTTTGGATTCCTCACTGGCTAATGCAGGGGCAGCTCGGCAGCACCGCCATAGCCAGCAGCCACGGCGTCCTTGGATCACACAGCCACCGAACCGTCACGCGAAGCCACCACCATCACCACACTGGTGAGTGCGCCGGAGAGGGGGCGGAGGCGGCGGCGCTGAGGGCAGAGAGGCGGAGCGTGGTTGTGGCTCTGAGGGAGGAGACGAATGCGGCAGACAGGGGTTGAGGCTGGTAGTTGCGACAGGGGGTGGAATAGGGTGGGTCTAGGTTAATGGAGATTGGAGAAAGATTGGAGATTTATTGGGTCTGTCCGTATAAAGATTGGACTTTTGTGTTACTGGTTTGGGGATTTGTAGAATTGTTAGGTTTGTTTGGGATTTGGGAGGTAGATTTGGGTTCTTAGATGGATTGGTGGTCGGATTGGGGGAGAGAGGCGATGTCTTTCTGGGCTTGGTTGCTCCAATATTTTCCGTTTGCTCTTGTAGCAGTTCTTCGCTGTTCTATAGATGCATGGGGAGAAGGAAGATACTTTTCCATTCTTCTTGCGCTCTGGGTTTGTTTTGGGAGGGATCTAATGTTATGGCCTATGGGGTCACAAATGGTACTTGGAAGTTTTAGAGGCGAAAGATTCATCCGATTAGTCTGGAAACGTTCTAGTGGTATATTGATTTCTTCGGTAGGAAGTTTAATTTCTGCAAATATTAAATCCATTTCTTGGTTAATACAGCGAGTCTTTGTTGCCATGAAAGATTGGTGCTGTATCGATTCTTAGCTTCTAATGACATTCCTAATTGTTATCCCTATTTTAGTAATCATGTCTATGTTATGACGCCTTGTGAGTACATGCAACTTTTGGTTCATAGATGGTGCTTCCATAGAGCACAGTTAGGAGTTGGCCTGCTTAGAGGGTGATCGTTTTAGCGATAGCTTCTGATTTTTGGTTGAAATTTCACTGTAGCTGATTTAGCTTTTTGGGCATAATTAAATTTAAAAAAATGTAAAAATAGAAAAAAAAATGTTAGCCCATTACGGACAATGCAAAAGAACACGGAAAAAAAAGAAAAATGTAAAAAAGCTCAAAAAATCTAAAAAAATTTAGAAAAAGATAAATTACTGAATAGTGAAAAAAAAAGCTGAAACTAGAAGCTGAAACTGAAAAAAAAACTGAAACGAGCGGGGCCTAAGAATTTGCCCAGATGGGCGACAGATCTAGCCTTTATATTGAAATTGAATTGACCTGATTTCATGTCTAAACATACCTTTTGTCCTAAGAAAGGCTGTAGAAAAGATAGATAGTGGTGCATGTCTTACATTGATCTTACTCTTGTTTCAGATGGATTAAATGCAACTGCTGCATAGGCGTTGGCGATGCTAATTAGTGATGATACTCGGGTGTTTACTCTATACCTTTGTATAGATTCAAAAGTTTGACCACAGAGTTTCCTGAACAACCTATTATCTCAGAGTCGTAGTCGAGTACAGAAATCCCCGAATGTTTGAGTGCTCGTGGTTGTAGTCGACTGCTCGAAGTTATAGTGGTACTATAGCAGCGATATTGTAGTAGTCGTAGAATTACTATAGCAGTGGTACTGTAGCACTCGTAGAATCACTGTAGCAATGGTACGATAGTAGTCATAGAATCACTATAGCACTAATACTGTAGCAGTCGTAAAACCACTGTAGTCATGAGAGTAGTCGAATGTGCTGTGGTCATCAATAAGTACTAGATACTTATAGTCGTTTGTGCCGTAATCGTAAATGAGTACTAAGTATTCGTAGTCACGTGTGTGATCATGTGTGTTCCAACATCTTCTACGTGTGCATCAGGTTCGGTGACCCGCGGCCGGGCACGTACTGGGTGTGCCCGGACGTGCTCGCCATCGTGCCCCTCCTGTTGGGCACGCTAGACGACACGACGCGTGCGTTGAGGAGCGACTCCCGGGTGGCCGCGCTCTGGTGGGGGCTCGCCGACGGGCTGTGCCGTCACGTCCTCGTCGATCTGTGCCGGGAGCACGGCGTGCTGCTGGAGCCCACCTTCATGTTGCTCCCTGGCGACGCCAAGGTGGCGATCCTGGCGAGGCTCGCCGATGGCGTGAACCCCGGCCGGAGGAGGAGAAGAGCAGTTCCCAGGGGCAAGGGCGCCACCGGTCACGGACAGACAGCGGTGCCAAGTGGTCACAAGAAGGGCTGGCATGGCGGCGGCGGCGCGATCCACTCGCCGTCTTCTCGGTACCGATGGAAGAACCGGTGACCAGTCATGCCTCTATGTGTTCTCCTCTGCACCAAGGAACTCCCGGCGTTGATTTGGTTGTTCACATTGCGCATTTTTTTTACCTTTGCTTTTATTACGTGACAGACTATAATTTGCAGTTGAAAAATCCAGCTAAAAATACTCTAGTGTGTGTGTGCCTTGGATGGCAGTGCAGCTGTTTCATCAGAAAACATTCCAAAATCCCGTCTTTTCAGCTGCCTGTTTCCAGGTAATTCGCGGGAACTTTTCGTTATTCTCTGCAAAATTGAAATGTTTGCAGTGAAAATTTTGTTTTCTAAATGGGGCCTAAGGTCTGGTAAAAATAAAATCATGATTCACATATCAACACTGGATACTGTAAGACATCGAACGCCAAACACAAACAAGGGGATGGATTAGAACAGAGACACGTACGAACGTTCAGTTCAACTAACACATCCCTGCAATTTATCGACGGATCCAGCTAGCGATCATGCCGAGAAGAAGGGAATGCAGCGCGCAATCATGGCGTCCATCCTTACATCTTTTTTGCTTTCTTTTTTGAAGATCATCCTTCTCTTGATCCCTTCATGCACCTTCACGTCCCAGTCTCTTCGCAGCCGCAGCCGCCCCCTAGCCCCCGGTGCAGCCGCTATCTTTCCTGGCACCGCCTCCGCACTTCATCATTCCGAGAATAGAGAATTACGCTTTCAAATTGAACAAATCTTTGTATGGCTTGAAGCAATCACCAGATATTGGTACAAAAGATTTGACTCTTTTACTATCTCTTAGGATTTCAAAAGATCTGATTATGCTAACTATGTCTACTTGGAGATTATCAATGGTTTAGCTACTTGTTCCTATATGTTGCTGATATGTTGATTACTGCAGAAGGGAGTAATTTCAAAGTTGAAGGGATAATTGAGCAGCGAATTTGAGATGAAAAATCTTGGTGCAACAAAGAAGACTCTTGATATAGAAATCATTTGAAATAGAAAGTTTGAAAAATTATAACTGAGTCAGCAAGGGTATATTGAGAAAGCCTTCATCATTTCAATGCACATAGGGCAAACCAGTGAGTACTCTGTTAGTTGCACATTACAGACTTTCTTCGGCATCATATCCACACTCAGATAACAAAGTTGAATACATGTCTAGAATTCCACATACCAATGCAATTGATTCACTTATGTATACTATAGTATGTTATCGTGCCAATTTTTCTCACTGATTTAGTGTTGTTAGTAGATACATGACTAATACTGACAACGAGAACTTGAATCCAATTCCATGGATCTTTGGATATTTGCAGGATACTTATAATGCTTGATTACAGCTTAGGAGGATTTGAGATGGACTCTGTTAGTAGATACATTGCTAATCCTGACAAAGAAAACTGGAACACAATTCAATGGATCTTTAGATATTTATAGGGCACATCTGATGCTTGTTTATAAATATATGCAAGGCTAACAATAAGTAAGGCTCTATTCTACAAGTTATTTCCAGCACAAAGCAGTTTTTGTTTGCAAAATCGATAAGTAGTAATTTGCAATAGAATTGTAAAGAGCGATTAACATGTAATGAAATAACATTTTTATGACATTTAATAATATTAAATCACATCCATTCCTAGCTCTCCTCGACTGCGAACATTGAACAATTCCTGACCATGGGCATGGCACACGATAGACACGTACATGCCATCCCATCATTTCCATCGAAACATTTTTGTAAAAATAAAGCTATACCCATTGTGGCTGCATCCAAATATGCTCATGACCACAAGCACAACTATTTAAAAAGTTTTAAACACTCTTGAGAGGTTGTATAACTTTATCCACATGAGATAATCAAATGCATTATCAGCCACTACCAGGGATCATTTTACCGGCTGAAAACCGACCGAAAACCAGTTTTATCAGTTTTACCAGTGACCTCCGGTAAAATCTCAAACCAGTTCTGAAAAATTTATTTTGCACGAATTTTGTCAAATTTAGAATGAATTTTTACTGAAATTACTTTCAAAATTTTTGGCCGATATTTTCAACTGATTTCTGGCGTCAGTCGGTGCCTGTGTTTCGCCAGCTAGTCCTCCTCGGTGAGCATGACCCACCCGGTTTTGTCCACGATCTGCTTGACGGTGGTCTCAAAACGGTCTTCCGCCGCACGCAGCCTCCCAGCGAGTTCTTCGATCGAGAGTGTCACGATGTCACAGAACATCTCGATCGAGACCGCAACCTGGTTGTACTGCGAAGGGACCACGTGAAGGATTTTCTTGACGACACATGTGTTGTCGATGGACTCACCGAGTGCTCGAAGATGACTGGCAAGGCTAGAAATTCGCATTACGAAATCGTCGACAGCCTCACTATCCTTGAATACAATGTTCTCAAAATCCTTGAGCAACTTCTGTGCATTGACCTCCTTGACACACTCTACTCCAAGGCGCATCGTCTTCACCACCTCCCATGCCTCCTTGGCGCTCTTCTTGGAGCCCAAGATGGAGTACATGTCGGACGGTACGCTCCGGATCAGTGCGGCCAGCATGAGACGGTCCTCGTGCCGCTCCACCTTGCCGGGCTCGATCGCCTCCCAGAGTCCATTTGCATCAACAGAGCCCACTTGTTGTAGTTTGTCCTCATCAACATCGGGTACACCACTGACGCGCTCGCCTCCTTTGCCATTCATTGCAGCTCGACATCGCTTGACCTGGTGTCGCTGCTCCCGCCGGTTGGCTTCTTGCCGGTGTCGAAACGCGGCTTCTTAGGAGGTCGAGGTGGTGCCGGTGGACTGCTGCTGGAGACCACCTCAGCCTGGGCGCTCTGATACCACATCTTAAAACCAATACGAGTACAAATACGAAACTTTTCGGGCAACGTTGCTGAGTGTCACGCGAATACAAATACGAGTACGAAGCCAATTCCGATACGAAACGGAATCGATGCAACTAGATTAGCAAACAAAATGTTCACCTAAAATATCGTAGTACTAAGCCAATATACCTTAAATTCTCACGTAAAATTGCATAGTACTAAGCCTATAATTGAGGTGCTAAGTAATATGCAATTTTAACTAAGATTTACTTCGGTTTTTAGTTATATTTGTTTTTATATTTGTAGGGATTCACCTAGTTTTATTTTTTCTATTTTTTTTTGCCTTCCGATTTTGTAGGGGTTCACCCAACTTAAACTTTTTTTTGGTCTAGGTTAGAATAATTTTTTTCTTCAGCCTTTGTCCTATGGGTGAAGGGGTGAATTTACGGAGTAACTAAGGGAAGTGATGAGAGTTGTTAGATCTTTATCCAAAGGCTGAGAAAAATAATTGAAATTTAGCAAATTTTTAGTCACTTGATGTATGAACAACTCTTTTTCTAATTTGTGAATGTGTGCGAAAGCCTGCATTGACCATCAGATCTGCGCAACTTAAAATCTCAGTCATCTAATCCATTCATGTTGTCACGACCTGTGTCAGCTACTTTGAGGTAGCTCCCAATTCCCCTTCCCCGACCCTTTCTTGCCCACAAGCTCGCAGACCGCACTGCCGCATTACCACCTCCAGATCCATGGCCTCCACCAATTTTGTAACACCCTCAATTTTTGCAATCCTATTTTTATTATTTAAATTAATCAATTCTGGAATGTCTTCAATTTTCCAAACATTTTATGATTTTTCAAAAAAATTCCTAATTTTCAGCAGCTTAAAAAATTCAAGAATAAATAAAAGTTTTTAAGAGTATAACAGTATTTTTATTTGAGTTTAAAATAATTCAAAGTACTTGTGTGAATTTTTATAGAATTTTTGGAGCTGAGTTGCTAGTTTTACTAACTCAAATCAATTTCATGCATTTATTTAATTCGAAAATCAATTCAAATTTCCCTAAGCCCTTTTAGACTGAAACCCAGCCGCGGGGCGCGGGCTGTCACCGTTTGCAGTTTGCCAGCCCAAACTCATCCCCTTCTGAGCCAACTCTTTCTGGTCGCTTCCCACACGCGAAGGCAGAATTTGCCATCTATCTCTCGCCTTCTCCCAAGCCGCTAACACACCAAACCACTGGTAGGCGTCATCTTCCACCTCTAGGCAGCCACTGTAGCTATAAAGTGAGCCTTGAGAAACACGTTGATTGGAGACCTCTCGAGCACGCCGATCGATACCCCATTTTGCTGCGCACGTGAGTCGAAGGCCCCCGATGGATGGAAAGCCATCTAGCTCGCCATTCTCGTGAGTTTTCGAGCTCGACCATGAAATCTCAAGGAGAAGCAGGCCCTTGTATCTCTTAGTAAACCCTAGATTACCACATTACAGGCTTCAGCACACCATGCCATTTCCATTTTGCCCATCGTCAATCCATCTTGCCCACTGAATCACCAGGAATATCATTGTCTTCTCTAGCACTGGCGCACGCTCTGCTGCCCTCCACTGTGGCCACCAATGTTCCAAGTGGGCCTTGGCTTCGACACTCAGATCACTTTGCACCATATTTCCCAAGGATCAAAGTCCCTAAAACTATTTTGCCTTTTCTACAACACACCCTCGGGTTTGCACCGTCTTCCCCATCTCCGGTCATCATTGACCTCTTCTATCTATGGTAATTCAGATACAATGAACCACTTATAAGCCAACTCAACATGTATCCTCTATAGTTGAAGTACAGTGTAAGATAGAGAAAGAAGGGTCTGTTCATATAGATTTTTGACTTTAGCTTATAAATAGTAACATCTTGTAGAAAATGTTATACAGAGAGACTCACGTGTGATTTTGACCGATATAAATAAAGTTGATGTAGAAAATTAGCTTTTCAAATCCAATATGAACATGGCCTAAATAAGGCCACACGAACGTAAGATCCATTCCTTTTTGGGAGGTCATCTAGCTATGCTATCAAATTAGTCACACCCGAGGCATCTACTCATCACGCTCTACCTTTCCCCCACCTCCATGGTGCCCGATATGCGCTTCTCCAACCTTGCCATGGTGAAGTATAAGTATTAGTGAGTTACCTATCTTTCTTCATCAGCTTAAGCTTTTGGGTGAACTGGATGATGCATGCAACTCAACATGGTATCAGAGCCCTGATCCATCTTCCCACGTGACCCTAGCATAATGACTTCCAATGCTGCATCTGGCTCCTCTTTGCCGGCACTTATCTTAGCAGTCGTCGATGCTGTGACAACTAGTGCAGGTCTCCTCCTGTTCCCTTCCTTTGTCATCTGATTAGTGTGAAGCTAGGTCATGAGAATTACTTGTTGTGGAAGGCTCAGCTACTCCAGTATCTATGTAGCCAACAATTACTTGGCTATGTCAATGGATTGATCATGCCTCCTAATAAGACGATCGTCTAGGAGCAAGAGGGGAGATCGGCTACCGTATCCACAACACGTCACATAGCTCTAATAGGTCCAGATGGTCCTAAGTGCCCTGCTCTTATCCCTCACTAAGGAGATCCTAGCACAAATTATGCTACTCAACATTGCTGCTGAAGTCTGGCAAGCATTGAAGTCTGCAACAATTCATCTTGTTCTTTCTTTGGTAATCGCTCGAGGTTGCAATCTTTGTCAACTTGATGTTCAAAATTCTTTCTTGCATGGTGATAGAAGAAGTTTCTATGTATCAGCCACTAGGATATTAGTATAATGGTAATCCTAATCACCTATGTAATTGAGTAAAGCTTTATATGGACTCAAACAGGCTCCTAGAGCCTAGTATTCATGGTTGAGTTCGAAGTTGCAAGAAGTGGGATTCATACCATCAAAGGTAGACTCATCCCTGTTCATCTATAAACATCATGGAGACATAGCACACATGCTAATCTACATGGACGACATTATTGTGGCCAGTTCATCTGAAGAATTTACAACCAATCTTCTTCAACAATTGCAAGAAGATTTTGCTATAAAAGACTTAGGTAATGTTCACTATTTTCTTGGTATTGAGGTACACAATAAAGTAGATGGCATTGTCTTGACTCAAAAGAAATATATCAATGAGTTGTTACTTCGGGCCAATATGCAGACATGCAAGTCGATGTCAACTCCTATGGCAACTATTGAGAAACAATCGAGGACAGGAGGGAACATCTTGTCGACAAATGAAGCAACTATTATAGGAGTATAGTGGGGTGCTTTACAGTATTTGACATTAACACACTACTACGGAAAACGTTATCATAGACGGTTGAAAAACGTCATCACAGACGGATTTGTGAGCCGTCTGAATTGATGGGTCAGTAATGATACGAGATCATCACAGATGGCTTTTGAACCGTCTGTGATAGTTATTATCACAGACAATTTTAACTACGAACCGTCTGTAATAATCAAATATTATAGACGGTTTGTAATTAAAACAGTCTATGATAATAACTATCACAAATGGTTTTTAACAAAACCGTCTGTGATATTGTTTTCTTTTCCTAAATGTATTTCTATTTATTGGCTAGGCTCAGGAATTACTAGCTATGCCCTCTGAAACAAGCAGATCAACACTTGTATACATCCAATTCACATCTAAATTTCTTTTAGAAAACAAAGCATCCATTTTGCAAATCAATTAATTGAAATGAAATAAAATATTCATTAACAGATACACATATACAATTAAGGTCAATCTTTTCCCAAACAAAATCATTCTACGTTGTGGAACTCTCCATCTGATTTTATGACTTTAGCCACCAACGCAGTTGTAGGAATGGGCGAATCCTATCGATACGAATATTAATGTGTGTACATATATAACTTGATAAGTATGAAATAATTATTGCAAAATTGACAAACCTTATGATTGGTGATCTTCGAGGAATCGAGTAGTAGTTTCATATGATGGCAAACATAGAATCCACAGGTGTTGCCTGGCAGTTGTTGGTGGCACTGCAAAAATAGAATTTGTTAATTCAAGAGGCATTACTACCAAGTGTTATATAGGATTAATGTGTACTAGTGAATACTGAAAAATTTTGAACAGGTCGCAGGGCGTTGGCCCCTTTCGTCGAGCCACGTACCTCTGCAATGTACGTGACGAATGACCTATGTGATTCTAAAAAGTTAGCCTTAGTCATTCAGAAAGAAATAAAGAGTACAATATAATTATGTATGGAGAATATGTATTTACCTATCGATTAATCGGCTGATAACTGTGTAGTCGGTTTTGTTCTTATTTAGGGAATCAAGATATATTACCTTGTTCTATTTTAGTATAATTACAATTAACATCTAGTGGAACCTACACAGGTATGTCGGCTGCTGTCATTAAAACAAATCTCATGTTGCTTCTAAAGTAGAAATCAACAAGTATAGCCACTAGTGCAGCACTTACCCCTGATTGTAGGGCATAAGTACAAATTCCTTATTGTGGTGAGCCAGCAATGCTGTTGTAATATAACTCTCAATGAATGATGCATTCTTGTTGATAGTATATATGGTGACCAAGCGTGGGTCCAGGAAACTAATTGGTGATTTGGATAATCTGGCTTTAGTCACCATGTGTGTATATATATATATACACACACACACACACACACACACACAAAAGCAACAAATTATATATGAAGTTTATCGGTATTACATGAATGAAGATTGTGATTGTATACACTTACAGTGTCCAGCATCGAACGAGTGAGGTGTCGATAGCGTTGGTGTGAAGAGATCAAATAAATTCTCGAAGGTCACCGCGAAGACACAATCATGAACTTCATGATGTAAATGATATGACCTGAATTTGACAGTGAGACCCGAGCGCCGTTGTCCCTGTGGCTTATTGGCCTATTCCATATACCAAGATTGTAATCTCTAGCAACTAAGTCCTAGGGTTAGGAGGCGCTCTGTTAGGATGATCATCGGTTCACCTAGCACAAATTTGTGGGCCAATGGCAGGTAGGGGATATCACCATCGATTTTCTTTTATTTGCCTCTGCTGCCTCGGCTGTAGGTCGACTTCATGGTAGTCGACTGTAAAGGTAGTACCGGTGCAAATTGCTTTGGTGGGAATAGCACCCTTGGACATGGCACCAGTGCAGGTAGCTCTGGTTCGAATTGTCCTTGTGGACTTAGCTCTGGTGCAGAATTCTCTAGGCAGATGTCGCTTTTGAGCCACTAGACGAATGTTCCAATGGCTTGCCCTAGAGTCATAACCTCGTCATTGGGCGGCTTCTGTAGTGGGACGACCTCAAAATTGGCATGAATATCATCCACATTCACTTTTCCGAAGCCTGATGCTAAAGGTGCATCATGCACCAAGGCCCGGGACCAGACGGATATGTCTGACCCCAAGCAGCGCACTGGGCAACGGAGGTATATCTCACTTGGAGCTTGCACTTCGTAGTCATCTACATAACAATATAAAATTAGCTACTCCAACAGGCCTACAACGGATTGAGCATTTCAGAGATAATAATTATTACCATGATGTCATCCATAGGAAATCTAAGCTCGCTTTCTGTGGTAGGGTTGGATGCGCAGCTACTCCGATGATTGGAGGGCTGGCTAGCACAGGAGCAGTGGTGGCGTCCTACTGATTTTCTCTATATCTTTGTATCTCATCTCTGACATAATCAGCGAGCTCCACTCTAAGAAATACCTTGATCTCCTCTCGTAGATGTGCCTCACGCTCGGCTTTGGCTCTCTTTCTACTCCGATACGATTCAGAGTCATCTGACAAACCATGTTTTCAAGAAACATAAAGACCAATGCCTCTCGTGCAACCCAGGTGCTCCTTGTTTCCCAAGGCTGCGAAGAGTATATCTCTCTCCTGATTTGCCTAGAATGAACCTTGAAAAGATTCTACACTCAACGCTTCCTGTCATTTCACTTCCTACGAGGTTGTGGAGTAAATACAAGCTACGTAGATCGATATCTTATCAGACGGTGGGACACTTCCTTGTCTGCAAGGTTTTGGAAGGAGATGTCCCCCGACGACATGGTAGATGACCTCGCTCTAATCCAATTTCGAGCACGCTCATCCGGGATCGTGGCAAATAGCGGGGCAGTGTCTCGCAGGATTACCTATTCGTCCTCCTTCCTCCATTGCGAGATTATACCCGCATACCCAGCTGTGTCGAGTCTGTGGGCGTGTGTGGTTTTTGCCTGGTGGGCCTTGTGCGTCGCACCTGCACTTCTAAAATCTTCGGTCGTCTTCATCGCCATAAACTCTCCTCACTATGGTTCCAGGAATGGATACTTATGAAAGGGTGTTAGATTTTTCTCCACATACTGCTTGACAAGCAGGCTCTTGAAATTCTTTCATTCTTTGCACGCCGCTAGTAAGGCATGTCGTTGCATAGAGTCGTAGTGTTATTCTGAGATCTCAAAAGATGCAAAAATTTCTGTCAGCAGCTCACGTTTTTGAATTTCAGTCACGGTCTTCCACGAATTGAATATGATCTCAATTAGTTCTCGTGCAACTATTTTGACCATTCTTCTATGATATTATGCCTTCACAGACGGTTCTAACTCTGAACCGTCTGTGTTGTGGTTATCACAGATGGCTGATAAACCGTCTGTGAAAACCTCCAATTATCATTGACTCATTGATTCAGATAGTTAAAGGACCATCTATGATAACGATTTCGAACTGTCTGTGATGACTTTTTTTTATAGTGTGTACACACGAAGGTCTTCGTCTTGCATGTCATCCTCATTACATAACTATCCTCAACTAGATTAGTTGAATGTGAGCATCAAATAGGGAGGTAGCCAGAACATTAATGACAGCAACGATCGGAGTATATGCCAGTGTTACACCACAACCACCTAGAGCTAGATCACGCTTTGGGAAATACTTACTGAATATATATATATATATATATATATATATATATATATATATAAAAATCTATATCTATAGAGTACTGCTTCTACCAAACAGGTAGATGAGGCTGGAAGCAAGGCTTTGGAGCATACTCTCTCTCTCTCTCTTTCTCTAGCAGTCTAGATATCTACACAAACAAGAACATATAGCTCAAGCAAGATGGAGCCAGCAATATCTGCCATTGCCGGTGAGCTAATTAACCGATGCATCTCCTTTCTGACAAGGAAATACAATGACATGACAGTACAGGATGACAAGTTAGAAAGGTTGCAGCAAGCGCTCTGCGAATTCATGCGATCGTCGAGGAAGCGGATGGGCGATACATCACCAACAATAAGATGCTTATGCAACTCAAGCTGATTGCGAGAGCATGTATCAAGGGTACCATATGCTGGATATCGCCAAGTCTGATTCCTTCCGGGAGCGTCGAAGAAGAGGAGGGGAGCAGCGATCGCTTCTACCTTATCGACCACTACTTCATCTCCTATGAAACGTTTGCGTGCAATCTCAGTGCGACAAGAGGTATTGTTTTAAGTCGATTTACAAAGTGCACTTGACAAATTAGAAGCTGTAGTTTCTGGTATGAGTGAGTTCGTCATACTCTTGGGGGGATTCGAGCGCGTGTGTCGTAGGCCCTATGACACATACCTTTACACTGATAATTTCATGTTCGGTCGTCATGTTGAAAAGCAGCACATCATCAACATTTTATTGCAAGATCCTAGCCACCCTTGTGCTCCAATGGTGCTTCCAATCATCGGCGGTTATAAAGTTGGTAAGAGAACTCTGATCAGCCATGTGTGTAACGATGAACGGGTTCGGTCCCAATTTTCTTCATTTCTGTACATCACTGGAGACGGCATATGTACCATCGACCAGCAAGCACAATTCCGTGATGACAAGATTCTAGTAATTGTGGAATTTGCCTCCGATGTGGATGACGAGGATTGGGTAAAGTTCTACTCATCTCTAACACGCATGGTTGGAAGTGGAAGCAAAGTGATAGTCGTAAGCAGGCTTCAGGATGTTGCAAGGGTGGGAACGACGACACCAGTTCACCTAAATAGTTTGTCAAAGGAGGAGTTCAGCTACCTTTTCAAGATGCTCGTATTTGGAAGCACAGATGCAAGAGACTCTCCACAGTTAGCATCAATAGCAAATAAGCTGGCAACAGAATTGAGAGGGGCACTAATACCTGCAAACGCTATTGCTGACTTGTTGAGAAGGAACCATGATATTCAGTTTTGGCTCCGCATACTGCAACGGTTCAAGGGGATGATGGCTCGTAACATAGCAAAGTTTGGGGAGCACGCAAGAAATATGACTGCTCCATTTGAGAAAGACCATCCAATACACATCACCGGATTTACTTCTTCATCACGTCCTGTTCCATTTCGTTTAATGCCTCCTCGAGTTCGAAGAGACGATGATCCTCTCAGAAGGAAACTGCCTCATGTGATGGTAGGAGAACTAATAGCTGGACTTACAGCTATACCTAATGAGGAGTTTGAGATAGTGTCGTGGGAATCACGGATACCTCCTTATACTAAGTTTGTACACTCTGTTGAAGCTTGTATTGAGGAGAAGCACGAATGTACAACCACTACGGGAAAGCGTCGATCGAGCAACTAAGTTTGGAGAAGCGCTTCATTGCTTCCCTAATATGTACTCTTTGTCCTGCAATATAAGTTTGTATTCTCAGGAAGTGTCCTTCCATAATATAAGTTTATTGTGGAGATAAAATGTATAGTTGTTACAATATTTCCTGCGTATACCGCTCTATTAATACTAAAAAAGTGGATGAGTAGTTGTAATATGTTATTTAATAGGGGTATATAGTCCACTGACTTTAACTTTTTCCTTAAATTTTGTGTCTTCTTAGTCTATACATATGGTGGCCTTAACTTATATTGTGGGATGGAGGAAGTGGGCGTTTGAAACGGCTTCGGCTTTTGGCTTCTTTCTTCCAGAAATCGGAAGCCGAATCAAACGTTTGGCTTTTAGAAGCTGGCCACATAAAGAGAGAGAAAGCTTGGGTCGTCAGTGAGGGACACATGGAGGTCTCGACGAAGCACAAAAATGAAATGCCCTCGACGAGTGGACAACGTTGGTCGCAACGGTTTGCATGGAGGAGCACTGTAGGTGGCCAGCAGCGTGTGATAGTAGGTGGCAGTGGGAGCTTGTAAGAGGAATAAGCAAGAAGAAGGAGAATTGATTTGGATCCCGCAAAGGTGCAAACTCCTCTGTACTTATATTATCTCTATTGATGTATCATGAATAGTACATAGTTACATGTTTTTGGTACAACTGCAGAATCACAGATTACAGGGAAATTAGGATAGTTACAACAACCAATTAATCCACACTCAACCTCTTTATATGAATAGAGACCACAGCAGATACATCACTTAACACTTCCCCTCAATCACAACCTATCAGGTTGAGATTGTGCCGAGAATCAGAAAACAGCTGAACTGAAAGCGGTTTGTAAACACGTCTACTACAATGACTTGTGATTGCTACAGTACCACTGCGACTGCTACAGCGATTTTACGACTGCTACAGTGCCACTGTTACAGTGATTTTACGACTACAACAGTACCACTACTACAATGATCTTATGACTGCTATATTACCGCTGCTACAGTACCACTACGACTTCAAGCAGTCAACTACGACCACGAGCACTGAAACACTTGGGGATTTCTGTACTCGATTACGACTATGAGATGATGGAATTTTTTTGTGTCGCGTTAAAATTGTATAGCTTTTCTCAGCTTTCTTATTTGATTTACATGATCCAAATACAAAGCAAAACTAACACTACGTCATAATCCGCTTTAGCCGTGCCATCCCACGTCCAGCATAACCACCACTCCACTAACAGTCTAGCCGAGAATCACGGCCATAACATGAACGTGAGTACGTCTCAAACCACTAACTATGACAAAATAAAATAACAGAGCCCACCTTCATTTTGCTCCCTGGCGACGACAAGGTGGTGATCCTGGCGAGGCTCGCCGATGGTGTGGACCTCGCGAGTGTGGAGCGCACCTGTACCGATCTGAGGCGCCTCGTCGCCAACCGGGACGGTGAGCTCTGGAAGCCCAGGTACGAGGCGCTGCGTGATATGTTGTTACCCTCCGCCGGCGGCGGCCGCAACTCGCCGGACGAAGTCTCAAAAATGAGGTGGAAGGAGATGTACGTGGCAGCTGGGGGGCGGCCTACGTCTTGGACAAAAATTCTACAGTCTTCATACTGTAGGGAACTGAAAGCTCTTCTTTCTAGCCCACTGCCGCCTATAAACGTTTCCATTCTACGGTGGCGCGATTCGCCCGCTTTTGATTTATTCGTTTCGCTTCGCTTTGGGTCGGACGATCGTTCCGACTTGCCAAAATCCCGTCTTTTAAGCTGCTTGCTTCCAGCTTTCAAAAGCTGCCTTCGGCAATAGACTTTTTCTTTTTCTTTTTTCTATTCATTGTTTTTGTTTTTTTTCTGTGTTTTGTTTTTTTGTATTCCTTTGTATTGTTCGTGATAGGATAACATATTTTTCTATTTTTAAATTTTTTAAATTTAATTATGTTAAATAAGCTAACTCAGTTACAGTAAAAAATCAGCCAACTACAGTAAAAAAATAATAAGCCATCGCTATTCTGAACACTTCTCGTAGGAACTTTTCGTTATTCTCTGCAAAATTGAAATGTTCGCAGTGAAATGTTTGTTTTCCAAACGGGGCCTAAGGTCTGGTAAAAATAACCATGATTCACATATCAACACTGGATACTGTAAGACATCGAACGCCAAACAGAAACAAGGGGATGGATTAGAATAGAGACACGTACGAACGTTCAGTTCAGCTCTAAAAACACAAAATAGTGTGAGCTTTCTTGTGTGAGTTGGTTGGTCGTGCTAGGCAAAAAATGAAAAGAAAAACCCTCGAATTTTACACCAAATCAACGTACTAAAGCGACCACGCATACGCCATCGTTGCACAAGTACTTATCAATTCGCTGGCGTGTTACCCACCGACCTATTCACCGTGCACATATAATTAACCCTAAATCAAGAGATTGAACGCAACATTCGGATCCGATCGGGGCACAGAGAATCTACCACAAAGCCATATGCGCACATGTTTTGCAGTCTCTGCGCAAGCATACCTAAGTTGGGCTTGGTTGTGGCACATCGCTAAGCCCAATACTCTTGTCTGGGCCAGCCCACGAGCATTACCTGTATATCAAAGTGGGGGGAGTTCCTGGCTGCTCACCGATGCCACGTCGCGCCCCTGCCCTCATGCGCCGACGTGTGTGTGCGAGTGCGAGTGCGTGCGCGGGCTGTGCCACTGCCAGCGCTCCTGCCTAGCTGGTAGCACAGCGCGGCATCGCCGCTTTGTCGTTCGCGCGCCATGGAATGCTTCCAAAGAAAACCTACGCGTCGCTCATCGCTGCTCTCACGAACCTTCACGTGCCTTTCCTCGTGGCGCTTGCACCCTCGCGTCTTCCGCTCTGCTACCTCCTCCCCGCCCTTGCGCTCGCTTCCTCCCCGGGAACCTTCGCGTGCCTTTCCTTGTGGCGCCTGCGTCCTTGCGTCCTCCGCTCTACTACCTCCTCCCCGCCCTCGCGCTCGCTTCCTCCCCGGCCGTACTTGTCACTGCTGTCCCTCTTCCCCATTCTCCTCCTCTTCCGCCTCCTCCCCTTCGTCGGCGTCCCATCCGCCGCTCGTTGCTTCCCTTCGCGCGAGTTCAAGGCCGTCGCCAAGGGTGATGCGACCGAGATGGAGGCTTCCTTGAGCAGGAAGGAGACACCGCCGCCCCAATCTACCGCCGGCGTCCCATCCGCCGCCCGTTGCTTCCCTTGGCGCGAGTTCAAGGCCGCCGCCAAGGGTGAAGCGACCAAGATGGAGGCCTCCTTGAGCAGGAAGGAGACACTGCCACCCCGATCTACTGCATTGACCTTCCCTCCTCGCCGCCGTCGGCCTGCCCAGCTCCCCCTGGTCTCCCTCGACCATCGGTCAGCGCCAGCTAGCCCTGCCGCCTCCACCTAGCGCCGCGCCGCCCTTAGACCTTCCCTTCCTCCCGCAAACTCAAGGACGCCGCCAAGTTCCTTCCGAGCAGAGAGAAAAACCCTTGCGCTTAGTGCCTCTCCCTCCCCTCTACCGCCGTTACAGTCGCCGCCGGAGCCCGACCACCACGGCCACCGCATCCGTCTACCGGACTCGGTTGAGGTAATACCTATCTCTCTCTCTCTCTCTTGGCACGCCTATGTCAATAGCGTCTTCTCGGTGCTGGATTTCTTGGTCTAGTTGATGAGTAATCCGATAGATAATATTGGTACGCTTGCCTGGATTTTCCAGATCCCATTGATAACGAGCCAGGGCGTGAACGTAGCATCAAATTGGAGGAGTCACAACTGGATGATGGAGGTGTGGAAATGGCTGAAGAGAATGATGGAGCAGTTCATGAATCTGAGGATGGAGAGCCTAGGTTGAACTACCCACAGAATCAAAAGCGAAGTATGTACATCCGAGTCTACGTGCTACTTCCAATTCAGAATCAGAAGAGATCTCTCAGATGCGCCGAAGAGTGAGGTGTGACTTTAAGCTCCATCTTTTATTTGCTTCTATGTAACATGCTCCTTTGTCCATTTTGTTTGGGAGTGTATTACGATAGACCTAATGTTTAGTTTTGCATCAGGACTTCTGAATAGGCTCTCAGAGTCAAACGTGTAGTCTATTACTCAGGAAATTGCTACACTTTTCCACGTATAGTCCTATATCATTCTTTTTCATTCTTCTAATATTTTCTTTCAGATGTTTTGTTTTAGCTTGATTAATCACAAGGCATTGTCTTCTGGTTTTGTTGCTATTTATCTATTCACAGTCAGTTCCGCGAAATGTTGGCTGTCAAATAATTGGTGACAAAGTTTTGGCAAGTTGTTCTCGAGGATCTTCCCCATTAATCACATATATCTGATGTGTCTATAGACCTTTTTTTTATGGTTCTCTAATTCCAGGTAGGAAGTGATGGATGTTTGTTACTACCAAACTAATGAAATTGCTTCTTTCATTTATATAGGTATGCTTCTGTATTTGCAGCCTTTGTTGCAGGTACAGCGTGCTTGGTTGGTATGGACTTCAGTGCTAAGATCCTTGCTTCTCTTGCAAAGTCGTTCGAGGTATGACTATTCCGATTAAGATAAAGATGAATTATTACCTGTCTCTGTCTACTTAAGTATGTTTATACATGTCCTTTGCGTTGTTGTGTATCTGCTTAGCTTAAGGATACTTAAATCATGTTCCGAGTGACAATTCCAGTTAATTTCTATTTTTATTTAAGTTGATATGTTTTCTTTTTTTCCTTGTCGCAGGATGAGTATTCAAAAGAAGATGGTTTATCTCTGAGAAATCTTACCTTACTGTTCTGTTATTTATGCATATTTGATGTTATTCCAAGGTCTGCGGTTGAATACAACAATATAGCATGCTTCTTTAAGACCCCATCAACATAAATTCTGATAATCTTGTCTAATATTGCAGCGATCTTGTATATGATTTTCCCTCAGTGCTGAGCAAGCGATTGACAGAGCTGCATGTCTCAACAGTATTTACTATCCCACAGTGTATGACATTAATAATGTCTTACTCCATAGTCCATGATAATGCATAACTCACTTATTGAACCATCATAATTGTTCCTCTATTTGAGTACCATACCATGTTCGTTTTCTAAGCTGGGGATATGTTTTCATCTGGATCAACAGGATGTGGAATGAAGCTACGGGGAGATGACCCAGGTGCAATGAAAGATTTTATCCTCGTATTCAGAACTCTGTAAATCACTTGAAATCATGCTCGGCTGGTCAAGAAAACGGAAAAGCAGAGATACATAGCAAAAGAGTAAATTGCTTTGTTTACTGCACCTATTCAAGAAGCATTACATCTCTGCTTAGTTTTTCAGTTTATAACTTACCATGCAGATGGATTTATGCTCGAGACAATATGTGACATTAAGAACAACAAAAAAAAGGCCCAAAGAGGATCCTTCTCACCATACTCATGTAAAAAAGTGGCCTCAAAAGGTTTTACCTGAATTTATTTCCCGACATCTGAAATTATAAATTGTAACTTTAGAAATGCAGACTTCTCTATTTATTTAACACTTTGTTCCCTTTCTACATGCCTGCAGCTGAAGGCCGAAGATGTCCTCTTGCGCGGGCCAAAGTGGAGTAAGCTTTTGGACCCTGATAAGAAAGGGCAGTGGTGGTTGCCCTGGGATGTTTCATCCACAGCAGGCAATATTGAAGATGTTGCAGCAGTTATCGGCAAGGATGTTGTAGAGACACAAAAACTGGTTCAGCTTGCAGCTGCTCAGCGGATGAACACTGACCTACGGAGAGCAATCTTTTGCATTATAATGAGTGCCGAAGACTACGATGATGCTTTTGAGAAGCTCTTGCGACTGGGCCTTTCTAGGAAGCAGGCATGCATCCTTGTTATATATGATGTCCTGTTTTGTGTGTGTATCTCTCAATATACTTGTCTTTTTCCTCTATTCATATGCAGGATTGGGAAATTATAAGTGTCATTGTTGATTGTTGTCTGCAAGAAAAGGTGTTCAATGAGTATTACAGAGTCCTTGCTTCCAAGCTATGCAGCCATGATAAAAAACACAAGTTCAGCTTGCAGATATAATAGCATATTATTTGTCATTTCATTATCTGCGCTAAAGCTGTTCTGCCTCACATGATTACTACTTGCTGATAGTGCAAGTGGATTTCTTATCTCTTTTTTTTTATATAGGAACTTATTAGATGAAACAGGTATGCAGTAAGACGAATTGGTATCCTGTTATGACGTGTGCCTAGACTTTGATTAGTGTTAACTTGTGTTTTCCTACACTTCCATTCTGTTTGTGACACCAATTTTTTCCCCATAGTGGTACTAGTGCTAATACGGCTGCCTTTCTGGTAGCTAATATGTGCAAGTATGAAGTTGTAAAGAACCTTGCCTTTTATGTATACAGCTTGTTCATTGCCCTGTGCAATAGGTGATGACAGAACTTCCCTTTACTATTTTCCTAACTATGTTTTCCCTGGTTTATTCTGGTGCCATTGCAATACTGCCTCTGGGATCATTTTAAAAAGTTAGATATGATGGATTTGAATTGATCCATGAACCTTGCAAAACTAGTGGAAATTACGACTAGAGGGTTCGAGGACTTTTCGGTAGGATGGTATCGGATGGTCCTGCTTTTGGCGCTCAATATTTACTTTGATATACTCCTTGTAGACCATTCACGCGACAGGCCCAAACGACATATCCCACAAAGTTTTGATAATTACATATAAGTTTTCGGTTCTCGCAAAAAAAATCTCTGATTTTTTGTGAAAAAACCTCTACACTTTTTTAGGGTTATGTCGTTTGGGCCCTACGGTTTTCTATAATTACGTACAGGTTTTTGGTTCTTTCGGAAAGGTCTTTTGTGTTTCGCGAAAAAGCCCTCTTTTTATTGCGAAAAGGCTCTCGATTTTTTCCCAAAAACCCCCTCCACTTTCCTTTTGATGTGAATTTACGCCTCTTTTACTTCGGTCCACACGGTGTCTGGCGTGGCGTGACGCCGCACCTATGTTTCTAGTTGTTCTGGTCCAAACATGCAAACACGGCATCAAGTCGGCTAGGTTTTTTCTCACAGAAAAAAAAGACTGGTCAGAATTTTTCCGACCAGTCTCATCCTTCTCTTGATCCCTTCATGCACCTTCACGTCCCAGTCTCTTCCCAGCCGCAGCCGCCCCCTAGCTCCCGGTGCAGCTGCTATCTTGCCCTGGCACCGCCTCCGCGCTTCATCATTTTGAGAATAGAGAATTACGCTTTCAAATTGGAGAAATCTTTATGTGGCTTGAAGCAATCACCAGATATTGGTATAAGAGATTTGACTCTTTTACTATCTCTTAGGATTTCAAAAGATCCGATTATGCTAACTGTATCTACATGGAGATTGTCAATGGTTTAGCTATTTACTTGTTCCTATATATTGCTCGTATGTTGATTACTGCAGAAGGGAGTAATTTCAAAGTTGAAGGAATAATTGAGTAACGAATTTGAGATGAAGGATCTTGGTGTAGTAAAGAAGACTCTTGATATGGAAATCATTTGAAATAGACAGAATGGAAAATTATAACTGAGTCAGCAAGGGTATATTGAGAAAGCCTTCATCGTTTCAATGCACATAGGCCAAACCAGTGAGTACTCCGTTAGCTATACATTACAAACTTTCTTCAGCATCATATGCACACTCAGATGATAAAGTTGAATACATGTCTAGAATTCCATATACCAATGCAATTGGTTCACTTATGTATGCTATAATATGTTATCGTGCCAATTTTTCTCACTGATTTAGTGTTGTTAGTAGATACATGACTAATACTAACAACGAGAACTAGAAAGCAATTCAATGGATCTTTAGATATTCGCAGGATACTTCTAATGCTTGATTACAACTTAGGAAGACTTGAGATGGACTCTATTACTAGATGTTGTAAATATTGTGGTATAAGCATATATTTAGATTTAATTCTAGCATATTTAATAAGAACACAAGCAAGATATGAAAAGCATATAAATAACTTAATCAACATATAAACATATGAAATTTTGAAGTCATTTGTATAGAAACATATGCTTAACATATATATCATGCATGAGTCTAAATTTAGCATATACTCATGCAAACAATTAAAGTTATTGCATCTGAATGTTGATATAAATATAAACATAACATTTATAACCAGATTTGACATATTATCAAGATTTTGAATGTTCAATGTTGCTCTCAGCATGCTAGTCGCGCAAGATTTGGTCTTGGCCGTCTCCGCACTGTATTTCATATGAAATCAAGTATATATGATAGTTTTCAGATAAGATCTTGAGCTCAATAAATACTTGTTATTTTAAACATAAAATCATCAAGCCTACCTTGCCATATAAGAAAGTATCATACTCACACTATCATTCTTTTGCAAGAACTAATAGATGGAAGTTAGATACCAGAATCAGAAATCAACTTCAAAGTGTGAAAACTGATTACTGTGAATGGAAATTAGATGCTACATATGATAACAAGAATTATTGGATGACTTGTCTAAGCTGAGTATGAAAGTTACAAGTAATCTAACAACTCAAGATCTGTCTAAACTAAAAGTCATATATATATATATATATATATATATATATATATATATATATATATATTCAGTGATAATTTCATTCATCATCGAGCAGTTATCTCACAAAATACTTTTGCAATTTCCAACAGTGATGACTCATAGATATTTGAAGTGAATCACGAAATTGCAAATGATAAGTAGCAGCTCATAGTTTAGGTGATATTCGAAATCACCAAGACAATAACCACACAAGACAAGGCACCCAAAGAGCGTTGTCCTAGAAAACAAATCGCCTCGCTATGCTGAGCAAGAAGATGAAGGTTGACGGAGATACAATGCCTACCTTCATACCTCTGCAAATCGAAGAGTGAAGTCGCGAGTCGAAGATGACGCACAGGACCACTAGAGCACATCTGACCGAGTGTACTCAAGAACAATAGAGGACCACCACTGCCTTCTTCCTCTCTCAGGTAAATCCTTTGGATTTCTCCACTCACTCGGCAAACCTAAAGACTACAAGGAAGAACACTAAGGAGAAGGAGATGCTAGATCCAAAGATAAGATACTCACGGAGGAAGAGATGATGGCTTTAAATAGAGGAGACAAGGGGCTACGGTGTGGTGACTGCGAGCAGCTGGCTCTAAGGAGCCCGCGCCTCCGCTGCCGCCTCTTCAAACGTTGCCTCCCCACTCGCCACCCGAATCGCTCGCCGAGGGTAAGTCCAGATCCAGCTGAGACGCCGCTCAGGGAGGAGACAGGGTGTCCTCTCCCTTATCTCTTTGGCCACGAGTTCGGACAGTCCAAACTTTCCATCAGACGGTCCGAACTCTCTGGTGCGAGTTTGGATGGCCCGATCTTTCCATGCGAGTTCGGACGGCCCGAACTCTCTGGTGCAAGTTCGGACGGTCTGAACTCTCTGGTGCGAGTTCGGACGATGCAAACTTTCCATCGGATGGTCCGAACTCTCCCGCACCTATGCACATCCGTGAGGGCTTTGGCCCTATCCTTCTTTTGTCCCACCGATAGGTGGGACCCATCATTTCTCTTTTATCAAATTAGATAATTACCAATTTGCCCTCAGGAGTCCAACAGTAGATACATGGCTAATCCTGACAAAGAGAACTGGAACACAATTCAATGGATCTTTAGATATTTGTAGGGCACATCTAATGCTTATGTATAAATATATGCAAGGCTAACAACATGTAAATGTGTACTATTCATGATACATCAATAGAGATAATATAAATCTGAGAGGCCTTTGCGCCTTCCCCAGTTCTGGATCCAAATCAATTCATCATCTCCTTCTTGCTTATTCCTCTTACAAGCTCCCACTGCCACCTACTATCACACACTGCTGGCCACCTACAGTGCTCCTCCATGCAAACCGTTGTGACCAACGTGGTCCACTTGTCGAGGGGATTCCATTTTTGTGCTTCGTCGATACCTCCATATGTCCCTCACTGATGACCCAAGCTTTCTTTCTCTCTTTATGTGGCCACTTTTAAAAGCGGGCGTTTCAGCTTCATTTTCGGAGGAAAGAAGCCGAAGCCAAGCCATTTCAAACGCCCACTTACATCCTCCACCCCACAATATAAGTTCAAGCCACCATATGTATAGACTAAGAAGACACAAAATTTAAGAAAAAGTCATTGGACTATATACCCCTATTAAATAACATATTACAACTACTCATCCACTTTTTTAGTATTAATAGAGCGGTATACGCAGGAAATATTGTAACAACTATACATTTTATCTCCATAATAAACTTATATTATGGAAGGACACTTCCTAAGAATACAAACTTATATTGCAGGACAAAGTGTACATAGTAGGGAAGCAATGAAGCGCTTCTCCAAACTTAGTTGCTCGATCGACGCTTTCCCGTAGTGGTTGTACGTTCGTGCTTCTCCTCAATACAAGCTTCAACAGAGTGTACAAACTTAGTATAAGGAGGTATCCGTGATTCCCACGACACTATCTCAAACTCCTCGTTAGGTATAGCTGTAACTCCAGCAATAAGTTCTCTTAACGTCACATGAGGCAGTTTCCTTCTGAGAGGATCATCGTCTCTTCGAACTCGAGGAGGCATTAAACGAAGTGGAACAGGGCGTGAAGAAGAAGTAAATGCGGTGATGTGTATTGGATGCTCTTTCTCAAGCATATTTCTTGGGTGCTCCCCAAACTCTGCTATGTTACGAGCCATCATCCCCTTGAACCGTCGCAGTATGCGGAGCCAAAACTGAATATCGTGGTTCCTTCTCAACATGTCAGCAATGTCGTTTGCTGGTATTAGTGACCCTCCCAATTGTGTTGCCAGATTATGTGCTATTGATGCTAACTGTGGAGAGTCTCTTGCATCTGTGCTTCCAAATACGAGCATCTTGAAAAGGTAGCTGAACTCCTCCTTTGACAAACTATTTAGGTAAACTGGTGTCGTCGTTCCCACCCTTGCAACATTTTGAAGCCTGCTTATGACTATCACTTTGCTTCCACTTCCACCCATGCGTGTTAGAGATGAGTAGAACTTTACCCAATCCTCGTCATCCACATCGGAGGGAAATTCCACAATTACTAGAATCTTGTCATCACGAAATTTTGCTTGGTCGATGGTACATATGCCGTCTCCATTGACGTACAAAAACGAAGAAAAGTGGGACCGAACCCGTTCATCGTTACACACATGGCTGATCAGAGTTCTCTTACCAACTTTATAACCGCCGATAATTGGAAGCACCATTGGAGCACAAGGGTGGCTAGGATCTTGCAATAAAATGTTGATGATGTGCTGCTTTTCAACATGACGACCGAACATGAAATTGTCAGTGTAAAGATATGTGTCATAGGGCCTACGACACACGCGCTCGAATCCCCCCAAGAGTATGACGAACTCACTCATGCCAGAAACTACAGCTTCTAATTTGTCAAGTGCACTTTGTAAATCCTGACTTAAAACAATACCTCTTGTCGCACCAGAGATTGCACGCAAACGTTTCATAGGAGATGAAGTAGTGGTCGATAAGGTAGAAGCAGTGCTGCTCCCCTCCTCTTCTTCGACGCTCCCCGGAAGGAATCGATACCTGGCAGTATCCAGCATACTATACCCTTGATACATGCTCTCTGCAATCTGCTTGAGTTGCATAAGCATCGTACTGTTGGTGATGTATCGCCCGTCCGCTTCCTCGACGACTGCACGAATTCGCAGTAGCAGTTGCTGCAACCTTTCTAACTTGTCATCTGTACCTGTCATGTCTTTGTACTTCCTTGTCAGGAAGGAGATGCATCGGCTAATTAGCTCACCGGCAATGGCAGATATCGCTGCCTCCATCTTGCTTGAGCTATGTGTTCTTGTTTGTGTATGTATGTGTTGATAGCTAGACTGCTAGAGGGAGAGTACGCTCCAAAGCCTTGCTCCCAGCCTCTTCTACCTGTTTTTGGGTAGAAACATAGCTTTATAGTAATTTGGCAACGAGTGAAGAAAGCAAGACCAACGTCACTGTTGATCGATACAGTATAGTTAGCCACTGCCCCAACGGCAGATGGCATCGGAAGAGTTGTCGGGCGATCCAGATGGTCGCCGATGGCCCGATAACCGTGGTCTCCCTGCCGATCAGAAAATCCAACTACTAGTTTCATGTTTATTTTTTTTTTATGTTTTATAGTAATTTCACGATCCGAAAACCGGGAGTCGCCGGAGCTTGACGAAGACCTTCACGTATACGATACGTTATGTAATGAGGACGACAAGCAAGACACCTCAGGCCGACGGCAATCTCGACAATTCTGCATGTGCCAAGTACGACCGGGAGTCGCCGTTGCTTGACGAAGGCCTTCATGTATACCATACTTGACGATTTTGCGTGTCCTTAGCGACTCACAATTATTGCATGAAGCTGTCACTTTCCGTACTTGTCTTCTATATTAATATCGATGTTGAAATTGCTCCTGGCCTGTTTATCATGTTATCAATACGAGACCGGATAGTAAACTTAGAAGCATTTCTGCTTAGATGCGGAGATCGCCGAGTATGTGAGTGGACTCAAGAAGAAACACAAAAATGACCAAGTGTATTCAATACGAGTATCTAAGGTTACCAATGGCCTCCCCAACTCCTATTACATGGGGTCCTATTTATAGAGAGAGAAAGAAATGCGAGTGAAATTACAAGTTTACCCTCGGGGACAATCTTACACCTAGGAATATCTTCATCATTCATCTAGCATGGTTCTGCCATGTTCGGTACTCCGATGTTGGTCCTATGCACCTCACAATTACTTGGCTATGTCGATGGATTGACCATGCCTCCTACTAAGACAATCGTCCAGAAGCAAGAGGGGAGATTGGCTATGATACCTAATCCACAATACGTCACCTAGCTCCAATAGGTCCAGATGGTCCTAAGTGCCCTGATCTTATCCCTCACTAAGGAGATCCTAGCGGAAGTTATGCTACTCAACACTGCAACTGAAGTCTAGCAAGCACTGAAGCTTGCAACAATTCATCTTGTTCTTTCTTTGGTAATCTCTCAGGGCTGCAATCTTTGTCAACTAGATGTCCAAAATGTTTTCTGGTGTGTTAGAAGAAGAAGTTTCTATGCATCAGCCATTAGGATATTAGTATAATGGTAATCCTAATCACCTCTGGTATTCATGGTTGAGTTTGAAGTTGCAAGAACTGGGATTCATACCATCAAAGGTAGGCTCATCACTGTTCATCTATAAACATCATGGAGACATAGCATACATGCTAATCTACGTGGACAACATTGTTGCGGCCAATTGATCTGAAAAATTTATAGCCAATCTTATTCAACAATTGTAAGAAGATTTTGCTATAAAAGACTTGGGTAATGTTCACTATTTTCTTGATATTGAGGTACATAATAAAATAGATGGCATTGTCTTGACTCAAAAGAAGTATATCAATGAGTTGTTGCTTCGGGCCAATATGCAGACGTGCAAGCCGATGTCAACTCCTATGGCAACTACTGAAAAACTCTCGAGGACAGGAGGGAACATCTTGTCAACAAATGAAGCAACTATTTACAGGAGTATAGTGGGGTGCTTTATAGTATTTGACATTAACAAGACCTACAAAAGCCTTTTCTATGAATAATGTGTGCCAATTCTTGACCAGTCCAACCAATTAGCATTGGTCAGCTATTAAACAGATACTAAGATATTTGAAGGCCACATCGTCCATGGGGCTATCGATTTGCAAGTCAGCGTCATCTCTAGTGAGTGCCTTCTCTTATGTCAATTGGGCAGGGTGTCCCAATGATAGGTGGTCAACTGGAGGCTTTGCTGTAATTTTCGGAGCCAATCACATATCTTGGAGCTCTACGAAGTAGGCTACAGTTTCTTGGTCAAGCACTGAATCCAAGTATAAAGCTTTAGCAAATGCAACGGCTGAAGTAGTATGGATTCAATTCTTGTTAGGAGAATTGGGAGTATTTCAGCCCCAGGCACCATATTTATGGTATGACAATCTTGGTACAATATATCTCTTGGCCAATCCTGTGTTTCATGTATGAACAAAGCACATCGAGATTGATTTTCATTTTGTTAGAGAGCATGTGGCTTGCAAGGCTCTGGAAATTTGGTTCATTTCTTCACACAATCAAGTTGTAGACATGTTTACAAACCACTTTCAGTTCAGCTGTTTTCTGATTCTCGGCACAATCTCAACATGATAGGTTGTAATTGAGGGGAAGTGTTAAGTAATGTATCTGCTTTGATCTCTATCCATATAAAGAGGTTGAGTGTGGATTAATTGGTTGTTGTAAATATCCCTATTTCCCTGTAATATGCTATTCTACAGTTGTACTGAAAACATGTAAATGTGTACTATTCATGATACATCAATAGAGATAATATAAGTATAGAGGCCTTTACGCCTTCCCTGGTTGCGGGATCCAAATAAATTCTTCTTCTCCTTCTTGCTTATTCCTTTTACAAGCTCCCACTACCACCTACTATCGTACGCTGCTGGCCACGTATAGTGCTCCTCCATGCAAACTCGTCGAGGGGATTCCATTTTTGTGCTTCGTCGAGACCTCGATGTGTCCCTCACTGACGACCCAAGCTTTCTTTCTCTCTTTATGTGGCCAGCTTCTAAAAGCCAGCCGTTTGATTCGGCTTCCGGTTTCTGGAAGAAAGAAGCTAGAAGCCGATGCCATTTCAAACACCCACTTACATCCTCCATCCCACAATATAAGTTCAAGCCACCATATGTATAGACTAAGAACACACAAAATTTAAGAAAAAGATAATGTTGTTGGACTATATACCCCTATTAAATAACATATTACAAGTACTCATCCACTTTTTCAGTATTAATGGAGCGGTATATGCAGGAAATATTCTAATAACTATATATTTTATCTCCACAATAAACTTGTATTATGGAAGGACACTTCTTAAGAATACAGGCTTATATTGCAGGACAAAGAGTACATAGTAGGGAAGCAATGAAGCGCTTCTCCAAACTTATTACTTAGTTGCTCGATCGACGCTTCTCCTCAATACAAGCTTCAACAGAGTGTACAAACTTAGTATAAGGAGGTATCCGTGATTCCCACGACACTATCTCAAACTCCTCATTAGGTATAGCTGTAAGTCCAGCTATTAGTTCTCCTACCATCACATGAGGCAGTTTCCTTCCGAGAGGATCATCGTCTCTTCGAACTCGAGGAGGCATTAAACGAAGTGGAACAGGATGCGAAGAAGTAAATCCGGTGATGTATATTGGATGCTCTTTCTCAAGCGTATTTCTTGGGTGCTCCCCAAACTTTGCTTTGTTACGAGCCGTCATCCCCTTGAACCGTCGCAGTATGAGGAGCCAAAACTGAATATCATGGTTCCTTCTCAACATGTCAGCAATGGCGTTTGCAGGTATCAGTGCCCCTCCCAAATCTGTTGCCAGCTTATTTGCTATTGATGCTAACTGTGGAGAGTCTCTTGCTGATGGATAAGTCTCTGTGTTGCTTTTTTCATTTTGCAGCATCTTAGGACAAGCATTTTAGGACAAGCATCGTAGGACAGCATCTTGACTAGTCTTTAGGACAGCATCTTAGGACAGCATCTTGACTAGCATCTAGGACAGTATCTTAGACTAGCATCTTAGCATATGCTTGGCTGGTTAACAGCCTATAAATTTGTATCCCCAACCCCTCAGGTTGGCATGGCATTGTGTGAGAAATAATCCTAGAAAATCACCTCATCTCCAAGTGTCATCCTCTCGATGAGAGTAAGGATCTTGCTATCACCAAGAGCAAGAATCGAGCGACTAACAAGTGGTATCAGAGCAAGGTTATCCTGTAGCCTGAGCATCTCCTGCTCAATCCCTTCTCCAGCGTCGTTTCGGCCTCGCGGCGAAGAGCTCGGCTGCCTCTGCTCCTCCTCCCCTGTTCGACGAGGCGGCTCATCGAGGCAGCTCTCTCCACGCAGCAGTCCCCCGGTGGCGCGCCATGTCCGCAGGACAGTCTCAGCGCTCGGTCGCCTCGAGCATGCGGCGGCGGCAAGAAGTCGAGCTCGCTGTGGCAGAGGAACGTGAGCAAGCGGCGACACAGGCCGCTGCGGCGGCGGAAAGGGCGTCAAGGCTGGCAGCGGCCAGAGCGGAGGTGGAAGCAGCGGCGGCGGCAGATGCAGTGCGTGCGGCAGCAGCGGAGGTCGAGGTTCTACGCGGCAGCAACAGCAGCTCCGTCTCTGCTGATGACAGCACCGATGCGGACCTTGAGCTACCGGAGAGGGAGGCAGCGCGAGGGGAAGCGGTGCGATGGCGATCGCGCCGCCACGCAGCGCGGCGGCAGCCGGATAAGCGCGACAGCGCGCCGGCGTTCTGGAGGAGGCACGCACGGCGGCGGCGTACGGGTCGACGGAGAGTGCGGCCTTCACAGGCGACGCGGCTCTCTCTCCCCGGTTCGGTACCGTGGTCACCACGAGTACCGGTATCGTCGAGGGCGTCGGCCCCGGCGGCGGGTGGCCTACACTCACCAAGACCAACTACGTCGAGTGGGCTGCGGTGATAAGGGTAAAGCTCCAGGTGCGGCATATGTGGGATGCAGTCCGGTACGACGACGTCGACTACGACCAGGATCGACGGGCACTGGATGCTCTCATCACTGCAGTCCCGCCCGAGATGCAGTTCTCGCTTACCAACAAGCGGACTGCTAAAGAGGCTTGGGATGCCATCGCTGCAGCACGCATCGGCAGCGACCGCGCCCGCAAGTCTACATTACAGGCACTACGCAAGGAGTGGGAGAACCTGGCCTTCAAGCCAGGTGAGGACATTGATGACTTTGCTCTCCGTCTCAACACTCTGTTGCAGAAGATGGTGCAGTTTGACGACGACACCTACGGCGAGGAGAGAGCTGTGGAAAATCTCTTCCGCTGCGTCCCCGAGAAGTACAAGCAGATGGCTCGTTCGATCGAGTCTCTGCTGGACCTCTCCACAATGACGATCGAGGAGGCATTGGGCCGCCTCAAGGTCGTTGACAGCGATGAGCCACAGCGCCTCTCGGGACCCGTCACCATTGGCGGGAAGCTCCTCCTCACTCGGGAGCAGTGGGCTGCCAGCCAAGGTGACAGGAAGAAGGGGGAGCCTTCTTCCACGACAGGCAGCCGCAAGCGTGGCAAGCGCGGCAAGCCGCGCAAAGACGCCCCGGCAGGGGCGCGAGGATGTGCCGAGGGTAATGACCGTGGAGGCGCCTAGGGCGGCGACGCTGGCAAGCAAAAGCCGGCACAAGATGACGCTTGCCACAACTGCGGCAAGCCTGGTCATTGGGCCAAGGATTGTCGACAGCCACGACGCGGCCAGGCCCACGTCGCGCAGGCGAAGGAGGAGGAGCAGCCGGCTCTATTCATTGCTCATGCCAGCATGGAACTACCTCCAGCGGCACTGGCCGCAGCGACTCTCCTCCACCTTGACGAGCCAAAAGCACACGCCCTCCTCGGCGACAGTTCCGGCAACGACAAGACCGATGGGTGGTGCCTCGACACCGGCGCCACCCACCACATGACCGGGCGGCGGGAGTTCTTCTCCGAGCTCGACTCAGGCGTTCGAGGGACCGTCAAGTTCGGCGACGCCTCCGCCGTGGAGATCAAGGGCGTCGGCTCTGTCGTCTTCGTCGCCAAGACTGGCGAGCACCGGCTGCTCACCGGTGTCTACTACATCCCCGTGTTGAGGAACTCCATCATCAGCTTGGGACAGCTGGATGAGAATGGATCGCGCGTAGAGATCGAGCACGGGGTGCTGCGCATCTGGGATCATCGCCGCCGGCTCCTCGTCAAGGTCAACAGGAGCAACCGCCTCTACGTCCTTCACGCGCAGGTGGCGCAACCTCTGTGTCTTGCAGCCCGCCGCGACGACGACGCTTGGAGGTGGCACGAGCGCTTTGGGCACCTCAACTTTGAGGCCCTGAGGCAGCTCGGCAGCAAGGAGATGGTGCGGGGCATGCAGCACGTCGACCACGTGGAGCAGTTCTGCGACACCTGCGTCCTCACTAAGCTGCGGCGGCTCCCCTTCCCTCGCCAGGCGAGCTTCTGCGCCAAGGAGAAGCTGGAGCTCGTACACAGTGACCTCTGTGGCCCCGTGACACCGGCTACACCTGGAGGCCGGCGCTACTTCCTCCTCCTCGTCGACGACGTGTCCCGCTACATGTGGGCTGTTCTGCTCGACGTCAAGGCAGCTGCGGCGGACGCCATCAAGCGCCTTCAAGCTGCTGCGGAGGCGGAGTGCGGCCGCAAGCTTCAGTTCCTACGCACGGACAACGGCGGTGAGTTCACGGCGGCCGAGTTCGCGGCGTACTGCGCCGACGAGGGGATCCATCGTCACTTCTCCGCGCCGTACACCCCGCAGCAGAACGGCGTCGTCGAGCGTCGCAACCAGATGGTGGTTGCCACCGCCCGCGCCCTCCTCAAGCAAAGAGGGATGCCGGTATTCTACTGGGGTGAGGCGGTGATGACTGCCGTCCACTTGCTCAACCGCTCCCCCACCAAGGTCCTCGACGGCAAGATGCCATACGAGGCCTGGCACGGGCGCAAGCCCGCGGTGAGCCACCTCCGTGTCTTGGTGCACGCCTTCGTCAAGGAGCTCAACCACGTCGGCAAACTCGGCGACCGCGAGCACGCCGGTCTTCGCCGGCTACGCGGAGGGCGCCAAGGCCTACCGCGTCCTCGACCTGCGACACGGCGCGCGCGCGCATCACGCGTGGCGTCGTGTTCGACGGCGGCGGGGGCGTGGGGCAAGATGGTGGATGACGGCTCGACTCCGACGACCAGCGATTTCGTCGTCGACTACGTCCACTTCGAGGAGGCGGGGGGGGCCAGCAGCTCGTCTTCACCGAGCTCGCCTACCCCACCACCTCCGGCGAGTCCTTCACAACCGCCACCACCAGCTCCGGCAAGTCCACAGGCTCCGACGAGTCCACCACCAGCACCGCCGGCCACGCCTCGCTCTCCTACACCGGCGCCTACTCCCTCAGGCTTGGCACCGGCAGCCTCAGCCCACGACGAGCAGCGCACGGTGGAGTTTGCCACTCCGCTGTCCAACGACGAGGATCGCATCGACGCCTACCACGGCGGCGAGCCTCTGCGCTACCGTACCGTGGACGACCTCCTCGGCGAGCAGCGGTCCTCGAATCGCGCGCGCGACCGAGTGGAGCTGCACCTCGCCGCGGGGCGGCGGCGAGCCTCGTTCCTTCGCCGAGGTGGAGAGAGACGCGGCATGGCGTGCCGCGATGCAGGAGGAGATGGATGCCGTCGAGCGAAACAAGACATGGGAGCTGGCCGATCTTCCAGCCGGCCATCACGCCATCTCTCTCAAGTGGGTCTTCAAGCCCAAGAAAGACGAGGCTGGAGAGGTGATCAAGCACAAGGCGCGTCTCATGGCACGTGGCTTCGTTCAGCAGGAGGGAGTCGACTTCGACAATGCCTTCGCGCCTGTTGCACGGATGGAGTCCGTGCGTCTCCTCCTTGCCCTCGCAGCCCAGGAGGGCTGGTGCGTCCATCACATGGACGTCAAGTCTGCTTTCCTCAACGACGACTTGAAGGAGGAGGTCTACGTCCGCCAGCCGCCGGGATTCATCATCCCTGGCAAGGAGAGCAAGGTCCTCCGCCTGCGCAAGGCCCTCTATGGCTTGCGGCAGGCACCGCGAGCTTGGAACGCCAAGCTGGACTCCACCCTCAAGCAAATGGGATTTCAGCAGAGCACTCACGAGGCCGCGGTCTACCGGCGGGGCAAGGGAGGCAATGCCCTGCTGATAGGCGTCTACGTCGACGACCTTGTGATCACCGGTACCAAGGAAGAGGAGATCGAGGCATTCAAGGCGGAGATGAAGGCCACCTTCCAGATGAGCGACCTCGGGCCCCTCTCCTTCTACCTCGGGATCGAGGTCCACCAGGACAGCTCCGGCATCTCTCTTCGCCAGACTGCCTACGCCAAGCGCATCGTAGAACTGGGCGGCCTCACCGACTGCAACCCAGCCCACACTCCTATGGAGGAGAGGCTGAAGCTGAGTCGTGAGAGTACGGCGGAGGAGGTGGACGCGACGCAGTACCGGCGTATTGTGGGCAGCCTTCGCTACCTTGTCCACACGCGACCGGACTTGGCGTTCGCCGTCGGCTACGTCAGCCGGTTCATGCAGCGACCGACGACGGAGCACCAGCAGGCCGTGAAAAGGATCCTCCGCTACGTCGCGGGCACCTCCGACTACGGCTTGCACTACCCAAGGTGCCCCGGCGCGGCGCACTTCATCGGGTACAGCGACAGCGACCACGCCGGCGACATCGACACGAGCAAGAGCACCAGCGGGATGCTGTACTTCCTCGGCAAATGTCCGATCAGCTGGCAGTCGGTCAAGCAGCAGGTGGTGGCTTTGTCTAGCTGCGAGGCAGAGTACATTGCAGCCACTACCGCTTCTACTCAGGCTCTGTGGCTGGCTCGGCTGCTTGGCGATCTCCTTGGCAGAGACGCGGAGGCAGTGGAGCTCAGGGTGGACAGCAAGTCCGCCTTGGCCTTGGCGAAGAACCCTGTCTTCCATGAGCGCAGCAAGCACATCCGGGTGAGGTATCACTTCATCAGAAGCTGCCTGGATGAAGGGAGTGTCCGGGCCAACTACATCAACACCCAAGACCAGCTCGCCGACTTCCTGACCAAGTCTCTTGGGCGGATCAAGTTCCAGGAGCTTCGCGCCAAGATCGGGATGGCTCAGATTCTCCACAAGGAGACACACAAGATTTAGGGGGAGAGTGATGGATAAGTCTTTGTGTTGCTTTTTTGCTTTTGCAGCATCTTAGGACAAGCATATTAGGACAAGCATCGTAGGACAGCATCTTGACTAGTCTTTAGGACAGCATCTTAGGACAAGCATCTTAGGACAGCATCTTGACTAGCATCTAGGACAGCATCTTAGACTAGCATCTTAGCATATGCTTAGCTGGTTAATAGCCTATAAATTTGTATCCCCAACCCCTCAGGTTGGCTTGGCATTGTGTGAGAAATAATCCTAGAAAATCGCCCCATCTCCAAGTGTCATCCTCTCGATGAGAGTAAGGATTTTGCTATCACCAAGAGCAAGAATCGAGCAACTAACACTTGCATCTGTGCTTCCAAACACGAGCATCTTGAAAAGGTAGCTGAACTCCTCCTGTGACAAACTGTTTAGGTGAACTGGTGTCGTCGTTCCCAGCCTCGCAACATCCTGAAGCCTGCTTCCGACTATCACTTTGCTTCCACTTCCAACCATGCGTGTTAGAGATGAGTAGAACTTTACCCAATCCTCGTCATCCACATCGGAGGCAAGTTCCACAATTACTAGTATCTTGTCATCACGGAATTGTGCTTGCTGGTCGATGGTACATATGCCGTCTCCATTGATGTACAAAAATGAAGAAAAGTGGGACCGAACCCGTTCATCGTTACACACATGGCTGATCAAAGTTCTCTTACCAACTTTATAACTGCCGATGATTGGAAGCACCATTGGAGCACAAGGGTGGCTAGGATTTTGCAATAAGATGTTGATGATTTGCTGCTTTTCAACATGACGACCGAACATGAAATTGTCAGTGTAAAGATAAGTGTCATAGGGCCTACGACACACGCGCTCGAATCCCCCCAAGAGTATGACGAACTCACTCATACCAGAAACTACAGCTTCTAATTTGTCAAGTGCACTTTGTAAATCCTGACTTAAAACAATACCTCTTGTCGCACCAGAGATTGCACGCAAACGTTTCATAGGAGATGAAATGGTCGATAAGGTAGAAGCAGTGCTGCTGCTCCCCTCCTCTTCTTCGACGCTCCCCGGAAGGAATCTGTACTTGGCAGTATCCAGCATATTGTACCCTTGATACATGCTCTCTGCAATCAGCTTGAGTTGCATAAGCATCGTACTGTTGGTGATGTATCGCCCGTCCGCTTCCTCGACGACTGCACGAATTCGCAGTAGCAGTTGCTGCAACCTTTCTAACTTGTCATCTGTACCTGTCATGTCTTTGTACTTCCTTGTCAGGAAGGAGATGCATCGGCTAATTAGCTCACCGGCAATGGCAGATATCGCTGCCTCCATCTTGCTTGAGCTATATGTTTGTGTAGATATCTAGACTGCTAGAGAGAGAGAGAGTATGCTCCAAAGCCTTGCTTCCAGCCTCATCTATACCTGTTTTTCCATCTTGCTATATGTTCTTGTTTGTGTATATATGTGTTGATAGCTAGACTGCTAGAGGGAGAGTACGCTCCAATGCCTTGCTCGCAGCCTCTTCTACCTGTTTTCGGTAGAAACAGTAATTTGGCAACGAGTGAAAAAGCAAGACCAACGTCACTGTTGATCGATACAATATAGTTAGCCACTGCCTCAACGGCAGATGGCATCGGAAGAGTTGTCGGGCGATCGAGATGGTCGCCGTTGCCCGCTAATCAAAACTTCTTGAACACGACCATGGCCCGATAACCATGGTCTCCCTGCCGATCAGAAAATCCAACTACTAATTTTCATTTATTTTTTTCCCTAATTTCATATTTATGTTGCAGTTTGTATACAAATACAACTGCTAATTTATTTTTTTATTCCGAGTTTTAGTTGCATGTTGGAATTCATATAAAAATCCAACAGCTGGTTATTATTTAATTTTTATTCTGAATTTTAGATATTTAAAGATTTCACTTTGAAGTTTGTGTGGAAATGGCATTTATTTTTTATTCCGAATTTTAGTTAGTTTTTGTCGTACATGATATAGACTCTTTGTTTTAATGTAAGTCGTTATAAGTCAGGTTCACCGTATGGATGACTAGATCTTTTTTGATTAACGTGTCAATTTTTTTAGAGTGCCTAGTTAGTACAGGTATAGATTAGGTTCCAAATGATTGAATAAACGCTCATATCGCTCTTCGAATACTTGTTATGCAATACGATCAGGTATAGTTAATACGATTTTTGTAGTGTCACTCGTAGAGCCCCGGAGCCAAATTTGCCTTCATATTCAATAAGTATTTCCCAAAGCGCAATCTAGCTCTGGGTTATTGTGGTGTTACACCAAGTTACGCAAGGCATTGGCATATACTCCGATCATTGCTGTAACTCTCCAATCATTGGTTGTGGTGTTACACTGGCATAAACTACGATCGTTGCTGTCATTAATATTCAACTAATCTAGGTGCGGAAAGTTAGGTAATGAGGACGACATGCAAGACACCTCAGGCAGACGGCAATCTTGACGATTCTGCATGTGCCAAGTACGACCGGGAGTCGGTGTTGCTTGACGAAGGCCTTCACGTACGTATACGTCACGTATACGATACTTGACGATTTTGAGTGCCCTTAGCTACTCACAATTATTGCATGAAGCTGTCACTTATCCGTACTTGTCTTCATATTAGTGTCGATGTTGAAATTGCTCCTGGTCTGTTTATCTCTGTCATCAATACGAGACCTTGCTTGGATGTGGAGACCGTCGAGTATGTGAGTGGAGTAGAAGCACAAAAATGATTAAGTGTATTCAATACAAGTATCTAGGGTTACCAATGGCCTCTCCAACTCCTATTACATGGGGTCCTATTTATAGATAGAGAAAGAAAGGTGAGTAAAGTTACAAGTTTACCCTCAGGGACAATCTTACTCCCAGGAGTATCTATGTCATTCATCTGGCGTGGGCCTTCCATGTCCGGTACTCTATTGTCGGTCCTATGCAACTCGTCTAGAGTTGGTCCTGGACCCCTTCGGGGTTGGGCTTGCGCACCTCACTCAGGGTTAGTCCCGGACCTCTCTGGGACAGGTCTTGTACACCTTGTCCGGGGTTGGCCCCGGACCTCACCGTGGTTGGACTTGCCAACCTCACCAAAGTTGATTTATGTGCTTAACTCAAGGTAGACCTTCTAATGAATGATGTTGCCCCGAGGTGGTCAGGGGCCTAAGGTGGCACATATACTCTCTTCCAATAGTAGCCCCTTGCCAATTCGTGTGGTCATCACTCGCCCGCCCAAGACGGTCCACCGACTTAAAAAGGGGTCGGCGTGCGATCTTGGGCTAACGATCCTTTCGATATCCTGTAACGGGATGACAGTTTTTAATATACCTTAGCACTAGAGCGGGCTCGAGGTAGCAGCTCGTCACCTGTTGTCCACTGGGTGCGGGTTTAGTCTCATGATGTCGGGTCGCCAAGGTGGATATGAGCCCCCTGGCGAGGGCACGCCTTCTCCAACAGATATGCTACAGATCCTGCCCTTGATGTAGCACGAACTAGGTCTACGGATGGCATGGACTTTGAGAAATGTCGCTTCAAGGTCACCTCAAGTTACTATTTCGAGGACTGGGTGCATGGTTCACCATGAACCGAAGTGAAACCATGGAGTTGGTGGGCGGGTGGAGTTGGTCCATGGTGGACCACCCTCAACATATAAATATATGGTCGTTCGACGCTCCACGCTCGGCCATCCTTGGCTCCGCTTTGTGCTTGGCCTCAGGCTTAGCCCTAGGTTCTCTCGGACCTGCTCCGTGCTAGGCCTCCCAAACCGTGTCCACCACTCGACTTGATCGTTTGACTGCCCAAACCTTGTCTGCCACCAGACTTGACCGTTCGGCTGCCTGCACTGGCCCCCGGAGCCATGACCACAAAAAGGGGGGCAGTGCCCGCCAGCTCCTATGGCCAAAAGGGCAGGGCCTCCACTTCTCAGAAGGATGCCACGAAGACAAAGGTAGCAGGCAAGGGGGTGGAGACTAGGGAAAACTATTTCGGAGTGAAAAAAAGTTTAAAAGGAGTGAAATGGACGAAATTTCAGAATTTCGTCCGAAATCTTCAAACAGCGTTTTAACTCTGTGCTGGATTTTGGGCGAACACAGAACTAAAACAAAACAAAATATGAACGAAAAATGAACAAAAATTGAAGAAATCTGGACGAAATATGAACAAAATTTATTTCCCTTGCACATGAACTGTCAACACACTACAGAAGAGCAACAAAATTACCATATGCAGCAATTATGCATATATCACTAAACGATTCAAGAGATTATCTCTAGAAAAGGACAATATGCAATCAGTATAAATACACTGTCATGTGATAGAAACCTCACCTGCTTCTTTTTTCCTACCTTTGTCTTGTGTTCCTATTTGTTTCTTGCAATTGACGATAGTTTCACCGGCTTCCTTGATAATATGCTGAACTTCCAAACCAATAAACCAAGAAATATTAATGGGCGTCGTTAGAATATTTGTAACCAAATGGTTCTTTCTATTAACATTTATAAACATACTGGTTGACTGAGATGTAGGTCGCAAGATCTTATGAAATGGCGTATATCTAAATTTACAAATATGTCTCATGGTACTTTACCAAGTACATCTTTTGAGATTAACATTTATTAACATACATTTAGGTATACTGGTTGGCGTATATCTTTTGAGATGCCCCTTTACATACTGGTTGACCAAGTATTTACTCCCTTCCTCCCCAAATTTCCAATATTCAGGTTCATGGTACTTCACATTCCTATATAAAGGAGCATGTTCAGGATTGCATTTGTTAATAATTAACAAAAACGCAAAATTTATATCTAACTAATTTCTAGGCATAGTAACATTACTTGTGTGAGAGAGAACTGCACCCGACTTCATGCATCCAATATAGGTTCTTGGTTTTGATCTATGTCGGGCTAGGGTTGATGCAAGCATTGTTGTTTGTGTAGAAATAGAAGAGTAAGTAGCAAAAACTTATAAAGTTTCATTAGAATGCTGTTACTCGTTACTCTAAAGAGAAATACTATGCACCTAAATTTACATGCAAATTGTCATCAACCTTGACATAGAAGTCAGAATCCCAAATACTAACAGCTGTGGAGAAGAATGTTTTTGTTTTTGCCGAGAGTTCATGATACCCTTCAACATGGTCCTGGATGAAATGGACACAATGAGGCAAAACACTAAAGAGCTAGTGCCTGTGAAACATCAGTTAATGTAACCAAAATCCTTGATTTCTATGTAATACCAATCTAAGGAAGTCGTGGTGCTGGGCATCCTCTGTGCCTATAGCTTTATCCAATATACTATTCCATGTAGCACTGTGTAACAGCAAAACTTTTGAGTCTTCATTGAAGTCTCGAGACAAACAAAATGAGAACATAGTAGGTTCTAGACAAACAAGGAAAGTGAGCTACATCAAACTTAAGCAATAAAATTAGGTATCCGCGCAATGAATCCTGTTAAAACCAGGGTAGATTAGACAAAGTAAGAAAACAAATCCTTGGCCCTTGGGATGAATAAGATGATGCTACACGAATTTTTGTATTGTAAATTTGTGCTTTCAGCAGCCTTGCCCTGCAGCAATCCTGCACCACCCCAGGATTTTTGACATGCCATATCACTACCTCTTTTTTGCGAAGAAAGGAGAGATTGTAATCAGAAGAAGGGAAGGTATTGCATTCTTCACAGACAAGATGTGACACAAAATCACATTAATAGCTCAGGCAAACAGCACTATGTACTACCTTATAGCATAATGGACCAATTCATGAGCTGCCCTGTTCTGATCACTCTGAACTTGATCTAGCCATCAATTTTTTTCTTAAATCTAATTTCTGTGAAGAGAGAATAAAACATCACAGTGACAAGCAGTAGTACACAATACATCTTTTACCTGTGCCCTATGGTGGATCGGGCTACTATGCCCTTTTGTTCTTCTAATTGATTCAGCCTTTCACCTAAGTAACAGCAGGGGTAGAGTTTAGAGTATATATCAGTGGTGTGCCAAATGCTTTTAGTAGATGAATTTGTTGACCTGGAACATAACAAGAATGAAAGCTAATTGTTCATGGTTATTAAGGTACACTACTACAGAAATCATCATCACAGACGGTTCAAAAACGTCATCACAGACGGTTTTCCGAACCGTCTGAATTTATGGGTCAGTGATAATCGAAGGTTATCACAGACGGTTTGTGAGCCGTCTGTGATAAATACAATACAGATGGTTTGTAACTAGAATCGTATGTAAAAAACACTATCACAGACAGTTCTACATATAGAACCGTCTGTGATGTGTGTCACAGAAGGTTCTACATATAGAACCGTCTGTGATGCTAACAAGGTTTTACATATAAAACCGTCTGTGATATGTGTCACAAACGGTTCTACATATAGAACCGTCTGTGATGGAAAAGTATCACAGACGATTCTACATATAGAATCGTCTGTGATGGCAAAGTATCACAGACAGTTTTTAGTTAAAAACCGTATGTGATTATAGATATTACAGACGGTTTTTACTTAAAAACCATATGTGATATTCTTTTTAACCCCTAAAATTTTTTCTGTTTATTTCCTAACCTCAGGAAATGCTAGCCATGCACTCTAAAACAAGTAGATCAACATGTACATGTATACATCTAATTCACATCTCAATTTATTTTACAAACATAAAATATTCAATTCACATGTCAATTCATTTCACAAATATAAAACATCCATTTCGCAAATTAATTAATTGATATGAAATAAAATATCTATTAACAAATATACAATTACAAAAGATGTACATTGCATTTGCACTTAGAAGGTAACATTGTATTTTTTATTGCTCTATCACTTCGGAATCGAGGTCTCGCGAAAAGAACAGATCTATAATCAACGAACTTGTCAGGCTGTACAAGTAATACTTGGATAGTGATTGCCATCCAAGTATTGCTTGTGCAGCCTAACAAGTTCGTTGATTATGAATCTGTTCCTTTCGCGAGACCTCGATCCAGAGTGATAGAGCAATAAATCATCATTCTACATTGCAAAACTCTCCATCTAATTTTATGACTCCAGACACCAAAAAGTATGAGCACTCTCCTCAAATTTGTGCAAGTTTGGGTTGTTGCAACGCAGTTGTAAGGATGGGCGTAGCCTGTCGATAGGAATATCAATGTGCACACATATATAATTTGATAAGTATGAAATAATTATAGGAAGATTGACAAATCTTAGGATTGGTGATCTTCGTGGAATCAAGTAGTAGTCTCATATGGTGGCAAACGTAGAATTCACACGTGTTGCCCGGCGGCTGCTGGTGGCACTGCAAAAAATAGAATGTGTTAATTCAAGAGGCATTACTACCAACTGTTGCATAGGATTAATTAATGTGTACTACCGAATACCGCAAATTTTTGAACATGTTTCATGTCGTTGGCCCGTTCCGTCGAGCCACATGCCATTGCAATGTATCTGGCGAACGACCTATGTGTCGAGACCCGAATATGCAAATCCGAACTCTCTGTGTATACTGCACTAGTCCAGGATCACGCTAGTACACACAGTTAAACATAGATGACAAAACAACCATATATATGCTAAAATAAAGAGAAACTCAAATATCAATGAATAACAAAGGTATGACCATATGGTCAAGTTTACAATTAATCTAGCCGAAAGGGCTTTAAATCTATCAGCGGAAAATCCAAAACAAAATGTAGTAGCCAATCGACATGCCCACAGGCTATCGAGTGGAGAACAAAGTCTTAATCCGTGAAGTCGCTGAAGTACTCTCCTTTTGGTACCTCCTGCTGGTAATACTCCTCCTCCTCCTCCTCAACTAAGCAACATGGGCATAAAGCCGTGAGTATATTGGTACTCAGCAAGTCGTTTGTAACAAAATGAATGTAATATAGTATGCAAGGCTTACCAATGGAGGGCTGAAAGGTTAATTTATATAAAATGACATTTTAAGATAAATATGAATAATAGATTGAAAGCGAAATTTAATGAAAACAATAATTAATAAGTAATCAACAGAATTGAAAATAACCACTTGTGAACCTTCCATCCACAAGCTAAACTAACAATGAACTACCTGTTCGCTTTCCAACCATAAACCACAAGTTTTCATGGGACACGGCTATTCGAATAGTTTTACACTCTGTAGAGGTTGCACAACTGTACTCACACGATGTGATTAGCCTTGCATGAAGGAAATCACAACAAGACCTTTACAAAGTTCAATTCCAACCCAATCCCGTCCGCTAGGGTTTCGCATCACACCCCCCTTGCACCACATGGAAATCAGCAACCATGTTCATCACAATGGCGAGATTGAAGTTAAAATATTCCAAATTAATCAGCTAGGTCTATCCCATACTAGACATGTGGTTTGCACGATAAAGCTCAGATCAATGGCGCACAAAGTTAAGTCCTTAATGATACTCGCGCGAGTCTACCATATCACACGAAGTGTATCCACACTTCTCCCTTTACTGCACGATCACTCGCCCAAGTGAAAATCAAGTTTGTATAACCACGTCAATGACACATCAGTGTCATGGCACAAATTTTATAGCTGTGGCATCAACTACGGTTCTATATCTTATTAAGTCAAATTAATTATTCACATGCGATGATAAACCCTTTTCGTCAGGATAAGCAAAACTAAGAAATCTAATCGTACCACCCATGTGACATCTAACATAGTGTCACTATTAAATTTTCCAACCTATGGTGATAGTGACATCATAGCATTCAAAATTATCAAGGGGAAGAATAACCAATTGCCGTGTAACTACCAAGTACAACGGTTTGTATTAAAATAGCGATGTAAGATAAAGTAAAAAAATCAAATAATAGATTGCAAACTGGGTTCAACATGATCAAAGGTTATGACTTTCCTTGGTTATGCTCAGCGAGGTACTCGGGGTCTTCTAGCGTCGCTCTTGCTCCTCCGGAATTGGGATCTAACGAGAGAGAAAGCGGTCAAAACAAAAAAAACACATCAAATAAAATTTAAATGAACACCAAAAACCTTGAAACTAGAACCAACAAATACAGCTCGATTTTAGATAAATTTAGGAAAAAGAACAGGGTCAATCTGAGCTAGGACGGAGGAGAACGGGTTCTCGAAAAATTAATTCTAAAGAAAATACTGAAAATTCAAAAAAGTTACTGTGTTGTGGACTCGGTGCACGGAAAAATGGGTTCACGGTGGACTCGGTCCATAGAACAATGTGCGGGGTTGTTGATGTGGTAGGTTGCGATGATGACACGTGGCACGGCAGACGTGGCACTGGGTCGGGTTTTTCTAACGTGGCATGGCCACGTGGCGCTGACGTGGCATCTAGGGCTGATGTGGCTGATGAGGTAGCGGCTGACTCAGCTAGGGTTGACTCGGTAGGGAGGCAATGACCTGGATGCAGATGATCGGGCAGCTGCGAACCGACAACGATCGGACTGCCCGACAATCAATGTTAGTGAAGATGGGGAACGTTCGAACTGTCCGACGATGGAGAAGATCGGACGGTCCAACGTGGATCGGGTGGCTACGGTGGCAGGGACGTTCGGACTGTCCAATGGTGATGACAATCGGACATTCCAACGCTGATCGGACGGCTGCAATGGCGGGGACGTTCGGACTGTCTGATGGTGATGACGATTGGACGGTCCAACGCCGATCGGACGGCTGCGGTGGCGGGGACGTTCGGACTGTCCGATGGTGATGACGATCGGATGGTCCAACGCTGATCGAACGACGGCGGTGGCGGGGACGTTTGGACCATCCGAACTGAGCGGCGCATCTCAATCGTTGGACAAGATCGGGCTGACGGATGGCCGACATGTGGCGGCGCTACGCACGAAGCGTCATGGGAGTGCAGACACAGGTAAGGCGACTGTTCAGCGATGGCGGCGTGGGCACGAGAGTGCGGCGAAGGGTCCGGGTCGACGGCAGCTTTCCGGCGACGGCGACGACAGGGTGGGGATGGTGCACATCTACGGCGGCGGTGCTCCGAGAGAGGCGGTGGCGCTCCGAGAGAGGCGGCGGCGAAGACGATGGCACGAGGCGGGTTTGGCGAGAACGGCGGCGGCACTCGGTGGGAGGTGAAGGCAGGCGGCGGCGCTTTTAAAGCACGCACACCGAGGATGTTCGGCTTGGGCACAGCACGCGGCAGAGTCCGGCTCGGAGACGGCGGGCACACTCGCGACACGTAGACGTCCTGGATGCGACGTGTGGGGATCGGGCGACGGAGATGCGGTGAGCGGGAGCGGGGGCATGGCGAAGGGAGATGGGCCGAGGGGATTCGGCCCAAAAGGCTTTTAGGATTTTCCCTGAGTTCTTATTTTTCAGAAATTCAAATAAGTAAAGGAGCTCCAGAAAGTAGCAAATAAATCCCAAAAATTCACCCAAAATTCTAGAAAATTCTTTATGACACAAGGAACTCAAATAAAATATTTTCAGCTTATGTTGATGTTTAATTTAATCATATTAAATCATTTTAATTTCTCAAAATTCAAATTAAGCTTGATTAATTTCTAGGAAAATCCAATAATTCATTTTTGAAATAAAAGCTTCAAAAACTTCAGAAAAACAAGATGTTATAAACCTTACCCCCTTAAACGAGATCCGGCCTTACTAAGAGAATAGATTTGGAAACTCGGCTTTGAGGTCCTCCTCGCGCTCCTAGGTGGCTTCCTCCTCTAAATGGTTGCTCCACTGAACTTTGCAAAAATGGACAACTTTATTCTGGGTGACTCGCTCTGACACTTCCAAAATTCTGATCGGGTGCTCTTTATAGGACAGATCCTCCTAAAGATCAACAGTCTCAATTGGCACAACTTCCTCTGGCACTCTCAAACACTTCTTCAGCTAGGACACATGGAAGACGTCATGTAACCCACTGAAGGACGCAGTTAGCTCCAACTAATATGCAACCTCTCCCCTGTGTTTCAAAATCCTGAACGGTCCAACATATCTCGGCGCTAGCTTTCCCTTTAACTGAAATCTCTTCACACCTTTGAAGGGAGTGATCCTGAGATACACAAAATCATCTAGCTCAAAGCTTAGCTCTCGACGTTGGGTATCTGCATATTCTTCCAATTGAGAGGGGTCCTGAATCAATTGACAGAAGAATTTGTGCAGTTTTAAATCTTTCCTGAATCAAATGGACCTTGTCCTCAGCTTCTTTTAAACAATCTGGACCAAAAACCTATCCTTCCTCTATCTCTTTCCAATTGAGAGGGGTCCTGCATATTCTTCCATACAGTGCCTCAAACAGTGACATCTGCAAATGTCGAGACCCGAATATGCAAATTCGGTCTCTCTGTGTAAACTGCACTAGTCCAGGATCACGCTAGTGCACACAGTCAAACATAGATGTCATCACAGTCATACACACGACAATAATAAAGGAAAACTCGAATATTGGTAAAATATCAAAGGTACGACCTTATGGCCAAGCTTACAATATCTCTAGCCGGAAGGGCTTAACAAAATAGCAGCGGAAATCCAAAATAAAGCGTAGCGACCAATCGACAAGCCACAGGCTATCGAGTGGAGAACGAAGCCTAATCCGTGAAGTCGTTGTAGTACTCTCCTTCTGGAACCTCCTGCTGATAGTACTCCTCTCCCTCAACTGAGCAACATAGGCGTAAAGCCGTGAGTACAATGGTACTCAGCAAGTCGTTTGTAACAATGAATGCAATATAATATGCAAGGTTTACCAATGGAAGGCTGAAAGGTTAATTTGCATAAAGGCATTTCTCGATGAAATATAATAAATAACTTGAAAGCGAAAGTTAACTAAAAACAGTAATAATGAATAATCAAAGGAATAAACATGAACCACTTGTAAACACCAATTCACAAGTTAAACCAGCAGTGAACTACCTGTCCACTCTCAACATAAACCACCAAGTTATAAGTGAGCGCGCGAGCGCGCGGCCGAGGCGAGGAAGCGGCGCGGGCTCTCGCGACGCGGGTGACTCGGCGGCGAGGACGGCGCGGAGGGCTCACCGGCGGGGTTCGGCGTTGGCTGCTGCTCCGGCGACCTCGGGCGACGGCGGAGACGCGGCACGGGCGGCGGCGGGCAACTCCGGTGGCGGTGCGGGCGCGAGGACGGGCGAGGAGCGGCGGCGGCGGGGCTCAGGTGTCGGCATGCGAACCGAGGACGAACGGTGGGTTTTATCACGTGAACCGAGGCGTCCAATCTGGATACGACGACGGTCGCAACGCGGACGGATTAGACGGCTAGGATGCGGCCACGTGGCAAGATCGGACGGGCGAGCGCGGTTAGGGTTTGATCACGCGGGCGGGAACGGACGGCGGAGATCGCGCGGGCGCGCGATCGGGCGGCTGAGGGCGCGGAGGGGCGCGGGCGGTGCGGGCACTGCTGGTCTTTGCCGCTGCGTCAGCCAGCGATGATCTGACGCGTGGCGGGCTGCGGATCGAGGCGGCGCGCGCGAGCGCGGAAGCGAGAGTCTGGCGCGGCAGGAGCGCGGGATGGGCGACGCGGGGAGGAGAGAGGGAGATCGGGCGGCGGGGGTTTATTATTTTTCTTTTCTTTCTCCAAAAATTCAAATAAACTTCTAAAAGCTCTAGAAAATAGCATATAAATCCCAAAAACTCACCAAAAATACCAGAAAATTCCTTGAGACCTGAAGAACACAAATAAAATATTTTCAACTTATGTTAATGTTTATTTTAATCATATTAAATCTTTAAAAATTCTAAAAATTCATTTGAAGCTTGAATTAAATTCAGAAAATTCCAGAAAATTCATTTTTAAATTCCAGGCTTTAAAAATCTCAGAAAAACTGGATGTTACAAAACTTACCCCCTTAAACGAGATCTCGACCCCGAGATCTGGGCCAACTAAGAGAATAGGTTCGGGAACTCCGCTCTGAGGTCCTCCTCGTGCTCCCAGGTGGCTTCCTCCTCGAAATGGTTGCTCCACTGGACTTTGCAAAAACGGACCACTTTATTCCGGGGTGACTCGCTCTGACACTTCCAAGATTTTGACCGGATGCTCTTTGTACGATAGATCCTCCTGCAGGTCAACGGCCTCGACTGGCACAACCTCCTCTGGTACACGCAAGCACTTCTTCAGCTGGGACACATGGAAAACGTCATGTACCCCACTGAAGGACGCAGGTAGCTGAAACGGACCAACATATCTCGGTGCAAGCTTCCCTTTTAGCTGAAACCTCTTCACACTCTTGAATGGTGTGATCCTGAGATACACAAAATCATCTGGCTCAAAACTCGGCTCGGCGTCGGTATACGCATAGCTTTTACATGCGCACAGGCGATTTTCAACCTTTCCTGTATCAAGTGGACCTTATCCTCAGCTTCTTTCAAACAGTCTAGACCAAAAACCTGACCTTCCCCCGTCTCTTTCCAATTGAGAGGGGTCCTGCATTTCCTGTCATACAATGCCTCAAACGGTGACATCTGCAAACTGGCCTGATAACTGTTGTTGTACGAGAACTCTGCAAAAGGCAAACAACTGTCCCACTTGGAACCATGATCAAGCACACAGGCTCTCAACATGTCCTCCAAAATCTGATTTACTCGCTCTGTCTGACCATCTGTCTGGGGGTGATACGCTGTACTGAAATTCAGGTGAGTTCCCATAGCCTTATGGAAACTACCCCAAAAACGGGAGGTGAACTGCGATCCACGATCTGACACAATCTTCTTGGGCACACCATGCAAGCGACAACCACGGACATATATAGCTCGCCAATCTGTCCACCAGAGGTTGTTTTAACTGGAATGAAATGAGCAACCTTGGTCAATCGGTCCGCAATGACCCAAATCGAATCATAGCCCTCTTTGGTCTTAGGCAGACCGACTATAAAGTCCATACCAATTTCTTCCCACTTCCACTCGGGAACTTTCAATGGTTGTAGCAAACCTGCAGGTCTCTGATGCTCTGCCTTTACTCTCTGACAAACATCACAAAGGGCTACATACTCAGCGATCTCACGCTTCATGCTTGGCCACCAATATTTATCCTTAATGTCCTGGTACATCTTGGTACTGCCTGGATGAATCGAATACAACGACTCATGAGCCTCTTTTAACAACACATCCTTTAGCTCTTGCCTACTGGGCACACACAAACGCTGCTTGAACCACAAGGTTCCCTGGTCATCCACTGAAAATCCTAACTCTTTACCTTCACTTAAGTTCTTTCTGATCCGCTGAAATGCCTCATCATCTGACTGAGCCTGACGAATCTGACCATCCAAAATAGGCTGCATCTCCATAGCTGCCAAAAATCCTGGCTCAACCAACTCAAGGCTAAGCTTCTGAAATTCCTCATGCAAAGCTGGCTGACTCTCTCGAACCATCACCGAATTGCAGTATACCTTTCTGCTCAAGGCATCTGCAACAATATTAGCTTTCCCAGGATGATAATGTATGCCTACATTATAATCCTTTATCAGCTCTAACCACCTCCTCTTCCTGAGGTTAAGCTCGGACTGGGTGAAGATGTATTTCAAACTCTTATGATCCGTATAAACCTCACATCTGTTACCCATCAGATAGTGACGCCAAATCTTTAAAGCGTGCACCACGGCTGCTAACTCCAAATCATGAGTAGGGTAGTTCTCCACATGCGGTCTCAACTGGCGTGAGGCATAGGCTACCACTCTCTTGTCTTGCATCAAGACACAACCCAAACCTTTGCGAGAGGCATCGCAAAATATCTCAAAATCCTTATTAATATTAGGCAACACAAGCACTGGGGCTGTGGTCAAACTCTCCTTAAGTTTCTGAAAACTTTTCTCGCACTCTGGCGTCCAGGTGAATTTCTTTTCCTTCTTGAGCAACTGCGTGAGGGGTCTGGCCACACTGGAAAAACCCTCAATAAAACGACGGTAGTATCCTGCCATACCCAGAAAACTCCTGACCTGGGTAACTGAAGTGGGTGACTGCCAATCCAAAACGTCACTCACCGTCCCTGGGTCAACTGCGACTCCTTCTGCTGTCAACACATGCCCTAGAAAGGCGACTTTCTTCATCCAAAACTCACATTTGCTGAACTTTGCATACAACTGATTATCCCTCAATTTCTGCAATGCTAATCTCAAGTGCTCCTGATGTTCCTCCTCATTCTTGGAATATATCAAAATGTCGTCAATGAACACAACGACAAACTTGTCCAAATATTCCATAAACACCTTATTCATCAAATACATGAAGTATGCTGGAGCGTTAGTCAAACCAAATGACAACACTGTGAACTCGTATAGACCATAACGAGTCGAGAAGGCTATCTTAGGTATGTCGTCCTTTCGAATCCTCATCTGATGATATCCTGACCTCAAATCAATCTTGGAGAAAACTCCTGCTCCCTTAAGCTGATCAAACAGGTCATCAATCCTGGGCAGAGGGTACTTATTCTTGACGGTGACCTCATTAAGTGCTCTGTAGTCCACACACATACGCTGACTACCATCCTTCTTCTTGACGAACAACACTGGTGCTCTCCACGGGGATGAACTCGGTCTGATGTAACCCTTATCCAAAAGCTCCTGAATTTGCTTCTTCAACTCTGCTAAATCATTGGCTGGCATCCGATAGGGTCTCTTGGAAATCGGGGCGGTACCTGGCACAAGCTCAATCAGAAACTCAACCTCCCTCTCTGGTGGCATACCTAGAAGGTCATCTGAAAACACGTCAGGGTACTCCCTGACAACTGGTACATCCTCCAACTGGATCACCTTGCTCTGGCAAATCATAACTGGCTCTGGCTGACACTCACTGGCTGCGAATCGCACCTTAACCCCATCTGAATTGGTTAAGGTCACTGCTCTGCTCCCACAGTCTAACACTGCCTGCTGCTTCTGAAGCCAATCCATTCCCAAGATTACATCTAGGGACTGCATATCCAACAAAATCAGGTCGGCCCTGAACTCAACTCCCTGAATGGTTATCCTAACTCCGGGACAACCTAGGTTGGATCTCAACTCGGATCCGGGGGATTGGATTAAAAGAACAGATCCAAGAGCAACAGTTTTCAATTGTTGCTTTAAAGCATAACTCCGAGAAACAAACAAATGCGAAGCTCCAGAATCAAATAAAACTGTGGCAGGAACTGAATGTACTAGGAACGTACCGATCACAACGTCTGGTGCTGCCTGGGCATCCTCTGCGGTGACGTGGTTCACCTGACCTCTCACCACCGGCGTCCTGCTGGCCTGTCCTGATGCCGGGGGTGCTCCTCGTCCTGCTCCTGGGGTAGGAGTACGACCGGGTGTGGCTCCCAAGTCGAAGCGAACTGGCGTCGGGGCCTGTCTCTGAGGGCACTTGCTAGCATAGTGTCCCACCTCATGACACTTGAAGCAAGTGACGATCTTTCTTTGAGTTACTATTCTTCTCTGCTGTGACCATCGGAACTACCGGACGCAGTCTGGCCCAGCTAGCGCGCGTGTCCGAGCCGGGTCTGAAAGCGGCCGAGGACTTTGCTGCTTCTTTGTGGCACTCGTGCAGGCTGGTAGGAACCAAAACGAGGCCTCTGGGACTGGTGTGACTGTGACCCCTGCTGGATCAACCTCCTCTTGCGAGACTCCTCGAGCTCGCGGCGACTCTCCTCAATGAGAATGGCCTTGTCCACCAACTGCTGAAAACTGGCATAGTCGTTGCCTACGACTTGCACCTTCAAAGCTGGGTTCAAGCCTTTCTTGAACCTCTTACGCGAGCTGCATCTGACGCTACATCCTCCGGCGCGTAGCGAGCCAACTGAGTGAATTTATTGAGATATTCACTCACTGACAGGTTCCTCTGCTGGAACTCCCGGAACTCATCCTTCTTCATCTCGACCACTCCATCCATGACATGAGCAGTATGGAAGGCCTTGGCGAACTCCTTCCAAGTGATGTTGTTCTGGTTCTCATGGGCGGCACAGTAGTTCTCCCACCACTCTGCTGCTGGTCCCTCAAGCTGATGTGCTGCATATAAAACCTTCTCTCTGTGTCGGTGCAGAGCCAAGTTCGTTTCTTCTCAAGCGAACGAACCCAATCGTTAGCCTCCAAAGGCTCGTGAACCGAGAAAACAGCGGTCTCGTCCTCATGAACTCTGCATAGCCGACCGCCGACGAGTCTGCCGTGGTGGTATCGGCTCTGGTGCCGTCATTTGCATCATAGTTTGCATACTCGCATCATGGTGCGCATCATCGAGTGCAGGCCACCAAAATCGGCGAGGCGGGGTCCAAGGTAGGTGGCACCGGCTGCGCGCAAGATCGCTCTCTGGGTCCTGGTTCGCCTGATTGCGGCTGGAGGAGTTCCTGGTATCAACCATCTTGCTCTGAAAAGAAAACAACTGCTAACTGACCAAAGGTAAAAGACGAGAGGGAAAAGCATAGATAAGAGGTAAATGCGTCTAAGGGGGGTTTTGCTTAATGGAAACCTAAACTAAACAAACACTTAGCCAAAAAGACTAACAAAGAAACTGAACAAAAATAAACTCCATTAAAAGTTTGACATGATCGCAATATAATGCTTTTAAGGCAATATTTGCAGCTCACATCACACACAACTGCAAATAAAATCCAACGTGTCTACTCGCACTATCTACTCTGAAGGCTCCCACTCGGGTCCTGACAAATAGGGTACACTGCTATCGTCCTCGAGATCGCCAGTAGACAACCCACGAGTTGCGGATCGGCGGCGCATCTCTCTCTCGATCGGGCTGGGGTGAACCGGCTGAGGTAAGCTCGACGATCTCCGGTGATACGACGTCTCTGCTCCGGGCTCGGCGGTGTAGGCGACGGTAGAGGTACTGGCGACTACGGTCGGGGCTCCTCCCAGATTGGCTCTGGTAGTCTCGGGGTGGCTCCGTACTGCTCCTTGAACTTCCGGACGAGTCTGGCCATATTGATCTTGTATAGCTTGCAAAGTCGACGGATGGCTTTGTGCGCAACTCCTTGTGCTGACATCTCTCCACTGGCACCAGCATTCTTGAAGCTGTGGTGTAGCACCTGCTTGCCGACTCGGGTGGTGAAGTATAGCCTGGAGATGCTCCCGATGCGTTGACCCTTATGCTTCTCATCCTTGGTGAGGTAGACGGGCAATCTCTTCAATCCGAGGCTCCGCAACAGAACACGTAGCAGTTATCTCCATCCTCCTGTCGGGCTGTAAGAAGCTTGGGACATCTAATGCATTTATAAAGGAAAGATCAGTTTATAACTTTAGGAAAACAAATTTTGCAAGAGTTGGGGCGAGAGACAAGAATCCTTAAGAATGAGATAAGAAGATAGAGATATTACTAAATATCAAATTTGGTTGGTTTAATTTAGAAAATAAATTTTTGGGCTACGACCATCCTAACTAGGGCTTCGTCCCACAGTCGATATGGCTCTGATACCATCTCTGTCGAGACCCGAATATGCAAATTCGGTCTCTCTGTGTAAACTGCACTAGTCTAGGATCACGCTAGTGCACACAGTCAAACATAGATGTCATCACAGTCATACACACGACAATAATAAAGGAAAACTCGAATATTGGTAAAATATCAAAGGTACGACCTTATGGCCAAGCTTACAATATCTCTAGCCGGAAGGGCTTAACAAAATAGCAGCGGAAATCCAAAATAAAGCGTAGCGACCAATCGACAAGCCACAGGCTATCGAGTGGAGAACGAAGCCTAATCCATGAAGTCGTCGTAGTACTCTCCTTCTGGAACCTCCTGCTGATAGTACTCCTCTCCCTCAACTGAGCAACATAGGCGTAAAGCCGTGAGTACAATGGTACTCAGCAAGTCGTTTGTAACAATGAATACAATATAATATGCAAGGCATACCAATGGAAGGCTGAAAGGTTAATTTGCATAAAGGCATTTCTCGATGAAATATAATAAATAACTTGAAAGCGAAAGTTAACTAAAAACAGTAATAATGAATAATCAAAGGAATAAACATGAACCACTTGTAAACACCAATTCACAAGTTAAACCAGCAGTGAACTACCTGTCCACTCTCAACATAAACCACCAAGTTATAAGTGAAACACTAACCCTCGTGTGAAATCACCGAGCAGTGTCCATGACCGAGGACGCGGCTATTCGAATAGTTTTACACTCTGCAGAGGTTGCACAACTGTACCCACACGATGTGATTAGCCTCGATCTCAGGAAATCACAACAAGGCCTTTACAATGCTCTATCTCAACACAATCCTGCCCGCTAGGGTTTCGCATCACACCCCCCCTTACGCCACATGGAAATCAGCAACCATGTCCATCACAATAGCAGAATTGAGTTGAAATATTACAAATTATTCAGCCAGGTCCATCCCATAATAGACATGTGGTTTGCACGATTAAGCTCAGATCAATGGCGCACAAAGTTAAGTCCTTAACATTACCTGGGCGAGGCTACCACATCCCCGAAGTGCAACTGCATCTCCCCCTTTACTGCACGATTACTCGCCCGAGTGAAAACCAATTTGTATAACCAATCCAACGTCACACCAATGACGTGGCACAAATTTTAATACACGTGGCACCAACCACAGTTCCATATGTCATTAAGTCAAATTAATAATTTAACATGTGTGATGAGATCAATCGTAGATATAAGCCGGCTAAGCAATCTAATCGTACCAACCCATATGACAAATAATCTAGCATCACTAATAGATTACCCAACCTATGGTGACAATGGCATCATGGTATTCCAAAGTATCAAGGAGGTATAATTTCAATTGGGACGATAACTACCAGTTACAATGGTTGAATAAAAGTAGCGATGCAATGTAATTTCAAACAAAATAATTAAATACTAGATTGTAAAACTGGGTTCAACATGATCAAAGGACACGACTTGCCTTCGTTATGCTCAGCGGGGTACTCCTGGTCTTCGGGCGCGAAACATGCTCCTCCGGAATCCGAATCTAACGAGAGATAAAACGACTGAAAACAAAGAAACACATAAAATGATAAGCAAATGAATTCCAAAATTCACAAAACCAGAACCAACAGCTAGAGCTTGATTTTAGATGAATTTAGAAAAAAGAACGGGGTCAATCGGAGCTAGGACGGAGGAGAACGGGCTCTCAAAAAATTAATTCAGGAAATTCAAAAGGTGCACTGTGCTGTGAACCCGGTCCACGGGATTACCGGTCCACCATGAACCCGGCGCACGGAACAGTACACGCGGAGAGAGGGGCGCTGACGCGGCGGTGGGGCGGTGATGTGGCAGCGGCATATGCTGCCACGTGTCACCAGGCTGACGTGGCAGCCACGTGGCTCGGGGGACGGCTCGAAGCTGACGTGGCGGTGACACGTGGCATGCCACGTCAGCTAGGGCTGACGTGGCGCGGCTGACGCAGCACGGGCGCGGACGCGGGCGGCGGCGGCCGGATCCGACGGTCGCGAGGGCGACACGCGGCGAGATCTGGATCCTTGATCCAGATCTGGGGCGACGGCGGGGATGCGGCGGCGCGGGCGCGGGCAACGGTCGGATCACCGACGCGTGGCGGCTCGCCGTCGCGGCGTTGCGGCGCGCGCGCGCGGCGCGCGCGAGGGCGGGATTGCGGCGGCGGCGACGCGTGGCAGCGCGCAGGGCGGATCGGCGACGCGTGGCGGCGCGCGCGCGCGAGGCGACGCGGCGACTTCAGCGGCGAGGCGGCGCGGAGGCCTCACCGGCGGGTTCGGCGTCGGCCGCTGCTCCGGCGACCTCGGCGGCACGGAGAGGCACGCACGGCGGCGGCGGGCAACTCCGGCGGCGGCGCGGGAGCGAGGACGGGCGAGGAGCAGCGGCGGCGGGGCTCGGGTGTCGGCACGCGAACCGAGGACGAACGGCGGGTTTTATCACGCGAACCGAGGCGTCCAATCCGGATACGGCGACGGTCGCAACGCGGACGGGTTAGACGGCTAGGATGCGGCCACGCGGCAAGATCGGACGGGCGAGCGCGGTTAGGGTTAGGGTTTGATCGCGCGGGCGGGAACGGACGGCGGAGATCGCGCGGGCGCGCGATCGACGCGGCGAGGCGCGCGCGGGCGCAGCGGTGCGGGCGCGGATCGAGCGCGGCGCGGAGCGCGGGAAGCGGGAGTACGGCGGCGGCGGGGAGCGCGGGATGGGCGACGCGGGGAGGAGAGAGGGAGATCGGGCTGCGGGGGTTTATTATTTTTCTTTTCTTTTTTCAGAAATTCAAATAAACTTCTAAAAGCTCTAGAAAATAGCAAATAAATCTCAAAAATTCACCAAAAATACCAGAGAATTCCTTGAGATCTGAAGAACACAAATAAAATATTTTTAACTTATGTTAATGTTTATTTTAATCATATTAAATCTTTGAAAATTCTAAAAATTCATTTGAAGCTTGAATTAAATTCAGAAAATCCAGAAAATTTATTTTTAAATTCCAGACTTTAAAAATCTCAGAAAAATAGGATGTTACAGCAAACTGGCTTGATAACTATTGTTGTAAGAAAACTCTGCAAAGGGCAAACAACTGTCCCACTTGGCTCCATGATCTAGCACACGTGCTCACAGCATGATCTCGAGAATCTGATTTACTTGTTCAGTTTGACCATCTATCTGGGGGTGATATGCTGTATTGAAATTCAGGTGAGTTCCCATAGCCTCATGGCTACTTCCCCAAAATCGAGAGGTGAACTGCGATCCTCAATCTGACACTATTTTCTGTAGCACTCTATGCAAACTGACAATTCTTGACATATACATCTCTGCTAATCTATCACTGGTGTAAGTTGTTTTGAGTGGAATGAAGTAAGCAACATTGGTCAAACGATCCACAATGACCCAAATCGAATCATAACCCTCTTTGGTCCTTGGCAAACCAACTATGAAGTGCATACCAATCTCTTCCTACTTCCATTCAGGGATTTCAACGGCTGAAGCAAACCTGCTGGCCTCTGATGCTCAGCTTTTACCCTCTGGCATACATCACAAAGTGCCACATACTCAGCGATCTCACGCTTCATGCTTGGCCACCAATACTTGTCTTTAATATCCTGGTACATCTTGGTACTGCCTAGGTGAATTGAGTACAATGACTCATGAGCCTCCCTTAGTAGCAAATCATTTAGCTCTTTCTTATTGGGCACACACAAACGCTGCTTGAACCACATGGTTCCATGTTCATCCTATAAAAATCCTGACTCTTTTTTCTTTTTTCATGTTTTCTCTGATCCGTTGGAATGCCTCATTCTCTGACTAAGCCTGACGAATCTGACCATCCATAGTTGGCTGCAACTCCATTGTTGCCAGAAATCCTTCCTCAACCAATTCCAAACTGAGCTTATAGAATTCCTCATACAAAGCTGGCTGACTCTCTTTAACCATCACTGTGTTGCAATACTTTCCTGCTCAAAGCATGTGTGACCACATTGGCCATCCCGAGATGATAATGTATACCAACATTATAATCCTTTATTAGCTCCAACACTAGCACTGGGGCTGTGGTCAAACTCTCTTTTAACTTCTGAAAACTCTTCTTGCACTCTAGCGTCCAAGTAAATTTCTTTTCTTTCTTGAGCAACTATGTGTAACAGCCCAGCTGTTTTTGCAAAAAAAAAATCTTTATTAACTGACTTAAGTTAAAAATAAAAACAATTGCTTTTGCTTTCTTAAGTCTGAAAAATCTAATTACTTAAACTTCTGTTTTAAAAGAGGCTTTTGTTGTGAAAATAATTTAAAAGAAAAGTTTATGCTTTATCTAATAAAGAGTATTTGAAATTCTGCATAAAACCAATTAAATTTAATTAAATGATTTTACTGGAATTTTATTGGTTTTCCCTGGATTTTATTCCAAGCCCTAATTTGAGAAAAGCTAAAATTTTTGTTTCATAAAAGCCAAAATAAAAGTATTCCAGTTTATGAAAGTAAAAAAAATGTATTTCATTTTCCTAAAGTCAAATCTGTAATTTCATAAATTCCAGAAATTTATAAAGATTTAAAACTCTCCTTTTAAAGTCAATTTGTGTTTTTGCAAAATCTAAATATCAAAATGGTTGGAAAATATTTTTATTAAATCAAAAATCATTCCAGATGATTCTCTGCATTTTTCTGGAATTTTTAAAATTTATTTGGTATTTTTCTGAGCTTTTTAAAGCCTCCTAAATATTTCTGAAAATCAAAAGAAAATTAAATCCTAAAACCTTCTCTCGGGCTGACATGTGGCGCCTCCAGATTCAATCCCCGCCGTCGGAGCTAATCACCACCGTCCGCCTCTTCCCCGCCTACCCCCTCTCTCTGGGCGACGCGTGTCACGCATCCGGCTCATTCTCACCCCGCCCGGTCTAATCTCCGCCGCACACTCCAACTTACCTCTTCGGCCGCCTCATTCTCGCTCATGCCGCCATCTGTCACGCTCTAAACCGCTCATCGCCCCGCCCGAGCTAATCCACACCGCTCGCTCCCACTTACCGCCCCGCCGCTTTCCCCTTCTCTCTGGTCAACACCTGGCTTCATCTGGACCGCTCGTCGTTGCCGGATTGAATCCCTGCCGCCCCCTCTCACTTACCGATTCACTCACAATCCAACGGGCCGCGCCCTCCCCCTTTGCCACTTGTTGCAAATCGAGCCGTCGCCTTTCCCCTTCTCTCCTTTCTTCTCTCGCTGACATACGGGGCCCGCTGCCAGACCCGTCTTCCCCGCCTCTTCTTCCTCCCGCAAACGCCGCCGCCGCCATTAACACTCATAGCCGAGGTGTTAAAAACTTCGGTTACTTCCGCCTCTACTCTCGCATATTCGCGCATTCACATCCCCCATTACCGCCGCACCCGAAACGCTCAATTTCCCCCTCCTTTACTCTGCGAATCGCTCAAATCACGCCCAGGACCGTTACAACTCCGGTGAGCTATTCACCTTCCTTGCGCCCTCCTCCGCCTATAAATATGCCTCCCCGAGCATCCCCTCACCACACCGCCCACTTCCCCTCCCCCAATTTTCCCGTTGTCTGCCCTCATCGTCGTCGCACCGTGCGATTTCCGAGGTCTTCAACAGCAGGACTCCGGCGAGCAATTGGCGGCATCTCGGACCACCTCAGGCTGCGCCGCCGCCACCAACATCTTCGCCCGCACGTCGCGCATCTTCTCCACCTTTTGCCGGAGCCCGAGAACCGCCGCAACGCCCTCGCCGCCGTGAGCCATCTCCGACCGCCGCCTCTCTCTCTGCCGACACGACGCACCGGTCATCCTCGGGCGACGTACAAGGTACCGACGAACTCCCCTTGACCCCCTCTCTCTGTTGGTACCCTCGGCCAGCGCCGCCGCTCACCAACTCGCCGGCGACCCTCGGTCCCCGCGCCTCCTCCGGCCGGCCCCTGCCACGTCAGCGCTCGGGCGGGCGTGGAGCCGACGTGGCCACCAATCGAGCGCCATGTGTGCGCCAGCAAAGCCACGCCAGCGCCACCCGTGCGCTCGGACAACCCGCCCGCCACCTCAGCCCTTTCGATCCATGGACTCAGTCCACCGTAAACCCGGGCCCACATGTCAGCCTCTAACCAAATTTAAAAATCTCAGGGCTGGCGTCGTGCTGACGTCGTAAACCCGATTTTCTGTTTAAAAACAAATCGGCCGAAAACTAATTCCCTTGCTGACGTCATAATATTGTTTCTCCTTTAAGAAAAATAATCATTGATGATGTCATAATTTTTTTTCTGTTTAAAAATAAATCCAGAAAATAAGCTTTTCTTTTTATTTGATTTAAATCTTGCAAAGGCTATAACTTTTGCATTTTAACTCCAAATTGACCCATTCAAATTTCTAAATTTTTCTAAAATCATGATCTATCTAATTCTGGAATAATTTTGAAAATTTGAATTTATTTAAATTTTGTTTGAATATAATTGGTAATCTCAGGATTTAAATTTTAAATTAAAATTTCCAAATCTTTTAAAAGCCTCAATTCTTTTCCAAAAATTGTTAGTCCACATCCAAAAATTCAAAATTATGTCTCCCAGCATATTTTATAATTTTGGAGTTTATTTGGATTTTGTTTGATTTTCGTTTGAATTTCTTTTGTCGTGGTTCTTCGCGTTAGATTTTGACGATTCCGGAGAGTATAACTTCGACGATTCGCAGCAGATCTTCAATCAAGGCAAGTTACACCTTTGACCTTGTTGAACCTAATATTTCAAATGTATTTATGTTGTTTTACTGTATATGCATGCGTATCTTTACTCAAATATAATTCAAATTTGTTTTAAATTTAGTTATACCCATAATCCTTTGATTATAGCCCAATTTGCATCTCAAATTCCTATACCTTGTCACCCTAGCTAAAAACTAGTCAGTACTGTAGTATTGGCTAGAAATTTTTATAGCAATGCTTAGCCTAGCTTAGTATAACTTTAGGTGGGATCAAATCTTTCTCATGAAATGACGATTTGAAAATGAGTTCTTGACTTCGGTGAGTCAGGGATGGTTTGTGAAAATGGTTTAAAAACAAAAATAGAAACTTACGATTTGGAGTTAGGCTAATGGATAGGTGGTGGGTGCTGGCATGCCTCGTGTTTGGTGACACCTGGTTGATTGTCAGGCACAAGGGGGTATGTGGATTGAGCCTAAGTCAAGTTAAGGACCGGTCTGTGAGCTACTGTTGCAAAGCCACATCGTACTACCACAAGTCCGGTATGGGACGGACCTGGCTAATTAATTTGTGAAGTTCCAAGTATAGTCTCGCTATAGGCTGAATGTGAGCGCGGCGTAGGCTGTGGGAAGTCTCACATGGCACAAGAGGGGGCTCCAACTCGTGGATTCGAGTTGTGGTGAAACCTTAGTGGCGGCGTGACTGTTTTGGCTATGGATCATTGTAACGGCCTTGTCATGATCTCCTCGCCGCACACCAAAGGAAGTGTGTTAATCTAGTGGCAATGTGGGATGATCGTGTCTTGTGGGTAAAGCTGTACAACCTCTGCAGAGTGTATAATCTATCCTGGATAGCCGTGCCCACGGTTATGGGCAAGCCAAGTAAAGTTTTTCATGGATTAGACTTTGGTTTTTAAAATAGTTTCTGAAAAAGCTTATGAATGGATGGATGGAATCCATGACCAGGTGGGATACCTGTGAATAAGTTGGTATTTTGTCGGAGCCTACACTGACGATATGAATCCATAAGAGATTTTTGAAAAGCATATGGATAGTTGGAATCCATGTGAAATCTTTTGAAAAGATGGACCAGGTGGGATACCTGTGGCTAGGTTAGTGTTTGGTCGGAGCCTGCACTAACGATATTATTTTGTTAAATTATTGTTTCTATCTACTGTATTAAAATTCAGCTTTTGCACTTATGTTATCGTATTTAAATTTCAGTACTGCTTTTCGCACCAATAAACTTAATAAGCCTTCCTTTGTTATTCCTATGCATGCATCTACTCTGTTATAATTCCCGGTGTAACTTGCGTAAGTGCTTTATGTGCTTACCTTGGGAGTACTTTATGTACTCACCTTGCTAAAATCTGTTGCCAGAGGATGACGTCAACAACTTCGGTGAGGATGGTGACGACTAGGCCACGTCTTCTGACCATTCGCCTGTGGCGGGCGGGATGGGCTGTACCTCTACGCTTTATTCTTCCGCTGCTGTATTTTGTTGGCCTTGAGCCTTTACTTGTAAACCTTGGCCTTTAGGCCCGTTTAATAAAGTGGGATTGTTTTGCATGATATGTATCCCTGTTGACCCTGTGTGCACTAGCTTTTTCTGGGATAGTGCGATTTACACAGAGGGACTTGGAGTTGTTGCTCCGGGTCCCGACACTATGTAAGAGGTCTGGCTACACTGAAAAATCGTTCAATGAAGCGACGGTAATATCCTACCATACCCAGAAAACTCCTGACCTAGGTCACTGATGAAAGTGACTGCGAATCCAAAACATCTATTACTTTTCTAGGGTCAATTGCAACTCGTTCTGCTGACATCACGTGGCCTAGGAAGGCGACTTCCTTCATCCAAAACTCACACTTGCTGAACTTGGCATACAACTGATGATCCTTGGAGTAGATCAAAATGTCATCAATGAACACAATGATAAACTTGTCCAAAAATTCTATGAACACTTATTCATCAAGTACATAAAGTAGGCTGGAGCATTGATCAAACCAAAGGACATTACTTTGAACTCGTATAAACCATAACGAGTTGAGAAAGCTGTCTTAGGTATATCCGCCTGTCGGAACCTCATCTGATGGTATCTTGGCCTCAAATCAATCTTGGAGAAAACTCCTGCTCCCTTAAGCTGATCAAACAAGTCATCAATCCTGGGCAAAGAGTACTTATTCTTCATAGTGACCTCATTAAGAGCTCGATAATCTACACACATGCGCTGACTACCATCCTTTTTCTTAACAAACAACACTGGTGCTCCCCACGGGGATAAACTCGGCCTGATATAACTAGGGGTGGCAATTGTACCCGTTTACCCGCGTACCCATGGGTAAATACCCTAATAGAGTCGGGTATGGGATACATTTTTTACCCACGGGTATGAAAATGGGACAAATTTTTTACCCACCGGGTAAACGGGTACGGGTGGGCCGTACCCGTCTCGCCCGTTTACCCGTGAATTCACAATCTGACATGTGGGCCAACTCAATAATTAAAAATAAAAATTCTTCCAAAAGCCCAAGGCCCAAGAGGCAAACTCCAACTCCCTAACCCTAATCCCCCAACCGGCCAACTCCCCAACCCGACTCCCCGAGCCGCCGCCCTCACGCTCCCTCACTGGCTCACTCCCTCTGTCCGCCTCCGGTCTCCCTCCTCCATCCTCCGGGCTCCGGTCTCCCTCCTCCGGGCTCCGGGCTCCCTCCTCCCTCCTCCGGGCTCTGGGCCAACTCCCCGAGCCGCCGCCCTCACGATCCCTCACTAGCTCACTCCCTCTGTCCGCCTCCGGTCTCCCTCCTCCCTCCTCCGGGCTCCGCCGCTCCGGTCTCCCTCCTCCGAGCTCCGGGCTCCCTCCTCCCTCCTCCGGGCTCCGGTCCTCCCTCCTCCCTCCTCCGGGCTCCGGTCCTCCCTCCCCAACCCTAGCCAAGTCCCCGACTTGCCAAGAGTAACGTCGAGCCGCCTCAGTCCCTCTCCGGCCTCCACTTCTCCGGTCTTCCTCCTCCCTCATCCGGATCTGGATTCCGGTCTTCCTCCTCCCTCCCTCAGTCCCTCTCCAGTCTCCACTTCGCCTGCTCGCCCCCTACCCGACCGCCATCCGGATCTGGCAGGTATGGTATTGTGAATCATACAATTTGTTCTGGTGATTGTCCATTGTGTCGGTATATGCTACTTGATATACAATTTGTGATGTATATTGATAATTTGATATAGTTATATGCTACTTGAATACTTGATACCTGAGTATTTTGTTCTGGTGACTGTCCATTGTGTTGGTTACTTGTTGATGTCACAAGAGTCCATTGTGTTGGTTACTTGTTCATGTCATCACGCTCAAGGGGTTGGGTCGCTCTTTGCTTTGCTTCTTTGTTTCCATTTTGATTTATCTAGCAGTAGCATGTAGGATGTATAATGATGAAACCGAATTAGCTGCAATAGTTCAAGCAGACAGCACAACTATTTCATAGGAGATAATATTGCTGATCTACACTGGTGTTTGCCATGCAAGTCAAAAATGTTAGTTTCCTCTTTAATATGCATCAGATCATTGTTAGAAAGGTAAGAGTGCTGATTATGTATCTGTTGTGTGTGTATATGTGTGTGTATCTGTTGCTTGTTGAACATTAGGATAAAGGTCTCTGTGTGTGTATCTGTTGCTTGAACATTATGCTCATATGTTAGTGTCCATATTTGCAGGTCATTGTTGATAGCAGTCCATGCTATAAGCTATATGCTCAGATGGCAACTCCAGGAAATAGTAGCCAACATGGGCAATCTTTTCAAGGCTCAATACTCCGTGATCAGCAAGTAGGATCTGAATCTGAACCTCAAGTTGAAGAACATGTCGAAGATGCACAAGCAGAAGAGGAAGATTCTCGTGGCTATGTGATGTTAAATATCAACTTTTCTCCACAGATGACTGAGGCTAAAATTTTACCATGGTGTAGTGAAATCATAACTATCCCACATAATGATATAAGATAAAGGATAATTTAAAATAACATTAAAACATAAATAAAGAGTTCCACAAACAAGTCACATACTTGTTTATAAATATGAACGACATTTATTCAAGAGATAAAATAACATATTATTCAAAAGATCATAAACATAGAAATGATACAATCATCTCCATGATTGCCACTAGGGCATATCACTAACAATATTTCACTTGCACTAGAGTCAATCTTGCAAGTATTTAATACCCATAGCTCTTGTGTGCGTCTCATGCTTTGACTATGGAAGAGGCTTTGTCAACAGATTAGCCATATTTAAATCCGTGTGCACTTTGTATATCTTAACATCACCTCTATCTACAATCTCGCAAATGAGGTGAAAACGCTGAAATATGTGCTTGAATTTTTGATATGATCTAGGCTCATTGGCTTGCGTAATGGCTCAACTGTTATCACAATAGATATTCATTGGACTAGAAGCACTAGAGACCACACCCAGCTCAGAGATGATTTTGTTTATCCAAACAACCTCCTTTGCAACTTCAAAATCCGCAATATACTCAGGCTCTGTTGTAAAATCAGCAACTGTCTCTTGCTTGGAACTTTTCCAACTCAATACTCCTCCATTAAGACAAAATACAAACCCAGACTGCTATCGAAAATCATCTTTATCGGTTTAGAAACTAGCATCAGTGTAACCATTTATAACTAGCTCTTCCCCACCTCTATAAACAAGGAACGCATCCCTAGTCCTTCTTAAGTATTTTAAGATGTTCTTTACAGTCATCCAATGATCTTCATCTGAATCTGACTGATATCTTCTCGTAACACTTAGAGCATATGACACATCTGAGCATGTACAAATCACGGTATATATGATAGACTCAATGGCAGAAGCATATGGAATCTTACTTATTCGGTCTCGCTCATCTGGTGTCGAAGGATACTGAATCTTATCAAGACTAATATCATGTGACATAACCAAAAAACCCTTTTTGAAATCCTGCATGTTGAATCACTTCAACACTTTGTTAATGTACATATCTTAGCTTAATCCAATTAACCTTTTAGCGCTATCTCTATAGATCATTATACCTGAAATATATGCTGCCTCTCCTAAGTCTTTTATAGAGAAACTATTTCTTAATGAAGACTTTACAGATTCAAACATAGGAATATCATTTTCGATCAATAATATATCAACATATAGGACCAGAAAAATAAGCGCGCTCCCACTAGCCTGTTTGTAAACACAAAGCCCTTCTTCGTTCTTAATAAAGCCAAACCCTTTAACTATCTCATCAAAACGAATGTTTCAACTTCGAGAAGGTTTCTTCAGTCCATAAATAGATCTCTAAAGCTTGCATATTATTTGAGCATTTTGAGGATCGACAAAACCCTTAGGTTGTGTCATGTACATATCCTCACTTAGATTTCCATTTAGAAAAGCCGTTTTGACTTCCATCTATCATATCTCATAATCGCAAATATGCAACAATAACTAGAATGATCCAAACAGACTTAAACATAGTGACGGGTGAGAATGTTTCATTATAGTCAACACCTTGAATTTGTTTGAAACCCTTCGCCACCAATCACGCCTTATGGATATGAACATTTCCATTAATATCAATCTATTTTTAAAAAACCCACTTACTCTCAATGGTTTTTACACCATGGGGTAGATCAACTAAGCTCCAAACTTGATTATCATACATGAATTGAATTTCAGATCTCATAGCTCAAAGCCATTTCTCAGAGTCTGGGCCCATCATCGCTTCTTCATAAGTCTTAGGCTCATTATTGTTTAACAATAAAATATCATGTCAATATCTTATCGACAATTGATGTGGCCTTTCAAACCTACGTGAGGCTGGTGCCTCTCCCACAGTTTCTACAACATCTTATATACTCTGTAGAGGTTCAATAGGAGTTAAAATATCTACTTATGTCTCTCGAATTTCTTCGAGTCTCACCGTTCTCCCACTAACTTATTTTGAGAAAAACTCTTTCCTCAAAAAGACACTATTTCGGGCAACAAACTGTAACACCCTATGACCCATATTACTCTAGGATGCCACTAAACTACTCCACAACTAGCCAGATTATAAGGTAAAATAAACTGACAACAACTTCTAAAACATGATAAGCTAAGTGGAAGTATAACAAAACAAAGGTAATAGAAAACTATTAATTAAGAAACAACCACTAATAGTTTTAACCAAACAAAGTGAACCACAGTCTAGCATTATTAATTAAAAGTGATCAACAATGAGGAAAAAAGATAAATAACTAGAGACTCCTTATATTCATTACAATATAAATCATAAAATGGTGTGTAATAGTGTTGTGCCGCTTTACCTTTCCCATGCATACTCAAGTATCACCTGGAAGGGGAGAAAACAAGAGTGAGATAAAAATCTCAGCAAGCAAACTGTTTAACAAGCTAATTAAATTACAATAGTTTAAGCATCAACAATTATTTCCCACAATGACCGCATTTATAACCTTAACCACAATTACTACCAACAACCATAAAACATTAACAATTAAGTCTCGTTTGCCTACTTCATAACCGTAACCACCGCTACTACCAATATCAATAAAGCATTAACATATTTTCCTCACTAACTTTATTATTTTTTACAACCACAACCGCTAACAATAGTTACCACAAGAGAAATACCTCATGCCACAACCACAACCCCTACCATACTACAAGAGGGTGAACCCCCACTCCACGACCACAACCACATTCCTCATACCACAAGTGACCCTCATGGGCCAATTCCATATAAAAAGCTAAGAAGTTGCATATGTCCGCAAATAATTCATCCACAACACATTGCATAAGTATGCAAATGATCCATCGACAATGAAAATACGTATGAATGCATATAATCTACTGTACCTTTATCCAACAAAGTAAGAGTGTGCATCGTACTATGGTAACGTACGATACTGTACCGGTACGGTCGCGGCTATGTACGGTGACATCCACGATGCAAATGACATGTCATGATATGCATGATATGATATAAATGATTCATAAGAATTTAACCACATAGATCACATCTGATTCATAATGAATACTATCCCATAACTATATTTGTTTCATTAAAAGTAACACCACATAATCCACATTCAATTCATTAAGACCATAAACAATCGATTCTTAAGGAATACTACCACATAGACCACAATATATTAATTAAGAATACTACCACATAGACCACAATATCTTCGTAAAGAATACTACCCCATAACCACATCTGATTCAATAAGGACAATACCACATAAACCACAATTAATCCATCAAGAGCATAAACAATTGATTCTTTAAAATGCTACCACATAGACCACATTTAAGAAAGTATGTAGCAACGGAAAAGTATCTCAGATTTAAAGAATTATCTAATGTGAATGTAATAAAATTAACGAGTTAAACAGTAGCATCAACCGCTATGTTTACTTGCCTCTACCGAAGAAGCGAAGCGCTCAAACACGGTCAGGAGCGAAGCCACCTGTCAAAAAACCATCTCTCAGCACAGGACTACAACAAGGCATCTATATCTTAAGAAAATAAAATACCACTAAGCCCAAAACCCGACAATACCCTCTCAGCTCGTCGATCCTACGCCCAGCCCACTACAGTAGCGCTGCTTGTTTTTTTCGTATATTTTAATCTACTAAGCCAAGTATTGTAAACAATAATATTTCTGGAAACCACAGAAAGAATACTACAACTTTCAAGTAGACACCCTATTTTTATTCTGCTGCTACAGGGGTGTAAAATATCGCGGAAAACAGAGGACAGACTCTGCTTCGGTGATCTGGCCAGCAAGCTTTTACCGAATTCCACCTTCTGTATAATGATCTAAAAATCATGATTTATTTACATAAACTAGTTTACATGATTTTCTACAACTTTCATTACTGTGGGAAGAATCATAAAATTCGTTTGTCCCTCTAAAACTGCACCTGAACAGGAACTAAATTCTGACTACTCCTCTGATACACAGCAGAGTTCCAAACTCTACTGCACCCAAACCCCACAGCCAAAAAATCTACAAAATTTACAGAAGTTAGATTTTGATGTCCTCTACAACTTTCATGTTGGCCAAATCCACAGGAAAAATTGTCTTGACTGCCTAAACTATACAAACAGATGCACTATCCAAATAGCCTACCCGCAGAACATCGATTAATCGCTAATCGATGTTTTTCCCCCATAAGATCATCTCTAATCACGAAGAGGGGAATAGGATGAGAAATCATACTTAGGTGATCCCACAAGAACACCCCTTCTTCCGTCTCCCTTTTCCCCTTCCTCCCTTTCCCTTCTTCCTCTCTTCTTCTTCTTCTTCTTCTTCTTCTTCTTCTTCTTCTTCTTCTTCCTTCTTATTTTTCTTCCTTTCTTTTCAACCATGGCAGCCATGGGGAGAGAGAGAGGGCAGGGAGGAGCGCATAGGGCAAGGGGGTGGCGGCCAAGGGGGGTAGGGGTGGCCAAAGGTGTGGGAGGGGGTGTTTAGGGGTGGCTAGGGTTTGTGGGGGTGGGAGGAGGGGTGCGGCTGGGCCCTTTGGGCTGGCTGGCCCAAAGTGGCTAGGCCCACCCCTCTAGGCAGCCCAACACTCTAATTTTATTTAATTAATTAGATTTTTCACTTTAGACAATTCCATAAACTTTTTCCGCCTCCCGCGATTCACCGAAAAACCGAGAAATTCCGCGATTTCGCTAAATACTCTCAGGGACGCCGTAAATGACGTTCAGAGCATTACATAAACACTTTGTTTTAATCCATTTTATAAAAGTAATATGCTTTATTTTCCATAGGATACCCCACGAAGAAGCTTTTATTAGATTTAGGTGTTAGTTTATTAGAAGTCAAGCGTTGTACATATACTTCATATCATCATATTTTAAGAAAAGACAATCCGGGGCGATTCCCAGTCTATATCTCATATAATGTCTTCTCTACAGCTTTTGATGGAACCTTATTTAATGTGAACGTAGCTGTTTCTAGGTCATACCCTCAAAAAGATAATGGCATATTAAATTGACTCATCATAGATCAAACCATATCTAACAAGGTCTAATTTCGTCTTTCAGACACCCCATTCCATTGAGGTGTTCCTGGCGGAGTTAACTGTGGAACAATTCCACATTGCTTTAGATGATCACCAAACTCATGGCTCAAATATTCATCTCCATGATCTAATCATAAGGCTTTAATATTCTTACCAAGTTGATTTTATATTTCATTCTAAAATTATTTGAACTTTTCAAATGATTCAGACTTATGCCTCATTCAGTAGATCTATCCATATCTACTAAACTCATCGATAAAAATTATAAAGTACTGAAAACCAGCTCTGGCTGTTGAGCTCATTGGTCCATATATATCCAAATATACTAAGACCAATAAGTCATTTACCCTCTCACTTAGACCAATGAAATGTACCTTAGTCATTTTGCTAAGTAAACAAGACTTGCATGTCTCACATGATTCAAAATCAAACGAGTTTCGAAGACCGTCTTTATGGAGTTTCACTATGTGCATTTCATTTACATGACCCAAACGACAATGCCAAATATAAGTGGGATTCAAATCATTAGACTGAAACCTCTTAGTATTAATGTTATAGATAGACACATCTTCAAGATTTAAAACATATAATCCATTTATCAATGGAGCATAACTATAAAGTATATCATTCAAATAAATTGAACAACAATTGTTTGTTATTCTGAACTGATAACCTTCTACTCCCAAATATGAAGCAGGAATAATATTTTTTTACTTAAGGCAGGAACATAATAACAATTATTTAATTTCAAAACTAATCCTAAGGGTAAAGATAATGGTAAAATGCCAACAGGCAATGCAACAACTTTTGCTCCATTGCCCACATAAATATCAATCTCACCTCTTACTAAACTCCTATTCTTTATTAGTCCCTGCATCGAATTGCAAATATGAGTAATTGATCTAGTATCAAATATCTAAGAACTAACATAAGAAGTAGCAAGATTTATTTCTATAATATTTATATCTAAAGTAGAAGTCTTACTTCCCTTCTTCTTTTCCAGTTTTGCCAAGTATTTCTTGTAGTTTCTCTTTCAATGTCTAGTTCTTTGGTAATGGTAGCAAATGGCATCAGGTGCAGCACCAATCTTGAGCTTCTGAAACTTAGATTTGATACTCGAGATCTCATTTTGAGTTTTGCCCGTGCCCTTTCTTTTGCTCAAAGCCTTGTGATTCTTCTTTTTGAAGTTGGCAGTCTTTTGAACCATCATCACATGATTAGAGCTTTTCTTAATACTCTCCTCTGCTGACTTGAGCATCCTATACAACATGGTCATTGATTTCTCCACATCATTCATATAAAAATTTAAAATGACTGGTTCAAAGCTTAGAGAGAGCGACAGAAAAATCACATTAGTAGCCAACTCTTTGTTAAGGGGAAGACCAAGCTTTTTTAAACTCTAAATGTATCCAATCATCTTGATCACATGTGGGCTAATCAAACTTCCTTCAGCTAACTTGCACGCAAACAATGACTTAGAGGTGTTGTACCTTTCAATTCGTGCCTAGTTCTCAAACATGTCTTTAAGACCTACAATCATATTGTAGCCACCTGTGTTCTCATATTGCTTCTAAAGCTCAGATTTCATGGTGGTAAGTATGAGACAGCTAACATCAAGTGAGTCATTGCAATATTTTTTATACTCATTTTTTTAGTATGAGTAGTATGTTCAGCTGGTTCATCTGGATATGGATCCTCTAGAATATATTCATTTTTTTCCTTGCTTGACAACAATTTTCAAGTTGTGATACCAGTAAATGAAATTTGTTCCATTTAGTTTCTCTTTCTCAAGAATAGATCGTAGGTTAAAACTAGGTGTGGAGGAAGTAGGTAGTGGCATTGTCTACAACATAAAAAATATATGCAAAAATTCAACACTATGTTTATGTGAAATCTTCTATTAAATAATTTAACAAAAGATACTCCTATTATATGTTGAAAATCATGTACCCTCTAATACCATATAGTGAATCAAGATCCATATTTCACTAAGTCTTAGTGAGCTTTGGTATCACTGTTAGAAACCTAGCGACATAGGTAAGCAACCCCTTACTAATTATATCACATGCAACTCTTATTCGTTGAGTGACATCGATATGTCCCGGCCTCAACATTATGCCCTAGACCCAAAACTATTTTGATAGCCTAGTGATCAAAATTTTGATAGGTGTAATTATTGGAAGGGCATTAAGTTAGACTTAATTTTTCTAGAGGGATATTATTCTATCATATTAAAAATACTTAAAAAAGTAACAACGTTAATAATAGTATAATAAGAACATAAAAACATTCATAATTAAATCATATTAAACTATAGTATAGTATGGCCCTTAATACGGTAATCTCCATCACCACATTTCCAGTCCACAGAGCCATTAATGCTTGAGTTCACCATATTCATCTACTTAGCTATTACTTCTAAAAGCTAACAATGAATCATATAAAAATATCAAACATTACAAATCGATACGTAGGCTATTATACAATAATATATAGCGCATAGCTATAAATCAGCATGACTTGCAGGTTATGAAAAACTCATACAAGCATCACATACACAATGGGCCATATTATTCACACAACTCAGTAAAAACGAGTTATGTGTAGAATCTAATTCCATCGCGCGATATGAACACATAACACCTATAATATGGAGTACGATTACCTAGCATAGAGGTCCCGCTAGTCGGTTAGCGTGCGGGGATCGAAGGGGTAGCGCCATGGAAATGTTTTTGGGACCTGAATCCTATTCATGAAATCGCTCTTGAAAATTTCATTGGGTTAATCACATTAATCCAATTTCAAACCAATTTGATCGACCCAATTTTTCATTGATCAATCATATTGATCAGTGCGGGAGATTTTCAGAAAGAACAACAACTCGGTGCTATCAATTCATACCTCCTCTGAACCCATCTACTATCGTCGAAACTGATTGATCTTATCAACTAGAGCCTAAATTATTTCAATAACATGAATTAAGCTATCATATCAGACCAATAATAAATTCAATCTACTATCATCACATATCAACTGTATGCGACCAATCCAGATCAAATACTACACAGGATGGCTCTGATACCACTGTTGGGATACAGGTAGGCTACGCTAGCACAAATTAAAATTTTCTATTACGTAAATTAAGAAGCCATGTGAGTAAGAGATCATAGATCATTTCCACTAGACGCGCTGTGCAGCGGATGTAGAGTTGAAGCAGCCGATTGAATGAAAAGCATGTCGATGTAGTGGAAGCAGTTAATTGTCTTCTGGCCAACCGTCTCTTCCTCGCGATCATCCTGATCAGCACCGCAGCTGTAGTAGCACCTCTACCGAGGTCCACACGTACAGGGATAAAACACCATGCGTCGGCGTGCTAGCACTAGCACGCACAATAGGGATTATGAGAGATGGCGGCTAGGGTTTTGATGGGTGTGTTCCGAGATTCTCCCTTAGCCCCCGCACCTCTCCTTATTAGATCGGACCCTAGCTGCATGCCTAGGTCCAACCGGGTTTACTTTCTGGGCAACATGTCTAAATGGGCTAAACACAACTAAGCTCATAGAGCAACATACTTATAAGTGGTATTGGGCCTTCTCCTCTCAAAAGACTAGTCCAATGGGTAGGGGTTCCCTCACACTTATAAGTTGTGTTTTCTCCTCTCCCACAACCAATATGAGATTATTTCTAACAATCTTCCCCTCATACATTGGTTGGACACTTCTACAACCATGAGGTCCAAAGAAATGTTAGACGTCTAGGCTCTGATACCACTTGTTAGATTAGACCTTAGTCGTATGCCTAGGTCCAACTGGGTTTACTTCCCAGGCCACAATTCTAAATGGACTGAACACAACTAAGCCCACGTTGCAACACACTTGTAACTGGTATTGGGCCTTCTCCTCCCAAAAGACTAGTCCAATGGGTGGGGGCTCCCTCGCACTTATAAGTTGTGCTTTCTCCTTTCTCACAACCAATGTGAGATTATTCCTAACACTCCTTATATAGCCTCCAATCGGATCTTTATCCGATACAAGTAGAGATCATATTCCACTCAGAGACTATCATCCGAACCTTTATTATTCCAGCCTATTAAGTGTATAACCCTGTAGATTCATGTATATTTGGCTATAGGCCAAAAACTCCTCTTCGGTCCATAAGTCGGTAGCAATCCCTAGCGGAACATAATGACTCTCAAACATACATAAAGATCATATCGGATGTACCTATATAATGTTTTTGTACTGATCCCTTTGTCTCATGATACTAGATCGAACTCAAGGCGAGAAGCGTGCCATTCTACGATAGCTTGATCGTTCACTTGAACTTATAGAGGATTATTTAGTTGTGATTGACTCCTCAACCACATTCGGCCTGACCATGCACTTCCTTAATCTAACCACATCGAGGGGCTTAGAGATATCTCTCCCGTTATATAGGAGGGGTAAGTTCCATCTTGATTACTCATATTTCTCTGTATATTTCATAGTAAATCTAAAAGGTACCTTTATGACCACCTAATCACGGAGTAGTGTTTCGTAATCCCTAAGTAAACTATTATATATGTAGAAAATAATGATGATCTTAGGTCTAAGGATCCTACATACACTATGTATGAGTCCAATTGATGATATTTAATAATATAACAATTCCCGCAGTGTCTCATAGTGGGTCAATATAATATCGTATTCTCTAACATTTGTCCACATTATTAATTTAATATCCTATATCTATGATCCGTGAAACATGATCATTAATCAATATATGTGCTGATCTGTAAATCATAATTGTCCTACATAATGATATCAGATTAGGAATAATTTAGAATAACATCAAAACATAAATAAAGAGTTCCACAAATAAGTCACAATCTTGTTGATCAATATGAAAGATATTTATTCAAGAGATAAAATAACATATTATTCAAAAGATCATAAATATAGCAAAGCAAAAGATCCAACATTGTGAGGAATCAAGCCACCAATGTGTTATTGAACAAATCACTGAAACAAAGCAAAAGGTGTCCACATTACTCTCAAATGAAGGAACAAAGTAGAGATTTGAACACCTACAGGTGATAAATTGCTTACATGTAACACATCATAGCATCAAATGCCCTTGCTTAAGAAGAATTACCAATTACCTGCCGGAACTTAGTGTGTCTTAAGTTTCTCATTCTTGCTTGCTCAATGGGAATTGCACCAGTAAGATAATTTGAGGTCAGAATGTAAAAGTTATTGAGTAACACAAATCATTAGGCAATATGGTTAGAATTTACAAATGTTTTTTTATGGAAGACTCACAGATAAATAAACAGACTATAGAAACTAAAAAATTAGGAACCGCTTAAAAATAAGTCATGCTCTCATGCTTTTGGGATGAACGTGGAATATTGGTCCCATTTAATTTACTGGCATGAGCAATGCTGTTACAAGAGCTAACAGGTTAAGTATCCAGACACCAAAGATACTATATAAGTTCAGGAAAACAAATGAAACTTAGAAGTTACCATGCCCATATGGTATCCGAGTGATGAACAACAGAACAATTGTTCCTGGAGATGAATCACTAAATAAGGAAAAAAGCTTCAACTTCTATGCTGTGCATACTAATTAATTAGGACTTCGAATAAACTGTTCTCCTATGCTGTGCTGTCTGCCTAAACAAGGTTCTCTATGCTGACCATTTAGGGAAGAAATGTGACTTAGTTTGCACCATACGAAGATTTCTTCACTTAGGATTGACTCGATATGGAGCTACTGATCTAATTGCAGTTAATTGCTTTGTAGTTCAGATTCCAAAACAGCAAGGAAGCAGGGCACAAACTAACCAGTATGCTCAAGCAAGACTTCCACGTTGCTGTATAAATAGAGCTGTAAACAAATTAAGAAGCCTAGGTTTTGTTAGTCTCTGAAAACCAAAGGGGCAACATATTATTTTGTCACCTAAGCAATCTAACATGGGTTCGGATGGGGGAAGAAGAGGAAATTGTTTCGCACTCCAAATTTGGCACAGGAAAACTACAGAGTAACTAATGACATGCTCACTATCAGGATGTTTCATCAGACATCAGTCCATATGATCCATACAAAGCACAAAAACTGAAGATTTAAATCCTAAAGACTGAACATAATTGGAAGAGTAACTACGGGAAAGGAGAAAATTCCAATTTTACATACCGACGTAGAAAGGCAGATCATTTTGGATTCCTCACTGGCTAATGCAGGGGCAGCTCGGCAGCACCGCCATGGCCAGCAGCCACGCTGTCCTTGGATCACACAGCCACCGAACCGTCACGCGAAGCCACCACCATCACCACACTGGTGAGTGCGAAAGATTGGAGATTTCTTGGGTCTGTCCGTATAAAGAGTGGATTTTTGTGTTACTGGTTTGGGGATTTGTAGAATTGTTAGGTTTGTTTGGGATTTGGGAGGTAGATTTGGGTTCTTAGGTGGATTGGTGGTCGGATTGGGGGAGAGAGGTGATGTCTTTTTGGGCTTGGTTGCTCCAATATTTTTCGTTTGCTCTTGTAGCAGTTCTTTGCTGTTCTATAGATGCATGGGGAGAAGGAAGATACTTTTCCATTCTTCTTGCGCTCTGGGTTTGTTTTGGGAGGGATCTAATGTTATGGCCTATGGGGGCACAAATGGTACTTGGAAGTTTTAGAGGTGAAAGATTCATCCGATTATCCTGGAAACGTTCTAGTGGTATATTGATTTCTTCGGTAGGAAGTTTAATTTCTGCAAATGTTAAATCCATTTCTTGGTTAATGCAGCGAGTCTTTGTTGCCATGAAAGATTGGTGCTGTATCGATTCTTAGCTTCTAATGACATTCCTAATTGTTATCCCTATATATTTTAGTAATTGATAAGGTCAAATCTTTCTTATCTTGATGCTTTGGTATAAAAGACTTAGAAGAGGTAGATGTCATTTTGAATATTAAATTGATCAAGAATGAGGATGGGATCACTTTGAGCCAATCCCATTATGCTGAGAAAATATTGAGCTGCTTCGGCTTTAAAAATTGTAAAGTTTCTCCAACGTCCTATGATGCGAGTATTAAACTTCGAAAGAACTAGGGGTTAGGACAAGATCAATTGAGATATTCATAAATTATTGGGTCTCTCATGTATTTAGCTGGTGCCACAGACCTAATATTTCATTTGCTATGAGCAAATTAAGTCAGTTTACTTCTATCCCAGGAATTGGTTACTGGGACGTACTCGAAAGAGTGTTGCACTACTTGAGAGGCACAACATCCTATAGAATTCATTACACTGGATACCTTTCTGTATTAGAAGGGTACAATGACTCTAATTGGATCTCTGATGCTATGAGATCAAAGCTACAAATGGTTATGTGTTTACTTTAGCTGGTACTGTAGTTTTATGGAGGTCTTGTAAACAGACTGTATTGACGAGGTCAACCATGAAAACAGAACTTGTAGTACTCGACACAGCCACTATTGAGGCCGAATGACTAAGAGAGTTTCTGATGGACTTCCGTTGGTTGAGAAACCAATACCGGCTGATGCGGATACGCACGTGTCTTGTACTTTTCAGTTAAATATATTATTCAACTGGAAGGAACTATTGAGCCGCATGAAACATTGCCAGGTGAACTTATTTCAAATAAAATATTATGTTATTATTTATAAGAATAAAATACTGCCTCATGTTATCAAATGGTGCATTCTTAGGTTTGTCAATGGCAAAGGAATGGAGAGACAAAAGGAAGAAGATAACGATATTAGGTGCCAAAGACATGAAGGAAGAAAGCCCATACAGTGGGAGAGCAAAAGGGAGAAGCCCAAGGACTTAAACTACAAGTTTTGGATAAGATTTTCAAGCAAAATTCGTACCTCCCACAAGGCCAATTGGATTCAAACTCGGATTCAACTCAGAATTCAATTCGGATTCGGTTCGGGACAGCCTGACAAGCGCTTACTAAAAAGGTCATAACTTTCACAATCGGATCCGATTTGGGCGTTCTTGTACTCGTTGGAAATATAATTTCAAGGGCTACGCAATGGATCTGGTCCCAACATCAAATTCGTCACGGATCAAAAGTTATGGCCAAAACAATGTGACGGCTGTGAAATCTAGTTTCCTTTTTGTGAGAGTTCGTATCTAAAACCATATAGGGTTGAGTTGTACTTGGTTTGTGGACTCTATGGACGTCCCAAGGTCCTATATAAGCCATGTATTGGCAGCCTAAGGGCTCAGACCACCTTTGAGAATAATCAATCTACTAAAGTTTGTTTGAGTTTATCATTGCTGCCGAAATTCCGTGAGGGAATTAGGAGTGTTCTTCAATCAAGATTGTTCAGCCTTTCCGCTGGGAATTGGGTGCACGATAGATCTTCGTTTGGTGGTCGGCGAAATCGACGCGAGTGTGTTTTGGCGGATTAAAGAGTGTTCGTCTCTTGCATTGGCATTTGAGGATAGCTACGATTCATCAAGACTCCCGCGAGTATCCATCCTACGTCGAGAAGATCGGGCGACCCCGTATCACCGGCAATCCTGATGTACTATGATAATCAAATTGTGTTGGCCAAAGTCACAAGTACAAAGGATAATATGAAGTTCTCTAGACATGTGAAGCGTAGGCTTAAATCTATCAGAAATTTGAGAAACTCTAGAGTGATAGCTGTGAACTATATTAACACTGAGAAAAATCTAGCAGACCCTTTTACAAAAGGGGTTAGCACGGAAAGCGATTCCATTGCTTATATGGACATGGGAATGAGGCACATCTGAGTTACATCACAATGATAACCCATACTTTTTTGATCGAAGATCCTGTGACTTATGTAATAGGAAAAACAAGTTGATGTTGTAACAAGAGAGTACATATTCATTGTATCCATATCCTAATAAATAAAGTACTTTCGACTATCTGGAAGGTTGGCATAAAGCCTTAATGTATTCTATTGTCCAAATGTAGAAAATATATTAGTCTACAGGATATCTAGAAAGAATACACCTACTTGAGCCTAACTATGTGGTCGCAGTTCACGAGAACAAGGCATTCTATAAAAAGCTCATGAGCAGATAAGAGAGTATGACCATATAACACTCCGTTTAGACGTGGTTCATTGGTAGCCTAGTATCAGTTAAGATTTCAAGTGAAGTCTAATTACGAAAAGTTATGAATTCAAGGCATAGTTCATTCATTAGCTGTGAGAAGATGAATTTTACTAATCTAGGTGTAAGTTTAACCCGCATGGGACTTACATTATAAGACTGGTATATTAAACAACACTTTAGTACAATATCTTTGACATCTCTTTGCCTCCTGCTTTGGAATTGATGGGGGATTGTTGAAAATAAGCCTATTCCCTTAATTCCAAAGCATGCATGGTTTAATACCATATTGCTAAGGCAAGGTGGGAGAGATCAATTTATAAGGTGGAGTTCATGCCACTCCTTGAATTATAGATGGGGATGGTATGGGGAGGGCGCGCACGCGTATTTATGTATTTTTGCATGAAAATCACGTGATTTTTGACTTACGATGCTTTGCTGTAATTTTCAGAGCCACTCTCATGTCTTGGAGCCCTACGAAGTAGGCTATAGTTTCCCGGTCAAGCACTGAATCCAAGTATAAAGTTTTAGCAAATGCAACAGCTGAATTAGTATGGATTCAATCCTTGTTAGGAGAATTGGGAGTATTTCAGCCTCAGGCACCATATTTATGGTGTGATAATTTCGGCACAACATATCTCTCTGCCAATCCTGTGTTTTATGTACGAACAAAGCACATTGAGATTGATTTTTATTTTGTCAGAAAGCATGTGGCTTGCAAGGCTCTGGAAATTTGGTCCATCTCTTCACACAATCAAGTTGTAGATGTGTTTACAAATCGCTTTCAGTTCAGCTGTTTTTTGATTCTCGGTACAATCTCAACCTGATAGGTTGTGATTGAGGGGAAGTGTTAAGTAATGTATCTGCTTTTGTCTCTATTCATATAAAGAGGTTGAGTGTGGATTAATTGGTTGTTGTAACTATCCCAATTTCTCTGTATTATGTGATTCTGCAGTTGTGCCAAAAACATGTAACTGTGTACTATTCATGATACATCAATAGAGATAATATAAGTACAGAGGAGTTTGCGCCTTTGCGGGATCCAAATCAATTCTTCTTCTCCTTCTTGCTTACTCCTCTTACAAGCTCCCACTGCCACCTACTATCACACGCTGCTAGCCACCTACAGTGCTCCTCCATGCAAACCGTTGCGACCAACATTGTCCACTCATCGAGGGGATTTGACTTTTGTGCTTCGTCGAGACCTCCATTTGTACCTCACTGACGACCCAAGCTTTTTCTCTCTCTTATTTGGCCAGCTTCTAAAAGCCAGACGTTTGATTCGGCTTCCGGTTTCTGGAAGAAAGAAGCCAAAAGCCGAAGCCATTTCAAACGCCCACTTCCTCCATTCCACAATATAAGTAAAAGCCACCATATGTATACACTAAGAAGACACAAAATTTAAGGAAAAAGTTAAAGTCGGTGGACTATATACACATATTAAATAACATATTACAACTCCTCATCCACTTGTTTAGTATTAATATAGCGGTATGCGCAGGAAATATTGTAACAACTTTATATTTTATCTCCACAATAAACTTATATTATGAAAGGACACTTCCTAAGAATAACTTATATTGCAGGACAAAGAGTACATGGTAGGGAAGCAATGAAGCGCTTCTCCAAACTTAGTTGCTCGATCGACGCTTTCCCGTAGTGGTTGTACAATCGTGCTTCTCCTCAATACAAGCTTCAACAGAGTGTACAAACTTGGTATAAGGAGGTATCCGTGATTCCCACGACACTATCTCAAACTCCTCATTAGGCATAGCCGTAACTCCAGCCGTAAGTTCTCCTAACGTCACATGAGGCAGTTTCCTTCTCAGAGGATCATCGTCTCTTCGAACTCGAGGAGGCATTAAACGTAATGGAACAGGACGTGAAGAAGAAGTAAATCCGGTGATGTGTATTGGATGCTCTTTCTCAAGCATATTTCTTGGGTGCTCCCCAAACTTTGCTTTGTTACGAGCCCTCATCCCCTTGAACCGTTGCAGTATGCGGAGCCAAAACTGAATATCATCGTTCCTTCTCAACAAGTCAGCAATGGCGTTTGCAGGTATCAGTGCCCCTCCCAATTCTGTTGCCAGCTTATTTGCTATTGATGCTAACTGTGGAGAGTCTCTTGCATCTGTGCTTCCAAACACGAGCATCTTGAAAAGGTAGCTGAACTCCTCCTGTGACAAACTGTTTAGGTGAACTGGTGTCGTCGTTCCCAATCTTGCAACATCCTGAAGCCTGCTTACGACTATCACTTTGCTTCCACTTCCAACCATGCGTGTTAGAGATGAGTAGAACTTTACCCAATCCTCGTCATCCACATCGGAGGCAAGTTCCACAATTACTAGAATCTTGTCATCGCGGAATTGTGCTTGCTGGTCGATGGTACATATGCCGTCTCCATTGATGTACAGAAATGAAGAAAATTGGGACCGAACCCGTTCGTCGTTACACACATGGCTGATCAGAGTTCTCTTACCTACTTTAAAACCGCCGATGATTGGAAGCACCATTGGAGCGCAAGGTTGGCTAGGATCTTGCAATAAAAAGTTGATGATTTGCTGCTTTTCGACATGACGACCGAACATGAAATTGTCAGTGTAAAGATAAGTGTCATAGGGCCTACGACACACGCGCTCGAATCCCCCCAGGAGTATGACGAACTCACTCATACCAGAAACTACAGCTTCAAATTTGTCAAGTGCACTTTGTAAATCCTGACTTAAAACAATACCTCTTGTCGCACCAGAGATTGCACGCAGACGTTTCATAGGAGGTGAAATGGTCGATAAGGTAGAAGCAGTGCTGCTGCTCCCATCCTCTTCTTCGACGCTCCCCGGAAGGAATCTGTACCTGGCAGTATCCAGCATACTGTACCCTTGATACATGCTCTCTGCAATCTGCTTGAGTTGCATAAGCATCGTACTATTGGTGATGTATCGCCCATCCGCTTCCTCGACGACTGCACGAATTCGCAGTAGCAGTTGCTGCAACCTTTCTAACTTGTCATCTGTACCTGTCATGTCTTTGTACTTCCTTGTCAGGAAGGAGATGCATCGGCTAATTAGCTCACCGGCAATGGCAGATATCGCTGCCTCCATCTTGCTTGAGCTATATGTTTGTGTAGATATCTAGACTGCTAGAGACGCTAGAGAGAGAGAGTATGCTCCAAAGCCTTGCTTCCAGCCTCATCTATACCTGTTTTTCCATCTTGCTATATGTTCTTGTTTGTGTATGTATGTGTTGATAGCTAGACTGCTAGAGGGAGAGTACGCTCCAACGTCACTGTATAGTACTTTATAGTAATTTGGCAACGAGTGAAGAAAGCAAGGCCAACGTCACTGTTGATCGATATATCATCCGCATATCATTTCCGGGGGATTCACGGCCCGCCGGACCATCCACGGGACATTTCCCCCCAAGAGCCTCTTAACGTTTTGGAAATTACGTATAAATCCTTGGTTTTTACAAATAGACCCCTGGATTTTTGCAAAAAAGTCCCTGTATTTTTTACCTTGATAACGCCCTGCGGTTTCCAAAATTACGTACAAGTCCTCGGTTCTTTTAAAAAGGTCCCTGGTTTTTTTAATGGAAAAGCCCCTACGCTATCCTTTTATTGCGAAAAGGTCTTCGATTTTTTTCGAAGAAGCCCCTGCGTTTTTTTACTGCGAATTTTTATCTCTTTTACTTTGGTACACACGGTGGTTGACGCGGCGTGGCGCTACGCCTATGTATCTAGTATAGTTAATTAGCCACTCCCCCACAGCAGATGACATCCGGACAGTTGTCGGGCGATCGAGATGGTCACCGTTGCCCGCTAATCAAAACTTCTTACACACGACCATGCCCGATAACTATGGTCTCCCTGCCGATCAGAAAATCCAACTGCTAATTTTTATTTATTTTTTATTTCTAATTTCATGTTTATGTTGCAATACATATATGCTAATTTATTTTTTTATTCCGAGTTTCAGTTGCATGTTGAAATTTGTATAAAAATCCAACTGTTGATTTTGATTTAATTTTTATTCTAAATTTTAGATATTTAGATATTTCACGTTGAAGTTTGTGGAAATGACCTTTATTTTTTATTCCGAATTTTAGTTACTTTTTATTGTACATGATATAAGCTCTTTCTTTTAATTAAGGTCGTTATAAGTCGGGTTCACCATATGGATGACTAGATCTTTTTTTGATTAACGTCTAGATCATCGAATTTTGTTTGTGTATGTATGTGTTGATAGCTAGACTGCTAGAGGGAGACTACGCTCCAACGTCACTGTATAGTACTTTATAGTAATTTGGCAACGAGTGAAGAAAGCAAGACCAACGTCACTGTTGATCGATACAGTATAGTTAGCCACTGCCCCAACGCCACTGTTGTCGGGCGATCGAGATGGTCGCCGGCCGTTGCCCGCTAATCAAAACTTCTTACACACCACCATGGCCCGATAACCATGGCCTCCCTGCCGATTAGAAAATCCAACTACTAATTTTCATTTATTTTTTATTCCTAATTTCATATTTATGTTGCAATTAGTATACAAATACAATTACTAATTTATTTTTTTATTCCGAGTTTCAGTTGCATGTTGGAATTCATATAAAAATCTAACTGCTGGTTTTTATTTTGAATTTTAGATATTTAAAGATTTCACTTTGAAGTTTGTGTGGAAATGACATTTATTTTTTATTCCGAATTTCAGTTAGTTTTTGTCGTACATGATATATGCTCTTTCTTTTAATTTAAGTCGTTATAAGTCGGGTTCATGCACCACATGAATGACTAGATCTTTTTTGATTAACGTGTGAATTTTCTCAGAGTGCCTAGTCAGTATAGGTACAGATTAGGTTCCAAATGATTGAATAAACACTCATATCACTCTTCGAATACTTAGTAAATTAAGAAAATATATTGTTTTTGGTAGAATCAAGTATAATCCTAGATTCTATAATTTCATTCTAAAATACAATTCAAGTAGACACTACTACAGAAATCATCATCACAGACGGTTTCAAAAACGTCATCACAGGCGGTTTTCTGAACCGTCTGAATTTATGGGTCAGTGATAATACGAGGTCATCACAGACGGCTTTCGAACCGTCTGTGGTGTAAATATCACAGACGATTTTTAGTTATAAACCGTCTGTGATTACGAACTATCACAGACGGTTTTTAACGAAAAACCTATCTTGAGGGGGATTTTGACTCTTTTGCATCCGTTGTATCAGATTCATATGCACTAACTTATTGGATGCTTAAGTTTTGACTTGACTTCTTGAGTATAAGTTACTTGTTGATTGTGTGTATTAGAAGTCAAGTATCATCATAATTTTATACTTTATGGTATTTATCCTGTTTTATTGCTTACATCTTGCTTCTTATGTTTATTCACCATTATTTATACATGTTAGCATACTTTCCATGATTTTTGTTTGTCATGATGTTTGCTTACATGATGTCTATTTGATTATGGACATTTTGAGCTTGATTACATCTTAGATAGACTTTTATATCATGATGTTATATTTATTCATGCCTTCTTATCATGTTTGGTTCATATGTACATGTTTATACATGTATCCATACTAGCACATGTTTTTATGACTTTGCTTTATTATTTGCTATGTGTGTATGGTTGTAATTCATTGAGATGCATGTATATCTTGAACTCATTCATTTCTGTCTTGGTATGAAATTAGTCTGTATGACATCTTGGTAGTTTTAGACTGTGCTTATGTTTAGATATCATGAGAACTTTGATTAGACCACATGCTTCTTCTAGATTTGGTTTGCACTAGGTTGAGTTGTCCTAGATGATTTGGTGAGGTCTAGGTAGAGCTTGTGTGGGGGTGTGTTCTCATGTGTTCTCTGTCATTTGTGCTTGTCATGCTACTTTTGTTGTCATAAGTCTTAATACTGGATCTGTGCTTATATATTACCTACCCCAGTACTAGGATACCAGTTGTTCTTGTGTTTGAGTCACAGGTTGTGGATGTCAGGGGGAGACCATGTGGTTTATGTGGATGTTTTGGGTTTCTCACCTCCTTTGAGCTTCTGATAGATGTTTCTATTGATCTCATGAATGTACACTACAACAAAATAGTCTCGTAGAGACATTTTTCTTTAGACGCTTTTATAAGTATCTTTACGTTGAGAATTATATAGCATATAAAGATGCTTCTTGAGACATTCTAAAAGTTGTCACAAAATTACAATTTTAATTAAACTCAAAAGACATCTGAAAAAATAAAATGATTTATTTAATGTATTAAAAAGCTCTGCACCTTCCATCTCCACCTTATCCTAAAAACCCTCGATCAAACTTCTCTCCAGCGCCTCCGATCCCTAACCGCCGTTGCTCCAGATCAACACCCCACCCCCACCCCCACACCGGACCGCCCCTCCGCTCAACTTCGTGGCTTCCATATCCGGGCCCCTCCCTCCCTGATAGACCAAGTCGACCCCAACCAACCCTAGGCCTCGCAGCGAAGCCAGCCATGGAGGGGTCGATCCGTGTCACCATGGATGTCAGCGCCGACGGTGTCACGCTCGTCACCATCTACAACCCACCCGTCAATGCGCTACATCCCATCAGTAATGCCCACCTCCTTCGCCTCAGATTTTCACCCTTTTTTGGGTAGGTGGGTTCCTATGGGGCTCTACTGGTCTTATGCTCCAATTTGGGTTCCTTCCCGTGTAGTCATCTAGGGGCTCAAGGAGAAGTACGCAGAGGCAATGGATCACAACGACGTCAAGGCCATCATGCTCACTGGTGATATTTCTGTTTGATTTACCCCCCCCCAAAACAAATGCCTTCTGATTTGTCTATTGGGGTTCGAATCTCTACTATTTTTATGTGATTACTGTACGAATTAAGGTAATAAGCATCAATTTTTTTGTTTGTTGGTGATTTTTCTTTGCTGTAAAATTCATTGGAGACATCAATTTTTGGGTTTGAGATTGTCCTAGCTTCGATTATAGAATGGTTGTTGAGTTGTCGCCATCGCATAATTTCATTTGTGCTGATCTCAGTCAACTTTGGGAACTGGGAGTTAATGATTGGGTTGCTCTAGTTGTGTACACCTGCTGGCCTGTGGAGCTGTTCAGCTGAAATAGATAGAGGCTAATCCAGTTTTCTCGCTAAAATAGTAATTGAAGTATGAGAAAGTAAAGAAGGGGGTTGCTGCTTGTTATAGTTTTTTCCAATCAGAAAGAAACCCCCTTATTTATGTACAAGTCTGAAAGTAGCTATATCAACTTTGTTCTCAGGTCAGTGCTGCATCAGAAATACTGCAAACATCTAACCCTTTGAAATGGTTACTAATCTAGCTCTAGAACCAGATGATCTATTTTATGTTCTTATTTCTTATACTAGTGACATTTATACAAGGATTATCTCAATTAGAGTAGTTGCAGCAAAAGCTTCCTTTCCTAAAGGGGACATTGAAGAAGTAAGTACCTAAGTTATACTAGAAGTGACCTCTTGTTAGTATAAAGTTCATCTTCATATCTAGTGACTTGTAGACTGTAGTGTGCATCAGATCTCATCCAGAACTACAACAATATATCCAATTGTTAGGATTTAGACTGATTAACATATTCTTAGATTAGTCTACTCTACTCAAATAAGTAAAGGAACATAGTTTGATGTATCTTGTGCTTTGGTGTTGTTGAGGCACTATTCAACATAGAAATATGGTTTTTTGTTCATTTGAATTGTCTATTAACTACTCTTCCATGTGTAGGAGATACTTGAGCCAGCTAGCAACTACATACCTTTTGAATGTTATACTACAAATATTTCTTTACACTGACGCTTTGCTGAAGTGCCGCAATGGTGGTACATGCGTGCGTGTCATGGTTGCCTCGGCCATGTACCTCGCAGCACTGGCCGTGGTGTTTGTCGTCATATTCCGCGCGGGCCCTATCCTCGCTTGGCCCGAGACTTCTGTTGGCCGCGCTTGGGCCTGTCGCCCGACGGGTCCTTGCGCTAGGAGGTGTCCTTCGATAGCTCCTGCCTGCGCTTGCCCTTCGAGGAGCCTTCCTTCGGCGAGTCTTTGCTCTTCGCCGTGCCCTCCACCGGATTGGCGTCGGTGTCGTTGCCTTGATGCCGCCGCACGTCTTCTTCCGCTTTGGCGTATTCTTCCATCTTGTTGAAGAGCTTCGCCACCGTCTTGATTGGCTTCCGCGCATTGTACTCGGCTAGCGGCCCCGAGCGGAGACCCTGTATTGCAGCGTTGATGATGGTTGTCTTGTTGACATCCTTGACCTGGCAGCGGACCTTCGCGAAGCGCTTAAAATACTCCCGAAGCTTTTTTGATGGTTTTTGTTTGACCGCGAAGAGCTGATCCTCCTCGATGCGCTCGACATAGTTCCCCTGGAAGTTGTTGTAGAGGCGGTCACGAATCTGCTCCCATGCGTAGATGGAGTTTGGCTCTATGGTGAAGAACCAAGAGTGCGCCACTCCCAGCAGCGCGAGGGGAGTCCCTTCGCCTTCGTGGTGTCGTCTCCACCTGCAGCTTCGATAGCGATCTCGTATACGCCCACAAACTCCTGGGGGTCCATGTCGCTCTTGTACGACGTGATGGCGCTGGGGAATTTGAAGTCCTTCGGCCATGCCGCCTGCTGTAGGCTCGCAGATAGCGGGGACTCTGGGTCCACGTGTCGCAGCGAGGTGTGGCTGGATGTGGGGGCGTCACGGCTATCCGCTCGTTCTGGTGTGAGCTCCAGCGCGACCACCGGTGGGGTCTACTGACTTTGAGCCTCTTGCATTGTCTGCACGGCCCTGCGGAGATCCGCTAACTCCCGCTGGAGTGTGCCGAGGGCCGTCAACATGGCGTTCTCCACTGCCGGGACAGCAGTGACCATGGCTTGTGCTTTTGGGTTGGCCGCCGCACCAGCGTGGTGGACTCCGACGTCGATGACGAGGCTCGTGTTGCCGCCAGAACCGCTCGGCGCTCCCGCACCGGGCGTAGGGACGGCGGCCACGTGTCCACGGGCGCCGACGTTACTGCTCCCTACCACCCAGCCGGTATCGCCGGAATTGACCGTCACGCTAGCGGCGGAGCCAGGCGTCACTCGCAGGGCGGGGTCGGCCGTTGCATCGGCGGTGGGGTCGATCGTTGCGTCGACGGTGGTGGGGTCAATCGTTGCGTCGGCGGTGGTGGGGTCGATCGTCGCGCGGTGAGCATCGACGCTAGTGGTTGCCGTGCCCGTGTCGTCGTTTGCACCCGCGACCGCCGATGCCGAAGCCCTGGTGTTGACGCAGGACTTCGCCGTGTCCCCTTCCTTCTTCTTCGCCGCCGATGATGAAACTTTCTTTGGTGCTATCCTTCTCAAGATCCTGAGGCTTGTTCTTGTCGTCCCCATGGACGACGCCAACTGTTGTGGTTACAAACCAAACAGAGAGAGAATTGTAGTGGAAAGTTAGGTGAGCAATGCTCTGGCCTCTCCCATGGCTGGTATCGCATATATATGTACAACCTCATAGGGAGTGTTTTTACAGTTATACCCTTTCAAGGGAATTCAGGTCATTATACATGTCCCACTTGGGGCTTACAACCTTCTAACAGGCCTGCTGGGCTTAGGTGGGGGCCACCCCTACAACAACTCGTATATTAAACAACACTTCAGTACAATATCTTTGATATCTATTTGATTCCTACTTTGTAATTGATGGGGGATTGTTGAAATTAAATAAGCCCATAAATGAGGTCCATTTCCTTAATTCCAAAGCATGCATGATTTAGTACCATATTGCTAAGGCAAGGTGGGAGAGATCAATTTATAAGGTGGAGTCCATGCCACTCCTTGAATTATGGATGTGGATGGTATGGGAGGGCGCGCACGGACGCGCGCGTGTATTCGTCTATTTTTGCGTGACAATCGCGTGACTTCTGACTTGCGATGCTTTGCTGTAATTTTCGGAGCCACTCTCATGTCTTGGAGCTCTACGAAGTAGGCTACAGTTTTCCGGTCAAGCACTGAATCCAAGTATAAAGTTTTAGCAAATGCAACAGTTGAATTAGTATGGATTTAATCCTTGTTAGGAGAATTGGGAGTATTTTAGCCCCATGCACCATATTTATGGTGTGACAATCTTGGCACAACATATCTCTTTGCCAATCCTGTGTTTCATGTATGAACAAAGCACATCGAGGTTGATTTTCATTTTGTAAGAGAGCATGTGGCTTGCAAGGCTCTGAAAATTCAGTTCATCTCTTCACACAATCAAGTTGTAGACGTGTTTACAAACCGCTTTCAGTTCAGCTGTTTTCTGATTCTCGGCACAATCTCAACCTGATAGGTTGTGATTGAGGGGAAGTGTTAAGTAATGTATCTGCTTTGGTCTCTATTGGTTGAGTGTGGATTAATTGGTTGTTGTAACTATCCCAATTTCCCTGTAATCTGTGATTCTCCAGTTGTACCAAAAACAAGTAACTGTGTACTATTCATGATACATCAATAGAGATAATATAAGTACAGAGGAGTTTGCGCCTTTGTGGGATCCAAATCAATTCTTCTTCTCCTTCTTGCTTATTCCTCTTACAAGCTCCCACTACCACCTACTATCACACGCTGCTGGCCACCTACAGTGCTCCTCCATGCAAAGTGTTGCGACCAACATTGTCCACTCGTCGAGGGGATTCCATTTTTGTGCTTCGTCGAGACCTCCATGTGTCCCTCACTAATGACCCAAGCTTTCTTTCTATCTTTATGTGGCCAGCTTCTAGCCAGACGTTTGATTCGGCTTCCAGTTTCTAGAAGAAAGAAGCCAAAAGTCGAAGCCGTTTCAAATGCCCACTTCCTCCATCCCACAATATAAAAGCCACCATATGTATAGACTAAGAAGACACAAAATTTAAGAAGTTAAAGTCGGTGGACTATATACCCCTATTAAATAACATATTACAACTACTCATCCACTTTTTCAGTATTAATGGAGCGGTACATGCAGAAAATATTGTAACAACTATACATTTTATCTCCACAATAAACTTATATTATGGAAGGACACTTCCTAAGAACACAAACTTATATTGCAGGACAAAGAGTACATAGTAGGGAAACAATGAAGCGCTTCTCCAAACTTATTACTTAGTTGCTCGATCGACGCTTTCCCGTAGTGGTTGTACATTCGTGCTTCTCCTCAATACAAGCTTCAACAGTGTGTACAAACTTAGTATAAGGAGGTATCCGTGATTCCCACGACACTATCTCAAACTCCTCGTTAGGTATAGCTGTAACTCCAGCCGTAAGTTCTTCTAACGTCAAATGAGGCAGTTTCCTTCTGAGAGGATCATCGTTTCTTCCAACTCGAGGAGGCATTAAACGAAATGGAACAGGACGGGAAGAAGAAGTAAATCCGGTGATGTGTATTGGATGCTCTTTCTCAAGCATATTTCTTGGGTGCTCCCCAAACTTTGCTTTGTTACGAGCCATCATCCCCTTGAACCGTCGCAGTATGAGGAGCCAAAACTGAATATCATGGTTCCTTCTCAACATGTCAGCAATGGCGTTTGCAGGTATCAGTGACCCTCCCAATTCTGTTGCCAGCTTATTTGCTATTGATGCTAACTGTGGAGAGTCTCTTGCATCTGTGTTTCCAAATACGAGCATCTTGAAAAGGTAGCTGAACTCCTCCTGTGACAAACTGTTTAGGTGAACTGGTGTCGTCGTTCCCACCCTTGCAACATTTTGAAGCCTGCTTATGACTATCACTTTGCTTCCACTTCCACCCATGCGTGTTAGAGATGAGTAGAACTTTACCCAATCCTCGTCATCCACATCGGAGGCAAATTCCACAATTACTAGAATCTTGTCATCACGAAATTTTGCTTGGTCGATGGTACATATGCCGTCTCCATTGACGTACAAAAACGAAGAAAAGTGGGACCGAACCCGTTCATCGTTACACACATGGCTGATCAGAGTTCTCTTACCAACTTTATAACTGCCGATGATTGGAAGCACCATTGGAGCACAAGGGTGGCTAGGATTTTGCAATAAGATGTTGATGATTTGCTGCTTTTCAACATGACGACCGAACATGAAATTGTCAGTTTAAAGGTAAGTGTCATAGGGCCTACGACACACGCGCTCGAATCCCCCCAAGAGTATGACGAACTCACTCATACCAGAAACTACAGCTTCTAATTTGTCAAGTGCACTTTGTAAATCCTGACTTAAAACAATACCTCTTGTCGCACCAGAGATTGCACGCAAACGTTTCATAGGAGATGAAATGGTCGATAAGGTAGAAGCAGTGCTGCTGCTCCCCTCCTCTTCTTCGACGCTCCACGGAAGGAATCTGTACTTGGCAGTATCCAGCATATTGTACCCTTGATACATGCTCTCTGCAATCAGCTTGAGTTGCATAAGCATCTTACTGTTGGTGATGTATCGCCCATCCGCTTCCTTGACGACTGCATGAATTCGCAGTAGCAGTTGCTGCAACCTTTCTAACTTGTCATCTGTACCTGTCATGTCATTGTATTTCCTTGTCAGAAAGGAGATGCATCGGTTAATTAGCTCACCGGCAATGGCAGATATTGCTGGCTCCATCTTGAGCTATATGTTCTTGTTTGTGTACGCTGCCTCGATCTAATTGCTTGAGCTATATGTTTATGTAGATATCTAGACTGCTAGAGAGAGAGAGAGTATGCTCCAAAGCCTTGGCTCCAGCCTCATCTACCTGTTTGGTAGAAGTAGTGCTATATATATATATATACTCGTAAGGTGCCCGTGCGTTGCAACGAAAAACCAAATAAAAGTGATACATACTATCATATATGATCTCAAACTGAATAATAAATATCAACTTCTTACATCATCATGTATCAAACGAAACATACATGTTCATACTCGTAAATAAATCAAACATCATATTAGTGAAACATGATAGAACAAGCACCACATATAACAATATGTACAGAAATGATAGTAAACAATATCATTCCATAGTATTCTTCTCCGTTGAACGCCTAAATATGTGACGAGTCCTCCTGTTTGCAGCCCTATCAACACTTCCCAAAATGCTTACAGGTCCAGGTAGCATGTCGTGCAAATCCTGCAAGAATAGTATGGGAAATTAATTAAGCATACGAAAAACCTACCGAGTACGTGATATCCTGTGCAATGAGAGGGCTCTTTTTTAAAAAAATAAAACTCTGCAACCACCCATGGAATTTCAGAAGAAAACAACATGTTTCACAAACAACTTTTTGCAAAATGGACCGCCTAACAACCATGGAATGAACACAATGCTTGAAGAGAACAAATAGAGCACTGATTCATGAGTTGTGCAAAAGATTGACAGTACCTCTCAGGAATCTAGCTGCTACTTCAAATGTTTCTGAATACAGAAGAAATAGTGCAACAACCAACCAATGTCGTACATTGAAGCAATGATCTTGTAGATGACGGAAGTTGAACACAAAATATGGTTCAATATTCTAGTAGGAAAAACATGTTGACCAACTAACTACTTAATCAAAGCTTCCACCATTACAAAAATGGCACAACAAAATCATGTTTGACCAAACAACTTGCAGCCTAAGATTCCCCAGAGCCCTAATCTGATTTAAGATCCGAATACTAAAATGCTATGAAGGAATATATTCCCTAAACAACTACCAGAAAACAAACTCATACATTAATATCCCCTGGCAAGGCTTAAAACAACCAGAACTTCAACAGTTTAGTAAACAAGATTCGACATGTTTCAGTGTATCTGCTCATCCTACACACATTCAAATAGCAAATTAATCCAAGCATGATGGTGCACACAAACTCATATCATAGTATCTTTCCCCTTTTTACATAAGTAGCTAGATTGCCAAATCACACATATATCACTGGTGCTACATTATGGATTGTGATAGCTATAGTGCTACGTCAGTCTGCAGATCTTTTTTTAACACACTGATTTTACTATCTAATCCAACCCGGATAACATAATCTTGGCCCAGACAAAACTTACACTGACTCCTAGTCTAGAAAGTTGTCTGATATCCATCACGAGAAAAGCTACTTGCCAGCCTTAGCATTTCATTTAAATATTATGGTCCGAGTGTTATCTCAAAATCACATTGGCAGTTTTCGATATATGATGCATGTACAATTCTGACCAAACGTAATTGAATTGATCTAGCTTTGTTATGTGGTGCTATCCAGTATACCTGATTGTTAGATTTAGTTGGATTTGTCCACAAATTTGTATTGCTTTTTTATCAAGGTTTATGGAAGGTATAGTAATGTTGCCACAAAACCTCTCATTATAGCACAAAAACTACTTGAAAGCTAACAATGCGTGTAGAGTTCCATTTGCCCAACCATATGATCTTAAGAATACAATAAATCAGATAGGGTGAAATAAAATCACAAAAGCTACTAACAACTTCATATTTCATACATAGGTGGTGATTAGTTATGATGACAACTTTATTACCACTATTGATTAATCAAACATCGTGGACCTTCACATACAAAGCAAAAAACTATGTGGGATGTATTACTGATTATGCACACAGACCAAGGAAATCTAATCAGCAAACAACAGCAGTTTCAAAGCCACCTGCTGCTAAGTTGTAAGAAAAAGGAAAATAGTAGCATCATATGCCCCGTAAAAATGCATATCACAAGGTGGAAACCGCCACTCTCAGAGCTCAATTATTTCTCCAAACTAATACTGCTGCAACATTCTAATGCAAATATTTCTCTATCTTGTCAATGCAGATCTATTTATCTAGCATATTCTATCACATGAATGGGGAACATCCACAACTTGATCCACTAAGACAAAACCACTACCTCATAAAACAGTACAAAGCTATTTTGGAGGAAAAAGGCAACCATATATGATAGATAGAACAAAATGTCAAGTCACAACAACATATATGCTAAGATACAGAAAAACAGACAAAACCAGAAAAGCAATAGTATTTCAAAACATGATGATGCACACAGATTGCCTACCCTAACTTGTTTGTGATAAAAGACTTTGTTGTGGTTGTTGTTGATGATGATGGTGCACACAGACTCATATCATAGTATCTTTCCCCTTTTTACATAAGTAGCTAGATTGCCAAATCACACATATATCACTGGTGCTACATTATGGATTACGATAGCTATAGTACTACACCAGGGAGGGATAGTATATAGCACTAAGCTGCTTACAGTTTTATGCACTAACCCCACTAACCAACTTGACAAAAAATATAGCTATAAGCAGCTGGCATTACATGCGGGAACAAAAAGTTAGACGCACATGTTCTAGTGCGTCACAGCCAAATACTATCCACTGATAATGACAACTACTAAAACTTTTAAGGCTAACAGAAGCATGCTACTATTTATGTATTTCATAAGGCGCTAAAGAAGTACTAAATGACAACACAATATATCTAGAAATCACACCTGTAGGAGACGAACACATTAAGCAGATATAATCATACACCGAGTAACTCATCTAGATAAATAAAAAAATAGAAGATAAAAGAGGAAGGTGATGCCTTGGTATAGTAATCCTTCCAGACACAGCGAGCAATCTGATGACCTCCTAAATCAAATGCCTTGAACTTGATCTTCCCAATGCTCAGCTCTTCAAAGTCGACATCACGTGAGGTCGATGTTTGAACCAATCTCTGCCAGAAGGAACACAAATCCAAGTACAAACTAATTCAGCAACTGACCTTTCAAGAGAAACAAGGATGATAATCTTACCTTCAGTGGATTGAACCATAGAATAGTGTATACACACCACATCCAAATTAATCTATATATAGAAAAAAATACCAAGATTACATCAACTGAATAAAAACATACCTAGCCAATGATGAGAAGCTTGCTGCTACCGCTCCCTATCTCGCTGTTGTTGAGCTAGCCACAACGCATGAGGCCATCGTTGCCATCCTCTCTGCTTCAGCCATGTGTAGCATGCACAAAGAATTCACGCGACATAGAACATGTTGGGTTATATATTGTTTTAGATAAATAGGTTAATAATTTATTGTATTTGCTTCTATCCTATTTTACTGGAATAATTTGACAATTTTGGGCTAGTACAAATTATCAATACAAAACATCTGATAGTTCATGAAATAAACCTTGTCTATCATGGCAGAAAAAATAATATCTTTGCTTTATGCTTCAACAAAACCTCAAGGATTTACAACACTACTGTAAGGATGCCTCTAACAAGATGCAATGAAGACTTATAGAAAGAACTATCAATGCTTGTTTTGTTTCACACATGGAGAGTAAGAAACCTGCAGATTACAATGTACCAGGGATTATGATGTTCATAAGAGAAGCTAACATCCACATCTACAGTTCTGGCCAAGACTAAAACTATAGGATGTCGACCACACTATAATAGCACTGAGATAGTACACTGAAATAACCATCTGGGAATCTGGGATTATTTGCATGCATACCTCAAATAAAATAACTTTCTAAAATCGATCAATAGTTGTACAACAAGAAATTGCTGCAATCAAGTGAAACAATGGACTGTAAACAAATGACAAGGATAAAATCATGGATGGTTTCAATAGCAAGACATTGCTCATTTGGTTGTTGCAACAGAAAAAAATGGAAGCATATATATGGTCTTCTCACCTCTGCGCTGAAGGAGCAATTGTGCCAGTAGAAAACTGGTTGGGGGAAATGAGGCTATTGGGCTAGACGGAATAGTGGTTGAATTGAATTCTTAGAAACATGGCTTCTGCAAAGAGAAGATAATGCTACGTATGAGAGAAGATCTGAACATTATAAATATCCAAAGTGATGCATAAATTAGACTCACCTCAAATGCGAATGAGCAAGTATGCAAATGTCATCTAAGTTCATTTCTTTGGCTTATGCATCGAGAAGCTAGGCTTCTTATGGCAGTTTATTTCCTCGACGGCGAGGGGTGATGGGAGTAGGAGGCGGTGCGGGGGACAGAGAGGGGGAGGCGGTGAGGCGGTTTAGGGGGTGGAGAGGGGGAGTTGGGGGCAGGAGGATGCGGCGACAGGTGGGGGCGCTACAGCGGATCGGAGAATGAGCGACGGAGGTGGGGGGAGAAGGACGCGCGGTGGTGGGAAGAAGGGGGACGGCGGTGGGGGAGAAGGAGCGGCTGCCAGCAGCTTTGGAGAAGAGGGCGCGGCGGCGGATCGGGGAATTAGGGCTAGAATCAAGATGTGAGTACTGAGGAGGCGGCGCGCGGCATGGGAGGGAGGGGGAAGAGCGAGGGGGAGGCGGGCAGCTTTAGGGTGGGAGGGAGGAGGCGGGGGGTGGCGGTGGCGCTGGGTGGGAGGGAGGGGAGGAGGCGGCGGCGCGGGGTGGGGGGAGGAGGAGGCGGGCGGCGGCGGGGGGAGAGCGAGGGGGAGGCGGGGGGAGAGCGAGGGGGAGCGGATTGGGGCAGCGGGAGGAGAGCGAGGGGGAGCGGATCGGGGCGGCGGGGGGAGAGCGGATCGGGGCAGCAGGGGGAGAGCGAGGGGAGCGGATCGGGGCAGCGGGTGCGGAGGGGGAGGAGGGGGCGGGGGAGGGAGAACGGTTCAGATTCTATCTCATAATCAGATCGAATGGCTAATAAAAAATGAGGAGGACTCATCAACCACCAACTCCTTCTTTTAAAGTAGTAAAGATATATAATAATTTCGCAACGAGTGAAGAAAGCAAGACCAACGTCACTGTCAGTTGCATGTTGGAATTCGTATAAAAATCCAACTGCTGATTTTGATTTAATTTTTATTGTGAATATTAGATATCTAGAGATTTCACATTGAAGTTTGTGTGGAAATGATCTTTATTTTTTATTCTAAATTTTAGTTAGTTTTTATTGTACATGATATAGGCTCTTTCTTTTGATTGAAGTCGTTATAAGTCGGGTTCACTACATGGATGACTAGATCTTTTTTGATTAACGTGTGAATTTCCTCATAGTGCCTAGTTAGTATAGGTATAGATTAGGTTCCAAATGATTGAATAAACGCTCATATCACTCTTCGAATACTTAGTAAATTAAGAAAATATATTGTTTTGGTAGAATCAAGTATAATATTAGATTCTACGATTTGATTCTAAAATGCGATCCTAGTAGAGCGTCTCTGATCTGATTCAGAATTATAAACCCAAAGGCATAAAACCATCTAGGTTAATTATAAACCCAAAGGCATGGTGCAGGTCTGTCAGGAAAATTCCTACCCGTCAAGAAAGATCAAAGACCTGGTAATGGTTTCCTTCTTCCCGTCAAGCATTTGGTATTTGCTAGATTTCCCAACAGTTGAGCAAGCAGCTCCCGTGGTTAATGGGCAACGTGACACTACAAAACTTTGGTATTATGCTAGAGCTCACCAAAAAAATCGATAAATCGCTGAGTCACACTACCAAATAGTGATAAGTTGCTTGAACACACTTAGCCTATAAGACTATTACTATTTTGAAATTTATAAGGGATGTTTCAACCAAAAACATATGGTTCCATCCACGGGGAATATGACTTCCTAAATTTTAATGATTGTGTCAACCACGATTTTTGTAGTGTCACACTTAGAGCCTTCATATTCAGTAAGTATTTCCCAAAGCGCGATCTATCTCTAGGTGGTTTGATGCTCATATTCAACTAATCTAGGTGAGGATAGTTATGTAATGAGGATGACATCCAAGACACCTCAGGCCAATGGCAAATTCTGCAACGTAGCAAACGATCTATGTGATTCTAAAAAGTTAATCTTAGTCATTGAAAAGGAAAGAAAGACTATAATACAGTTATGTATGAAGAAAATGTATTTACCTATCGATTAATCGTCCGACAACTGTGAAGTTGGTTTTATTCTTATTTAGGGAATCAAGATATATTATCTTGTTCTATTTTAGTATAATTACTATTAGAATTTAATGGAACCTACACAGGTTTGTCATCATGGTTATTAAATCTAATCTCGTGTTGTTTATAAAGTAGAAATCAATAAGTATAACTACTAGTGTAATATTCTGAAGCCTGCTTATGATTATCACTTTGCTTCCACTTCCAGCCATGCGTGTTAGAGATGAGTAGAACTTTACCCAGTCCTCGTCATCCACATCGGAGGCAAATTCCACAATTACTAGTGTCTTGTCATCACGGAATTGTGCTTGGTCGATGGTACATATGCCGTCTCCATTGACGTACAAAAACGAAGAAAAGTGGGACCGAACCCGTTCATCGTTACACACATGACACATGGATGAAGTGGTCGATAAGGTAGAAGCAGTACTGCTGCTCCCCTCCTCTTCTTCGACGCTCCCGGAAGGAATCTGTACTTGGCAGTATCCAGCGTACTATTCTTTGACGCTCCGCTTGTTTTAGCTTTTTTTTAATTTTAGCTTTTAATTTCAGTTTTTTTTTCACTATTCAGTAATTCGTCTTTTTCTGATTTGTTTTAGATATTTTAGGCTTTTTTGTATTTTTCCCCCTTTTGCATTGTCCGTGATGGGCTAACATATTTTTTCTATTTTTACATTTTTTTAAATTTAATTATGCTCAATAAGTTAACTCAGCTACAGTAAAATTTCAGTCAAAAGTCAGAAACTATCGTTAAAACGAATGCCCCCCTGTAATATGCTTGAGTTGCATAAGCATCGTAGTGTTGGTGATGTATTGCCCATTCGCTTCCTCGACGACTGCACTAATTCGTAGTAGCAGTTGCTGCAACCTTTCTAAGGGGGCGTTCGTTTTAGCGATGGTTTGTGCCTTTTGGCTGAAATTTCACTGTAGCTGGCTTTTTTTTTACTATAGCTGATTTGGCTTTTTAGGCATAATTAAATTTTAAAAAATGTAAAAATAGAAAAAATATGTTAGCACATCACGGACAATGCAAAGGAACACGGGAAAAAATATGCAAAAAAAGCCCAAAAAATCTAAAAAAATTCAAAAAAAGATGAATTACTGAATAGTGAAAAAAAGCAGAAACTAGAAGCAGAAGTTGAAAAAAAGCCGAAATGAGCAGGGTCAGATCATCTGTACCTGTCATGTCTTTGTACTTGTCAGAAAGGAGATGCATGGTTAATTAGCTCACCGGCAATGGCAGATATCGCTGCCTCCATCTGGCTTGAGCTATATGTTCTTGTTTGTGTACGCTGCAGCCTCCGTCTAGTTGCTTGAGCTATATGTTTGTGTATGTTTGTGTAGATATCTAGACTGCTAGAGAGAGAGAAAGAGAGAGTATGCTCCAAAGCCTTGCTTCCAGCCTCATCTAAGTGTTTGGTAGAAACATTGAAGAAAGCAAGACCAACGTCACTGTTGATCGATATATAGTTAGCCACTCCCCCAACAGCAGATGACATCCGAAGAGTTGTCGGGCGATCGAGATTGGTCGACGTTGCCCGCTAATCAAAACTTCTTACACACAACCATGCCCGATAACTATGGTCTCCCTGCCGATCAGAAAATCCGACTGCTCATTTTCATTTATTTTTTATTCCTAATTTCATGTTTATGTTGCAATACATATATGCTAATTTATTTTTTATTCCGAGTTACAGTTGCATGTTCGAATTCGTCTAAAATCCCAACTGCTGATTTTGATTTAATTTTTATTTTGAATTTTAGATATTTAGAGATTTCATGTTAAAGTTTGTGTGGAAATGACCTTTATTTTTTATTCCAAATTTTAGTTAGTTTTTATTGTACATGATATAGGCTCTTTCTTTTAATTGAAGTCGTTATAAGTCGGGTTCGCCATATGGATGACTAGATCTTTTTTTGATTAATGTGTAATTTTCTCAGAGTGTCTAATTAGTGTAGGTATAGATTAGGTTCCAAATGATTGAATAAATGCTCATATCACTCTTCGAATACTTGGTAAATTAAGAAAATGTATTGTTTTGGTAGAATTAAGTATAATCTTATATTCTACCATTCGATTCTAAAATACGATACTACTAGCTGGAGCGTCTTTGATCCGATTCAGAATCATTATTCCAACAATCTTGATAACAACCACAAAAGTTGCGGTTGCTGTGATCCTTGCCACTAAAAAATGAATCAACTCCTTATATATGTTGCTTGTTGCACTTTTTTTTTAATCAAGGCTACTAAACAATACGCATTCTTTCACCCAACATTCACGGATCCGTTCACTACACTACTATAGAAAACCGTATCACTGACGGTTCAAAAACGTCATCACAGACGGTTTTTTGAACCGTCTGAATTTATGGATCAGTGATAATCGAAGGTTATCACAGATGGTTTTCAAACCGTATGTGGAGTAAATATCACAGACGGTTTATAACTAAAAACCGTCTGTGATAGCTATCATCGCAGACGGTTTGTAAGAAAAAATCATCTGTGATAAGCCTTTGCCCGGCTGTAGTTATTAATATAACTACACCAACCAACATTTAATAAGCCATTGCCCGACTGTAGTTATTTCTTTACAACAACCCAGTATATTTGTTTACAACAGTCCAATGAACATAGAAATATATTTGTATGACTCATTCTCAAAATTTACCTATATATCACACATTTTCACTTATACATAAATGCAAATTCATAAATATATCACACACATGCATTGTTATATACATAAATGCCAATTCACATATACATCCCATACATGCATTGTTATATACATTAATGCAAATGCCCACATATATGTCGCACATTCTCATTCCACTTGTTTATTTCCTTTAAAAATTAGCCCTTCATGATGAGTTGTTCGTCGTCAACCATTATGCTATTTCCAAAATGTGGTAACTCGTCAAATTGATTGTATTCTTCCTCGTCTACTACATTTTCTACTCCGACAATTCTTCTTTTTCCATGAAGAACTATATGGCACTTCTTATTTGCCGGGTCGATTACATAGAAAACTTGAACAACTTGGTTGGCGAGTACGAATGGTTCGTCTTTGTACCTGACACGTTGGAGGTCTACGGTAGTAACACCATACTTGTCAACCTTCACTTGTGGAAGATACACCCAACGGTAGCGAAATAAAGGGATCTTGAAAACCATATAGTCGAACTCCCAAATTTCTTCTATGAATCCATAGTACGAGTTTCTCACGCCATCGGTACTGAACGCATCTATACGGACACCGCTGTTCTGGTTAGTGCTCTTTACATTCTGAGCCTGTATATAGAATATGTATCCATTTATGTCATATCATTGCCATATCACAATTGTAAATGTTGGCCCTTTTGCCAACCATGTTAGCATCTCACTTGACGAGCTCCTAGTGATTTGCTCCTTCAACCATTGGTTGACTCGGCTGTTGTGTTGTCTCATGATCCAAACATCCGACCGCTCTGGGTTCTGTTGCCGAAGCATATCCTTGTGCTGGTCGACATAAGGGGTCACTTCAGTCATGTGTTGCAAGACCGTGAAATGGGCTTGAGCATACGCGTCCATATCTGGAGTGATTGTTTTCCTTTCGATAGTTCTGATTCCCTTGAGCCTCCCCTCATAACGAGATTGAGGCACACATATCGGTTGAATCTAAGCTATATAATTGACACAGAACTCAATGACTTCTTCGCTTGCATAACATTCGACGATGCTACCCTCTGGCCGAGATCGATTCCGTACATACGACTTAAGAATTCCCATGAACCTCTCAAACGGGTACATGCTATGTAGGAATATGGGCCCGCATATTTTTATCTCCCATACAACATAAACAATGAGATGGACCATGATATCGAAAAACGAAGGAGGGAAATACATCTCAAGATGACATATTGTCATCACCACCTCGTCCTGCAGAGCATCTAGTCTTTCGGGATCGATAACCTTCTGAGCAATTGTGTTAAAAAAATAACATAGTCTTATGATTGTCTCTCGAACTTTGATAGGCAAAATATTTCTAATTGCAATAGGGAGCATCTGTGTCATCAGCACATGACAATCATGAGACTTCATGCCATTTAACTTTAAATCTTGCATCGAAACAAGTTTCTTCATGTTGCCGGAGTAACCAAACGGAACTTTGACACCATGTAAGCACTGGCATAGTTCTGTTTTTTTGGCCTTGGACAGAGTGTAACACGCAGGGGGAAGATACGTTCATCCATTATCTGTTTTTCTCGGTGCTAACTCAGGCCTGATGTCCATATCAGTCAAGTCAAGCCGTGCATTGACGCCGTCCTTTGTTTTATCATGAATGTTCAGTAAGAGACCAATCAAGCTGTCACATACATTCTTTTCTACGTGTATGACGTCGATGCAGTGTCGAACATTTAGGTACTCCCAATAAGGTAAATCCCAAAATATTGATCTTTTCTTCCATATGTTCTTCCCACGAGCCCTCAATTTACGTTCTTTTTCGAGGACAACATCTAAATTCTTAACCATATTATAAGCCTCTTTTCTGCTTAAATGCCTTGGAGATGAGCCATCTTCCTTCTCTCCGTCAAATTGTTTCTTGATCTTACGGTATGAGTGAGCCTTCCGAAAAAACCGGTGGTGACGCATGTACACGGTTTTGCGTGAGTATTTCAGCCACACACTCTCAGTACTATCTACGCAGTAAGTACAAGCTTTGACACCTTTTGTACTCTGGCCCGATAGGTTAGCAAGGGCAGGCTAATCATTTATGGTGCAAAACAATAAGGAGCGCAAAGTGAAGTTCACTCGTTTGTATGCATCCCATACCTGTACCCCTTCGTCCCACAGTACTTTTAGATCTTCCACCAACGACGCTAGGTACACATCAATATCATTCCCACGTTGCTTTGGCCCTTGGATATGTATCGACAGCAAAATATACTTTCGCTTCACACACAACCAAGAAAGAAGGTTATACATGCACAGAGTCACAGGCCGAGTACTATGTCAGCTGCTCATACTACTGAAAGGATTCATTCCATCTGTACTCAATCCAAATCTTATATTCCTCGGTTCTGCATTGAAATCTGCAAAACACCTATCGATGTTTCTCCACTGGGTGGAATCAGCAAGGTGTCTCAGCATTCTATCCTTCTTGCACTCCTCCGAGTGCCATCACAGTAGTTTTGCCTCCTTTGAATTTGCAAATAACCGCTTCAAACTGGGAATTATAGGAAGATACCATGCCACCTTTGCAGGAGGTCCTTTCTTCATCTCTGTTTCCTCGCTATCATCATTTGATTGATTGTTACGTTTGTATCGGGATGCGTTGCACACCGGACAAACATGCATATTTGTATACTCTTTACAGTACAGGATACAGTCGTTCGGACATGCATGTATTCTTTTTACTTCCATTCCCAATGAATAGAGAACCTTCTTGGATTTATACGTGGTTTTAAGCAACTTATTTCCCTCCGGAAGTATGTCCGCTAAAAGATCTAGCAGCGCCGTGGAACTCTTGTCGGACCAACCATTGCTTACCTTCAATTTCAACAGTTCAAGCACAGCTGATAACTTCATGTACTTTGACCTACAGCACGTGAATAAAGGTTTCTCCGAGTCCTCCATCAAGCCTCGGAATTTAATATACTCTCTCTCATCATAGTTCTCTTCTACATCACGAAACATCTGATCCAGATTGTTATCGTGCAGCCTATCCAAATTCGAACCACAATCATCATCCGGTGGCATATCATTGACTTCACCAGCGATGTCCTCCGGCGGCATATTATTGACTTCACCGGCGATGTCATCCGGCGGTATATCATTGACTTCACCATGATTGGTCCAACACATATACCCTTTTTTGAAACCCGTCTGAATCAAGTGCGCTTCAATCTGCTCTCAATTCTTAAACATCTTTAAATTCTCGCAGTCAGTGCATGGACAATACATATATTCCACCCCCTTATTCAACATATCCTCCTCGGCAGCTCTTGTAAAAGCAGACACGCCATTAATATAGTCTTCACTCACACGGTTTGCGGTATACATCCAGCTTCGGTCCTATATTATGCACATATATATATAACAACGTAGTATTAAAATTAATTTAATTAATTATTACTACATATATACCACATGTATTTGAGGCTAGCTAAATCTAAATTAGCTAGATCTTCAAAGTATATATATAATAGTCACCGAAAATTAATTAGTTAGATCAATTTTAATATTGCAACCAAAAATAAATTTCATTACTAACCATATCTAGGGCAACCAAGAACTCAATGAACCTTCAAAGTACTCATGCCAAATAAACCTCCTTCCACCATGCAAATAAAATGGCCTGAAAGCCTTGCCGCCTCCAACTGCAGCACCGGCTAGATCTGAATCGAAATGAAGACAGATGGATATGAAGTCTGAAAGGCGCAATAAATACATAGCAGAATTATCACAGACGATTTTTACTGAAAAACCGTCTGTGATAGTGGACTATCACAAACGGGTTTTAATCAAAAACCGTCTGTGATAATTTGGACTATCACAGACGATTTTTACTCAAACCCGTCTGTGATAGTCTACTATCACAGACAGTTCATTTGTAAGAACCGTGTGTGATAATCCTTCAGTAGCACAGACGGTTTCCAAATTAAAACCGTTTGTGATAGTGTAATCATCTATGATTTGCCGTCTAATATTAGGTTTTTTGTAGTAGTGTTAGCACAGACCGGATCTTTCTTGGTGGCCTGGAACCGTCGAAAAAAATGAGCATAAAACCATCTAGGTTAATTATAAACCCAAAGGCATGGTGCAGGCCTGTCAGGAAAATTCCTACCCGTTTGGCTACGTGACAGTGTGACACTACAAAATTTGGAACGATAAATCGCTGAGTGACTCTACCAAATAGTGATAAGTTGCTTGAACACACTGTGCCTGTAAGACTACTACTGTCTTGAAAATTTTGTAGTGTCGTGTCTGGCAAAATAACCATGATTTTTGTAGTGTCACTCTTTGCGGTGCGCTACAGCACCAATCCAGCTCTAGGTTCTGGTGGTTGTGGTGTTACACTGGCATATACTCCGATCATTGCTGTCATTAATGTTCTTACTACCTGCCTATTTGATGCTCATATTCAACTAATCTAGGTTAGGATAGTTATGTAATGAGGATGACATGCAAGACACCTCAGGCCGACTACAATCTTGACGATTCTACATGTGCAAGAATGACCCGGAGTCGCCGGTGCTTGACGAAGACCTTCGCGTATACGGTAGTTACGATTTTGCGTGTCCTTAGATACTTAGAATTATTGCATGAAGCTGTCACTTATCAGTACTTGTCTTCTATATTAATGTCGATGTTGAAATTGCTCCTGGCTTGTTAACTTGTGGTTACTTTTAATATCTTCGATTCATCGTATTGTGGCTTGTTTAAACTTTGATTCTATATTAATGTCGATGTTGAATTGCTCCTGGCTTGTTTAACTTGAAATTTCAACTATTGTAGTAATTCGTTAACTTGGGATTACTTTTAGTACCTTCGATCCACCATATTGCTAAATGTTGCATTGCTTAGTTGTCATTATTGATAGTTATCGTATTCTTTTAGTCCATGTTATGTTTTAAAATTATGTTGTTTTATACTGCTGAAATTTATCTTTAAATTATTATGGTATATTGTTCTTGTTATCTTGTGACATGTTGACTTATTGTTTAAATTTGGTAGTGGTAGAGGTGGTGAGTAACATCTTGGGTTTTTGTTAAGCCAGAGTGTTATTCCTGCTATAAATTTAATATTTCGAAATCATATGAAAACAAATCAATACTGTTCCTTCGATTTTTATTCCAAATTTGCATATTTTTGGATTGCATATTATATGGTTTTTTAGGTTTATGTTAAAATTCGTATACAAATATAAACACTAATTTTTATTTCAAAATTTGGTTTTATGTTTGAATTGTTATAAAAATCCAATAGCTAATTTTCATTTATTTTTATTCCTAATTTCATGTTTATGTTGGAATTCCTATACAAATATAGTTGCCTATTTTGGTTTAATTTTTATTCCAAATTTAATATACTTAGGTATTTCTATTTGGAATTTGTATGAAAAATGAAATTGTTAATTTTCTTTTATGTTGGAATTCGTATACAAATCCAACTGCTAATTTTTATTCAGAATTTCAGATATTTGGAGGTTTCACTTTGAAGTTTGTATGGAAATCACCTTTATTTTTTATTTAGAATTTTAGTTAGTTTTTATTGTACTTCATTTGAACTCTTTCTTTTAATTTAAGTCATTATAACCTTGGTCAACCACTTGGATGACTAGATCTTTTTTTGATCATGTGTGAATTTCCTCATAGTGCTTAATTAGTTAGGTTTAGATTAGGTGCCAAATGATTTTATAAGTTCTCATATCACTCTTCGAATACTTGTTAAATTAAGAAAATATCTTCTTTTGGAAGAATAAGGTAGAATCTTAGATTCTACTATTTGATTATTCTAAAATACAATCTTACTAAAGCGTCCTAGATCTGATTCACAATCACGATTCTAACAACATTGGTAACAACCACAAAAAGTTGCTGTGATCCTTGCCACTAAAAAATGAATCAACTCCTTATGTTTCTTGTTGCACTTCTTTTTTATCAAGGCTACTAAATAAAATAATACCCATTCGTTGACCCCCAACATTCCCGGATCCGTTCAGTACCATAGACCGGATCTTTCTTGATGGACCGGAACCGTCAGAAAAAAAAAGCATAAAACCACCAAGGTTAATTATAACCCTAAGGTATGGTGCAGGCCTGTCAAGAAAATTCCTAGCTGTCAGGAAAGATCGAAGATCTGGTAATGGTTTCCTTCTTCCCGTCAAGCATTTCGTATTTGCTAGAGCTCCCAACAGTTAAGCAAGTAGGTCCCGTGGTTAATGGGCAAGTAACTATTACTGTGCCTGTAAAACTATTGCTGTTTTGAAATTTATGAGGGTTAGAAAGTCCTAGTTGCCCATGGGGGAGCCGTATGGATGTTTCATCCACAGGGGATATGATCGTGTCGTGTCGTGGCAAAATAACCACGATTTTTGTAGTGTCACTCTAGGTGGTTGTGGTGTTACACTGGCATGTACTACTGTCGTTGTTGTCATTAATGTTCTTGCTACCTGCCTGTTTGATGCTCTCAGGCCGACTACAATCTTGACGATTCTACATGTGCAAGAATGACCCGGAGTCGGCGGTGCTTGACGAAGACCTTCGCGTATACGGTAGTCACGATTTTGCGTGTCCTTAGATACTCAGAATTATTGCATCAAGATGTCGCTTATCCGTACTTGTGTGCTATATTAATGTCTACATGTGCCAAGTATGACCGGAGTCGCTGGTACTTGACGAAGACCTTCACGTGTACGCACTACTATAAAAAAAAGATCATTACAGATGATTAAAAACTATCATCACAGATGATTTTTTGAACTATCTGAATCAATGAGTCAGTGATAATCGTAGGCTATCACAGACGATTTATCAACTGTATGTTATAATCATAACACAGATGGTTCAAAGCTAGAACCATCTGTGATGGCATAATATCATAGACGGTTTAGAATAAGAATTGTCTGTCATGAGAGATATGTCATAGACAATTCAGAATGAGAACCGTTTGTAATGATATTACTATAAAACAAGTTATACTAGACATCTCATCACAGAAGGTTTTTGTGGAGCTATCTGTGATTTAATTATCACAGACGGTTTATGGTGAAAATCATCTCTGAAACTATCACAGACAGTTAGGTTTAAAAGCTGTCTGTGATATCTCACATTATCACAGACTGCTTTTAATTAGAACCGTCTATAAAATATCACCGACGGTTTCACTACTAGTTTTCAGGTCTAGGACAACGGAGCGAAATCGTTGCGATAGAGCCAAAATAGATGCAATATGTACCTATTGCAACACATCACTTCCGTTGGCAAGCGTGGCAAGTACTTGCGTGCTTAAAAGATTGTGCAACGGATTGTGGTTTCGTTGCAATACCTATGGTTATTGCCATGCAATGTGTTGTGGTAATTGTTTGTTGTTGCAACGAGTGATGTCGTGGCGATATAGGCTATTGCCACGGCTGACTCCGTGGAAATAGATTCGTTTGCCACGAAGTTTGGACGTGGCAATAGTATCATTTGCCACGAAAATATTGCATGGTAATAGGTTCTATTGCCACGCCAATGGTTCGTGGCAATAGACCCTATTGCCACGGAGAGCGTGTCGTTGCAACAGGATATATTGCCACGGAAGGCGTTTCGTGGCAGCAGGTTTAATTACCACGGGAGCCGTTTCGTTGCACTATGTTTTATTGCCACGGAAGGCGTATCATTGCCATAAAGTTATTGCGACGAAATATATTTTGTGGCAAATAGATCCTATAGCAACGAACATTGTTCATAGCATATAGTGGAATCGCAACATAGTAGCGGCGTTGCAACAGCCTATCACAACGAAATACCAATTTTGTATACAGGTTTATCGCAACGGTAAAATTTGCGGTAGCATATTGAGCATATGATATTTTATTATAATTTGTTCTTGCAAATTAATAATCAAATTAAGAGCACGGCTGGATCAAAAACACATATATTAATTCAACACATAATAATTTAAAAGTGCCACCACTCATGCATGAATTACATATCAATCTCCAAACTTAAACTACAAAATTTGTAACTAATAACAAAAGTACTATCATTTCCATTCCATTTGTCCTTGCTTCTTTGCTATGTTGAATTTCCTGACTCGACGACGCCATGACTCTGTTTGCTCTGATCAAATTGTTTCATCCTAATAGAACATAAACAATAAAGAGGGATCTTAATGTGAGTATTGTCCAGCAGCACATACTTAAGTATATCATAGTGCAAGTTTAGAGATACGAGTTACAGCTGAAAATAGCAATCCTGAGTTCTCTAGTTTTGTTGCGTAGCAAAGTATTTAGCAAGTGATTCCAGCAGAATTATTTAATTTCATTTCATTTACCGATATATAGTAGCCCTACTTCACCTGGCATAATTTTCTAGTAGTTTAGAACAGTATGCTATATTTGACATAAGAACAATGACAGATGAAGATTAATCACACTTTCATTTCATATCTGCTGGTCCCTCCTTTTCTTCGAACGAGTTGTAGCAGTATTCTTCAATTGTTGTGGAGGAATGAAGTTCGATGAACCATTATTAACAGCGACATTTTGGAAGAGGCTTCGGTTAAGATTAGAAGCTCGAGTGATGCGAATAGATGGCCTAGCATCTTTTTGTGTGGTCAAGATGCTTGCTGGGTCATTCTACAAATGTAAAATTTAGAATAAAAAATATTAGCATCCTGATGTGTACTACTATTAAAATATGTTCAGCATGCATGCATCAATTGAAGTTCAGGGAAGGTACACATCAGGAGGTCATCAATAGAATATACAAAGTCCAAATCCCTTATGGTAGCAAACTATTTGCAAATTTTGTTACCTATTGTAATGATTCTTCTACATGTTCAGGTGTCTTTTCTGTGGTGTTCAATGTACTATCTGGGTTAGTCTTGTCCAATGTTGTCATGTTTTCGTTTTCCTCACTTGGATTAGCCTCACTTTCCCTTGTGTTCAATATACTTCCCTGGTTAGCCTGCATATGGACCATGAGGAAAAACATTAGGGCCTGTTAGGCTGGGTGGCTGCTGCAAGCCATCAACAACAAACAGGCAGCAGCTGCTGCTGCGTATGTACATATGTATTACCTGTAATGTTGCTTCTCTCTGTTGTGCTTTCATGTATATGAATTATGTTATGTTCTTTGATTTCATGTATATGAATTATGTTATGTTCTTTGCATGTTCCCTGAGGTTCCAATTGCTCTCAGATTATCAGGGCATCTTCTTCTAGGTCTAATTCGCATTTATTCATGGAAGGTGAGCTACCTCTTTCAAGATTGTAATCGAATGCTAACTACAATCAGAACCGCCTTCGCCTCTGTGCAAAGTACTGCATGCTGCTACAGGTAGACAGGGAACAACTATCACAAAGTACTGCTGCAGGAGACTGCTAGGCCGAAAAACACAAAAGAAATAGCACTGCAGAAACTGCACAAAAGCTACCAAACAGGGACTGAAAAACTGACAAAATAATAGCAGAGGACAGCAACTAAAACAGACTGAAAATTACTAGCAAACCAAGCCAAGATCAGGAGAATAGGTTGGAAATCATCTCTACTCTCCACAACCTGAGGTGCAGCCGAAACTACTTTTGTTGCTACACCTACAGCTGAAAATCAGCAAAGAAAAAGAGGTACTGCTGCTGTTTTGCTCAGCCAAATGAAGCAGAAATTTCAGGCTAAAACTAAGCAAAAACAGCACCCTGAAACATGCAGACTGCTGCTACCGAAACCTGCACCCAATAACAACAAAAAGGAACCGAAAGACTCAATCCTTGGGGTTCTTCACAGGGCTGCCGCCTAGTCCTGGGAACATGCAGTTTTCTCCCCTCTCAAACCGAAAGCTTAACACACAGCATCCAAACCAAGGAAAATCAGCAGGAGAACTTAACGAAAAATGACAAGCTGCCAAAGAATTAGATTCACTGCTGCACTTTAGTTCTCGGAAAACTGAGCACTCCTTAACCAAATTGAAAAACTGCACACAAGGAACAAACAAGAACTCAGTGAACCACATATGGTTGGCATATTTTCTTTTGGGCATAAACTAGCCACAAGGGCCTTGAGGCACTATCCAGTTAGCAACATTTCAGCCAAACCATACACCAAAAACCAAGAACACAAAGATAAATCAATTTGCTTCTGGAAATTAATCGACCAAATGGTCTTGAGACATGATTCCATCACAAGCACAGCGCCCGACCAGCAATTGTCTTGAGACATGCATGTGTGTTGGCTTCAACAGTGATTGACTGGAAAATGAGTCTTCATTATTCCCGTATGAAGCATGCAAAGTGGCGACTAGATAATCTTCCATGGCTTCATGCATGCGTATTTATTTCTTTTTTTTTGATATTTCTTTCTTTTCTTTGCAATAAAAAACTTTTAATGCTGCCTGCTTCCTTTCTCTGCACCGCTCTCTTTGTTAATTGTCTTCCGTACAAACCTGAGAACAATTAAAATACTAGAATTAGGTAGTAGCCAGTTCTCATATAAATTAAAACCAAATTTAATTAAGAGCGAGTTCACCTGTTGATTAATCTTTTTAGCTCGTGCTCGTGTAATCAGTCCGATTGGAATGTCCTCATTATCTTGTACACACATCTTCACTTTCGGTTTGTACAGATCGAGCATGGGCCTGTATGTAATTAAATAAAATAGTAGTTGCTTCGCATCTCCAAGTATAATAATTAAAGACCCAATTAAATTAGAGTTCACCTGATAATATTTAATGCGGCTCAATAATTCCTTCCAGTTAAATAATATATTTAACTGAGAAGTGCAAGACACGAGCATATCCGCGTCACAGGTGCTTACCATGCTTAGATAAATATAAATTTACAATTATAATTGACAGTGGGGTACAATAGTCCGGTGGTAAACGCCTTGGCCTCCGAGCTAGGAGGTTGTTGGTTTGATTTCTCCACACCACATGGTTTTTTTTATTTTTTCTATTCTAATTTTTTATCCCTTCCTGTTTTGTCAAGTGAGACCTCCTCAACTGCGTTTTAGTTGTCACTTTTCAATTTTTTTATCTCCTCTAGAAATTAATAACTATAGATAATATAATTCCTCCACACCAATTCGGCCCTTGTGTTGAGCAGTTAGGCCCACGAAAACAAAGCGTTGCAATAACAGATTATTGCCACGAACAATCATCATATATAGCAACAAATTTATTTCGTGGCAATACAAACTCATTTCATACGCATTGCATAGGAACCTTTTGCAACACAATTGATGACTATGACAACGCAATAAAATTGTGGTAATATTGTCACCCACTCGCAACGAACTTCTATAAGGTGGCAATACCTCCTAACTATTGCCACGAATATCAATATTATCACAACGCAAGACAACCGTGGCAATAAAGTCATACTACTCGCAACCATTTTTTAAATGGTGGCGATAAAGCCACCTTATTACAACGAATTCAATGACTATCGCAACGCAATATTTTAGAGGCAATACTGTGCACATATCACCACGATTTTGGAAAAACGTTGCAATAGCACATACCTATTGCAACTAATTTAGTGTCGTTGTGATGCATTTCGTGGCTAAAGGGTTGGAATCTAGAAAAATTTTATTTACAACCTTTTGTGTTTTGTCCATTATCATATAGGGCTTTTAGTTAGAACCATCTATAAAACTATCACAGATGGTATTTATTTACAACTATCTTTGTTTTATCCTTTACCAAATGAACTACAGAAACTACTGAGTTGGAACACATAAGTGTGCCAGTGTGATTAATCACTTTTATAAAAGACAAATTCAAGTCAAATTTATTACAAAAGTCCCAAAAGAAGAGAATCTCAGATCATCAGCATTGTGTTTCATATGCTTCCTCTTCTACGTTTGGAGTTGGAGAATTAGTGGCTGAGGGCGGTTTCCCTTTCCTAAGTGGAAATGAGACATCTCCGTCGACGGCAGATGATGAGGTCCAGCTAACGGATGGAAGCGGGTCAAGGAAGGAGAGCAGCGCGTGAGCAAAGGAGCTGATCCAGACGTAAGTTGTTAGCTGCTTGTGTAAGGTTGCAGCCGAACAACTTATGATGGATAGATGAGAGAAAGGAGATCAAAAGAATATTACATGCCATTATTGAGAAATTTGGTGAAGAAGATGAGGGAGAGGATAGTTTAGAAGAGCTTAAGTTTGTGGTATAAAGGAATTGTACACTGTTGTGGTTACAGACTAAACAGAGAGAGAGTGTGTGTGTGGTAGTGGAGAGTTAGGTGAGCAGTGCTCTCTTCCCCCTCCATCAAGCGTCACATACATTTATGTGCTCAGCAGGAGTATCTTTACAGTCGTACCCTTACATCCGAATGTCCCTTATATAGGCATTCATGTCATTACACACGTCCCACTTGGACCTTATAATCTTCTAACAGGCCGGCTGGGCTTAGGTGGGGGCCACCCCTACAACAGGAGCCTCTCATGGTGAAGGGCTTCACAGGCCGAAGCCATGTTGCCAAGCCCTTTGGCCCCCTCCATCCCTACAGCCTGTGACAGATGAGTACATTTGGTAATGCGGTCCCGCTTTGTGCCGAAGAAGTGGAGTGGGGGGGTCGTCGCTGCTTCGCTCCAAGGATGCGGAGTCAAGCGAGCTACCGAAGTCGTCGTTGCTTTGCTCCAAGGATGCGAAGTCAAGCGAGCTGGCGAAGTCGTCGCTACTTCGCTCCAAGGATACGGAGTCAAGCGAGCTGCCGAAGTCGTCGCTGCTTCGCTCCAAGGACTCGGAGTCAAGTGAGCTGCCGAAGTCGTCGCTGTTTCGCTCCAAGGACGGAGTGGGGGAGTCTTCCCTTCTTGACGCCCGGGTAGGGCTGGCTGCGTAGGCGGCCTCTGGGCTTGGAGCTATCCCTTGCAGCGCCACTGTTGTCGGCGGAGTCGTCTTGCGGAGCATAAGGTATCGTACACTTTGGGCGTGACGCTGGGACTCCGCTGGGGAGTTGAGGGTAAGGGGGGGTCTTCGGCCGGCCCGAAGTCGTCGTGCCCCAACAGCTTTGCGGGCCAGAGGTGGTGTCTTAATGACCACACAAATCACGCTGACCCCTTAAAAAGCATGGGGCAAACTGCTGCGAGATAGGGGGTACACGTGGTGTGACATGGTTGGCGTGTCGTGGGCTGTCAGCGGTCGCATGACCGCAACCACGCGCTCCTTCTCAATATGGGTGGGACGCGTGGCGGGATGCTACTGGCGCGTCGTGCGTTGCCTGGCCGGCTGCCATCGCTTGCTTCGGGTTGTCGACGGTTACGCTTCCCAAGCGTAGGGAGCCGAAGCGCTGGGCTCCCGTCAGTTGCGTTTCAGGTCATGGGGGAGGTAAGGCGGGGTCTTTATAAAGCATCGCTGCCGGTATGTGGACGCTTCACATGCTCATTTGACATTGCTTTGGTCTCTTCCTCTTGCGCACAATCCGCCCTTACTCGCGTTGGTTCAACGTTTGACTAGCGAGGAGGGTGGCGCTTCGTGAAGCTCCCGCTCGCTGGCTTAGCGGCGGTGCCTCGTCAGGCCAGCGCGGCTTGATGCCGCCAGCGGCAGAATTCCCCTTGGTGGCTCGCAAGCCGTCGTGGGCCGACAAGCGGTGGGACGCTATGAAGAGCTTGAGGGGCAACTATTCCCATGTCCTAGGGTGGAGTCGGGTCATGGAGAAGACGATCCAGACTCTTGTCCTGGAGAGGAAGATAGAGGAGCCCGCAGGCGCTCGCTTGCCTGCCCGCGACAAGGTGGAGCCTCACCCTCAAGAGTCGGAGGCGATTGTCTTTGTCGCATTCTTCGAGGCCGGGCTCCGGATGCCCTCAACGCTTTTTGTCGACGAGGTCTTGCGGGCTTATGGGCTGGAGCTGGCGCAGCTGACCCCAAACACAATAGTTCACTTGGCTGTGTTTGCTTGGGCGGTCCGAATAGAAGGTGTCCGACCCAGCGGTAATCTGTTCGCCCTTCTTCACGAAGCGCGCTGTCAGCCGAAGAAGGTTGAAGGAGGGACGCAGTCTGTAACATCCCGATTTTTGGGGATTTTTTAAAACCTTGAATTTAAAAATAAATTTCTGGAATTCTCCTGAATTTAAATAAAGCTTAAATTGAATTTTCAAAAGTTTTTAATAATTTAATATGATTAAATCAAATCTCAACAGTAGCTGAAAATATTTTAATTGAGTTCCTTGTGTCACAAGAAATTTTCTAGAATTTTCTAGAATTAAATTAAGCTTCAAATGAATTTTAAAATTTTAAAATAATTTAATCTGAGTAAAATAAACATTAACATAAGTGAAAAACATTTTATTTCAGTTCTCCTAGTCTCAAGGGATTTTTTAGTATTTTTGGTGAATTTTTGGGATTTATTTGCTATTTTTTAGAGCTTTTTGAAGTTTATTTGAATTTCTGAAAAAAGAAAAGGAAACAAAAATTCCCCCGCCGCCCAATCCACCTTCCCTCCACACGTCGGCCATCCGGCCCGCGTCCCCACCGCCGCGCCCTTCCCGCCCTCACTCGTTCCCCGCCGCACAATCTGCCCTCTCGCGTGGCGCCATCCCGGCTGCCCACGTCGCCCTCGGTCCGCCGCTGCTGCCGCGCGTCACCCTCCAATCGCGCCGCGCGTCCCCAGCCTGGCCCGTTCCGCGTGCTCCCACCCGGACTCACCGCGAGCCGTCTGATCCCGCCCGCGAGCCACGCGTCGCGCTGCTCATGCCCGGCCGCGCGCGTCCGCAAACCCTAACCCGCCACCACTCCTGCGCCGTCTGATCTGCCATCGGCCGATACAAGCCGTCCAAGCCGCGCGCCCGCCGCCGATCCGGATCTGGGCCGACGGCCCAGATCATGCCGCGTGTCGCACTCCCCGCCGTCGGATCAAGCCGCCGCCGCCCGCGCCCGAGCCCCTCCACGTTAGCCCTACCCACGTGGCACGCAACGTCTGCCCTAGGGCCACGTGGCATGACATGTGGCAGCCACGTCAGCCAAAACCGCTCCCCCGAGCCACGTGGCGCCACGCCACCGCCACGCCACCCCGTGCCCACGTGGTAGCACCGATTCTTGCGCCACGCCGCCCGCCTCGCCCGCGTCAGCGCCGCCGCCCCGCGTGCACTATTTCATGGACCGAGTCCACGTGGGCTAGGTCTCCTGTGGACCGGGTTCACAGCACAATAATTTTTTCTTTTTTCCTGATTTTCTTTAGATTAAATCTTCCGAGAGCCCGTTCTCCTTCGTCCTAGCTCCGATTGACCCCGTTCTTTTTTTTAAATTCATCTAAAATCGAGCTCTAGCTTTTGGTTCTGGTTTGGTGAATTTTGGAGTTTATTTGCTTATCATTTTATGTATTTCTTTGGTTTTGGTTGTTTTCTCTCTCGCTAGATTCGGATTCCGGAGGAGCAGGTTTCGCGCCCGAAGACCAGGAGTACCTCGCTGAGCATAACCAAGGCAAGTAGTGTCCTTTGATCATGTTGAACCCAATTTGCAATCTATTATTTAATTACTTTGTTTTAAATTACATTGTATCGCTATTTTTATTCAATCCTTGTACTCGGTAGTTATTGCCCGATTGAATTCATACCTCCTTGATAATTTTGAATGTCATGATACCCTTGTCACCATAGGTTGGGAAACATACTAGTGATATATGATATTTGTCACAAGGGTTAGTACGATTAGATGCTTAGCCTTGCTTATTTTACGATCAGGTTTATCATCACATGTGAATCATAAATTTAACTTAATGAGATATGGAACTGTGGTTGGTGCCACGTGTACTAAAATTTGTGCCATGACGTTGGTGCGTCATCGGTGGTGGTTATACAAACTTGGTTTTGCACTCGGGCGAGTGATCGTGCAGTAAAGGGGGAAGTGCAGGTGCACTTTGGGGGATGTGGTAGTCTCGCTCGGGTAATGTTAAGGACTTAACTTTGTGCGCCATTGATCTGAGTTTTACCGTGCAAACCATATGTCTGGTATGGGATGGACCTGGCTGACTAATTTGAGATGTTTCAACTTTAATCTTGCCATTGAGATGAACATGGTTGCTGATTTTCATGTGGCGCAAGGGGGGGTGTGATGCGAAACCCTAGCGGGCGGATTAAGTTGTAACTGAACTTTGTAAAGGCCTTGTTGTGATTTTCTTTAACGTGAGGATTATCACATCGTGTGGGTACAGTTGTGCAACCTCTGCAGAGTGTAAAACTATTCGAATAGCCGCGTCCTCGGTCATGGACAATGCTCGGCGATTTCACACGAGTGGTAGTTATTTCTGAAAACTTGTGAATGGAAGTGGACATGTGTTCACTGTTGGTTTAGCTTATGGATGGGAGGTCCATAAGCGGTTGGTTTAGCTTATGGATGGGGGGTCCATAAGCGGTTGGTTAGCTTGTGGATGGGAGGTCCGCAAATGGTATGTCAATTCCTTTGATTATTTACTTAATTATTGTTTTACTTAAAGTTCGCCTTCAATCTATTATTTGTATTTCAACTGTCTTTTATGCAAATTAACCTTTCAGCCATCCTTTGATAAGCCTTGCATACTATATTACATTCATTTGTTACAAACGACTTGCTGAGTACCAATGTACTCACGGCTTTATGCCCAATGTTGCTCAGTTGAGGAAGAGGAGTATCACCAGCAGAAGGTTCCAGAAGGAGAGTACTTCGACGACTTCACGGATTAGGCTTCGTTCTCCACTCGATAGCCTGTGGGCTTGTCGATTGGCCACTATGCTTTATTTTGGATTTCCGCTGCTAGCTTTTGTTAAGCCTTCGAGCCAGTTTATTGTAAGCTTGACCATAAGGTCGTACTTTTGAGATTTATCGATATTTGAGCTTTTCCTTTATTTTATCGTGTATATGGTTGTGATGACATCTATGTTTAACTGTGTGCACTAGCATGATCCTAGGACTAGTGCAGAATACACAGGGAGTCCGGATTTGCATATTCGGGTCTCGACACAGTCCAACTTCAGTAGTGTCAATTTCTTGTTGAGGGCGAGCTGTGCGAAGCTTTTCCCCGCGCTGGCGATGTGAGGGAAGTGGAAGGCAGGCTGAATGCAGCAGTGGTTTTACTACCACGTGACAAGTAGCAGCGGCCTTCGGTGCTGAGGGCAGCCGATATCCTTCAACACCTGTCCGAGAGTGAGGCCGTAGGGCCTCGACGAACAAGACACGCGGAGGCTTGCTGGTGTTGCCCTACGGTTTAACATGCGCGATCTCGCCGAGGAGTTTACAATGTGCGGGGTGTTTCCCCTCTCTGCCCGGTGGAAGTACGAGTGAGATCACACCCGACGAGATGGCGTCCGCCCTTCGGTGTCTTCTGTGCAGCAACCCTCCGGGCCTTGTAAGTACTTCGGCCGTATGTTGCATATATATATGCAACTATTTTGTGAACGAAGAACCGCGTCGCATGCAGTGCTCTCATTGGAGGACACGGAGCGCGTAGTGATCACGTTCCTTGGGCCATACACGGCAAAAGAGCACGCGCTACGGGAAGTTGCGATCGGCCCCGCGAAGCTGGGGTGAGTAAATCGAGTGTGCGAGGCCCTGAGCCTCCCCGTACCAGCTTGTCGCCACGACGATGACAGCGAGGTGGGGTGTCTTCCCACCGGCGGAGGGCTCGGTCCAGCGGTGCTATATGCAGTCCGCCGGCCTCATCCCTGGCAGACACCAACGTGTCGGAGGGGATGTCAGACGCTGGGTCCGAGCACGTCAGCTCGGGGGAGCACACTGCCCCCAGTGAGGAGGGCTTTGGCGGTGGTGAGTCAGACGCTGGGTCCGAGCATGTCGACTCGGGGGAGCACACCGCTCCCAGCGAGGAGGGCTTGGGCGGTGGTGAGCCGGACGCTGGTGGTGACATCCTCGAGGACGAGGCCTTATCGCCTACGCCGGCTAATGAGGGCCCGCTGCTTGCGCCCCCGTTACCCATAGCGGCCATTGAGGAGCTGCCGCCTGCCCCAATCTGTACGGGCACTGGGGCAGCTGAGGGCGCACTGCTCACATCCCCGAGGGTGAAGCGCCCCCGGATACGATCGCCCTCGCCCGCGAGGGGGCGATTCAATGTAGCGGACGTGGTCACCGAGGACCTAGGGTCCGACGGGGAAGCCGCTCTGACCGAGAGAGTCATCACTTCCTCAGCTGATGAGGCCCCGGTGAACCAGGCGGAGACTATGCAGACACCTGCCCATGCCCTGGTTAAGGGTGCTGAAGGTAGGCATACTTCCTTTTCCCCCCACGACTTTGCGAAGCTCTCTTTGATTTGCTCGCTCATTCCGTCGTCGGCCTCAGGAGAGACGAGGTCTCCCGGACGCAGCCAAGGATCGGGCAGCGGAGGTGTCCGCGAAATTGCAGGCCCGGTTGCGCAGGACGCGGCGTGGGTGCCTCAGAGATGAGGGTAAGTACCTGAGTTCGTGGTCTACGCTGCTTGTCGAGCACGTAGTTAAGATTCGCACCCTCCCTCATTTTGTAGACGCTGGCCATCAGTCGGGCCCTAGAGGAGGCTCGCACCCACGAGCGAAGGGTGCTGGAGGGCGAGCTTCGCGCTGCTGACGAGGCTCACGCCGTCAAGGATGAGCGTATTCGGGTGTTGGAGGCAGAAATCACCAAGGCGACTGCCGACGCGTAGAGCGTGGTGGCGTTGGTGCGACGCGCCACGGAGGAGGCCCAGAGTGCCGCGACGGAAGAGCGCACCGGCCTGCTTGAGCTAATCGCCGCGCTGGAGGAAGAGAAGGCCCGGCTTGCTATGGCGTTGGAGGAGAGGAACCGGACCCTAGGCGACGCGTCGGTGGTGGCGTGGAGGGCCATGGAGTCATTGGAGGGAACCATGCAGGGCCTTTCCGTTGACGTGCCAGACCTTACACACAGCCCCGCGGATGTGGCGCAGACCGTACAACGAATAAAAGAGGGCTCGAGTCTCGCGTTCTGCAGTGCCAGAGCCTTCGGCGATCGTTGCGGCTTTGCCGGCGCCTGCCTCGCCTTCGCCATGCTCCGCACCCAGGGGTGTGAGCATGTTGTTGAGCTGGTCGATCCCCAGTTGGATCTGCCAGCCGAAGTCGGAGCACTGTCTGGTGCCACCCGCGCCATTCTGCCCGCCCTCAAGATTTTCTACAACCGGTTCTGGGGGTACATCGGGGAGGATGCAGCGAAAGTCGTGCTGCGGCAGACATTGCATTAGGAAGGGAACTTCCTCCAGTGGCTCGAGGAGGTCCGTTGGCGCAACGAGGACAACGCGGACCCGTAGGTGTGATGCCGGGACCCGGTGTGATGTGTTGTGTGCGTTGATGTATCAATGCCCTGTGGCTTGCTTTTTGCATGAATGAAACAATAGTTGCCCAAGGTGCTTTGCCCTTGTGTACTATTTGTCGTGTAGTTGTTGCCTGGTGCAACGAAGGCTGGCCCCTTGCACTCAACTAAGCTTCTCTAGACGTGTGAGAGCGCTCCGTCCCCTACCCTTCGAAGTGGTGGCAGCGGAGCTGGCGCCTGACATGGCCGAAGTAGACGAACGAGCACTCCGTTCTCTACCCTTCGAAGTGGTGGCAGCGGAGCTAGCGCCTGGCCTGGCTGAAGTAGACGCGCGAGCACTCCGTCCCCTACCCTTCGAAGTGGTGGCAATGGAGCTGACGCCTGGCCTGGCCGAAGTAGACACGCGAGCGCTCTGTCCCTACCCGGAAGTGGTAGCGCGAGCCGGCGCTCGCTCGCCGGCAGACGCGCGAGCGCCCGCCCCTACCTTCGGTGGTGGCAATGAGCCGGCGCTGGCTGGCCGGCGTAGACGCGCGAGCGCCCGCTTCCTACCTTCGGTGGTGGCGCGAGCCGGGCGCTGGCTCGCCGGCGTAGACGCGCGAGCGCCGTCCCCTACCCTTCAAGTGGTGGCGCGAGCCGCGCTCGCCCGCCGGCAGACGCGCGATCGCTCCATCCCCTACCCTTCGAAGTGGTCGCAGCGGAGCTGGCGCCTAGCCTGGCCGAAGTAGATGCACAAGCGCTCCGTCCCCTACCCCTCTCCACTCGTTAACACGCGGTGCTGAGGCGAGCCTCTACTGCATCTTATTGAGTCGGGGTACGTGGGGGTATCAGCCACGTCTTGTTTATACCCCGTAAAGTGCATGGGAACATCAACCACGTCTTATTTATACTCCAGAGAGTATGTGTCGGGGTAGTGCCCACACGTGCGCAGGGACATCCGCGTCTTGTTTATACTTAGTAGAGTGCGTATGGATAATATCTACATCTCATTTATACTCTGGAGAGTGCGTGGGAACATCAACCAAGTCTTTATACTCCAGAGAGTACACGTAGGGGCAGTGCCCACACGTGCGCGGGGACATCCGCGTCTTGTTTATACTCAGTAGAATGCGCAGGGACAACATCCGCGTATTATTTATACTTTATAGAGTGCGTGCGGAGGCGGACCTCGACGCTACGTCTTATTTATACTCCGTAGAGTGTGCGCGAAGGCGTCCCCCCGCTGCGTCTTATTTCTACTCCGTAGAGTGCGTGCGGAGGTAGACCTCGACGCTACGTCTTATTTATACTCCGTAGAGTGCGTGCGGAGGTGGACCTCGACGCTACATCTTATTCATACTCCGTAGAGTGCGTGGGAACATCAACCACATCTTATTTATACTCCTGAGAGTACGCGTAGTGATAACACCGACGCGTGCACGGGACGTCCGCGTCTTGTTTAGACTCAGTAGAGTGCGCAGGGAGAACATCCGTGTCTTATTTATACTCCGGAGAGTGCGTAGGAACATCAACCACATCTTATTTATACTCCTGAGAGTACGTGTAGTGATAACGCTGACGCGTGCACGGGACGTCCGCATCTTGTTTAGACTCAGTAGAGTGCGTAGGGAGAACATCCGCGTTTTATTTATACTCCAGAGAGCGCGTGCGAAGGCGGACCTTGGCAAGAGGTTGGCGAATGACCGACTTTATTGATCTCCTGTTAGCGTGGGCGAGCGCCTTACAACGGACAGGGTGCCGGAGCTACTACATGCTTCCCTCTTCGCCCTAGACATAATACCGCCGCAACCTATCTGCATTCCATGTGTAACGGAGTGTCTGCCCCTCCAGCGTGGAGAGGTGATAGGCCCCTCGCTGCAGAGCTACCGCGACGATGTACGGGCCCTCCCACTTGGACTCCAGCTTGCCGACTGTTTCCGCGTGGACAAGGTCTCCTGGCTGGAATCCTCGTGGGTACACACGGTGATCGCGCGTGCGCACCATCTGCCACGCGTATTTTACGACGTGTTGGGTGGCGTGTATTCGTTCGCCATCAAGGAGGTCCAGGGACAACTGACGCTCTTCGTCTGACGCCTGGGTGAGGACCCTTCTCAAGCCAGCCTTGATTTCCTCGGGCGTCATTGCCTCATCGCCGAAAAGGAGCTTGAACGGCGTAAACCCTGTCGGGCATGTCACCGTTGTGTGGATGGACCAAAGGACACTGTGGAGCTCGCTTGGTCACTTGCCCATAGGTAACCCGATAAGACGCTTCTTGACTCTGGCGGAAATGGTGCCGTTCGCCCGCTCGACCGCTCCGTTAGACTGCGGGTGCGCAATCGAAGCAAATGGGAGCGTGATACCCATGTTGTCGCAGAACTCCTTGAACGGGGCAGAGTCAAATTGGAGGCCGTTATCGGCGGTGATCTCCTTGGGCACTCTAAAGTGGCATATGATGTTCTACCATAGGAAGCACTGCATGGCTGCCGAGGTTATCTTCGCTAGAGCCACAGCCTCTGGCCACCTGGAGAAATATTCTAAGGCGACTACTATGAACCGCAGGTCTCCTAGGGCCCGAGGAAGTGGTCCCACAACGTCGATACCCCACCGTGCCAGCGGCCATACTAGGGGAATGGGGTTGAGGCTGGTCGGGGGTCTGTGAATGACCCGCCCCATCCATTGGCAGCCTTGACACTAGCGCACGAGGTCTTGGGCATCAGCAATGGCGGTCAGCCAATAGAAGCCTTGCCTGAACGCCTTGCCGACGAGCGACCTCGGCGTGAGATGCGAGCCGCAGAGTCCCGCATGAATTTCCGTGAGGAGGTGCTTTCCTTTCTCGCATGAGAGGCATCATAGAAGTGGTACACATACTCCTTTTTTGTAGAGTACGCCTTCAAGCATCTAGAAGGACCTTGCGCGACATTGCAAGCGCCGGAGCTCAACAAGGTCGTCAGGCTCTGCGATGCCCTACAAGAAACCGTGGATGGGCTCTTGCCAGTCGCCCTGCTGGGTAACCTGGTGGATGAGGGCCGCATCACGGTGATCCTGAGCGATGGCTGCCGCAGGCAGGACCTCATAGAACGCTCCCCTGGGAGTGGGGAGCTGTTGATTGGCGACTTTTGCGAGGACGTTGGCTTGCTCATTTTCTGCCCGAGGGATGGCTTTGACTGTGACCCCCAGGAAGTGCCGCTCCTTTGCTCTTACGGCTGCCAGGTACTTGGCCAGGTCGGGATCCTTGGCTTGGTATGACTTGTCCACGTGGCCCACCACCAGCCGTGAGTCAGTGCGAACGAGAACTCATCGCGCGCCAAGAGCTTTGAGCTTCACGAAGCCGAAGAGTAGTGTCTCGTACTCGGCGGTGTTGTTGGTGGTGGGGAATGCAAGGTGTGCCTAGTACGACAGGCGGTGGCCCTGTGGCGTAGTGACCACTGCGCCCACGCCTACGCCGGAAACGTCGTAGGCTCCATCTGTGTCAAGCATCCACACCGGATCGTCTGGCTACTGGGCGGGCTGGGTCGAGGGGGTCCACTCTGCGAGGAAGTCCGCGAGGACTTGGGACTTGATTGCTGCGCGCGAAGCATACGTCAAGGAGAACGGGGTGAGCTCGGCTGCCCACTTACCAATGCGCCCTATGGACTCTTTATTGTGCAACATCTCCGCTAGGGGGAACGATGATGGCACAGTGATTGGGTGAGTCAAAAAATAATGTCGTACCTTCCTCGAGACCATGACCAGTGCGTAAGCCAACTTCTCAAGCTCTGTGTACCGCGTCTTGGCACCCTGAAGGGCTTCGGAGACAAAGTACATGGAGCGCTGAAGAGCGCCCTCCTCAAGGACAAGGACGGCACTAACTGCTGTCGTTGAGGCGGCGAGGTAGAGTAGGAGGGGAGCCTCTGGTGCCGGGGCGACCAAAGTGGGAAGGCTGGCGGGGTGTCTCTTGAGTTCGTCGAAGGCCTGTGTGCAGCCATCGTCCCAATGGAACCCGTCACAGCCGCGAAGGGTCTTAAAAAATGGCAGGCCCCGCTCTGCTGCCCTAGATAGGAAGCGGCTCAATGTGGCCATATGGCCAGCAAGTCGTTGGACCTCCCTTGTCGTCTTGGATAGCTCCATGGCAAGGATCGCATCGACCTTGTCGGGGTTGGTCTGGATGCCGCATCCAGACACCAGAAAGCCTAGTAGCTTTTCTGCCTGCACACCGAATACACCAGAAAGCCTAGGAGCTTAATGCCCGCCTTTTGAGGTTGTCGAAGGTCTCCTGGAGATCTTGGCCGTGTGTGGCTAGCTGGTTGGACTTGACGACGATGTCATCGACGTAAGCCTCCATGTTCCTCCCAAGCTGGGAAGCTAGCGCTAGCGCGATGAGGCAGGTGAAGGTTGCCCCCGCATTTTTCAAGCGGAAAGGCATCCTGACGAAGCAGTATGTCCCTATCAACGTGATGAAGCTGGTCTTATCCGCATCGTCCTTGGCCATATATATCTGGTGGTAGCCGGAGTAGGCGTCCAAGAAGCTCATGAGTTCACAGCCGGCGGTGGCATCAACCAGTTGATCTACACGGGGCAAGGGGTAGTCATCTTTTGGGTATGCCTTATTGAGGGCAGGGAAGTCGATGCACATACGCCTGGCGCCATTGGCTTTTTTCACCAACACCAGGTTGGCTAGTCAGTCCGGATGTTGGACCTCGCGAACGACTCTGGCCTGGAGGAGCTTCGCTATTTCCACCTTGGCCGCTTGCTGCCGATCAATGGACATACACCGAAGCCTTTGCCTGACCGGCTTAGCGTCATGGCGGACCGCTAGGTTGTGCTCGATGAGGGAGCGGTCCACGCCTTTGATATCCTCTGGGGACCATACGAAGACATCCGCGTTGCTCCGGAGAACCCAGAGCAAGTCCTGCTCCACCTCAAGTGGGAAGGCTGCGCTGATGGACATGAGTTGACCTTCGGCCTGGAGAGGCATCCTCTTGACCCCGCCCTCCGGTCGAGGTTTGGGCGTCCACCCCGGGGCGGTCGGCGCGTCCACCTTAAGCTTGTCTGTGAGGACGTGCAGCTTGCGGTGCTCGTCCACCTTAAGCTTGTCTGTGAGGACGTGCAGCTTGCGGTGCTGGCCTCTGGCACAAGCCTCCACGCACCGGGCGAGGTCCTGGTTGCCGAAGACGGTGATGACACCCCTTGGGCCTGGGAGCTTCATACACAAGAAGCCATGATGTGGGACCGCTCCGAAGGAGTTGAGGGTAGGGCGGCCCAGTATGGCGTTGTATGGGTTCAGAATGTCCGCGATGTCAAAGACGATGTCCTTGCTCCTGGCGTTATCACCCTGATAAAAGAAGACTCAGAGACAGACCTGGCCCAATGCCCCCAGCGGTTGGCCCCCTAAGCCTTGGAGCAGGGTCCTCGATGGCTTTAAGCGACATCGAGGTATCCCCATGCGGTCGGAGGCCTCCGCAAATAGAACATTCGCAGAACTACCCCTGTCGACGAGGACACACCTGACGTCGCAGCCTGCGATGTCAGCTTGGATGACCAAAGGGTCCTGGTGGGGAAACTCCACACCTTGGGCGTCAGCTGGCGTGAAGGTGACTTCTCCGTGTGCCCCTCCCGGAAGTGATTGCGCCGAGGCCCCCTGCGAGGAGCCTCCGGAGATAACGTTGATGACATGATGCTGGGTCCCCTCTGGGACCCCAGCTCGTGGGGGGCTCGCTAGCGGCTACTACATGTGGGCCACTACGGGGGGCGTCACCTCCGAGGCCAGAGCTGTAACGGTAGCCTCCACTGCCGGCGACCGGCACACCTGGTCACGCTGTCGGGACAACGGTGACCACGGTTTGCACTCCTGAGTTGCCCACCGTGTCGGTGTGGTGGACTCCGGCATCGATGACGGGGCACGTGTTGCCGCCGGGACCGCTCGGCGCTCCCACACTGAGTGTAGGGACAGCGGTCGTGCCTCCGCGGGTGCCGACGTTACCGCTCCCTACCACCCGGTCGGTACTGCCAGAGTTGATAGTCATGTCGGCGGCGAGGGTGGTGGCGGGGTCGATCTTCGCGTCGCCGATGATGGGGTCAACCATCACGTCGGCGGTGGTGAGATCGATCTTCGCATCGGCGGTGGCGAGGTCGATCTTTGCGTCGGTGGTGGCAGGGTCGATCTTTGCGTCGGCGGTGGCGGGGTCGATCTTCGCGTCGGCGATGGCGTGGGCGGTGGCGTTCTTCATGCGGCGAGCGTCGGCATTCCCGCCCGCGGCCGCCGATGCTGAAGACCTGGTGTTGACGCGGGACTTCGCCGCGTCCCCTTCCTTCCTCCTCGCTGCCGATGATGATGCTTTCGTCGGTGCCATCCTTCTCGAGATCTTGAGGCTTGCTCCTGTCGTCCCCACGGACGGTGCCAACTGTTGTGGTTACAGACCAAACAGAGAGAGTGTGTGTGGTAGTGGAGAGTTAGATGAGCAGTGCTCTCTGCCCCCTCCATCAAGCGTCACGTACATTTATGTGCTCAGGAGGAGTGTCTTTACAGTCGTACCCTTACATCCAAATGTGCTGTACATGGGCATTCACGTTATTACACACGTCCCACCTGTACCTTATAATCCTCTAACAGGCCGGCTGGGCTTAGGTGGGGGCCACCCCTACAACATACACCACGCTGCACATAAAGCCAAAATGGTGTGGAAGTTTAAGGGTCGCTTGCATCGGAATATTAACAGGCGGGAGTAGGGCGCGCATATTTAAGTATTATCACAGATGATTTGTATACTAAACTATCTCTGATGTAATTATTACAAACTGTTTGTAACCAAAAACCATCTCTAATATGTGCATTATCACAGACGGTTTGTATAACAAACTGTCTCTGATATGTGTTATCACAGACGGTTCATATAAAAAACCGTCTGTGATAATGACACATCACCGATCCGTGGCATATCTCCTAGGATTTCGATCTCACCCGTCCGTTCTCTTCGCATCGAACGACAGACATCGGTTCTTCCCACATCTCACCCCTATTAAGCCCCCTCTCCCCTTCCACCAGCAGGCACACATGAGTTCAAACACTTCAAGCTTCTTGCATCCTCCCCTTCACAATGCCGACTACCGCCTAGCTCCTCCATCTTCGGTTGTGACACTATGGTTCACTGCACAAGACACTCTTGTCATAAGTGTCGTAAGAGTATCTTGTGCAATGTCACCATCGTGACACAAAAGTGACATTATTGCCCCCTCTCCTTCATTGCCGGTGATATCTAGCCGCCATCCAATCCCCTCCCCTCTCTTCCTTGATGACAGGCATCAAGGACATCCAGCTGACGCAATGCATTAGGGGCGAGAGGGCCTAGGCATCATGCGCTGCATCCAGCTTCTACTGTCTGCTAGGAGTTAAAGAGTTGGCCATTCATCGTGGGATGTGATGGGAAGGGAGGGCCTAGGCATCGCGTGCTGCATCAGATTCTACTATCTTTACTTCTTATATATTCTTGCCATGTTAAAGAGTTGGGTTCGTAGGATTAGGAGATGTGTTCTTGCCATATTCTTGTTGTGTTAGATGAGTAATCTGTTCGTTATGTTGTTATGCGATAATAGTGGATTCTAATCTTAATGGAATGTGTTGTTGTGTTTGCTGGCATATTTGCTTGTTTTCAAAAAGCATAGCTAATATTTCTTGAGGCTAGCCAAAAAACAGAAAAAATAGGTATAGAATGAAATATCAAAAATAGTTTTTTGGTATAAACCGTCTATGAAGCACTATCATAGACGACTCTAACTAAAACCCGTCTATGATACTCGTACATCACAGGCGATTCTATCTGCCAACCGTCTATGATAAAAAAGTAACATAGAGGAGCTATCTGTAATAGTTCTCTTTACAGACGGTTCTAGTTATAAACTGTCTGTGTTGTATTTATCATAGATGGCTCAAAAATCGTCTGTGATAACCTCCAATTATCACTGATACATAAATTCTGATGGTTCGGAAAACCATCTGTGATGACCCTTTTTATAGTATGTGAGAGACATCACAAATGGTTCTTGTTCTTAACCATGTGTGATATCTACATATCATAGACGACTTTTGGTGGCATCTGTGATGCAGCTTCACAGACGGTTTACACCACAAAACCGTCTGTGATAGTACCTAAAATTTTAAGCGTTTTTTGGCTAGCTTCAGCAAATGCTAGCCATGACATGCCCTCTTAAAACGAAATAACATACTTAAATTTGAATTTCAGATCTGAATTACATATAACATTGTATACACAAGAGGACACTTACAAATTCGAGGTTACAAATTTAGAAATATGCTTACACTGTAAGAAACTTCAGACTACTGTGTAACATCCTATTTTTCTGCAATTTTTAAAGGCAGGAATTTAAAAATAAATTTTCTGGATTTTTCTGAAATTAAATCAAGCTTCAAATGAATTTTTGGAATTTAAAATGATTGAATATGATTAGAATAAACATTAACATAAGCTAAAAATATTTTATTTGGATTCTTCAGGTCTCAAGGAATTTTCTGGTATTTTTGGTGAATTTTTAAGATTTATTTGCTATTTTCTAGAGCTATTTGAAGTTTATTTGAATTTCTAGAAAAAAAAAATCGAGGAATACTCCTCCGCCGCCTGATCCCGCGCCCATCCTCGCATCACGCATCCACAGCCGCCACGTGGTGGCACCAGCTCGCGCCCGCGCCCACACCTCGCCCCTTCCTCAGCCACCCGATCCCGGCCACCTGCCACGCGGCGCCATCCCAGCCGCCTCCCGCGCTCCCGCGAACCCTAACCCTAACCCAAATCGCCGCCGTCCGCGTCGCCCGTGCCCGCGGCGTCTACGAATCAGACTCTCCTCGGTTCGCGTGCTTTTAACAGCATTCATCTCTTGGTTCTCGCCTCTGACCTTGCGCCCACGCCGTCGCTCCACCACCGCTCCGTGCTGCTCCCCACCGTGCCTCCACCGTCTGCACATCGCCGGAGCCATCCCCGCCGCCGGAGCCTGCCGCCGTCGCCGTCGCCAAACACCGCCGGTGAGCCCCCGTTGCCTCTCGTCGCCCGCGTCGCCTCTCCATCGCCAGACCCAGCCACCCCGCGCACCCGCTCTGCCCCTCGGACTCTGTGCCGCACCCGCGCCAGCGCGCGACGCTTCGCGCGGCGCGCCGGCCACGCGTCAGCCGCACCCTTGCTCCTGCCCGCGCCCGCGCGTCGCGCGAAGAGCCCAAGCCACGCGTCGGCCATCGGCCGCCGTCCCGCCTCCCGGCCGCGCGATCCCCGCCGTTGCCTCAGATCTGGATCAACGATCCAGATCGCGCCACGCGTTCCTTTCTCCACCGTTGGATCCCGCTACCGCCGCCCGCGCCCGAGCCCTGCCACGTCAGCCCTAGTCCACGTGGCCTACCACGTGGCATGCCACGTCAGCAAAACCCGAGCCCCGGTGCCACGTCAGCTGACACGTGGCAGCACTAGCACGTGCCATGTCTTGCATTATCACAGACGGTTCATATAAATAACCGTCTGTGAAAATATCACAGATGGTTATTTATATGAACCGTCTGTGATAATTATATGGGAACCATCTGTGATGTAGGTGTCCAGTATAGCCTCTTTTGTAGTAGTGACGTACTTGACGATTTTGCGTGTCCTTAGCTACTCATAATTATTGCATCAAGCTATGACTTATCTGTACTTGTCTTCTATATTAATGTCGATGTTGAAATTCCTCTTGGCTTGTTTATTCTATCGTCGTTAGTTGACTGAATAATAAACTTAGAAGTAACTTTGGTTGGATGCGGAGACCACCGAAGATGTAGAAAGACAAGGAAAAACACAATAATGATCAAGTGTATTTAATATGAGTATTTAGTATTTCTAACAGTCTCATCTACTCTCACTACAAGGAATCCTATTTATAGAAGGAGAGATGAAGGTAAGTGAAGTAACAAGTTTACCCTTGAGGATTATTTTACTTCTAGGGGTATCTATGTCCGGTGCTCTGAGGTCGGTCTCATGCATCTCGCACCGGGGTGGCCTCGGATCTCTTCGGGGTTGATTTTCTATATTAATGTCAATGTTGAAATTGCTCCTGGCGCGTTTTTCTATATATCATAGCACTGTACAGCACATTTTGGCTGATCTCCTATGTGTGCTAAGAAATAGCTAGAGCTAGTTATGCGCGACGAGGAGTACAGGACTAACTAATTTTCGTCAAAAAAAAGGTAAAATTAATTATTTTAGGGTAATATATCTATAGCGCAACTTATAATTGAAGTGCAATAATGGTAATCATTTTATTTTGAGAGCTAAATCAACACCAAATTAATATCAAAATAATTTAAGATAGTTTGTGGAGTACTGTGCTTTACCGTTTGAATTTAGTTAGGAGTTGCTCATTGTGAATACTAACTTTAGTATTTTTCCTTTAACTTATAGTCTCACTCCCAAAAGGTGTAAAGCCCGGCTAATTAGAGGAGCCAAAGTGGAGCTGTGGTGGTGGGTTAGTCCTACGATGCAAATTTAATGTGGGTTATAAAAACATATAATACTTTTTTTATACGGAGCGAGGCAAACGTGTAAGCTAATCGGTATATGTGTGTAGGCCTGTCCCATGTGAAACGAATCTCGAGTACAAAAGGATGGCCACTCACCGACGCTTTGAAACGAATGTCGAGCGACCGCCTCCTCTTCTGGCTCTCCTTTTGGATACCTCTGGCCGCTAAACTAATCTCTAGTTTTTTGGCTCTTCTTTTGGATACCTCTGGCCGCTAAACTAGATTAATTAAGCTACCGCCTCCTCTTTAACTTGCTCGATCTATGTTACTTATACCCTAGATGCCTTAAGGCCTGTTCCGGACTTCCTTTAACTAATTTGCATGTAAACAATAATTTAGAGATGTTATATATCTCAGTTCTTGCCCAGTTCTTAAACATATTCTTAAGACCCACAATCATAATGTAGGTATCCATGTTCTCATATTGCTTCTGAAGCTTATAGTTCATAGTGACAAGCATTAGACAGCTAATCTCAAGTGAGTCATTGCTATGTTCCTCATAGTCATTCTTTTCGGCATGAGCATTTTCGACTGGTTGATCAGGATATAAAACTTCTAGAATATATTCCTACTTTTCTTGCTTGAGAATAATTCTCAAGTAACGATACTAGTTAATGAAATTTGTTCCATTTAGTTTTTCTTTCTCAAGAATAGATCGTAAGTTAAAACTGAGTGTGAAGGAAGTATATGGTGGCATAGTTTACAACATAAAAAGTCTTTTCTAACATTCAGCACAATGTTTATGTAAAATCTTCTATTAAAGAATTAGCAAAAGATACTCTCATTATGTGTTTAAAAACCACATTCTCTCTAATAACATATAGTGAGTCAAGATCCATGTTTCACTAAGTCCTAATGAGTTTTGGTATTACTACTAAAAACCTATTGATGTAGGTAAGCAAACCCCTGGTAAGTATATCACATGTAACTCTTGTTTGTTGACTGGTATCCACATGTCTCAGCCTCAACACCATGCTCCTAGGCCTAAAACCATTTTGATTGCCTAGTCAAGTTAAACCAATATTACGTATGAACGTTGCCGGCACTTTCCCTATCTTATTAAAATAATTAATGAAAGAGCATCGAATTTTACTTAATTTTTCTAGAGAGATACTATTATATCATATTAAAAATATCCAAAATAATAACATGCATAATATATAACAGGAATATAAAAAATTCATAGATAATCAAATTAAACTATGAGATAGTATGGCTCTTAGCATGACAATCTCCATCATCATGCTTTCTGTTCATCGAGCAATCACACTTGAAATCACCATATTCATCTACTTAGTTATTACTCCTAAATAATATGAGAATATCAAGCATCATAAATTGACACAGAGATCATTATACAATAATATGTAGCATATAGCTATAAATTAGCATGACGTGTAGGCCATAAAAAATTCATACATACATCAATATACAATAGGCTATACTATTCACATAATCCTTGCAAAAGTAAGTTACATAAAGAATCTAATTCTATCACACAATATGAACATATAATATTTGTAACATGCCAATGATTACCTAGCATAGTGGTCCCAACGATTTGCTAGAGCTCCCAATAGTTGAGCAAGCAGCTCCCTGTGGTTAATGGGCAAGTTTGGCTACGTGACAGTGTTTGCCAGAGCTCACCACAAAAATGGATAAATCACTGAGTGACTCTACCAAATAGTGATAAGTTGCTTGAACACACTGTTCCTATAAAACTATTATTACAATTTTGAAATTCATAAGGATAAGAGGTTAGAAAGTTCTATTTGCCCATGGGGAGCCGTATAGATGTTTTTAACCAAAAACATATGGATTCCACCCACGGGAAATATGACTTTTTCTTCTTAAATTTTAATGATCGTGTCACGTCATGGCAAAATAACCACGATTTTTGTTGTGTCACTCTTTGTGGTACGCTGCAGCAAAACCACATTCTTAGAGCCCCAAAGCGAATTTTGCCTTAATATTTAATAGTGTCACTCGATCTAGTTATACCCTAGATGCTCGCACTTGCGCTTGTCTCCATGAATCCACCTTTCAAGACACAGATTAGCAGAAGAGGTGTCCATAGATTCCATACAAGAAATTGTCATTCTGCAGCAGAACTACGCGTGTGCTGCACAAAGCGTCAATACCTGATATCTCACTAACATTGACTCAGGAAAGACACGTACCGAAAAAATCACCATTTGTGGTGCAAAATACTCCACCTTGTGCTTAATATTCAATAAGTATTTCCCAAATCGCAAGCTAGCTCTAGGTTATTGTGGTGTTACACCAAGTTACGCAAAGGCACTGGCATATACTACGATCGTTGCTGTATCACTCCGACTTGTCATCTACAACTATTATCACCATTAATTTTAATCAGTAATCAAGCATTACCAACATGTAGACTTCAATAATAAAATTCAACAAATTAGTAAACATAAATTTTAACAAGGCTATAAACCATAAATTGAACATAAGAAAAACTAATAATAATCAAGATGAATTATAAACGCGTCTAAATTAAGTAAAGCATCAAATAACAATACTAGGAACTATGAAGACTAAGGGGAACCTTAAATTCTCTAATCAATGCTGTGAAGATTACTAAATTGTTTATGTCCATAAGTGATAGATAGCTAGGTGACGTGAATACCTACAAGTGTGCAATAATTCGTGCTGTACATCCACCCATGCATGACGTCTTTAGTGTTCAACTAAAAATAACAAATAAATAAGGATAAATCCACGACTCAGTAAATACAAAGTAGAATAATAAGTGATGCATTATCTTATTGCAATTCATAATCATTATCATAACTCAATTCGTTGTATTAATTCTCATCAGTTTCCATTCACATATATCATTAGCTAAAATCGCTTTCCACTTTTCATGAAGGCCATACAATACTTATTACAACATCCTAATTTCCAGAGTTAATTTGAAACTTTTAAAATAAAATTCACGATTTGAATTTTTCTAAATTTAATACAAGCTCAAATTAAATTTTAATAATTAAAAGGATTTAATATGACTAAAATAAAATTTTAACATATGCTAAAAATATTTTATTTGGATTCCTTGTGTCACAAGGAATTTTCTGATATTTTCTCATATTTTTTTGAATTTATTTGCTATTTTCTAGGGCTAAAAAGATTTTATTGAATTTTTGAAAATATAATATCTCCAAAAATCCTTAAACAGTAAAGGGCCAAGCCAATTACTGTTTATCTGGCCTTTTTAGCCTTAGCCATTGGTTTTGCTCCCAGACATGCGTCAACCATCCGGAGGCCATATCACTGTTTATCAGTGTGGTCAAATTCCGACCATCCCTTCTCTGTCACGCGTTACCAATCGACAACGTGTCTACTATTCATCTCCTTCCCAAATTCACCACCGTTGCCATATCCGTCTAGGACTCCTCGCTGTCTGTGCCCGACCTGGCCTCTTGGCCATCTCCAAGTTGGACACTCGACGTTTGCGCCATAAATAGCCACGCCGCCCCATCCTTTTCCCCATCTCGAGCCGCCTTCATAGCCGCCATCCACGTCGTCTGTGCCCCACCGTTGAGCTCGAGCCGCTGGAGTCGGCAACTTTATTTTCGATAGTCACTGTAATATTCCTATTTAAATTTTCTTTTAGAGAGGGAGGTAGAATGTAATATCCCTATTTAAATTTTCTTTTAGAGAGGGGGTTTTCCTGAAATTTCTGGCAACCTGGGCCTGGGCTGTGGCCCAAGAGGGGGGCCGGCCAAGAGGGGGGAGGCGCCCTCCCCCAAACCCTAGCTCGCCCCCTGCTGCCCCCTGCGCCGCCCCCCTGCTGCCCCCTTGCACCGCCCCCTGCTGCCCCCCTGCGCCGCCCCCTGCTGCCCCTACCGTGCGCCCCCTGCTGCCCCCCTGCGCCACCCCCTTGCTGCCCCTGTGCTCCGCCCCCTGCTGCCCCTATGCGCCGCCCCCCTGCTGCCTCCTGCGCGCCCTCCCCTCTCCTCCCTGCCGTGAGCACTAAAGGAAGGGAAGAGGAAAGGAGAGAAAGGAAGAGGGGAAGAGGAAGAGGGAGGGAGTTTTATGGGGTGTTCGTTGTGTTCTTCGGTTTGTCAAGGGTAACCATGCTATTCTTCAATTGGATGCATTTTCTTTTAGTTGTTACTTTATCGATATTCTGGACTGCCGGGATGATTTGGGTTAGGCGGTGATTTTGGGATAGTTTCTTGGGGATTCAGATCTGGACCTCTCCTAGAGAGTTGTAGTGGTCATCGTTGTCCTTCCATGAAGTACTAGAACGCGTCGATTGGACCTTTGTAGCAGAAGTTATGATTTTTCTCGTGAGACTATTCTGCAGATCGGGGGGTTTCTGTCAGATTTTGGTAGATTGGTTTGGGAAAATAGAAAAATGGCGAATCAGAGGATCTCCATGTTAGGAAAGTTGTAGATAATTATTTTAGCTTTCCAGGAAGGTCAAGAAATTAATTTTTGGACACTTGGGCTGGAAGTTATGGCCTTTTTAGTGTGCTGTCCAGGGAACCCGACGTGAACATTGATGTTTTGGAGAACTAGGTGATGTGGGTAGAAGCTGGCCGAATCAGGGGTTTCCCCAAATAGGTTTAGTTAGATAATTTAATTATCTTTCCAGAAAGTCAAAGATCATCCTATTCGGACTCCTGTGCCAATAGTTACGAATTTTTGAAGTTGACTGTCCGTAGAGATAGGAGGGTGACCGGTAGGATTTGGGATTTGGGACCGAGATAGACGAATTTGCTAGTTCGTGTTGCTTTCGTTTGGGCAAAGGTTCACTACTGTTATGTTAGCGAAAATTATAATTATGATTCAGGTGGAGGACGGATCCCAGAGGCGGCACCTTCTACACGTTCCCCGTTTTCTCGTGGTTAAGGCAAGTATAACGATATAACATGAATACATGCGTGCTCATGGTTATAATAGAGATGTTTTGGTGCTGTTTATGGATATTTGCAATTTACCTTGTGCATGAGAAGTTCGGATGCATAAATTATGTGAATGTAAGATTTACTTTATTGAAACATTCCCGCATATGCATCATATTGATTTATTGAAGTCTTGGTCATAAAGTGACTAAGCGTCGAGGTCCCCGTCATGTTGAGGACATGACGGGCTAATGGTCCCCATACTTGTGGAGTATGGGCAATTGGTCCCTGTACCATGTGGTACAGGCATGGGTGTGTATCGACGGATGCACACTTTGCATTACCGGTAAAATACAAAAGAGAAAGAGATAAAGAGATTTTTGACCATCTTGCATAGCATAAACTGTTCATATGGTTGATGGTTGGATTTTTGAAGTGTTGTTTATAAATGTGTTATCGATTATACTTGCTGAGTCAATGGACTCATTCTTGCTATTGTTATGTTTTCTTTTAGGTACCATCTTGAAAACGGCATGCATGGGGAAAGGAACCGAATAGTTTTGTTGCACCTTACACGGACTACCCACCATAGGAGAGTAAAGAAACTAAAAGTTAATTTCCCGAGTTACCTAAGTTTTAAAGGATTTTTGGTTGTCAGTTTTGAATTGTAATAAAAGATTAGAACTCCCTTATGATGTTTCCCTTCTTTACTTAACGGTTATACTTGTGGGTGACTTGGAAGACTTTTACCATACTGTTTTTATGATACTCTTGATGTCAATCATTTCTACTATTCATACTTATTGCAATCTCTATCTTGAACACCAATACAGGGGAGGTTCTGCCGAAATTTTTGGTGCCTAGTGTAGCTAAATTTCTTTTGTTTTATTTCGAGTCGAGTGGCATTTCGGGTCATTGCTTGACTGGGGTGCTACAGTTGGTATCAGAGCGGGCTGTAGGTCCGTGGTTAATGAAATATTAAACTTGACACACTAAGCACTATAGGTGGGAACGGGGTTTGCATTGCATCTATGTTTCTGTTGATTATCGTAATTGATTGTCTACTTAACGTCTGATTTTGCAATTGATTGTGTTATAGAGATGGCAAGGGGTAGAGGCCGTGGTCGTGGTCGGCAAGGTGCCGGACGAGGCCCGCCGTGCCCCGCCCAAGTCCGTAACTCAGTAGTCGCGAGGCCACCCCGCGGATCGAGGAAGAGGTTGCTTCCGCGGTTCAGGGGAACTGCACCACCACCGCACCTATTATCGCACCCGTGGCGGCACCGTGGCGCATCAATGGGTGTTATGGGACTGCATCAGTGGAATGCCCTGAGGTTGGACACCTTCGATGGTTTGGGCACGCCAGTTGATGCTGCTAACTGGCTGCGGCACATAGAGAGGCATTTGGAAGTGTTGGGTTTGACTTTGGAGCAAAGGGTTCAGTATGTGGCCTTTCAGCTGAAGGGGCAAGCGGATCTTTGGTGGGAGGGAGTCCTGTCAGTCAGAACCGCCGCCCAATGATCAGCGACTTGGAAAGAATTTGTGGAGCAATTCAGGAGAAGGTTTTACCCTACCTCATTTGTGGAAAGAATGGAAGTGACATTGAATAGTTACAAGCAGGGCAAGATGTCAGTGTCAGAATATGAAGTGGGTTTCAATGACATAATCCGCTTTGTTCCATTTGTGGCTACCAATGAAGTGGAGAAAGCCAAGAGATTTCACGAGGCTCAGCAGGAGTTTCGCAGTGTTGGGGCCTTGAGCTCGTGACTTTGGCTCCTTGGTGGAGCAAGCTAGGGGCATGGAATTAGAGATGCAGCTTGGAGAAGGAATGCAAGGTACAGGAGGCACTGTGGTTTCTGAGGGTTCGGAAGGCAGCCAGAAGAAGAGTTTTGGAGGAGGTAGTGGATCATCACTGAAGCCAGTTTCCAAGAAGTTCAAAGGTCCACAAAATTCATTCAAGACCAGATTCACCAAGCCCCAGGCATCATCTACCTTTCGCTCTTCAGCAAATGCTCCTATGATGCGTCCGGCCCCAGGACAGGGAATGAAATGTTTCAAGTGTGGGGATGGCCATCGTGCTGCAGAGTGCTCTTGGACTGGAGCATGTCGCCATTGTGGTCAGGAGGGCCACAAGGTTTTGGTTTGTAAGCGGAACCCCGCCAGCATCATTAAGTGGGAACAGATCCAAGCATCATCTTCTACGTCAGCGGCATCTTCTCGAGGGTCAGTGCAGATGCTAGCAGCCGCTCCTACTCAGCCTTGGGTGCCGCCTCCGCCTCACTACCCTTTTCCTAGAGTGATGCCACCAGGGTACTATTGGCCGCCTTCCCCCGCGGCATTGTTTCCAGCTGTGGCACCATCAGCACCTCCTGCAGCGGCAGCACCGCCATACCCAGGTGTTGGGGCACCAACCACCCCAGCCCCAGTCCCCTACGCCATGCCGACTGCTGAGTCGGTGGGTCGTCCTCATGTGGTGACAGGTACGCTTATGGTGGATTCAGCGGAGGCTTTTGTTTTGTTTGACTCTGGGGCTACTTTTTCCTTTGCATCTTTAGAGTTTGCTAGCCGGGCAAATTTGGGTATGCAGCAAATAGCTCAGTCTGTTCTAGTTATTTCGCCTGGGGGAGTTCTTACCAGTTCCACAGTCTGTCCGGGTTGTGTGCTCACTATAGATGGGGAGAGTTTTATTGCTAACTTGATGGTTATGAGGATGGAGCCATTTGATGTTATTTTAGGAATAGATTGGTTGCATAGTTACCGTGCGGTCATATCATGCTATTGAAAAACGGTAACTCTACAAGCGCCGTCGGGCCAAGAAATAGTTTTCCAGGGTAGTGCTCCCTACTTTTCACCTAGTGTGCTGGCTAGTGTGTATCCTGGTAGTAGGGCAGCAAAGAGTGGATTTCTCTTGTCTCTAGTAGAAAAGTTGAATTCCTCCTTGGTTGCAGAGAGTATTCCAGTGGTTCGGGAATTCTTGGATTTATTCTCAGCAGAGTTGCCAGGGATGCCTCCACCGCATCCAATGGAGTTCAAGATTGATCTAGTGCTAGGTGCACGACCAGTTTCTATGACCCCGTACCGTTTGGCCTGTTCGTTTCAGGAAGAACTAAAGAAGCAGTTGGATGATCTGAGAGCGAAGGATCTTATTCGACCCAGTGTGTCCCCATGGGGGGCTCCTGTACTATTTACTAAGAAGGATGGAAGTTGGCGCATGTGCATTGATTACCGCGCCCACAACCAGCTGACCATCAAGAATAAGTACCCTTTACCCCGCATTGAAGATCTATTTGATCAGTTGAGAGAGGCTAAGGTATTCTCAAAGATTGATCTCCAGTCGGGATACAATCAGATTCCTGTCCGAGAGGAGGATATTGAAAAGACGGCATTCTCCACAAGGTATGGGCATTTTGAATTTAAAGTTATGTCTTTTGGACTAACGAATGTCCCTGCCGTTTTCATGGAGACAACGAACAGGATATTGCATGAGTATCTGGATGACTTCGTAGTCGTCTTTATTGACGATATTCTGATTTACTCAAAGACTGAAGCAGATCATGGACGACATCTGAGGCTGGTATTGGAAACATTAAGGGAGCATAAGTTCTTTGCTAAGTTAAAAAAAATGTGAGTTCTGGGTGTCTCAAGTGGGATTCTTGGGGCATATCATCAGTGATAAGGGGATATCAGTTGATCCAAGTAAAATTTCCTCAGTGGTAGAGTGGGAAAGGCCGACTAGTGTTAAAGAGGTGAGAAGCTTCCTTGAGATGGCAGGTTACTATCGACGATTTGTATAAGATTTCTCCATCATTGCCAAGCCTTTATCAAGGCTCACACAGAAGGATGTGAGGTTTCAGTGGGATGATGATTGTGAGCGTAGTTTTCAGATTTTGAAGGAAAGGCTGGTGACCGCTTCGCTCACCGCTCCGAACCGTGGAAGCGTTTCACGCTTTCTCCGATGCTTCACGAGTTGGATCGATGTGTTCTCATGCAAGATGGTAAGGTTATAGCTTACGACGAGGCAAATTCAAGAAGCATAAATGTAATTATCCAACCCATGATCTAGAGTTGGCCGCTGTTGTGTTTGCATTGAAACTTTGGAGGCACTATCTATATGGTGAGTCTTGTGATGTGTTCACCGATCACAAGAGTCTTAAGTATATTTTTACCCAGCAGGATCTGAATTTGAGGCAACGCAGGTGGCTGGAGCTGATCAAAGATTATGATCTCACCATTCAGTACCATCCCAGTAAGACTAATGTAGTGGTCGATGCTCTTAGTCGCAAGGCGACGCCTGCTACTCTGGATTGCCTTATCGCTGATTTCGACCGTATGGGGATATCTTATTGCTATGCGGGCACGGCACGTGCGGAGACTCAGTTGATCTTAGAGTCAGCCATTCCAGAGCATGTGCGGGAAGCACAACAGCATGATCAGTTACTGCAGAGGGTCAAGAAGCGAATAGAGATGGGCAAGGAAGGGGATTTCAGTTTGGATGAGTCTGGTGCAGTGCGGTTCAAAGGACGCCTCTGTGTACCACAAAAAGCGGAAGTTAAAGATGATATACTGAGAGAAGCACACCGCACCCCATCTACTGTTCATCCAGGGGAGACAAAGATGTATCGTGATTTGAAGCAAAATTTCTGGTGGAAAAGGATGAAAGTGGATATAGCTAATTATGTGGCCTCTTGTGGTATCTGTCAACAAGTAAAGGCAGAATATAAAAGACCAGCGGGGTTGTTGCAACCATTAGAGATCCCTTGATGGCCTTGGGAGGATATTTCCATGGATTTTGTGGTTGCGTTGCCTCAGTCACCGTGAGGCAAGGATGCGGTTTGGGTGATAGTGGATCGATTCAGCAAGTCAGCGCACTTCATTCCCATCCGCATGACTAGCTCGGCAAGCAATTTGGCTCCTATTTATGTGCGAGAGATAGTGCGACTTCATGGCGTGCCAAAGACCATAATTTCTTACAGAGATGTCAAGTTTGTCTCCAAGTTCTGGGAGAGTTTGCAGAGTGCAATGGGCACCCAGCTCCGCCTGAGTACGGCATTTCATCCACAGATAGATGGACAGTCGGAGCGCACCATTCAGACCCTGGAGGATATGTTGAGGTCCTGCGTGTTGTCCTGGAAGGGTAGTTGGGAAGACCAGCTGCCTTTAGCGGAGTTCGCTTATAATAACAGCTATCATTCAAGTATCAAAGCTGCACCATTCGAAGTGTTGTATGGCCGGAGTCTATGCGCGGGGTGCATAATGTGTTTCATGTGTCAATGTTGAGGAAGTACCTACGAGATTCGGAGCTTCATATTACACTGGAACCATTAATACTTGAGCAAGATCTATCCTTCGAGTCCGAGCCGGTTCGAATTCTGGAAAGATCAGAGAAGGCACTGAGGAATAAAACTCTAACGTTTGTCAAGGTGCTCTGGTCGCAGCAGACCGAAAGGGAAGCTACCTGGGAATTGGAGTCTCGCATGCGTGAGCATTACCCGGAACTATTTACAACAGGTGCGTGTTTTAAGATTAAGTTTAGTTGTGGTTAAACCTTGGCGTAAGCACGGAAAGAATTCGGGGTCGAATTCTGTTTAAGGGGGTTAGAATGTAATATTCCTATTTAATTTTTTTTTTAGAGAGGGGGAAGAATGTAATATCCCTATTTGAATTTTCTTTTAGAGAGGGGGTTTTCCTGAAATTCCCGGCAACCTGGGCCTGGGCTGTGGCCCAAGAGGGGGGCCGGCCAAGTGGGGGGAGGCGCCCTCCCCCCAAACCCTAGCTCGCCCCCTGCTGCCCCCTGCGCCGCCCCCCTGCGCCACCCCCTACTGCCCCTGCCGTGCGCCCCCTGCTGCCCCTGTGCTCCGCCCCCTGCTGCCCTTGTGCTCCGCCCCCCTGCTGCCTCCTGCGCGCCCTCCCCTCTCCTCCCTGCCGTGAGCACTAGAGGAAGGGAAGAGGAAAGGAGAGAAACGAAGAGGGGAAGAGGAAGAGGGAGGGAGTTTTGTGGGGTGTTCGTCGTGTTCTTCGGTTTGTCAAGGGTAACCCTGCAATTCTTCAATTGGATGCATTTTCTTTTAGTTGTTAGTTTATCGATATTCTGGACTGCCGGGATGATTTGGGTTAGGCGGTGATTTTGGGATAGTTTCTTGGGGATTCAGATCTGGACCTTTCCTAGAGAGTTGTAGTGGTCGTCGTTCTCCTTCCATGAAGTACTAGAACGCATCGATTGGACCTATGTAGCAGAAGTTATGATTTTTCTCGTGAGACTGTTCTGCAGATCGGGGGGTTTCTGTCAGATTTTGGTAGATTGGTTCGGGCATATAGAAAATTGGCGAATAAGAGGATCTCCATGTTAGGAAAGTTGTATATAATTGTCTTAGCTTTCTAGGAAGGTCAAGAAATTAATTTTTGGACACTCGGGCTGGAAGTTATGGCCTTTTTAGTGTGCTGTCCAGAGAACCCGACGTGAACATTGATGTTTTGGAGAACTGGGTGATGTGGGTAGAAGCTGGCCGAATCAGTGGGGTTCCCAAACTAGGTTTAGTTAGATAATTTAATTATCTTTCTAGAAAGTCAAAGATCATCCTATTCGGACTCCTGTGCCAATAGTTACAAATTTTTGAATTTGACTGTCCGCAGAGGTAGGCGGGGTGACCGGTAGGATTTGGGATTTGGGACCGAGATAGACGAATTTGCTAGTTCCTGTTGTTTTCATTTGGGCGAAGGTTCACTACTGTTATCTTAGCGAAAATTATAATTATGATTCAGGTGGAGGACGGATTCCAGAGGCGACACCTTCTACACGTTCCCCGTTTTCTCACGGTTAAGGCAAGTATAACGATATAACATGAATACATGCGTGCTCATGGTTATAATAGAGATGTTTTGGTGCTGTTTATGGATATTTGCAATTTACCTTGTGCATGGGAAGTTCGGATGCATAAATTATGTGAATGTAAGATTTATTTTATTGAAACATTCCCGCATATGCATCATGTTGATTTATTGAAGTCTTGGTCATAAAGTGACTAAGCGCCGAGGTCCCCGTCATGTTGAGGACATGACGGGCTAATAATCCCCACACTTGTGGAGTATGGGAAATTGGTCCCTGTACCATACGGTACAGGCATGAGTGTGCATCGACAGATGCACACTTTGCATTACCGGTAAAATGCAAAAGAGAAAGAGATAAAGAGATTTTTGACCATCTTGCATAGCATAAACTGTTCATATGGTTGATGGTTGGATTTTTGAAGTGTTGTTTATAAATGTGTTATCGATTATACTTGCTGAGTCAATAGACTCATTCTTGCTATTATTGTGTTTTCTTTTAGATACCATCTTGAAAACGGCATGCATGGGGAAAGGAACTGAATAGTTTTGTTGCACCTTACACGAACTACCCACCATAGGAGAGTAAAGAAACTAAAAGTTAATTGCCCTGTTGTGGTTACAGACCAAACAGAGAGAGAGAGAGGGGTATGGTAGTGGAGAGCTAGGTGAGCAAATAACCTCTTCTTCTTTCTTTCCCAAGGGCGCATGGTACTACATATGTGTGTTCCCTCGTAAGGAGAGTCTTTACCATCGTAACCTTACACAGGGCCTACCACGGAGGGCAGCTACGTCCCTAATACATGGTTTACACTTTTACAACAGACTAGCCGGGCTTAGGTGGGGGCCACCCCTACAACAGGAGCCTCTCATGGTGAAGGGCTTCACAGGCCGAAGCCATGTTGCCGAGCCCTTTGGCCCCCTCCGTCCCTGCGGCCTGTGACGTTAAGTGGTTGTGGGCGTAGCTGAGCTGGCGCGTGTAGGTCCTCGTGGCTCCGCGGAGTCGAGGCCGAGGTGCGGAAGCAAGGTCGAGGTTGAAGTCTTGCGCCGAGTGGTCGCAGCGGAGTCGCGCTTACGCTGCGGATGTGAAGACTTCATTGATGTGAACTCCCTCCGACTGACCCGCCCCGCTGATGGTTTCTGCAACCCAGCATCCATAGAAAAGTATGGGACACGTTAGGGTATGAAAACGGTTATGCTAAGGGTAAAGAGGTATGATGCGAAACGAGTTCTGGGGTCGGCCCGAGCCGCCGGAGTGGAAGGGGCGCCTGCAGGCGCGGTGTGGGCGTGCAGCGGCTTGGTGAAGTGGCGGAGCTGAGGGAGACCTCGTCGAGGCGTTTCGGAGCCTCGCGGTCTCGGAACATCATGGTGTCAGAGCCTCACGGTGCCGGAGCCTCATAGTCCCGGAGCCTCACCCTTGTTTAGCGCGGGCAGACCGTGCCATCCCGCGCAACACTGTGTTGGTGAGGCGAGTTCGCGCCCGGTCCGGAGTCGTTGCGCGGGGTGCTGAAAAGGCTAGGGCGGTCTGCAGCAACCGTACGCACTGTCCCGAGGGAGGTGTACACGCGGCGTTGCCTGGTTGGTGCGCCACGGGATGTCAGCGGTCTTACGACCGCGAGCCCGCGCCCGTTCCCAAGAGGGGCGGTAGACGTGATGGACCATCGCGTCGACGGTTACGCTCCCCAATCGGGATGGGCACGAATTGACGGGCTCCCACCGGTTGCCCTCCCGCTCATGGGACGCGACGGATCGCCCGTCGGTTGCCCTCCTGCTTGTGGGACATGAAGGACCTGTATAAAGGGTGTTTTACCGGTGCACGGGCGTGGCTTTCACCCGCGTGCGTTCGCCTGGTTACTCTGCTGTTTGCGTGAAAACCACACGCCTCCCTGCTCCACTAATCATCCGTGTAGGAAGAAGGATGGCAAGCCACAGAGACTTCGGTCGCCGGCATAGCGGTTGCGCCTCGTCGGGGCAGCGTGGTGCGACGCCGCCGGTAGCGGAATCTCCTCTAGTGGCTCGTAAGCCATCGCAGGTCTGCAAGTGATACGACGCTTGGCGGAGCTCGCAAGGGCGCTGCTCCGGGGTGCTCGGGCGGAGCCTTGCCACGAAGGAGACAATCGAAGCCCTCGTGCAGGAAAAGAAGATAGAGGAGCGCGATGGAGCCCGCTTGCCTGCCCGCGACGAGGTGGAGCCTCATCCCGAGGTGTCAGAGGTGATTGTCTTCACCGCATTCTTCGAGGCTATACTCCGAATGCCGTCGGCGCTCTTTGTCGGCGAGGTCTTGGAGGCGTATGGATTGGAGCTGGCGTAGCTGACTCCAAATGCAATAGTTCGCCTGGCGGTGTTTGCCTGGGCGATCCGAGTAGAAGGCGCTCATCCCCGCGCAAGCCTGTTCGCCAAAGAAGGTCGAAGGAGGAGCACTGTCCAACTTCGACAGCGTCCACTTCATGGTGAGGTCGGGCTGCGCGAACCAGGTCCCCGCTCTGGCGACGAAAGAGAAGTGGGAAGGGTGGATGCGACAGTGGTTCTACTACTGCGTGACGCCCAACAGCAGGCTGCGGTGCCAGGGTCAGCTGATAGCTTTCAACTGCTGTCCGGGGCTGAAACCGGGGAGCGAAGACCGATGGCAGGCGCGAAGGCTCGCCGGCGTCACCCTCCGGTTCAATATGCGCGATCTCGCCGAGGAATTTACCATGTACGGGGTGTCTCCGCTCTCCGGGCGGTGGAGATATGCGCGAGGCGATACCCGGCGGGATGGCGTCCACCCCTCGGTGTCATCGCTGCAGCAGCCCCCCGGCAGTGGTAGGTATTTCGACCTTGCCGCATGAGTATATGTAACTGCTGTAACTGCGACCACATCTCACGTGCAGCACTTTCGCTGGAAGCCGCGGAGCACGCCGTGGAGGCCTTCTTGGGGCCGTACACATAGAAAGAGCACCGTCACCGCGATGGTGCCGGCGGGGCGGGGGCGTCTCCCCGGTGGCGGAGGGCTCGGTCCAAAGCCGCTGTTCCTGACTCGCCCACCGACTTAGCGGCGGGGGCCGCTGAGCCGGACGACGTGTCAGGTGGCGGGTCCGAACATGGTAGCTCGAGGGGTCACGCTGCCCCCAACGAGGGCTTCGGTGGTGGTGAGGCGGGCCTTGGCAGCGACGCCGTTGAAGACGAGGCCGTGTCGCCTGTGCTGGTTGTGGAGGATCCGCCTCCCGCGCCGTTGTCATCTATGGCAATCGCTACGGACCTTCCGCCTGCTCCAGGTCCTACAATAACTAGAGCGGCGGAGTACTCGTCGTCGTCACCTACCGCGGCCACCGCGGACGTGCCGCCTGCTGCGGTCGGTGCAGATACTGGGGCGGTGGAGGTTGCGTCGCCCGGCTCTCCGGCGGCGAAGCGCCGGCGGGTGCAATCGCCTTCGCGCATGGGACAATTCCATGTGGCGGCGCGCGGTTGTTGGGGGCCTGGGGTCCGATCAGGAAGGCAGTCCGACCGGGGAGGGAGTCATTGCCTCCCGGGCAGGGGGTGAGTCGACACCTCCCCACGCCTTAGTGGAAGGTAACGGACGTAGGTGCAATTCCTTTTCTCCCCGCGACTTCGCGAAGCTCCCGCCGATTTGCTAGCTCATGCCGTCGTCGATGTCAGGAGAGGGGAAGTCGCCCGGACGTGGCCAAGGGTCGAGCAGCGGAGGTGTCTGCGAGGCCGGCGGTGACATTGCGCACAACGCCACGTGGACGCCTGATGCTGCCGCAAGGCTCCCAAGGCTCGCGTTGTCGGACTTCGTTCCGCACCCGGAGGCGCTCCGTGCCTTCGACGGAGCCACAGGGTGTGGTGACGGCAAGTTGGACCGACGAGCGCTGTCGGCATGCGGGGGGGGGATCTTCTTGCCCTCGCACTGGGCGCTGCGGGGATGAAGGTAAGCACCTGAGTCCTCCATCGGCCCCGCTGACTGCGTGCATGCTAAATAGCTGCGTCTTCTGCTGTTAGACGGTCGCCATCGGCCGGGCGCTGGATGAGGCGCGCATCCGCGAGCGAAGGGTGCTGGAGGAACAGCTGCGCGCTGCTGACGAGGCTCATGCCGCGAAGGATGAGCGCATCTCTCTATTAGAGGCGAAAATCCGTGCGGCGGCAGCGGCGTGATGTGCTACCGAAGAGGCCCAGCGTGCCGCAGCAGAGGAGCGTGCTGGCTTGCTTGGGCAAATCGGCGCGCTGGAGGAGGAGAAAGCTCGGCTTACCATGGCCCTGGAGGAGAGGAACCAGGCGCTGGGCAACGCATCTGCGGCGGCGTGGAGGGCCATGGGATCATTGGAGGGGGCTCTCCGGGACCTTTCCGTCGTCGTGCCAGATCTTACTCACGACCCCGCGGATGTGGCGCGGTCGTTGGCACGGATTGACGAGGGCTCGAGCCTAGCGCTCCATGGTGCAAAAGCCTTCGGCGATCACAGCGGATTCGCCAGCGCCTGCCTCGCCTTTGCCACGCTCCACTCCTGGGGATGTGAGCACGTCAACGAGCTGGATACTCCCGATCTCAGTGTGCCGACCGGGGCCGACGTATTACGTGGAGCCGTCCGCACCACCATGCCCGCCGTCCAGAGCTTCTACGAGCGGATTTGGGGCCATCTTGGAGAGGAAGCGGCCAAAGTCCTGTTGCGGCGGACGCTGCACCGGGGAGGTAACTTTCTTCAGTGGCTGGAGGAGGCTTGCCGGTGCAACGAAGATGGCGCTGACCCCTAGCGGTGCCGAGAACTGGCGGTTGTGATGGAACTCTTGCTTTTTGTACTCGTTGTCTTTCCCTTGTTTATGAAAGAGGGGACCGTTGCGTCGAGTATTCCAAGGCTGCATGCTTCTCGTACAGTTGACTGTTGTTTGCTCAGGCTAACAAAAATCGTGCTCCGTCCCCTACCCGTCGAAGTGGTGGCAGTGGAGCTGGCGCTTAGTCGAGGTAGACGCGTGAGCGCCCGCCCCTACCTTCGGTGGTGGCGCGAGCCGGCGTCTAGTCGGCAGACGCGCGAGCGCCCGCCCCTACCTTCAAGTGGTGGCAGCGAGCCGGGCGCCAGTCAAGGTAGACGCGCGACCGCTCCGTCCCCTACCCTTCGAAGTGGTGGCAGCGGAGCTAGCGCCTAGTCGAGGTAGACGTGCGAGCGCTCCGTCCCCTACCCTTCGAAGCGGTGGCAGCGGAGCTGGCGCCTAGTCGAGGTAGACGCGCGAGCGCTCCGTCCCCTACCCTTCGAAGCGGTGGCAGCGGATCTGGCGCCTAGTCGAGGTAGATGCGCGAGCGCTCCGTCCCCTACCCTTCGAAGCGGTGGCAGCGGATCTGGTGCCTAGTCGAAGTAGACGTGTGAGCACTCCGTAGTTTGTACTCTGGAGTACGCGTGGGACTATCGACCACGGCTTATTTAGGCTCTGGAGGGTACGCCAACACGCGCGCGGGACATCCCCGTCTTGTTTAGACTCAGTAGAGTGCGTAGGGAAAACATCCGCGTCTTTGTTTGTGCTTCGGAGGATGCGTGGGACTGTCGACCACGACTTATTTAAGCTCCGGAGGGTACGCCATCGCGTGCGCGGAACGTCCGCGTCTTGTTTAGACTCAAGTAGAGTGCGCAGGGAAAACATCCGCGTCTTTATTTATACTCCATAGAGTGCGCGCGAAGGCGTCCCCCCAGCGCGTCTTATTTATACTCCGTAGAGTGCGTGCGGAGGCGGACCTCAACGCTATGTATTATTTATACTCCGTAGAGTGCGTGCGGAGGCGGACCTCAACGCTACGTCTTATTTATACTCCGTAGAGTGCGTACGTGAATCCATGAGGCGGAGACTATGCGTCTTGTTCTATACTCTGAAGAGTGCGTGTGGTAATAATACCAACGCGTGCGCGGGACATCTGCGTCTAATTTAGACTTAGTGGAGTGCGCGCGGAGGCGTCCCCCCGGCGTGTCTTATTTATACTCCGTAGAGTGCGTGCAGAGGCAAGCCTCCGCACGTTTTTGGTGGGGGCCATGAATATCTTTGCAAACGGCGAACTTTATTAAATTCCCGTTTACGCGGGTAAGCGAGTACAAAAGGTCGGAGACTAACCCCTGAACTTGTTGCGACGGTGAGATGTGGAGCCTCTGCTGCTCCTTCGCCGCTTCATGTTGGCCTTGAATGGCCTAAACATAGTACCTCCGCAACCTGTCCGCGTTCCAGGTGTGGCGGAGTGTCTGCCCTTCAAGCGTAGCGAGGTGGTAAGCTCCTTGCTGCAGTGCTGCCGCAACGATGTATGGGCCTTCCCACTTGGACTCCAGCTTGCCGACCGTGTCCGCGCAGAGCACCATCCTGAGGACTAGATCCCCTGGGTGGAATATTCACGGGTACACGGAGCGGCCATGCGTGCGCGCCATTTGCCTGTTGCCGGTCAACGGACATACGCCGAAACCTTTGCCTGACCGGCTTGGCATCTTGACGGACCGCTAGGTTATGCTCAATGAGGGAGCAGTCTACGCCCTTGATGTCCTCCGGGGACCATGCGAAGATATCTGCGTTGCTCCGGAGGACTTGGAGTAGCTCTTGCTCCATGTCCGGGGGTAAGTCGTCGCCTATGGAGACAACTCGGCCGTCGGCCTGGAGGGGTACCTTCTTGACTCCGCCCTCCGGTTGCGGCTTAGGGGTCCACCCCGGGGTGGATGGTGTGTCCGTCTTGTGCTTGCCGGCGAGGGCGTGCACCCTACGGTGGGGACTCGTAAGCTCCGTGCGTTGAGCGAGGTCCTGGTTGCCGAAGATAGTGAGGACGCCTCGTGGGCCCGGGAGCTTCAGGCACAGGAAGCCATGATGTGAGATTGCCCCGAAGGAAACGAGGGCAGGACGGCCTAGGATGGCATTATATGGACTTGGAGTGTCCGCGACGTCGAAGATGGCGCCCTCGGTCCTGACGTTGTCGCCCTGATGAAAGGAGACCTGGAGATACACTTGGCCCAACGTACTTAGTGACTGGCTCCCTAAGCCACGCAACGGGGTCCTTGATGGCAGCAGTCGATAGCGAGGGATTCCCATGCGGTCGAGGGCTTGCGTGAAAAGCACGTTCGCCAAACTACCCCCGTCAACGAGGACGCGCCTGACATCACATCCGGCAATATCGGCTCGAATGAGCAGAGGATCTTGATGGGGAAACTCCACGCCTCGGGCGTCGGCGGGCGCGAAGGTGACTTCACCCGGAGCTACTCCCGGCCTTGGCTGCTACGAGGCCCCCGACGACGAACCTCCGGAGATGACGTTGACATCCTGAACCTGCGGGGGTGTTCGCTACGGCTGCTGCGGTCGGGTCCTCGGGGCGACGGCCGCTAGGGTCTGTGGGCTCCAGGCCTCTTGCATGGCCCGCACGGTTTCTCAGAGATCTGCTAGCTCCTGCTGGAGCACAGGGAGGGCTCCCGGTAGGAAGCCTTGCAATGCCGGCGTAGCCAAGGCGAGCGGCACACCCGATCGCATTGGCCTGACCTCCGCGACCACCCCCTGGGCCGCCGAGGTACCCGCCACGTCAGTGTGGTGGATTCCTACGTTGCTAACCCAGTCCGCCGTATTGACGGGGCCGCTTGGCGCTCTTGTGCCGGGAGCGGAGATGGTGGCCATGACTCCGTGGGCGCCGACATCGGTTTCCTGCTCCGCCCGGTCGGTGCTGTGGTGGTTGGCAGGATTCGGGGCGACGTCGGCGATGGCGGCGTTGGAGGCGACATCGGCGATGGCGGGGCTGGAGGCGACGTCGACGATGGCGGGGTTGGAGGCGACATCGGCGATGGCAGGGCTGGAGGCGACGTCGGCGATGGCGGAGTTGGGGGCGACGTCGACGATGGCAGGGCTGGAGGCGACGTCGGCGATGGCGGAGTTGGAGGCGACGTCGGCGATGGCGGGGTTGGAGGCGACGTCGGCGATGGCGGAGTCGGAGGCGATGTCGTAAGTGTTGTCGCTCACTCCCCCGACCGCTGATGCCGACGTCTCGGTGCTAATACCGATGCGAGGCCTCGCCACGGCTCCCTCCTTCTCTACCGCCGATGATGAAGCTTTCCCCAGTGCCATCATCCTTCTTCTTGCGGTCTTGAGGCTTGCTTCCATCGTCCCTACGGACGGCGTCAACTGTTGTGGTTACAGACCAAACAGAGAGAGAGGGGTATGGTAGTGAAGAGTTAGGTGAGCAAATGACCTCTTCTTCTTTCTTTCCCAAGGGCGCATGGTACTACATATGTGTGTTCCCTCGTAAGGAGAGTCTTTACCATCGTAACCTTACACAGGACCTACCACGGAGGGTAGCTACGTCCCTAATACATGGTTTACACTTTTAGAACAGACTAGCCGGGCTTAGGTGGGGGCCACCCCTACAACACCTGAGTTACCTAAGTTTTAAAGGATTTTTGGTTGTCAGTTTTGAATTGTAATAAAAGATTAGAACTCCCTTATGATGTTTCCCTTCTTTACTTAACGGTTATACTTGTGGGCGACTTGGAAGACTTTTACCATACTGTTTTTATGATACTCTTGATGTCAATCATTTCTACTATTCATACTTATTGCAATCTCTATCTTGAACACCAATACAGGGGAGGTTCTGCCGAAATTTTTGGTGCCTAGTGTAGCTAAATTTCTTTTGTTTTATTTCGAGTCGAGTGGCATTCCGGGTCATTGCTTGACTGGGGTGCTACAGTCACCGTCGACCTCCTACCAGAAAGCCGTCATCCTCCAGTCACCGTTGCCGCCGTCTCAACTTGGCTGACCTGCCATCGGTAAGTCCCAGGTCCATCGAAGCTATTCGACCCCCCAAAACCATCCGACCACCTGGTGCCATCCGACCATGACTGCGACCACACATTCTCCGATCACGTCCACGACCAGTCGGTCTCCAACCACACCTACGACTTCAGCCTCCAATCACATAGTTGTATTTGACCATGGCCTCTCCGACCACTCGATCATTTCGACCATGTAGCTGACTACGACTATGGTCACTGTGATCACAATCTTCGACCACCCTGCCCTTCGACTACGACCACGCCTACGACTTCAGCCTCTGATCGTGTAGTCGTATTCGACCTGGGCATCATTCGACCATAAAGTCATGCCTTGACCATCTTCGGCCTAGTTCGAACATTGTCATCTCTTCGGACCGTCCAATCATTCCCTACGGCTAGGATTCACCGCGCTGTTCAGATCGTCCAAACGTCTTCGCCTTTTTGGACCATCCGATTGTCCTCGGACCGTCAGATCATCATCACCCCTTCAGCCGGTCTGAACATCTTCAGCTAGTTCGATCATCTCCAACCGTCTGATTGATCCCCTATAGTCAGAATTCATCACAATTTGCTCGGTCCGGTCATCCAAGCCTAGTCAGCAACCACGCTAGTGCTAGAGTCCACGTGTCGCCATGTGTCTCGCCACATTAGCGCCACGTTAATGCCATGTCAGCCAGCCCAGTTGCATGCACACTATTCTGTTAGCCGAGTCCACCATAGAACAGTCTTCCTATGAGCCAAGTCCACAGCACAGTAGAATTTCTAAATTTCTAGTAATTTCTTTAGATTAGATTTTTCAAGAGCTCGTTCTTATTTGTCCTAGTTTCGATTGACCCCATTCTTTTTTTCTAAATTAATCTAAAATTGAGCTCTATCTTTTGGTTCATTTAAAATTTATTTGATTTTATTCTTATGCCTCGTTCATTTTCTCTTTCATTAGATCGCGTCTTCGAAGTAGCGGGAGCACAACTAGAAGATCAAGAATTCATAACTAAGAAAGGCCAAGGCAAATCTTATCCTTTGATCATATTAAATCTAGTTTTTGATATATTATTTATTTATTTTATTTTAAATTATCATGCATTGCTAATTTATTATAAACCCTCGTACTTGATAGTTACCGTTCCAATTGATTAATCTCTCCTTTGATAATTTGAATGTCATGTTACCATGTCACCATAGGATGGGAACTTATTTAGTGATACCTTATTAGTTGTCACTGGGGTGTATGATTAAATTGCTTAGCCATGCTTAAAGTCCCGTTGGGTTCATCATCACATGTAGTTAATTAATTAATTTGACTTAATGAGATACTAAATCGTGGTTGGTACCACAGTTATAAAATTTATGTGTCATGGTATTAGTGTGTCATTGGTGTTGGTCATACAAAATTGGTTTTTACTTAGGTGAGCGATCATGCATAAAAGGGGAAGTGTGGATTCACTTCGAAGGATATGAAAGTCTCACCTAAGTAATGTATAAGGACTTATCTTTATGCGTTATTAATCTGAACCTTACTATGTAAACCACATGTCTAGTATAGGATAGACCTAGCTAATTAATTTGTGATATTTTAATTTCAAATTTGCCATTGTGATGGATATGGTTGCTAATTTCTATGAGGCGTAAGGGGGTGTGATGCAAAATCCTAGCGGGCAGAAATAAGTTGAGATTGAACATTGTAAAGGATTTGTTGTGATTTTCTTTAACATGAGGATGATCACATCGTATGGGTATAGTTGTGCCACTTTTATAGAGTGTAAAACTATTCGAATAGCCGTGTCTCCGGTTATAGATAAAGCTTGGTGATTTCACACAAGGGGTAGAATTCTCTTAAAAACTTAGCTGAGAGAGTCGTGGAAAGTGAATGGTTAGTTCACTAATGGTTTCAAAAGTGAATGGTTAGTTTACTTATGGTTTATTCATTTTCTTTGGTTAATTATTTATTACTGTTTTATTTAACATTCACTTTCAATCTATTTATTGTATTTACTTTAAATCATTACTTTATGCAATTAACCTTTCGGCTATCAACTAGTAAGCCTTGCCTACTATATTGCATTTTTGTTACAAACAACTTGTTGAGTACCAATGTACTCACGGCTTTATGCCTACTATTGCTCAGTTAAAGAAAAAGAGTCATATCAGTAGAAGGTACCAAAAGGAGGATACTTCGACAACTTCACGAATTAGGACTTCACTTCCCAGTCGATTGCTTGTAGGCATGTCGAATGGTTACTACGCTTATTACTATTTTCCACTACTAGTTTCATAAGCCCTCTAGGCTATCATTTGTAAATTTGACCATAAGATCATACTTTGATAATTATTAATATTTTAGTTTGTTTCTTTATTAATCGTGTATATAGTCTACATTTCATCTATGTTTACACTGTGTATACTAGCGTGATCCTAGACTAGTGCAGTTTACATAGAGAGCCCGAATTTGCATATTCAGGTCTCGACAAATGTGGTACAAAGCCATATTGACTGTAAGATGAAGCCCTAGTTAGAATGGTCGATTTAGCAACGTTTTCAAAATTTATTTTCTAAATCAAATCAACAAAATGGTTATCTAGTAATTCTCTATTCTTACATCATTCTTAGAATTCTTAATCTTCGCCTTCTCTAAAATGTTGTTTTTAAAACTTAAATTGACTTCTTATCCTCATAATATTCATAGATGTCTTGGGTCTTCCATCATCAAAGAGGAGGTTGGTCTGGAATTCTTCAAGTTTTGCTGTGTAGTTTGGATCAAGAACGCACCCAATATGTTCCAAGACAAGATTGAAGACTGCCGTCAAGATTGGGAGCCATCATATGAGAACCCTTTGTAGTTTTAGCATTGTGTAGATTGTTTTGGCTTTTATTTACAGTTGTATGTGATGTGAGCTATAGTCTTGCCTTTAAAAGCATTATGTTGCAGTCATGTCAAATTTTTTCTTGTGGAATTTAATTGGTTCTTTTGTTAGCCTCTCAGCTAAGTGTTTGCTTACTCTAGGTTTGCCATTAAAAAATCCTCTTAGATGAGTTTACCTCTTATCTATGTTTTTCTCTCTCATCTTTAAGCCGTGGAGCACCGTTAGCCCAAGAAAGCCAGATGTCTCAGAGCATTGCAAGAGGAAGCCTGAGCAATATCTTCTCCAAAGTCACACCTAGTAACCTATTCCTTTAGTGAGCCTGAATCTCGGGATTGAGATTCTGTTTAAGGGGGAGGTTTGTAACGTCCTGAATTTTAGAATTTATTTAAAGCTTTTAAAATACAATTTACCATTTGGATTTTTCTGAATTTAAAACAAGCTTAAATTAAATATTAATAATTAAAAAGATTTAATATGACTAAAATAAATATTAAAATATGCTGAAAATATTTTATTTGCATTATTTGTGTCACAAGAAATTTTTTGGTATTTTCTCGGATTTTATAGATTTATTTGCTATGGGGAGGTAGGTGCTAGAGGACAGGGCTACGCAAAGCCGAGCTGCTCGTGGTGAATAGCACGCACACGCTTGGGCAAGGCGAAGGCAGCAAGGTGGTGCATGGGGACTACCGAGTGGGTCTTGGGCCTAGGGCACAACGAGAGGGGGAGAAAGGAGTAGAGGCGGAGGCGTCATGGGCGAGTGCGGTGGCGCTCCGCACAGGTGCGAGGTGGACGAAGGGGTCTAACGGGTGGGGTCCGGTCCCACTCGTCAGCGACGAATATCAAAGGAACAGAGAGAATGTACTTCATGAAAATACTCTTTTCACGAAACTGAAGTTGCAAAAGAATGGGAGAAGAAGGCCGTTCAATTCGGCCGATCATTTCGATAAATTTTTCAATATAGAAAACAAGTTCCAAAAATTATGAATTTTGTGAAGGCCCTGACACATTGTAGATCATTATGTAATTTTTTAGGATTTTATTTGCCTTAAATTGTCCTAAAAAAATTCTTTAAAGGTCGCTGTTTTATTCAAAATGCAATATTTGAATTTGAAAAATTTTAGAAATATGCTCAAAAATATTCCAACATTTATTCCCAACACAATGAACTTATAGGTGTTACATTAGTGAAGTTTGAAGTAATGGTTTTCACTGTAAATTTTCCTATGCCACTTTCTGGATCATATTTTCATATTCAAATTTTAATTTAATTTGGGTTTCATCAATTGTATATTCTTTTTCCCATGTTAGTGTTCACAAATTATCTTGAGAAACTTTAGTCAAAAGTCAGAAAAACTAAATGTCAACAAAATATAAGCAAATTTTTTTAAATTTTTATATATTTTTGAACTTCATAAATTTTAGGATGTTACAATTTCAATGCATGCGCTCATTAAAATTACTAGGTCTCCGTACAAGCAGCACGAAGACACTTTTCTTTTCTTTCTTTCTTTAAGGTAGATATAATATGCATATGGGCATGCAGTGTGTGAAGGTTACTCCATTTATGCCTGATGTGCAAGGTCAATTAATCTAGTTGAGACACTTCAATTGAAGATGACATGCTCATGATCACCTCAAGCACACGGCAAAAGCATGACGATTCTGTGCTAGAAAAATAAATCAAACACGTAGTGATATATATGGATCACAACAAATAATATTGAAGTCTTCGAACCATCCAAACATTTTCTGGGCTTCTGATTTTAGGCTCTAGCTTCAGTCTTAGAGCTCTACCAAGACAAGCTAAGAGTACGAGCCGGAAAAACCTGGATGCAGGCGTCTGGCCATTCAAGGCCTAATTTCCTAGCTCCAATACATTTTCCTGTGACATTGTAATAACATCATTAAGACATATGTACACGTCATAAGGCACAATAAACCAACGCATTCACGATAGTTACTGCTCCGTTCTTCTTTATTTGACTTTCTAATTCCGTATCATCAAACTTAACCATCAATAGATTAAAAACTATCTACATTAACAATACAAAAATTATATCATTAGATTTATCATTACCATACTTTTATAATATTACAATTTTAATAGTATATTTTAGTGTAAAGTTATAACGAGCCTCAATAACGAGTTTTTTGCCACCCCATCTTGCCTGCTCGCTTGCCAGGCCTACTATGGAGCTGCGCATACTCAGTAGCAACCTACCGAGCAGGGGAAACTCGGTAGGTTGTTGCTAAGCAGGGGCAGCTTGGCAGCGCCGTGGGCCCGCTCGCCTGCCACGCCATCAGGTTTGTACCGATTCTCTAGGCATAGCAAGTGACATATGTCATGTATCGTGCTTTCTGAACTTAAGGAGGGGAGCTATTTTGCAAAAAAAAAAAAGCTGTTCGGAGGCTAAAACTGAAAAAAAAACGTGTCTAAAGTGACAAATGCATGAACAATACCTGGAGCAGGCGTTTGGCCATTCAAGGCCTAATTTCCTGGCTCCAATATATTTTCCTCTGACATTGTAATAACGCCAAGATATATAGGAATCTGGGAATACAACATTCCATATGATTACTAACATTCAAAGTTAGAGTGTTGTTTATATGATTCCACAAGAAAGAAAAAAGCATATACACAACACTCACACTCTCGTGCATAACAAATTAATAGGTAATTAGTAATAGAGTACTAGAGGCAAGGCTGTAAATCATACTCTTATTAACTTGGCTATTCACTCTGTAGGAAAGCAAAGGAGCACTTCCCCTAAAAAGCAAATCAAAAGCTTGATCGACGCTTTCTTGCAGGGGTTGCACAATCGTGCTTCTCTTCGGCATAAACTGCAACAGACTGCACATACTTAGTGTAAGGAGGTATTCGTGATTCCCACGTCACCAATTCAAACTCATCACTGGGGACAGGCGTGCATCCTGCAATTAGGTCTCCGAATAACATACCAGTTAGTTTCTGCTTGTTAGGATCACCCCTTTCTACTCGAGGAGGCATCAGGCGAAGACGGGCAGGACATGAAGACGCAAATCTGGTGATGTCTATCGGCTGCTCCTTCTCAAGGATATCTTTTGGATGTTCTCCGTACTTTGATAAGTTGCTCTCAACCATCCCCTTGAATCGTCGCAGTATGCGCAGCCAGAACTGAACATCAAGGTTCCTTCTCAGCAGGTCGGCAATCACATTTGCAGTGATGAGCGACCCACCCAGGACTGTTGCGAGGTCATTTGCTACTGACGCCAGCTGGGGGTAGTCTTTCTCGTCTGAGCTTCCGAACGCTAGCATCTTGAAGAGGTAGCTGTACTCCTCATGTGAGAAACTATTTACATGAACCGCCTTTACTGTTCCAAACCTCGCGAGTTTTTCGATCCTACTAATGATTATCACTTTGCTTCCTCCAGCCATGCATGTTACAGTAGAGTAGAACTTCACCCAATCTTCGTCATCCATGTCGGTAACAAATTCAACAAGAAGTAAAGTCCTCTCGTTACTGAACTTCTCATGCTCCATTCTCCATATGCTGTCACCATTGATGTACAGTATCGATGGGAATTGGGTTCGGATCTGCTCGTTGTTGCATACGTGGCTTACCAATGTTTTCTTACCAACCCTGCAACCGCCGATGATCGGAAGCACCGTAGGAGCACCAAGACGAGCAGGAGTTTGCAGCAAGATGTTGATGATCTGCTGCTTCTCGACATGGCGACTGAACATGAAGTTGTCAGTGTAAAGGTAAGCATCATAGGGCCTGCGAAACATGCGTTCGCATCCCCCCAACATCACAACAAACTCGCTCATGTTAGCAACAGCAGCTTCTAAATTGTCTAGTACACTCTGTAAACCATTACTTACAACAACGCCTCTCATAGTACCGAAAGTTGTACGGGAACGTTTCAAAGGAAATGCAGAATCCGAGATGGTATATAAGCTTCTCACCTCCTCATCTTGGACAGATTTATACTTGGAGGTGTCCAGCATATGGTAGCCTCGGTACATGCTCTCCACGATCAACTTGAGTTGCATTAGCATCCTAGGGTTGGTGATGCATCGTCCATCCGCCTCCTCGACGACTGCATGGACTCTAAGGAGGAGTGCCTCCAACCTTTCCAACTTGTCGTCCATGCCTGCCTTCTCTGTGTATTTCTTCATCAGGAAGGAGATGATTCGGCTGATTAGGTCACCCGCAATTGCGGATAATGCTGCCTCCATCTTGGACTATGTTTTTGTGAGTATGTTCAATGGAGGCTTCTGGTTTGCGATAAGTTAGGACGTTCATTACAAATAAGAAACGGTGCTGTATATAGTACTTCATCTATCCACACATATAGGTTATTTTTTTATTTTTTACGGTCTTTAATGTAAGACTTTGTTTATAATTTATTATCATAATATACTAGCAAAAATAATAAAAAAATATATATTATAAAAGACTTTTGTAAGATAAATTCAATGATATTATTTTTACGGAGTCAATCTGTATATTATAATATATATTAATGATTAAAGTTTGAACAACTTGATCATATGAAACCTATATGGCCCAATATTTGTAGACGGAGGGAGTAAGTCAGAAACGAGATAAAGCAAGACTGGTAAACGTTGCTATTACAAATAAGAAATGGTGACGTACACCTTGCTTAATGCACATATAGTCGGCCTGCTCATTTGGATTTTTTGTTTGGTTTATTTTTCGCTATTTGATATTATAACTGATTTATTTTATACTATAGTTGCTGATGATTGTTTGGTATAATTAAATTTAAAAATAGAAAAAATAGGTTAGTCCATAATGTAAAGGAATAAGAAAAAAAAGAAAAAATAAAAAAGTCTGAAAACAGCTAAAAAGTTACAAAAATTAAAATTAAAAATCTAAAACCTAGAAACCAAAAGTCCAAGAAAAAATGAAACGAGCCGGCAGAATCGTCGGTGGAGATCGACATGATAATTACCCAGCAATAAATGTGCTTTGAATATGCAAGTTGCTTCCGTGCTGATGAGGTAGAAGGACTTTTTGGCAAGATTGAAGCTAGAGTTGCTCGGACAGGTTCACCAAAAACGCTGTCCTCCAGTCAGAAATGCTTGTGGAGGATAAGTTAGTACGTTCATTACAAATAAGAAACGGTGCTGAATATAGTGCTCCTCAGTCCATAAATATATGTCGTTTTTTATTTTTTAGATCTCTAATGTAAGATTTTATCTATAATTTATTATCATAATGTACTAACAAAAATAAAAAAATATAAAAGAGTTTTGCAAGACAAATTCAATGATATTATTTTCTTATAGGCAATTTATATATTTTAACATATATTAGTGATCAAAGTTTGAAAAGTTTGATCATACAAAATTCATGATAATCTATATTTATAGATAGAGAGAATAAGTCGGAAACGAGATAAAACAAGACCAGTAAACGTTGCTATTACAAATTAGAAATGGTGATGTACACCTTGCTTAATGCACATATAGTCTGCCCTGCTTATTTGGGTTTTTTTTATTTCTAATTTATTTTTTACTTTTTGATAATATAGTTGATTTAGTTTATACTGCAGCTATTGATGATGTTTTGGCATAATTAAATTTAAAAAAATAAAAATAAAAAATAGGTTAGTCTATAACAGACAATGCAAAGATATACATGAAAAAAAGACCCAAAAAATACTAAATTAAAATACTAAAACCTAGAAATCAAAAACCTAACGAAGAAACTGAAATGAGCAGCACCGAATCGTCGATGGAGATCGACATGATAATTACCCAGTTTTGATATGGCTATGGCTTATGACTTTTGGTTGAAATGTTTGAATTTTTGTTGTTTACGATAGAGATTACGGAAAGAGAGATACTCACTTACGATTTTAGATGGTATAGATATTGGCCTTTTAACGTATATTACAATTAACTTGTAAATCCCGTTCAAAAAAATACTGCGTTTAAAAGTTAAGTACCATAGTAAAAGTCAAAAGCCGCTTCTAAGAGAGCATTCAGAATGGCGATGGTTTGTAGTTTTTTTACTGTAGCTGACTGATTTTTTTACTGTACCTAAGTTGTCTTATTTAGTATAATTAAATTTAAAAAAATAAAAATAGAAAAAAAATATGTTAACTCATTACGAACAATACAAAAAATATGAGAAAAATAAAACACAAAAAAACATAAAAGAAAATAAAAAAATAAACAGTGAAAAAAAGCTTCACGTGAAAGCCGAATGCTGACTTTCACGTCGCGGCTTTAGAATATGCAAGTTGGTACGTAGAAGGACTTTTTGATAAGATTGGAGCTAGAGTTGCCCGGACAGGTTCATCGAAAACCCTGCCCTCCAGTCAGAAATTAATGCTTGTGGAGGACAGGCCAAATGGTAACGAAGAGGCACCAATTAAGCATTAATAGGAGCGAGCGAGGGACTACGTAAGTCTACTACTACATCGATCTTCTTTACATATATCTAGTGCTTGTTAACTCCGTTGTATAAGAGCTCGTTTTTTTGGCTTCGGTTTTAGTTTTTTGTTTCTAGTTCATTATTTTTAAATTTTATTTTTCTGATTTTTAGCATTTTTGAGTACTTTTGTCTTTTTTTCGTATTCATTTGTATAGTCTATAATAGGTTATAGAAAAAATAAGTCAATTATAGTATAAAATAAATCACAAATCAACTTATTTAAGTTAAGCTGAGCGCTCCGTAAGACAAGTACTGTTAGGCATGGTGCACTATTAGAGATGTGGTAGCGCCCGTTTCATAAATTGCATCAGCAGTTCATTGCATGCCTTAATTGAAATTAGCCAGGTCTCCGTACAGTCAGCACGCAGACTCTTCTATCTTTCTTGCTTCTTTTTTTTTTCTTTCTTTAAGGTAGATATAATATGCATATGAGCATTGTGTGAAGGTTACTAAATTTATGCCTGATGTGCAAGGTCAATTGATCTAGTTGAGACACTTTAATTGAAGATGACATGCTCATGATCACCTCAGGCACACGGCAAACCATGACCATTCTGTGCTAGAAAAGCAAATCAAACACGTAGTGACACGGATCACAACAAATCTAGATTGTTCGTAGATATACAAGGCCTATGTTTCTACGTAGGATTCTCTAGATTAGTAAATAATGTACACTGATATATTACTGGATCACATACATACATCGTATACTACTATAAAAAGATTAATGCTAGATGTTTCATCACAACTGATTGACCAAAATCGTCTGTATTAAATACACTCATAGACGATTTAGATTTAAAAATTGTTTGTGTTGCTGCCAGCACTAAAAATCGTATGTGAAAAGGTAATATCACAGATGGCTCATGGTGAACATCATCACAGATAGTTTGTATTAAAAATTATCTATGATAATTTTACTTATTAATTATAGACTTATCAACCCACGGGCTACTACTTTGAGGTCTACTACGTTGAGGTCTACTTAATTTATTTTAATTAATTACTCTTACTATATATAGCTCCTTTAGATTATATATAACTAGTATACTAATTAATTAATTTAATATTTAATACTAAATTATTATATGTATAATGTAGAATCAAAGTTAAATATATACGAAAAATTATATAAATAAAGAGTACATTAATCTTCGTTGTATTAAGACAACTACTCTTAGGCATAGTGTACTATTAGAGGTGTGGGAGCGCTCGCTTCATTCATCAGCGGTTCAATGCATGCGTTAATTGAAATTAGTTAGGTCTCCCTACACGCAGTACGCACTGTCTTTCTTTCTTGCTTCCTTTACTTTCTTTTAAGGTAGATATACGTCCATATATATCAGCAATTTGTGAAGATTACTCCAATTATACCTGATGTGCAAGGTCAATTAATCTAGTTGAGACACGTTAATTGAAGATGACACTGTTGGATCCGGATTTTATCAATTTGAAATCATCTGTAATTCCACCACACTATTTCTTGAATCAGCAGATAATTCTCATAAATATATTACTGTATACCAAAAATATATCATGTGGAAGTGTAGATAATACAATAATAGTTTACACATGGTCTAGTCAAGCCGAAATCATTAAAATGCAGAAACGGAAATGAAACTTCATACAGGTGGGACCCTCATAATACGTCCATAGAAAGCCAACTTGGAGTTCGTGACATATTTCTTTACCTCATCGTCTTCTAGTCATGTTGACATACTTAGATGATCACAGGACTTGACCTTGTCCTTTTTTCTTAGTGGATGATAGTAATTGAGCAACAATGAGTATATACTCAACAAGCTACTACACAGAATACATTAATAATAGATACAAGGCTATCAAATGGAGGTTTGAGGTTCTTTTATTTGATAAAAGCATCATTTTGCACTGCTACAGACAGGTCTATCACAGACGGTTCGGAACCGTCATCACAGACGGTTTTCGAACCGTCTGTTTTTATGTGTCAGTGATAATAGGTGGTTATCACAGACGGCTCGGGAGTGTCGAGACCCGAATATGCAAATCCGGGCTCCCTGTGTATTCTGCACTAGTCCCAGGATCATGCTAGTGCACACAGTTAAACATAGATGCCATCACAACCATATACACGATATAATAAAGGAAAAGCTCAAATATCGATAAATCTCAAAAGGTACGACCTTATGGTCAAGCTTACATTAAACTGGCCCGAAGGCTTAACAAAAGTAGCAGCGGAAATCCAAAATAAAACGTAGTGGCCAATCGACAAGCCCACAGGCTATCGAGTGGAGAACGAAACCTAATCCGCGAAGTCGTCAAGTACTCTCCTTCCGAACCTCCGGTGGTGATACTCCTCTTCCTCAATCGAGCAACATTGGGCATAAAGCCGTGAGTACATTGGTACTCGACAAGTCGTTGTAACAAATGAATGCAATATAGTATGCAAGGCTTACCAAAGGATGGCTGAAAGGTTAATTTGCATAAAAGACAGTTGAAATACAAATAATAGATTGAAGGCGAACTTTAAGTAAAACAGTAATAAATACATAATCAAAGGAATTGAAATAACCATTTGCGGACCTCCCATCCACAAGCTAAACTAACCACTTATGGACCTCTCATTCATAAGCTAAACCAACAGTGAACACCTGTCCACTTCCATTCACAAGTTTTCAGAAATAACTACCCCTCGTGTGAAATCACCGAGCATTATCCATGACCGAGGACGCGGCTATTCGAATAGTTTTACACTCTGCAGAGGTTGCACAACTGTACCCACACGATGTGATTAGCCTCGCGCTAAGGAAAATCACAACAAGGCCTTTACAAAGTTCAATTATAACTTAATCCGCCCGCTAGGGTTTCGCATCACACCCCCCTTGCGTCACATGGAAATCAGCAACTATGTTCATCTCAATGGCAAGATTAAAGTTGAAACCTCCCAAATTAGTCAGCCAGGTCCGTCCCATACCAGACATGTGGTTTGCACGGTAAAGCTCAGATCAATGGCGCACAAAGTGAAGTCCTTAACATTACCCGGGCGAGACTTCCCCCCTTTACTGCACGATCACTCGCCCGAGTGCAAAACCAGTTTGTATAACCACCGCCGATGACGCACCAACGTCATGGCACAAATTTTAATAAACGTGGCACCAACCACAGTTCCATATCTTATTAAGTCAAATTTGTATTTCACATGTGATGATAAACCCAAACGGAGCAATAAGCAAAGCTAAGCAATCTATCGTACCAACCCATGTGACAATAATCTAGCATCACTAGTATGTTTCCCAACCTATGGCGACAATAGTATAATGGCATTCCAAATTATCAAGGAGGGAGAAATTCAATTGGGACGATAACTACCGGTACAAGGGTTGAATAAAAATAGCAATGCAATGTAATTTAAACCAAAGTAATTAAATAATAGATTGCAAACTGGGTTCAATATGATCAAAGGACACGACTTGCCTTGGTTATGTTCAGTGAGGTACTCCTGGTCTTCGAGCGCGAAACCTGCTCCTCCGGAATCCGAATCTAGCGAGAGAGAAAACGACCGAAACCAAAGAAACACATAAAATGATAAGCAAATGAACTTCAAAATTCACAAAACTAGAACCAACAGCTAGAGCTCAATTTTAGATGAATTTAGAAAAAAGAACGGGGTCAATCGGAGCTAGGACGGAGGAGAACGGGCTCTCGGAAAATTTATCCTAAAATTAAATCGAGAAATTCGGAAAAGATACTGTGTTGTGGACCGGGCGCACGGGAAACCGGGTCCACCGTGGACTCGGCGGACGGAACAGTGCGTGGGGGATAGAGGGTGCTAACGCGGCGGCTGTGCTGACGCGGCATGCGCATTTGCTGACACGTGGCAAGGGGGATGACGTGGCGCTGACGTCGGCTAGGGCTGACGTGGGCGGCTCGGGCGCGGCGCGGGCGCGGGTGGACAGCGGAGATTGCGCGGCGCGGGGGCAGATCGGCGACACGTGTCCGGGCTCGCTGCGCGAAGCGTCGCGCGGGCGCGCGGGGGTTCGCAGCGCGGTGGCCGTCGGGGACGGCTCCGGCGACGGCGGCGACGGTGGCACGAGGCGAGAGAGCGGAGACGAGGGCGGCGGCGATGGTGCACGTGAACCGAGGGGTGACGGCGTATTTATCACGCGAACCGAGGCGGTTTCGATCCGGATGCGACTCGAGCGCGGGCGGCGGGCAGTTTGAACGGTCCGGATCGGTGGGAGGGAGATCGGACGGGCGCGGCGTGGCGAGGGTTAGGGTTAGGGTTCGCGGGCGCGGCGCGAGGCGGACGGTCGGGATCAAACCACGACGTGGGATCGGGCGGCTGAGAGAGGAGGCAAGGCGCGGCGCGCGGGCGCAGCTGGTGCCGCCGCGTGTCAGCGCGGATGCGCGGCGCGTGGCGCGCGACCGGGCGCGGAAGCGGGTGAGGGCGGGAAGGAGTACGGCGGCGGCGGGGATGCGTTGGATGAGCGACGTGTGGCGCGGGGCTGATCGGGCGGCTGAGAGGGAGGCGGGGCGGGAGCGCACGGCGAGAGGCCGGATGGCCGACGCGTGGCTGAGAGGAGGATCGGACGGCTGAGGGAATTTCCCCGATTAAATCTTTTCCAGAAATTCAAATAAATTGCTAAGAGCTCTAGAAAATCGCAAATAAATCCCAAAAATTCACCAAAAAATACCAGAAAATTCCTTGAGACCTGAATAACTCAAATAAAATATTTTCCGCTTATGTTGATGTTTATTTTAATCGGATTAAATCATTTAAAATTGTAAAATTCATTTGGAGCTTAATTTAATCCTAGAAAATTCCAGAAAATTTCTTGTGACACAAGGAACTTAATTAGAATATTTTCAGCTACTGTTGAAGGATAATTTAATCATATTAAATTCTTTTAAATTTTTGAAAATTTATTTAAGCTTGGTTTTAAATTCAGAAAAATCCCAGAAATTTATTTTTAAATTCAAAGTTTTAAAAATCTTTGAAAATCAGGATGTTACAGGGAGCCGTCTGTGATAACTTATATTACAGACAGTTTTTGCAAACAACCGTCTGTGATAGTCGACTTTCACAGACGGTTAAACACACAAACCGTCTGTGATATTGCGTGTATCACAGACGGTTCGGAGAAGGAACCGTCTGTGATATTGTGTCTATCACAGACGGTTGTTGTTTTTAACCGTCTGTGAAAGTAGACTATCACAGACGGTTTTCAACAACGAACTGTCGTGATAGCTATTGCAGCAACAGTTTTATTTGCCGTTTTTTTTTGGCTAGCCTCAGGATATGCTAGCCATGCCCTCTGAAAGCAAGCAACAAGATTACAACATATATAATAATCACATACATTGCAGATTACACAGATCTGACAAATGAATCACATACAATATTGCCACTCAAAGTTACACAGATAAGTTAATTGCAACTCAGTGAATTACAAATGTAACAAACGACCAACAGATCACATACAAATATAGAATGAAAATCGTCACACTGTTCTGACAAATGAGTTGTTTGATTAAGCACACAACTGAGTGATTTGTACAATTGCATCTAATGTTTCAATATCTAATTATCACCATTGTCGGGGTAGAACTCTCCAGCCTTGTTTATACACTGTCCTAGTAAGAACTCGGAGAGTGTTGCATGAATTTTGACGAGTTGGTCAAGATCATATGTACTTACGTCGAAATCCACCCGCTGTCACTAGGAGCAATAAGTCATTAATTAGCATGTGTGTATATATATACATATATAATCAAAAAATAATAATTATTGCAAGGACATGACAAACCTCTGGATCATTGATCTTACTATCCATGATTTCCTTCATATGGCGGCAAACGTAGAATCCACATACATTGCCCTGTAGTTGCTGGTGGCACTGCAAAAATTGCATTACGTACATAGGTATTGTCAATTCTAGAGGCATTATAACAAAGTGTGATATAGGATTGTTGTATTGTAGCGGGTACCGGAAATCGCGTGTTGTGTCGCAGCGTGTAACTAGATTTGTCGTGTCTTCCTTCTTGGGCAACATAAGCGGCAAACGACCTACGTGATTCAAAAAAGTTAGCCTCGGCCGTTGCAAACGAAGAAAATATTACAATAGAGTTATGTATGGAGGAAATGAGTTTACTTGTTAAGTACTTCTTGCACACAACTGAAGTCGTGGTTGCTCATAAGTAGGGAATCAAGGTATATTACCTTGCTCCACTTTGGTATAATCACAATCAAAATCCAGTGTTGCCTAGTCATGTACACACCATAGTGATTAATCCTAAGTTCATGCTGCATGTATAGTATAAATAAAACATGTGTGGCAACTAGTGAAGCACTTACCCTTGGTTAAAAGGAAACATGACGTACTCCTTGTCGATGTGAGCGCGCAATCCCCTCGTTATGTAATCTTGCACGAAGGATTCATTACCTTTGATAACTTGCTTGGAGACCAAGTGAGGGTCGAGGAAACCCACCGGTTGTCGCGATCGCTGGACTTGTTGGATCATGCATCTATACATAAGGAAAGAGTAATGACATTTATCGGTATAACGTGAATGTAGAACTTCATTGTACAGTACACTTACAGTGTCCAGCAGCGTAGAAGCGAGGCGTCGAGTTCGTCGAGATTAAATAGTAAAAATAAGTCTTCGAATGTCACAATGATGTAGCCTGTGTCGTGGAGGAAATGCTGCTCCGTATGTCGTGGAGGAAATGCTGCTCCGTATATTTCACAGTGAATGCACTCTGCCAGATTGGCTTCATGTTGGACTTCTCCATGTACCAAGCATGCAATGTATTGCAAATCATGCCAAGCCTGGGTAATTGTGACTCAGAGACCAACGATACTCCTAGACTGAACTTCCTTGGCACGGGAGCCTTATTTTTCTTCCCTTGAGTCTTATAACCTCGCTGAGGATACGTTCTCGGTGGCGTCTCGGCGGGAGCCGATGCAACAGGCTTCCGAACCGGAGCTGGAAGTGGAGCCACCGGAGCTGGAGGTGGAGCCACTGGAGCCGATGTGACAGGTCCAGGGCGATGTCCCTCTTGGGACACTGGATGTGGAGATCGTGGCACGGACAAGTCGAGGGCAATGTCCCTCTTCGGCCATTGAATGAATATGTGGACAGCATCCCCTAATGTCTTAATCTCTTCGTTTGGGGGCTTCTCAAGAGGGACGATCTTAAAAATATCATTAATCATGTCCACCTGGACCTTTATGAAACCGGTCTCTACTTGTACACCGTGCACCAGCAGACTTGACAAAGAATGGATACACCATCCCCGTCCAACACAACGGAATAGAGCCAATAAGCCTGACTCTGAGGATGCAAGGCATGGGCCCCTACATAACGATACAAGATGAATTAAGGGGTCCACCAGAGAGATCTATGCAGCATTCTAAAGAGGTGTATTACCTGAATGTCATCGATAGATAAGTGGGCGTCGCTATATTCAGTATTTGGTGTGGACGTGCAGCTACTGCGACATTGAGGGGGACTGGGTACCGCAGTAGTAGGGGTGGGTTGCGATTAGTTGCGGACTTGTCTCAGTTCTTCCCTTAATGAATCTATTTCTCCTCGAAGTGAGGCAGTCTGCTCTTGAAATGAGGCAGATAGTTGTTCCTGAAGTTGAGCACGAAGCTCCTGTTTCATTTGGTCATTGCGGTACGCCTTGGATATCTTCCTACTCCTATATGTCTCGGAGTAATTTGAAAATCCGTGCTTCCAAGATACGTAAACCCCCAAGCCTCGTGTGCGACCTGGGTGCTTCTTGTTTCCCAAGGCCTGTGATAGTAAATCTCTCTCCCTGTATTCTTGAAAGGATCCACGAGAAAATTCGATAGTCAATGATTGCTGTAAGAGGCAATTAATCATGTTATTTTTGAACCCATGAAGTTCAAGAGGTGTTAACAACTATATAGTTTAACTTATCTTACCAGGCGTTGGGACACTTCCTCATCTGTGAGGTTTTTGAAAGAGACACCCGAAGATGTGGTTGATGACCTCGCTCTTAACCAGTTTCGAGCGCGCTCGTTTGCGATCCCGGCAAATGGCGGGGAGGCCTCCGATCGGAGTGTGACCTCGTCCTGCATCGTCCACTGCGGGATTTTACCCGCATACCCAGCGGTGCCGAGTCTGTGAGGGTGAGTGTTTTGTGATTGGATAGCCTTGTGCGCCGCACTTTGTTGTTCAAATTCAGTCGTTGTCTTCATCTGCACAAAGGCCTCCCATGCTTCCGGCGACACGAAAGGATAATTTGTGAAGGGCGTAAGATCCTTGGCCACGTACCGTGTCACAAGAGTGCTCTTAAAATTCTTTCATGCTTTTCCCATTGCGAGGAGCGCGTGCCGTCGCACGAGTCCCTGTACTTCTGCTGGGATCTCGAACGAATGTGTAACTTCCTCCCATAGCTGATTTTTGTGATCGTTTGACAACTCTCTCCAGCTTACTATGGTGATGGGCACCCGTTCCCTTCCAATTATCCCGCAGGTACTCCGAAATGATGCCACTGCTTTCTTCGGTTGCAGAGGGACCCCATCCGGAGAGACCACCGTGATGGTCATTCGGCCATCTGGCCTTTTTGATACTCCTCGACCACGCTTAGTTTTCCCAATCTTGGAAGCGTGAGACCCAGATGACGACGACGAAGCCTGTGAGGACGCCATCTCTCTTCTAAGAAAAAAATAATTACAGTGTGTCACTAGCCTGTGAGGTGTGGGCCTAAACAAAGTTCTATGAAGCAAATGATACAAACTAGTGTATCAAGTTCATTGAACCCGATGACATCAAAGTGGTCTGGGTTATATGGTTTTTGCAAATTTGCATATCAAAGTTCCAAATTTGCATATTTTTTTGTATTTCATATTATATGGTTTTTTAGGTTTATGTTAAAATTCATATACAAATATAAATGTTAATTTTCATTTAATTTTTATTTCAAATTTTGGTTTTCTATTCGAATTCTTACAAAAATCCAACATCTAATTTTCATTTATTTTTATTCCTAATTTCATTTGTATGTTGGAATTCGTATACAAATACAATTGCCAATTTTGGTTTAATTTCTATTCCAAATTTAAGATACTTGGGTATTTCTATTTGGAATTTGTTTGAAAATCAAATTGTTAATTTTCTTTTATGTTGGAATTTGTATACAAATATAATTACTAATTTTTATTCTAAATTTCAGATATTGGAGGTTTCACTTTGAAGTTTGTATGGAAATCACCTTTATTTGTTTATTCAGACTTTTAGTTAGTTTTGTATTGTACTTTATATGAGCTCTTTCTTTTAATTTAAGTCGTTATAACCTGGGTCAACCACTTGGATGACTAGATCTTTTTTTATCATGTGTGAATTTTCTTATAGTGCCTAATTAGTATAGGTATAGATTATGTGCCAAATGATTGAATAAGTGCTCATATCACTCTTTGAATACTTGGTAAATTAAGAAAATGTCTTATTTTGGAAGAATAAGGTAGAATCTTAGATTCTACTATTCAATTCTAAAATACGATCTTATTAAAGCGTCTCAAATCTGATTCAGAATCACGATTCTAACAACACCGGTAACAACCACAAAAAGTTGCAGTTGCTGTGATCCTTGCCACTAAAAAATGAATCAACTCCTTATGTTTCTTGTTGCACTTCATTTTATCAAGGCTACTAAATAAAATAATACCCATTCTTTGACCCCCAACACTCCCGGATCCGTTCAGTACCATAGACCGGATCTTTCTTGACGGACCAGAACCGTCAGAAAAAAATCATAAAACCACCAAGGTTAATTATAAACCCTAAGGTATGGTGCAGGCCTGTCAAGAGAATTCCTAGTTGCCAAGAAAGATCGAATATCTGGTAATGGTTTCCTTCTTCCCGTCAAGCATTTGGTATATTCCATATAACATACCCGGGGGACTCCCTGGCTTCTCAGGCATGCCACGTCGGCTCCTGCGCTCTGGCTGCGACGCGTGTGCGCGCTCCGTGCGAGCGAGCGCGCGAGCGCTCCTGCCCAGCTGGTAGCGACGCGCGGTTTCCTTGCTTTGCCGTTCGCGCGCCCGTTCGATCTCTTCAGCGCCAGCATCCGGCCGTCCGCGTATGCACCTGCGTCGCCTTCTCACGAACCTTCGCGTGGCTTTCGTCGTTTCGCCGATGTCTTCGCGTTCTCCGCCCGCATCCTCACTTTCTCCCACGCTCCTGCGCCGCCGCCGCTCCCTCGCTCCGTTCCCCCTCCCACGCTCCCCACGCCGCCGCTGCTCCCTTGCTCCCGTTCCCCTTCGCCCCACCTTGAGCAGGAAGGGCCGTTCGCGCATGCGTCGCCTTCTGGTGAACCTTCGCGTGGCTTTCGTCGTTCCGCCTGTGTCTTCGCGTTCTCCGCCCGCATCCTCACCTTCTCCCACGCTCGCCGCGCCGCCGCCGCTCCCTCGCTCTCGTTCCCCTTCGCCCTACCTCGAGCAGGAAGGAGATGCTGCCGAACCAACTTGCCGCACCGCCCCTCTCCCAGCCGGCGGGCTCCGTACTCGCGCCTCGCCTCCTCCGCTCGGCAACTGCGCCCCATGGTCGCGAGCACCGTACCATCTCTCGCCATCTTCGCTCCTGTGCTTTTTTGCGGTAGCGTTTGATCCTTAGATTTTTGTGTTTCGGTGTGGTTCTTTTCGTGATGTTTGAGTTCGGATGCTTAGATTTTCTTTGACAAATTTGGGGGTGTTCGGATGTTTTGAGTTCTTGATCTTTTGGCTGTGTGGTTCGTTGGTTGAAATCGCTCGGTGTTGGGGATTGGTTTCTCTTGACTTTTCTTGCTTCAGCTGACTACGGGTTTCTTTGCGAAGCTGGCCTGACCCAACGGGCAAGCCCGGCAACGTCCCCGGGGCGAAGGAGAAGGTGAGACCCGCATATGTCTGTGCAAGTTCCTTCGATCACCATGTGATCCTGCGCTTTTGCGTGAACTGGAATATAGGGTGGTAAATTTGATGAGATGTTTGACTTTGCTGTTGTTCTTGCAATCATTGGAGACTCCGGAAAACGGCGTGGCGGTGGCTATAGCAAATCAAAAGCCAGTGATGGAGTGGTCGGGGAGTCCGCAGATGCAGGATTACAAGGACTCTACCATGTACTATGGCATGTACCTGGTTTATGTCTATGCATGTGATGAACTGCTCAGTTCTTTTATTGTTCCATTCTTGAATTTGTAGTGGAATGTTATGCTGCAGAAAAATTTTATAGAGTTTCAGACGTCCTGTTTTTGTGTCAATCTGTAGCCTATGGAAGCTGGGGGGAGTACCCCACATACTTGAGCCATTATGGTGCAAGGACACCGATTCCTGTTAGTGTTTCTTCCTGTGCTCTAAGTCCATCAGTAATATTATTACCTTTAGTTGAATATATTGTTCAGGATGTTGAGATAAGAATGTTCCTGGTTTCTAGATGTTTGGAGTGTATTAGGATAGAGAATAATGTTATATTCTTTTTTTATGCAGGGTGCTTATGGTGACATGTACTATGGCTATACTCCATATGATTCTCTATATGATTATTCAACTTCGGGGCATGATGGTCAGATGTATGGATCTCAGGCTTCTCACCAATACCAGTACTCATCATCATCGGCATACAACAAGCAATGAATACCACCGCAAGCCTTCGTACAATGGTAAAACGAAAATCGCTCCATCCTCGCAAGAGGATGTCTCCATTAGCGGTGTCGACAGTGTGAAAGGTCAGAAAAGATTGAATTTGCCCCTGAAGGCATACCAGAATAGGCCAGGTTCCAATGGCCCAGATGATCTTCTCCGACAGACAGCAAAAAATTCCCAGCGGCAATCGTATTCCAACTGCTTCCGATTCTAAAAGTAAGGGCCAGTCTAAGAATCAGAACATGAGACAGTATCCTCATATGGTGAGTTTTACTGTCCTTAGTGTGTAGTAAAACTATTTGATTCAGTCATTTGAGGCTTGTGTTCTTGTTGTGTCATGTACTGAACTACTAATATTTTGTTCAGATGCTTTCTCACTATAATATGGGTTCATGTCTAGCGCTATTTCGCGCTATTTCAGTATTTTGGTTCATCTTACCCATGGGCTTCGCTATTGTTTGCTGAAAGGCTTGTTCATTTTTTTTACAGTGAATGCTTGCTATGAGTCTGTTAATTAGCTTCGTACCATGGGTGACATGGCGTTATAAGTTATGACATAATCTGATTGGTTACCGTAAAGTTTACATCTCTTGTCGTTAAGCAATCGCAGAGATTTACTGGATTTTTTGCGTCTTTCTAACCATGAGAGTGCCTCTTGTAGGGTCTGCACACACCAACTTCACCAATGGGACCGGTATGGATCGCACATGTATGGCTCTGGATTATGCGGTGGACGGAATGCATTGTCAGATAGAAAGTACACGGCCAGAGGAAGAGGTAATGGATCTCATGTTTATGGCAATGAAAACCTGGATGGTCTGAATGAGCTAAAAAGAGGGCCAAGAAGTGGTCCTTTCAAAAACCAACAGGGTGTTGGAGGTACTGCTGCAGCACCTGTGAAAGGGCAGGAGCTTTCGACTAGCAATGGCTCACCTGCTGCCATGAAGGATCAATATTAAATCATACAGTGAGGATGATATTCACAAGAGCATCAAGTACAATGTATGGGCTAGCACTACCAATGGTAGTAAGAAGCTTGATGCCGCTTATCAGGATGCTAAAGAAAAAACAAGTGATCCTTCTATGTTCCTTCTTTTCTCTGTAAGTTTTATTAATTCTGTTACATTTCCTTACAAGTCACATCAGGTCCTTACTGAAAATCTCCCCTGAATTTTATTCTGGCAATATCTTCCCATTTTCCAGGTGAACACGAGTGGTCAGTTTGTTGGTCTTGCTGAGATGCTTGCTCATGCTGATTTTAGCAAGGCAGTGGAGCACTGGCAACAGGACAAGTGGACTGGCTATTTCCCTGTCAAGTGGCACATTGTGAATGATGTTCCAAACAACTTGCTAAAGCACATCATTCTTGATAACAATGAGAACAAACCTGTGACGAACAGCAGAGATACTCAGGAGGTTGGAATAATAGATGGTCATTAATTTTTTTTACCCCAGTCCTTCATTCCTAGGGCCTCTAATGGTAGACATATTGGTGCTCTGTCATGAGGAATGGTGTATGCATACCATATTCTACCATGCTACCATGCTCTAAAATGCATTCCTGATTCGCATGTTGGATTATTGGAACAAAGTGCTCAATGAGGCTATGCAACTTTTGTGATGGCCACAGGTGATGCTCAAGTGCTTAAGATTTTCAAGGACCATGCTTGCAAAACATCCATACTGAGCTCCTGCAGGTGTGTGCCTATTCTTATGGTTTGCTTTCCATATATAAACTCTATTGACAATGGGAAAGCTACTGGTGGCCTGTGGTTGGCAGGTTATGGAGTTTTATAATTTTTGTACAGATGTCATACAAAAATCTTTAAAAAAGGAGAAAATTCTGCAGGTCACTGTGCTGTTTGTTACCCCTTCCGTCGTCATTAGATTCCAAATATTATCATAGTCAATAGTTTTCTTTTTACTAAATCTTTCTTCGTATTCTTAGATGAAAGGTTGCAGCAGTTAGAAGAACAAAAGAGCATAGTTATCTGCTTCACTATCGGCCGTAAGTAAACAGATGCTTCCTGTTACTCTCAGTTCATTCTTACAATTTAGTCGTCGCTGTTTCTTAGAGCTTTCCTGTGTCCTTAGTTTTTTTATTATATTATCACATTACGTATATTGCTATCAATATTATATTTGGTAATGTGAGGCCGAAAATGCTATATATATATATATATATATATATACATACATACATACATACATAAAAATATATATATACATACATACATACATACATACATACATACATACATACATGTACATACATACATGTACCATTGTGTTTTCCCTTTCTTTATGCCTCTCTTACCTCCCTTTTATATACTTATCTTTTCTTATAAGCTTCTTCATCTTTATTCGCGCTTACAGTTACCTTTCGTTAAAGTATTCCTCTAACCTTAACATTCCTATCCTATTGCTACTTTACATATATCGTTATCAATGTTATATGTATTTATGCAAAGCTTAAAGAGCCATATGTGTGTGTGTGTGTGTGTGTGTGGCTACACAACAGAATTTGTTGCTGCTTCAGTGCTTTTGCATTTCTCAATTTCTCAAACATGAAAATTCAGAAGCTGAAAAGAAAGAATATATATACTACATTCAGGAAAACGTCCACTGGATGGGATGGGAGCCCTACAAAGTTACCTATACAAGCCATTATTTCCAAGCTTTATATGAGCATGCAATTTAGTTAATACGGAAAGGACTAGCCTATGTGGACCATCAGGTTTTTCCCTCTTATTCTTTATATTACGAACTTATGCGTAGCCCCGTGTAACAGAGGGGAAAAGAATAGTTTTATCGAGTTCTTGATAAATAAAATGTGTACATTCTGACCGATATATGCTTGCCAGCCAGCACAAAAAATAAAGGAATACAGGGAAAAGAAGATGAATAGTCCGTGGAGGGATAGGCCCATTAATGAGTCATTGAAATTATTTGAAGACATGCAGCGTGGGTTGATTGCTGATGGTGAAGCAACTCTCCGAATGAAACAGGACATACTGATGATAACAATAACATGTCTAATTTGATAGCATATAGTTATATTGAGTGCATGTTTCAAATAAAGAAGTAAGGATCTGTTAATCTGAAGGAGTCCACGAACAGATGGTTAGATACAGAATTAGGGTGAGATTTGGTGCAATGTCCCTTCTTTTCCTTTTCTTATATTTGGTTATTACTTATTTTTGATTTCACATAGATTAGACATATCGATTTAATCTGTTTCTCTTTAGGTGTCCTGGTATTGTTCAATAAAAAACGCAAAATAAATGTTGGGTTATGATAATTGATATGGGAAGTTTGTGTGCCCTTTTATTTTCACTGCCTTATGGACCACAGTATGAAAGTTCTCAGTGGTCAATAAAGCAAGGTTCTTTAGGTTCTAAAGTTTCTTCTATAAAATGAAGCTGTTGCTGATAACGCAGTGCTACTCAACGATTTACCATCATGCTTTTCTTTAATTGGCTGCCTTTGAGTTCATCCTATTACTTAAGTATCAAACTGAAGGTTGATGATGTGCTGCTGTCTTTTCCATACCCATTTGTTGTGCTCAATTTATCCATGTTATCCTTTTGTTGATTGCCTTACCAATAATTTTATTTTGTCTGTAGGTTTCCTACGAGCTCTGTTTACTGTGTAGTTATATAATTATTAGGGCCAACATGTTTGCTTTGAGGTCAGCCTAATATGCAAATAGCAAACAACCAGTGTTAATGATCCGTGTATTCCTGCAGTGCTCCTACTGTAAGGTAAGCTAGCATCATGCTATTGTAACGCTAATGATCTGTTCTTTGACATTTATGTGTTTGCTGTAGTTGTCATGTTTGGACATGTCAGTATCCCTGCTTAGCTGTCATTAGAAAGTTTGTTCATATGTAATTTACCAAAGTCTTTCTTCCCATCACCCTTTTTTGCCTCACTAGAACTACAGACCGGTTAGTAGTCCTGCATAGGCCATGCTTGCACAGTTCCCTTCCCACTCCCTTAAGCAGTATTACTGACTTGGTGTGCTTTATGTATGTTCTTTTTATACCTTACTAATGTATAGAGTAGTGGAAGGTGACATGACACAAGAGCCAATCAAGAAAAATATAAGCAGAGCAATCATGAATGACCAAATCCCTTGATTGATAAGGGTGACATACTAGCGAGTAGCTAGCTGTTAGTGGGTTACTAAGGACACTTGCCTTTGATCATGGTGCCATTTAAAAAAACAATGTTCTATAGATTAGCAATGATACGATGCTGTCAGTTTCCTGTGTTGTATTTTCGGTTCATCAATTGAGCATAGTTCAATGCATCAGCCCTTCAGTATGTGCTGTACATCCTTGCCTCTTTTGCGGTTTGAAGAAATTACGTAACATTTTTTTACTACTCAGTAGCTGGTCCTCTAAATGGTTGTTGTCTAATCGTTGGGTTAACAATTTACAGGACATGTGAGTTGTAGATTCCACATCTTCTACATCTGATGAGTGGAGCTTCTAGATCCGGGGCCCCTCCTCACCATTTGACTTCCTCCCAAATCGAAGGTATGGAACCAAAATCCTGTCAAAAATGAGAAGCTAAATTAATCGTCTGCTCTCAATCTATGTCTTGAGAATTAATGGCAATCTTTGCACTATTACAACATGCAAACAACATTAGTGCAATGTAGAAGTAGGTAATTGCCAATATGTTTGGTCAATCGCAGTATCACTTCACATCAACCTTCAACGAAACATGGGGAAATCTTACTTCGCACATGTTAAGCTTAATACTATGATAAACATATTTTTATTACACAGTTTAGAATAGACTGAAAATATTTCCTTGAATTAGGTAGTCTTAGATATTATCCATCTCTAGATTCACATATGGTTTTAGATATTGTTTATATACTGTTTCAATTACCATGTGAATACAATAAAGAATTTCTATATTTATAGTGCTTTTCTATTATCGTGCCTTCGCATTTTTTACGATTCTGTTTGGTTCTATTATTTTTGTTGATACGCTTTCCATAGATTCTGATTCTTACTTTGATGTTTAGCCTATTTCCTTTTGTTATATAGAGGTGCTTTGAGATAGCTCGATGCATTGTATTGTGAAGCACAACTATTTTGCTTCTAATCTTGGAGTACTCAACTTGATTTACTCCTACCGTCTTCCATTTATAAGATACTTTCTTTTTTTTACCATTTGTATTTTACTATTCTTCTATTAACGTTGTTGTTACTATTTTCTCAAGTATAGTCTTTTTCCCTCTCGCTTACATAATAGATTCTCTACATTATTGTTTAGACACTTCCATATGGTATTTGTTTGCTTGCATGCTTGTTTCTATAGCACCTGTAGTAGTTTCTGTATATCACTGTTCTATTGAATGTGTTTTCGTATATGCTACTTGGATGCACAGTTCGTACATACTTTTATTACAACTTAAAATAAGATAAAAAACTTTCTTTGAATTAGATGGACTCAAATATCATCCATACCTAGATTCACGCATAGTTTTAAATACTATCTACATGCTCTTTTGATTAGGCTACAATACTTTTTATATACTTCTGTGTTATACATATTTGCCTGCTATTTGCTTCTGTAGTGCCTATAATAATTTGTGTGGATCAGTGTTTTATTGATTGTGTTTTCAATCTTTTACACAAAATACCAATTATATCAATCGCCGCAACAAAAAAAACTTCAAACTATCTTCACACAATTTTTTTACACAGAATAGCTTGCATGGGGGAACTTCATGGCCTCTAAAGGCATCCACGTGGCTGCTCCCCCTAAAAGAGCCTCAAGGTTTTCATAAATACGTATTGGTCCCTGGTTCTCGCAAAAAAACTTCTTTGGATTTTTTCAAAAAAACCACTACATTTTTTTGCTGGATATCGACCCGCAGTTTCCCGTAAATACGAATAAGTCTTTACTTCTGAAAAAACCCTTGGTTTTTTGCAAAAAAAACCCCTCCGCTCTTCTTTTATTGCCAAAAAAACCCTCAAATTTTTGCGAAACAGCCCCTATGATTCCTTTTCCCTGCGAATTTTCGTCTCTTTTACTTCGGTCCACACGGTGGCTAGCGTGGCGTGGCGCCACGCCTACGTATCTAGTTTGCTAGATCTCCCAACAGTTGAGCAAGCGCAGATCCCGTGGTTAATGGGCAAGTTTGGCTACGTGACGGTGACACTACAAAGTTTGATATTATTTGGCTACATGACAGTCGTGTCGTGTCGCATCGTTTTTGTAGTGTCACTCTTTGCGGTGCAGCGAAACCACATTCTTGGAGCCAACTTTGCCTTCATATTCAGTAAGTATTTTCCAAAGCGCAATCTAGCACTAGGTGGTTGTGGTGTTACACCAAGTTACGCAAAGGCACTAGCATATACTCCGATCGCTGCTGTCATTAATGTTCTGGCTACCTCCCTGTTTGATGCTCATACTCAACTAATCTAGGTGAGGATAGTCATGTAATGAGGATGACATGCAATGACACCTCAGGCCGACGGCAATCTTGACAATTCTGCATGTGCCAACTATGACAGGGAGTCGCTGTTGCTTGACGAAGACCTTCACGTATACGATTCTTGACGATTTTCTACTCACAATTATTGCGTGAAGCTGTCACTTATCCGTACTTGTGTTCTGTATTAATGTCGATGTTGAAATTGCTTATCTCTGCTGTCGATACAAGGTCAGATAGTAAACTTAAAAGTATTCCTAGTCAGATGCGGAAACCATCGAGAATATGAAAAGACTCAAGGAGAAGCATAAAAATCACCAAGTGTATTTACTATGAGTATCTAGGGTTACTAATAGCCTCCTCTACTCCCATTACAAGGGGTTCTATTTATAGAAGGGGAGATGAAGGCCAGTAAAGTAACAAGTTTGCCCTCGGGGACAATTTACTCCTAGGAGTATCTACGTCATTCACCTAGCATGGGCCCGTCATGTACGGTACTCCGAGGTCGGTACTATGCACCTCGCCTGGGGTTGGCCCTGGACCCTTCCAGGGTTGGCTTTGCACACCTCGCTCGGGGTTGGCACTGGACCCCTCTTGGGTTGGTCTTGCACACCTCGTCTGGATTGGCCACAGACCTCTCCGAGGTTGGTCTTGCGTATCTCACATGGGATTGGTCTTGTGCACCTCGTCTGGGGTTATCCTCGGAGCCCTCCAGGGTCGACCTTACACACCTCGTCTGAGGTTAGTCCTGGACCTCTCCGAGGGCAAGTCTTGCGCACCTTGTTTGGGGATGGCTTTGGACCTTGCTGAGGTTGGCCTTGCCAACCTCACCAAAGTTGACTTGTGTGCTTAGCTCGAGGTAGACTTTCCAATGAATGTCATTGCCCCAAGGTGGTCATGGGCCTGAGGTGGCACATATACCCTCCCCCAATAGTAACCTCTCGCTGATTCGTGTGGTCGTCACTCGCCCATTCAGGGCGGTGCACCGACTTAAAAAGGGGTCAGCGTGCGGCCTTGGGCTAATGATCCATTCGATGGCCTGTAACGGGTTGATAGTTGTCGGACCCCGGGTTAGCGAATTTAGATCCTCTGTGATTCCACCTCACTATTCCCTGGATTAGTAGATAATGCTCACTGATATATTACTGTATATCAAAAACTTATTATGCAGAAGCTCAGTTAATACATTAATAACTTACTCGTGGACTAAATGGGTCAAAAACAAAGAGTGAAACAGCAAAAACTTCACACAGGTGAGACCCTCAGGATTTGCCCACAGGCAGCCAACTGGGGTTCACGACCTAGTTATCGGTCTCATCGATCTCCAGCTCTGTCGACTCCTTTAATGCACAACAGTGCTTGTCCGTCTTGCCTTACTGACTAAATGATGGTAATTAAGCAAGAGCGAGTATGACTGTACTCAGCAAGCCATTACATAGGATGTAATAATAATATATGCAAAACTGTCAATGGAAGCTTGAGATTCTTTTAGTTGCTAGAAGCAGTGTTATGAAAGTACAATAAGTAAGAAAACTCCTGAGACTTAGCAGTTTTAGCTAAATCAGATTTTGTAAAGTTGATTGTGAGAATGCAGTAATAATAGTATTGCTAGTTACATCCACTTTTTATAGTGCATGGTTACCTCCACCAGTACTAGTTTTTATCACCACTAGAGTATATCCATCCAGGAAAAATTAAAGTCAGAGTCCTTCCCTCTGATAGGTTTTTATCCCACGTCCACCTTTGATCGTGGACACGACTGTTTGAATAGTTTATACTTTACAGAAATTATACATTTTTTCCTATAAGAGATAACCTAGTTGCTATATTTTGCATGTTTCCTTTGACATATAGATCAAGAGGATTACCACATAGCCTTTACAATGCATCTAGTGAAGGATTGCACCTGCTAAGATTTCATCTGGGGGAAGGCTATATTTGCCATACCCAGACCCCCTTTTACGTGACACGGTGGATTAAACCAGCAATATGGCCTGTGTCCACGATGGCTTAAATCAGCACCATCACTCGTGGGGCACTCCAATGGTGCTTTCCCCTACTGACAATGCAATTTAGTTAGCCATGCCTACGGTTTGCTAGTTTATGGTAGTACTGTTTTACATGAAGATGCCATCACAAGATTAAGTTTTTAATTTATCCAAATAGTGCATACCATAAACCACCAATTCTCATGTTACATCCACACCAACCTTTCTTACGATCCGCCCAAACAGCTAAAGTAAGTTTTTAGGGGTTTTGAGAAGCATAAACCAAGTTATCGTAAATTATCGGTCACTTACATCCAATGACTGCCCCAAAAATAAATTTACATGTTTGAAGAGTAATGAGCAAAGCAATTTAATACCCTAGACTTACGTACGACTAGTATGGCATTATATTATGTCCTATAGCTAGTAAAGTTATCATTAACATCTAGAGTGGCAAGGATCAGACATTCCAAGTGTCAAGGATGGCATATTAAGATTATTACAACATTAAGTAGGAATGTAGCTACCTTAAGTTTTAACATACGTTTGCACAATAAATTAAGCATGCAAGTTAATAATTTAAACAACATAATTTTTACATAAAATGTAGAATCAATATGATTAAAGTGATGACTTTCCTTGCTTATTTTACAACATCCTTGATTTAACTCAAAGCCTGCTCAATCAGTCAGTAGTATTGAATCCTTGGTCTTCTTCTATACCCAAGTCTTGATCTTGCTCGAATTTGTCACTTCATCGAGTCTTCAGATCCTAATATGTGGCAAAAGAATGAATGATCAAATAAATCTAAGCAGTTTTAAAAGTTTAAATAGATTTAATGGAGGTTTGTTTAAGTTTGGTTGTGATTGAGGTTTTGAGAGAGAATTTAGCAAGTGCGAAGAAGGCACTAAGCTAAAAGAATTGGGCGAAAGAAGGAGATGACTGAGCAACTTTACCGTAAGAGAAAATTAGGATACAGAGGGATTAAAGGTAAAGAAATACCCAAAGGAATATTCTGCATGGGAATTGAAGGTGGCTAGACATAGTCGATTGGGGAATACCAAGGCTCAATCTTTCACTTGATGACTTTTTTTATTGATTTATATTTATCAAGGAAGTTTTATGAGTCAGAGTAGACATACGGATAGATATGAGAGATTGCCTGGGGTAATAGATATTATTTAACGAATGTTGACAACTTAGTGATTTTGGGATATAGGCTTCCACAAGAGAGGGAAATGATCTTAATTGGTTGATTTAGCTTGGTCATTCAAGATGCGATATTATTTGAGATTGCAATTGCCAATTTAATGAACCATTATCTTACTACCTTGATTAAGATGTGTAATTAGTCATTTAACCAATTTATTATGACTAAAGTTGATTATTTCACTAATTATCCAGTTTATTAATAATGATTAATGGACCGCCTTTTATTGGATAAGAAGTCAACATTTTAACGGGGTTCTCTCTCAGGATTGAGCAAGTTATCGATACATTAAATGGGTTTAAATCCTGAGATGAGGTAGAATGATTTTCAATTAGACAAGATTCATCTTTGTTTATAAGAAAGGTTGTTATTTTATACCCCATTTCGCAAGGTTTGGATTTAAGATAAATATTAATGGCTTATATGTAACATCCTGTTTTTCTGCTATTTTTGAAGTAAGAAATTTAGAAATAAATTTTTGGAATTTTCTGGAATTAATTCAAGCTTTAAATGAATTTTTAGAATTTTTAATGATTTAATATGATTAAAATAAACATTAAAATAAGTTGAAAATATTTTATTTGGAAGTTAAAAATATTTTATTTGGACTCTTCAGGTCTCAAGGAATTTTCTAGTATTTTTGGTGAATTTTTGGGATTTATTTGCTATTTTATAGAGCTCCTGAAAGTTTATTTGATTTTCTGGAATAAAAGAACTCGGGAAAATCGCTCAGCCGCCCGATCCGTTTTTGCCCACGCGTCGGCCATCCCTCCTGGCCACACGTCGCCTCCCCGCCAGCCGGTCCGCGCCCGCGCCCTCGCTTGCGCCGGGCCGCCCGATTGCCCCCGCACCACGCGTCGCATATCCATGGCTTCCCGCCCGCGCTCGCGACCCCGCTCCCCACTGCCACGCGGCGGCATCAGCGCGCTTGCGCCCGTGCCCTGCTCGACCGTCCGATCGCCGACCGCGCCGTGGCTCGATCCCGGCCGTCCGCCCCGCGCCCGCGCGCCGCAAACCCTAACCCTAACCCGCGCCCACCGTCCAATCGTCCCGCAAGGCATCCTGGCCCTATGCATGTCCCAAACCGCGCCCGACTCCGCGTCGCGCCAAGATCGATCGGGACTCCCTCGGTTCGCGTGCATTTAACCCCACCACCACCTCGGTTCGTGCGCCTACCGTCTTGGTTCGCGTGCTCACCCTCACCGTCGCTCTCGCCTCGCGCCGCCGTCTGGAACCAAGCCGCCGTCGCTCGAGTCTCCCCCGCCCTCGCCGTCGTCACCTCTACCGTCGCCGTCGCCGAAGACCCCGCCGGTGAGTTGTCGCCGATCCCTGTCGCCTGTGTCGCCTCCAGCGTCGCCCGCGTCACCAGACCCGCGCTCGCTTCCCTCGCCTCGGCCGCGCCAGCGACGCCTCGCGCGGCGCGCCCGCCACGCGTCGGCACCCCGGCCGCCCCATCTCAGCTGCACGCTCAGATCTGAGCGGAAGGCCCGGATGCAGCCACACGTCAAGACCCACGCCCGCGACGCTTCGCGAGTCGCGCCGCCACGCGTCGTCCATCGCTCGCTTCCCGCCCCCGCGCCGCCGCATCTCCACCGTTGGCCTAGATCCGGATCTGCACACTGGATTGCACCACGTGGTTCTCTCTCAGCCGCCCGATCCATGCCGTGCCCGAGCTCCTCCACGTTAGCCTACCCACGTGGCACGCCATGTCAGCCCTAATGCCACGTGGCATCCCACGTGTCCTGCCACGTCAGCAAAAATCGGCCCCAGGTGCCACGTGGCAGCCACGTCAGCCGTGTGACACGTGGCAGCACCAGCAGCTGCCACGTCAGCCCCAGCCGTGCCGCGCCAGCGCCGCCGCCCGCTTGCACTGTTCGGTGGACCGGGTTCACCGTGGACCGGTTATTCCGTGCGCCGGGTCCACAGCACAGTAACTTTTCGGATTTTCTTTAGATTAAATTTTCCGAGAGCCCGTTCTCCTCCGTCCTAGCTCCGATTGACCCTGTTCTTTTTTCTAAATTCATCTAAAATCGAAATCTAGCTTTTGGGTCTAGTTTCACATTTTTTGGAGTTCATTTGCTATCATTTTATGTATTTCTTTTGTTTTGGTTGTTTTCTCTCTCGTTAGATTCGGATTCCGGAGGAGCAGGATCGACGCTCGAAGATCAGGAGTACCTCGCTGAGCATAACCAAGGCAAGTCGTGTTCTTTGATCATGTTGAACCCAGTTTGCAATCTATTATTTAATTATTTTGCTTTAAATTACGTTGCATCGCTACTTTTATTCAAACCCTTGTATTGGTAGCTATCGTCCCAATTGAATTTATCCTTACTTGATAATTTGGATTGTCATGATACCTTGTCACCGTAGGTTGGAAAATATACTAGTGATGTTATGATACTTATCACATGGGTTGGTACGATTAGACTACTTAGCTGGCTTATATTTACGATTGGTTTCGTCATCACATGTAAATCATTAATTTGACTTAATGGCATATGGAACTGTGGTTGGTGCCACGTTAATTAAAATTTGTGCCATGGCATTGGTGTGTCATTGGCAGGGAGATACAGACTTGGTTTTGCACTCGGGCGAGTGATCGTGCAGTAAAGGGGGAAGTGCAGGTTCACTTTGGGGGATATGGTAACCTCGCCGGGTAATGCTAAGGACTTAACTTTGTGCGCCATTGATATGAGCTTAATTGTGCAAACCACATGTCTAGTATGGGATAGACCTGGCTGATTAATTTGTAATATTTCAACTCAATTCTGCCATTGTGATGGACATGGTTGCTGATTTCCATGTGGCGCAATGGGGGGTGTGATGCGAAACCCTAGCGGGCAGGATTGGGTTGAGGTAGAGCATTGTAAAGGCCTTGTTGTGATTTCCTGAGATCGAGGCTAATCACATCGTGTGGGTACAGTTGTGCAACCTCTGCAGAGTGTAAAACTATTCGAATAGCCACGTCCTCAGTCATGGACAATGCTCAGTGATTTCACACGAGGGTTAGTATTTTCATTTATAACTTGGTGGTTTATGTTGGAGGTGGACAGGTAGTTCACTATTGGTTTAGCTTGTGGATAGGTGTTCACAAGTGGTTCATGTTTATCCCTTTGATTATTTATTAATATTGTTTTCACTTAAATCCCGCTTTCAATCTATTTATCATATTTACTGTGAAATGCCGTTTATACAAATTAACCTTTCAGGCCTTCCATTGGTAAGCCTTGCATATTATATTGCATTCATTTGTTACAAACGACTTGCTGAGTACCAATGTACTCACGGCTTTACGCCTATGTTACTCAGTTGAGGGCAAGAAGTATTATCAGCAGGAGGTTCCAGAAGGAGAGTTCTACGACGACTTCACGGATTAGGCTTCATTCTCCACTCGATAGCCTGTGGGCTTGTCGATTGGCCGCTACGCTTTATTTTAGATTTTCGCTGCTATTTTGTTAAACCCTTCCGGCTAGAGATATTGTAAGCTTGGCCATAAGGTCGTAATTTTGAGATTTTATCAATATTCGAGTTTTCCTTTATTATTATCGTGTGTATGGTTGTGATTACATCTATGTTTAAACTGTGTGCACTAGCGTGATCCTGGACTAGTGCAGTTTACACAGAGAGTCCGAATTTGCATATTCGGGTCTCGACATTATATTTATTTTTTAGGGCCATCTTGTCAGTCTCTTGGTTGACATGAATTTAAGCAAGATTAACTTCTGGTATACTTAGCTTGCGCAAGCCCTTAATTTGGTTCCACATGTTATATATTAGGGTTACTGATCTTGTTATTTAGTCCTTGCTAATTACTTGGATTTATAAAATTATCGTCACATTGGAATTTAAATCACAATATAAACTTAATTTATTTAATCTTATATGAGGATTATTTTATTAATCTTTATTGCCATGTAATTAATCAAATTTAAGTTTTAAAATTTAAACTGCAAGAGCTTTTGTCATAATTCCATTTTTTGTTATTAATTACATATCATCTTTTATCGAATCGCTCAATTAAATACCTCTTAAGCATGACATTCAAAAATTTAGCCATGAATGGGAAATATGCTATTGGCCAACATGGACTAGGTGCCATATCTAGTTAGGCCCACATGTCAAAGCAATAGAGAGAGGGGGCCAAGAAAGAAACAGAGAGGAGGGAGCTGAGTGACTCTTCCAAATAATTATAAGTTGCTTTAACACACTGTGCCTATAAGACTATTACTATTTTGAAATTTATAAGGGATGTTTCAACCAAAAACATATGGTTCCATCCACGGGAAATATGACTTCCTCCTCCTAAATTTTAATGATCATGTCAACCACGATTTTTGTAGTGCCCCGGAGCCAACTTTGCCTTCATATTCAGTAAGTATTTTCCAAAGCGCAATCTAGCACTAGGTGGTTGTGGTGTTACACCAAGTTACGCAAAGGCACTAGCATATACTCCGATCGTTGCTGTCATTAATGTTCTGGCTACCTGCCTGTTTGATGCTCATATTCAACTAATCTAGGTGAGGATAGTTATGTAATGAGGATGACATGCAAGACACCTCAGGCCGACGGCAATTCTGCATATGCCAAGTATGACCGGGAGTCGCCGGAGCTTGACGAAGACCTTCGCGTATATGGTACTTTACAATTTTGCGTGTCCTTTGCTACTCACAACTATTGCATCAAGCTGTCACTTATCCATACTTGTCTCCTATATTAATGTCTGCATGTGCCAAGTATGACCGGGAGTCGCTGGTGCTTGACGAAGACCTTCACATATATGCACTACTAAAAAAAATCATCACAGATGATTTAAAACCATCATCACAGACGGTTCTTTGAACCACCTGAATCAATAAGTTAGTGATAATTGATTTTTATTTACAACCATTTGTGTTTTGTCCATTATCACAGACGACTTTTAGTTAGAACCGTCTATGAAATATCATAGACGGTTTTTATTTACAATTGTTTGTGTTCTATCAATGGCGGATGATGAGGTCCAGCTAACAAATGGAAGCAAGTCGAGGAAGGAGAGCAGGGTGTGAGCAGAGGAGTTGCTTCAGGCGTAAGTTGTTAGCCACTTGTGTAAGGTTACAACCAAACAACTCATGATGGATAGATGAGAGAAAGAAGATTAAAATAATATTAGATGCCATTATTGAGAAATCTGGTGAAGAAGATGAGGGAGATGATAGTTTAGAAGAGATTGAGTTTGTGGTATCAAGGAATTGTACACCACGCTGCACATAAAGCCAGAACGATGTAGAAGTTTAAGGGTCGCTTGCATCGGAATATTAACAGGCAGGAGTAGAGCTTGCATATTTAAATGTTATCACAGACAGTTCGTATATCAAATCATCTCTGATATAATTATCATAGACCATTCATAACAAAAAACCTTCTCTGATATGTGCATTATCACAGATGGTTCGTATAACAAACCATCTCTGATATGCGTTATCATAGACAATTCGTATAAAAAACCGTCTATGATAATGACACATCACTGATCTGTGGTATATCCCCCAGAATTTTGATCTCACTCGTCCATTCTCTCCGCATCAAACGACAGGCACGGGTTCCTCCCACCTCTCGACCCTATTAATCCCCCTCTCCCCTTCCACCGGTAGGCATGCACGAGTTCATCCACTCCTAGCTTCCTGCATCCTCCCCTCGACGACGCCGACTACCACCGAGCTCCTCTATCTCCGATTGTGATACTACGGTTCACTGCACAAGACACTCTTATCGTAAGTGTCATAAGAATGTTTTGTGCAATATTACCATCGTGACACAAACGTGATGCTACCAGCCCCTCTCCTTCATTGTCGGTGATATCTGGCCTCCATCCGATCCCCTCCCCTCTCTTCCTTGATGGCAGGTATCTAAGACATCCAGCTCGTGCGTTGCATCAGGGGCGAGAGGGCCTAGGCGTCGTACGTTGCATCCAACTTCTACTGTCTGTTAGGAGTTAAAGAGTTGACCATTCATCGCGGGATGTGATGGGAAGGGAGGGCCTAGGCATCGCGCACTGCATCAGCTTCTACTATCTTTGCTTCTTATATACTCTTGCCATGTTAAAGAGTTGGATTCGTAGGATTAGGAGATGTGTTCTTGCCAATGTCTTGCTGTGTTAGATGGGTAATCTACTCGTTGTCTTGTTATGCTGTTCTTGTAGATTCTAATCTTAATGGAATGTGCTGTTGTATTTGCTACTGTATTTGCTTGTTTTTAAAGGGCATAGCTAATATTTCTTGATGCTAGCCAGAAAACAGAAAAAAACATTTAGATACAGAATGAACTATTAGAGACAGTTTTGTGATATAAACCATCTATGAAACACTATTACAGACGACTCTAACCAAAACCTATCTGTGATACTTGTACATCACAGATGGTTCTATCTACCAATCATCTTGGATGGGAAAGTAACACAGACGGTTTTTGATTCGAGCTGTCTGTAATAGTTTTCTTCATAGACAGTTCTAGTTACAAATCATCTGTGTTGTATTTATCACAGATATCTCACAAACTGTCTGTGATAACCTTCGATTATCACTAATATATAAATTTAGACGATTCAGAAAACCATCTATGATGACAGTTCCGAACTGTCTGTGATGACCCTTTTTGTAGTAGTGTGAGAAACATATCATAGACGATTCTTGTCTTGGACCGTTTGTGATACCTACATATCACAGACGGTTTTTGGTAGCAGCCGTCTGTGATATGGCTTCATAGACGGTTTATACCACAAAATCGTCTGTGATAGCACCTAAAATTTTTACTATTTTTTTGCTAGCTTAAGGAAATGCTAGCCATGCCATGCTCTCCTAAAGCAAAATAACGTACTTAAATTTGAATTTCATATTTGAATTACATATAGCGCTATACACAAGAGGACACTTACAAATTAAGAAATATTTTTACACTACAAGAAACTTCAGGCTAATGCAAACTAGACTTACACATCGTTCATTAAATTACAATCTAAAACAAGTGAAGAGGAAAAAAAATTCAAGTAGCAGAAACATAAAAGACAATGAACATCATTTTCAGCTTTATGCCAAAATCAACACAATACCACACTTTTAGCTTGTAACAAGCAGAAGCCACCTTCTGATGCCAATGACTTGGAATAGTGTGAATCTGCCATTTCCTTCTTCGTTTCCATCTTGCTTCAAGTAAAATTTCAGCCACAAATGAGTTAGAGTAGTACTAGTAGTGTTGGTTCTTGGAATAGAGAGAGGGGGATTAATTGGGGCGAGAGGTGGGGAGGAGACCGGTGCCTGTCTTTCGATACAGAGAGAATAGATGTGTGAGATTGGGATCCTTGGGGAGATGTCACAAATCAGTGAAGTGGCGGGGCTTATTGTTAGTGATATGCCCTAGAGGCAACATGGAGATGTTGTATATATCACATGCTATGTTTCTGATACATTACTTTGTTCCTTGGAATAGACATCATCATTATTGATCAATGAGTATGTGACTTATTCATGAGACTCTTAAATACTAAGATGTTGCTATTTCTAAATGATCCCTGATCGTATATCATATGAGGAACAAATATGATTCAAAGACAAAGATCAGCATATGTATTGATTGATGATCATGTCTCATGGATCATGGTATGGTGATACCAAATCAATAATATGGACATGTGTTAGTGAACATATGTTGGATAGACTGCCATGAGACAACTGCGAGATTCCATGTGTCATCAATTGGTCTCAAGTAGTGTTTATGTAGAGTCCTTAGACTTGAGATCATCATGGTTCCCAACATGAGTAGTAGCTTATTTTGGGACTACTAAACACTACTCCGTGAATCGGGTAGTCATAAAAGTAGTCTTCGGGTTTGCCATGAAACATGTAGTGGGATGTGAATGATCAAGATAGAATTTGCCCCTCCTTATGGGAGAGATATCTACAGGCCTCGATGTAATGGATTATGAAAGTGCATGGCCATGCCAAGGTGATTGAGGAGTCAATCACGAGTTTATAATCCATCACGGAATCGAGAGAGTGATTGAGCTATTAAGAGGATGACACGAGTCTCGCCTTGAGCTCAATCTATATCGTGAGGCAAAGGGATTCGTACATGAGAGAACATTACGAGTTCAGCCGATATGATCTTTACATATACTTTGGGGTTAATATGTCTTACTAGAGGCGCTATTAACATGGTAGCGGAAAGGTGTTTCGGGTCACGACTAAGTATACGTGAACCTCTGTGGTCGCACGCTTAACGGGTTGGAACACTAATTCGAATATGATTCGGATATGGGCTCAATTCGGATAGAGATCCGAATAGACTCCTATTGGGCCTCGGTCCACGAGGCCCACGTGAGGAAGTCTATATATATGGAGCGAGGCGGAGGATTCGTCCCGCTTAAGATCTAGCAAAACCCTAGCCGCCACCTCCGAGCCAAACCCTAGCTGCTCACGAGTGCTAGTACACTCGCGATCGGCGTTCCAGCCCGGACGTGTGGATACCGGTGGAGGCGCTGCTCGTTGCGATCTTGATCGGCGTGCGTGGAGAGAGACGATCTGTTGGGACGATCGGCTACTTCCACTACTACCTCGGCGCGAGATTGGATCGGTTTCAATTCTTCTTCATTGCGCTGCGGCGTCTAAGTGGTAACGATCCATGATCCTTCCTTAGCATGATGTTCTTGGGTGCGTGGTAGAAAAGTTTTGTTTTCGCTTCCGTAGCCTCGCGTATTCAATAGTGGTATCGAGCCATCTTGCTTAGTTTGCAATCTGGATCAGCGCATATGTTGATATGCGATAGTAGTAGATTAGATCTATTACAGTCTAAATCTGGTAGCACGGGTTGATGAGATCAATCGGTCATAAGGGGTTGAAATAGGTATGAGTTGATAGCATCATAAGGCCAAAAAGATTAGTTCGTGCTCCTTCTTTGATGTCGCGCGACTTGCCCCTACCGCTGGAATCACCATCGGGGCTAGCTGCGCGCTGTCGATGGATCGAGCCAACAGATCGAGGTCTTGTGTTGTGATCTCCTCAAGTATACCGATCGCGATGATCAATATGATTGATCTAATGAAAATTGAGACATTTTGAATGGCTCGGATTTGGGTTGATTTGATCGGCTCGATAAGATTTTCATAGCGATTTCATAGATGCGATCTATGTAATTCTGTGAGGTTACAAGCTTTTAAGCATGGTGGCCTAAAGGAGTGATGTGGAGGATGGAGATCGTCTACACCTACTTGGAGATGGATATCACCATTTTTGGGCCATACTACTTCACAGTTAAATGTGTTTATCTATGATGTTATCTATCTTATTCTTATGCAATGATATATTTGGGACCGCCGTGTGTATCCCCCCCTTGTATAGCGTCTTGGGTTCACATCGTTAGGTAGAATGCGATTCTACGTCTAACTTGTTTTTGCAGAGAATGATGTGAATAGTATGGCCCTATAGCTTATTTGAATGTATGAGATGTATGTGATGCATGTAACATTCATTCATGGCCTGCGTGTCATGATTATTTCAGCTATTGTTAGCTGTATATATTGTATTTAACGACCTGCGTGTCGACATTAATGCTTGAATCTATCTTTGTAATCTTCGATTTCTAGCTATTATAGGTAGTAGCCTAGTTTTAAGGTTACAAGCTTTTAAGCATGGTGGCCTAAAGGAGTGATGTGGAGGATGGAGATCGTCTACACCTACTTGCAGATGGATATCACCATTTTTGGGCCATACTACTTCACAGTTAAATGTGTTTATCTATGATGTTATCTATCTTATTCTTATGCAATGATATATGTGATATGTTGCTTTGGTAGGATAGAATCCCTCTTAAAATTAGGTGTTAATGCCCTTCCATATGTTGCACCAAAAGATAATGATCACCGCATGGTAGGTCTACCAAAGTAGAGTGCCATCGGTTATCATCATCATTTGGGGTAGATGTCAGACATCTACATGCGGAAGCATTTGGTTTACTTAACAAGGTTATCAAAATAGTTTTGGACCTTGGGGCATAGATTGGGGCCGAGGCATACTAATGTCACCCAAAGTAGAGTCACATAGGGATGTGATTAGCAAAGTGTTGCTTATCCATGTCACTAGTTTTCTAGCCGTGATGCCAAAGCTCACTAGGAATTAGTGAAATGAGGATCTTTACCCACTATGTAACTTAGAGGAGTTTTGTTGCAAAACTCATAGTGAGTCTTTTGCTAAATAGTTTAATAAAAGATGAAGATAAACATAGTGCTAAACTTTGCATATTCTTGTGTTGTAGATCATGTCATTCTAACGCCGCATCCAAGACTTTTAATTTGCGATCTGTTCTTGAGAAAGAAAAACTCAATGGAACAAACTTTTTGGATTGGTATCGCAACTTGAGAATTGTTCTCAAGCAAGAGCGCAAGGAGTATGTCCTTGAGTCTCCTTACCCCGAAGACTTGCCTCGATAATGCTACTATGGTGCACGGAGAGCTTATGAGAAGCAAGCGAATGATTGCCTTGATGTGAGTGTCTCATGCTTGCCACAATGTCCTCTGAGCTTGAAGCAATATGAGAACACAGATGCCTACAATATCATTGTGGGGTTACGTGGTATGTTTGAGAACCAAGCAAGAGTGAGAGGTTCAATACTTCAAAGTCCTTATTTGCGTGCGGGCTTGCGAGGGAATCCGTCGACCCTCATGTGATTAAGATGATTGGCTACATTGAGAGTCCGGAAAAGCTTGGTTTTCCCTTAGCCAAGAGTTGGCTACGATGTGATTCTCCGATCGCTTCCCGAGCTTTGAGCCATTCATAATGAACTTTCACATGAACAACTGGACAAGACCACGCCGAGTTGCATGGGATGCTAAAATCTGCCGAGGAAAGCATTAAGAAAAGCAGCAATCATGTGATGATGATGCGAAAGGTAAGGGCAAGCCCTATGTCAAGAGAATCGCGGTCAAAAGAAAGAAAGCTCGATGCGATCGCGAGCGGTTCTAAGGCCAAGAAAGACAAGAAGGGCGATGCTCATCTCGATGCGATTGTTACTCTGTAAGCAATCGGGACATTGGAGAAGGAACGCCCAAAGTACTTGGAGGATCTTGAGAAGAAGAAGGAAGTCGACTTCCACTCCGGTATAAATGTTATAGAGATCAATCTTGCTACTTCATCAACTGATTCTTGGGTATTTGATACCGGATCGGTTGCTCACATTTGCAAATCGTTGCGGGGCTAATAAGAAGTAGAAGTTTGAGGAGGAGCGAAGTGGATCTTCGCGTTGGCAATGGAGCAAAAGTTGCTGCGGTAGCTGTTGGCACCATGCCATTGTCTTTACCTTCGAGATTAGTTTTGGAATTGAATAATTGTTATTGTGTTCCATCTCTTTCAAATAACATTATTTACGCTTCATGTTTGCAAGCGAGAAGGTTATGACTTTAAATCTATGGACAATGGTTGTTCTCTTTATTTCAAAGATATGTTCTATTGTCATACTCCATTGGTGAATGGGTTATACGTTCTTACTCTTGAAGGGTCACGGTCTATAACATTAATGCAAAGAGGCAACGTCAGAATGATTTGAATCCCACGTTTATTTGGCATCGCCGCTTAGGTCACATAAATGAGAAACGCATGCGAAGCTCCATAGAGATGGTATTCTGCACTCATTTGATTTTGAATCATTAGAGACATGCGAATCTTGTTTACTTGGCAAGATGACAAAGGCACCTTTCACCGGTCAAGGTGAGCGGGCAAATGACTTATTGGCACTCGTACATACCGATGTATGTGGACCAATGAGCTTAACGACAGAGGTGGTTTTGAGTACTTCATAACTTTTATCGATGACTTTAGTAGATATGGGTATATCTACGATGAAGCATAAGTCGAATCCTTTGAAAAGTTCAAAGAATTCCAAAATGAAGTGCAAAATCATTTAGGCAAGACAATCAAGTTTCTACGATCGATCGTGGAGGCGAGTATTTGAGCCATGAGTTTGGCAATCATCTAAAGGATTGTGGAATTGTTCCACAATTGACTCCGCCAGAACACCTCAATGGAATGGGGTATCGAGCGGAGAAATCGCACCTTATTAGATATGGTGCGCTCCATGATGAGCCAAAGTGATCTTCCGTTGTCTTTTTGGGGTGCGCTCTTGAAACAACGCGTTCACACTAAACGAGGTTCCATCAAAATCGAGAGAAAAGACACCATATGAGATGTGGACGGGACAACGTCCTAACTTGTCTTTTCTTAAGATTTGGGGATGTGAGGCTTATGTAAAACGTTTACAATCGATAAGCTCACTCCTAAATCGATAAATGCTTCTTTATCGGGTATCCTAAGGAAACAAAAGGATATTACTTTTATAATCGAGGAGAAGGCAAAGTGTTTGTCGCCCGGCATGGTGTCTTCTTAGAGAAAGAGTTTCTCTCAAGAAGAGATAGTGGGAGCACAGTGCAACTTGAAGAAATTCAAGAAACACCGATAACGTTTCAGCTCCTCTGAAACCACAACAGGATGAACAAACTGTTGAAGAACTCATTGTGGACACACCACACCACGTAGGTCGAAAAGGTCACGTCGTGCACACGAGAGGTACATGTTCTTGACTACTCAACAACGGGACATATTGTTGTTAGACAACGATGAGCCTAAGACCTATGAAGAAGCGATGGTGGGACCAGACTCTGAGAAATGGCTAGAAGCCATGAGATCCAAATTGAATCCATGCACGATAATCAAGTTTGGAACTTGGTTGATCCACTGATGGTGTTAAAACCATTGAATGCAAATGGGTTTTCAAGAAAAGATAGACATAGATGGAAATGTTCACATCTATAAAGCGCGATTAGTGGCCAAAGGTTTCAAACAAATTCAAGGTATTGATTATGATGAAACTTTTAGCCTGTCGCAATGCTAAAGTCTATTCGGATCATTCTAGCGATTGCTGCATATTTCGACTATGAAATATGGCAAATGGATGTCAAAACAGCTTTCCTTAATGGAAATCTGAGTGAGGATGTGTACATGACACAGCCCACGGGTTTTGTCGATCCGCAATCGATTGGAAAGATATGCAAGCTCCAAAGATCCATTTATGGATTAAAGCGAGCATCTCGGAGTTGGAACATTCGTTTTGATGAAGTAATCAAAGGGTTTGGTTTCATCAAGAACGAAGAAGAGCCTTGTGTTTACAAAAGGCTAGTGGGAGCGCACTCGTATTTACGGTCTTATATGTGGATAACATATTACCGATCGGAAATGACATTCCTTTGCTCGAATCTGTTAAGTCTTCATTAAAAATAGTTTCTCTATGAAAGACTTAGGAGAGGCAGCATATATTCAGGCATCAAGATCTATAGAGATAGATCAAAAGGCTAATTGGATTAAGCCAAGATCGTACATTGACAAGGTGTTGAAAAGGTTCAATATGCATGATTCCAAGAAAGGTTTTCTACCTATGTCACATGGTATAAATCTTAGCAAGAATCGGTGTCCTAGTACACCGATGAGCGGGATAAAATGAATGCGATTCCATATGCTTCGCTATTGGGTCCATTATGTATGCCATGCTTTGTACACGTCCGGATGTTTCGTATGCTTTAAGTGCTACGAGTAGATATCGATCGATCGGTGAAAGTCACCGGATTGCCATAAAGAACATCTTGAAGTACTTGAGAAGAACTAAAGATATGTTCCTTGTCTATGGAGGTGAGGAAGAGCTCGTTGTAAATGGTTACACCGATGCTAGCTTCCAAGCCGACAAAGATGATTTTAGATCGCAATCTGGATTTGTGTTACTGCTGAATGGCGGTGCGGTAGTGGAAGAGTTCCAAGCGCAGACGGTTCTTGATTCTACAACAGAAGCCGAGTACATAGCAGCTTACGAAGGCGCCAAAGAGGCTGTTTGGATCAAGAAATTTATTTACGAGCTTGGTGTGATGGCTAGTGCCTCGGCCCAATGGACCTCTCTTGTGACAATAGTGGGGCCATTGCGCAAGCCAAAGAGCCTAGATCGCACGAAGTCCAAGCACATTTCTGGCGATTTCATCTCATCCGCGAGATAGTGGAGAGAGGCGATGTGAAGATATGCAAAGTACAAACGGTTTGAACATTGCAGATCCGTTGACAAAGCCGCTTCCCACCAAAGCATGAGGCTCACACTAGGGCAATGGGTATTAGATACCTACATGGTTGACTCTAGTGCAAGTGGGAGATCATTAGTGATATGCCCTAGAGGCAACATGGAGATGTTGTATATATCACATGCTATGTTTATGATACATTACTTTGTTCCTTGGAATAGACATCATCATTATTGATCAATGAGTATGTGACTTATTCATGAGACTCTTAAATACTAAGATGTTGCTATTTCTAAATGATCCCTGATCGTATATCATATGAGGAACAAATATGATTCAAAGACAAAGATCAGCATATGTATTGATTGATGATCATGTCTCATGGATCATGGTATGGTGATACCAAATCAATAATATGGACATGTGTTAGTGAACATATGTTGGATAGACCTGCCATGAGACACTGCAGAGATTCCATGTGTCATCAGTTGGTCTCAAGTAGTGTTTATGTAGAGTTCTTAGACTTGAGATCATCATGGTTCCCAACATGAGTAGTAGCTTATTTTGGGACTACTAAACACTACTCCGTGGCTCGGGTAGTCATAAAAGTAGTCTTCGGGTTTGCCATGAAACATGTAGTGGGATGTGAATGATCAAGATAGAATTTGCCCCTCCTTATGGGAGAGATATCTCTGGGCCCCTCGATGTAATGGATTATGAAAGTGCATGGCCATGCCAAGGTGATTGAGGAGTCAATCACGAGTTTATAATCCATCACGGAATCGAGAGAGTGATTGAGCTATTAAGAGGATGACACGAGTCTCGCCTTGAGCTCAATCTATATCGTGAGGCAAAGGGATTCGTACATGAGAGAACATTACGAGTTCAGCCGATATGATCTTTACATATACTTTGGGGTTAATATGTCTTACTAGAGGCCGCTATTAACATGGTAGCTGGAAAGGTGTTTCGGGTCACGACTAAGTATCGTGAACCTGCTGTGTCGCACGCTTAACGGGTTGGAACACTAATTCGAATATGATTCGGATATGGGCTCAATTCGGATAGAGATCCGAATAGACTCCTATTGGGCCTCGGTCCACGAGGCCCACGTGAGGAGGTCTATATATGGAGGCGAGGCGGAGGATTCGTCCCGTTAATATCTAGCAAAACCCTAGCCGCCACCTCCCGAGCCAAACCCTAGCTGCTCACGAGTGCTAGTACACTCGCGATCGGCGTTCGGCCCGGGCGTGTGGATACCGGTGGAGGCGCTGCTCGTTGCGATCTTGATCGGCGTGCGTGGAGAGAGACGATCTGTTCGGGACGATCGGCTACTTCCACTACTACCTCGACGCGAGATTGGATCGGTTTCCAATTCTTCTTCATTGCGCTGCGGCGTCTAAGTGGTAACGATCCATGATCCTTCCTTAGCATGATGTTCTTGGGTGCGCGGTAGAAAAGTTTTGTTTTCTGCTTCCGTAGCCTACGCGTATTCCAATACTTATCACATATGGTTCAGATTACAAACCATCTGTGATAAATGGTTAGACGGTAGAATATAATATATTGATATAATGTAAACATCTAGTATTAAAAGATAAAATAGTAAAGTTTTATATGGCTTATATAGCTCGTTTGAAAGGTTTCAACGAGATCTATAATTTTGCAGCTAAGGTGAACCCCAAATTCTGAAAGAATGATAAAAAAGTTTAGCAAAAACAAAAACCAAAAACTTGCGGCACAAATTCAAATCCAAAGATGGCTGATTTTGGGGGTCTTAAAGGGCGACTAGCACAAGTTGGTCATTTGTTTTGAATCGGGCTCGTCGTTAGCTTTTCAACTAGCACAAAAATGTTGAAAACGCATACCGTATGTAAAAGTTTTTCCCGTTTTACTAAAGGTGTCTCGGATGGGAATGCTACTTGGACTCAGGTGGGAGATTATGAAATTTTAGGGGATTACGAGGTGGAAAATATATCACAGATAATTTTTAATACAAACCGTTCATTATCACATACATTTTGTAATATAAACCGTCTGTGAAGTATCACAGACGGTTATTAGTATGAACCATCTATAATGTCTGCCATTATCATAGGTGGTTTGTATTACAAACCGTCTATGATGTCTTGCATTATCACAGATAGTTCGTATAAATAACCATCTGTGAAAATATCACAAACGGTTATTCATATGAAATGTCTGTGATAATTACATCATAGACGGTTTACGGGAACCGTCTGTGATGTAGGTGTCCAGTATAGCCTCTTTTGTAGTAGTGACGTACTTGACGATTTTGCATGTCCTTAGCTACACACAATTATTGCATCAAGCTGTGACTTATCCGTACTTGTCTTCTATATTAATGTCGATGTTGAAATTGCTCCTGGCTTGTTTATTCTATCGTCATTAAGAGACTGCATAATAAATTTAGAAGTAACATCAGTTGGATGCAGAGACCACCGAAGATGTAGAAAGACTCAAGGAAAAACATAATAATGATCAAATATATTCAATATGAGTATGTAGGGTTACTAGCAGTCTCATCTACTCCCACTACAAGGAATCCTATTTATAAAAGGAGAGATGAAGGCCAGTGAAGTAACAAGTTTGCCCTCGAGGACTATTTTACTCTTAAGGGTATCTGTGTCATTCACCCAGCATGACCCCGCCACATCCGGTACTCCGAGGTCGGTCTCATGCACCTCGCACCAGGGTTGGGCTCGGATTTATTCGGGGTTGATCTTCTATTAATGTCGATGTGGAAATTTGTCCTGGCGTGTTTTTCTATATATCATTGCACTGTACAACACATTAGCGTTCAGTTTGGCATTGGCTTATGGCTTTTTTACTGTAGCTAGTTTATTTTTTACTATAGCTGAGTTGGCTTATTTAGCATAATTAAATTTCAAAAAAATGTAAAAATAGAAAAAAATATGTTAGCTCATTATGGACAATGCAAAGGAATACGGAAAAAAATGATAACTCAAAAAAGCCAAAAAATCTAAAAAAACCCAGAAAAAGACGAAATACTGAATACTAAAAAAAAACAGAAGTCAGAAGCAGAAGCTGGCTTAAAATCTAAAATGAGCAAGGCAAAGCCCGGCTCAATAGAGGAGCGAAAGTGGAGCTGTGGTGGTGGGTTAGTCCTACATGCAAATTTAATATGGGTTGTAAAAATATATAATATTTATTAAATTCAAAGATATAGTATTTTTGAGTTAACTTTTTTATGCGGAGCGAGGGCAAACGTGTAACTAATCACATGTGAAACGAATCTCGAGTACAAAAGGATGGCCACTCGCCGACGCTTTGAAATGAATCTCACCTAGTTCTTCGGCTCTTCTTTTGGACTTACCTCTAGCCGCTAAACTAGTTTATGTTGTAGGTTATGCGATATAACCCATATTCAAATTCAATTTCAATATAAATAATAAACACAAATACATGATATAAATGGTATATGAAAGACTTAAGTAACATGCACTACTACAGAAAGCCTAATACCAGACGCCAAATCACAGACGGTTTGACAAAACCGTTTATGACCGACATTAACATAGACGGTTTTAATTTGGACACAGACTGTGTTGATGGCGTCGGAGAAAACGAGTATCACAGATCGTTCTTACCAATGAACCGTCTGTTATAATTCTAAGATTATCACAGACTGTTTTTTCTTTAAAACCGTCTGTGATAAGCTGATTATCACAGACAAATACAAACCGTCTGTGATAATCTTAGAATTATAACAGACGGTTTGTAATACAAAACCGTCTGTGATGTTGTCTGTCCGATGTTAATATATAACTACATAACGGTTTGTATTACACATTGCTTCTAATAACTTATAACCTACAGAACTACTGAGACAAGAAGTCATAAATTAAAGGCAAATTTATTACAAAAGTTGCACATAAAGAGATTCCCAGATTCTAATCTTCAGGGCTTCTATGCTTCTTCTTGGACTTTGGGAGTTGGCTCAGCCGCTGAGTTCTCGAACGCCGTTAAGATTGTCCTTGCCCTCAGCACTTCCTCCTCCAACCTAGGCAAATGATCAGTAGCATAGCCCATAATCTCGTAGAGGATTGCATTGTAAGTTTCCTCAGAATCTGTCATTTCTGCTTGATCGGCAATGCTATCCATCAGTTTGTCCAATGCCACAAGTGCTTCTTCTGCACTGTGCACATTGTTGAGAAGAACCAGGATGAGGGCTGTTTCCCTTTCTTGAGCGGCAGCGAGACGCCTTCGTCGACGGCGGATGAACAGGTCGAGCTGACGGATGCAAAAAAGTTAGGGAAGGAGAGCAGGGCGTGTGTGGAGAAGCTGCTCCAGATGTAAATTGCTGATCGCCTGTGTAAGGTTCCGGCCGAACAACTCTTGATGAACAAATGAGAGGAAGGAGATGATCACTGAAGCCATATTGCATGTACTACGTTGAGAATTAGGCCGGCGCGCATATTTAACCTTTAGTAGAGACGGTTCGTATACCAAACAGTAATAAGATGGTTCGTATGCCGATATAGACGCTTTGATAGTCGCTCTCCTGAGTCCCGATCGAGCTATCACAGACGGTTTTATTTTGGAGACCGTCTGTGCTGAGTATCACAGACGGTTCTTACCAATGACCCGTCTGTGATAGTCAACCATCACAGACGGTTCGTACCAATGAACCGTCTGTGATAATTGGGAATAGCACAGACGGTTTTTAACTAAAAATCATCTGTGATGGTTGATATCACAGACGGTTTTCAGTAAAAATCGTCTGTGATATCACAAACGGTTCTTAGTTAAAAACCGTCTGTGATATCAACCATCACAGACGGTTTTTGTTAAAAATCGTCTGTGATAAAGCTACTATGTATTTATTGCGCAGCTCAGACCGCATCTGTCTTCATTTCGATCCAGATCTAGCCTGCTGCAGTTGGAGGCGCATGACTTTCAGGTCATTTTTTTGGTGGAATGAGGCTTATTTAGTAGGAGACCTTTGGAGATTCATTGAGTTCTTGGTTGCCCTAGATATGGTTAGTAATGAAATTTGTTTTTGGTTGCAATATCAAAATAAGTTTGATCTAGCTAATTAATATTCGGTAAACTGTTATATATATACTTTGAAGATCTAGCTAATTTAGATTTAGCTAGCCTCAATACATATGGTATATATGTAGTAATAATTAGTTAAATTAATTTTAATACTAAGTTGTTATATATGTGCATAAAATAGGACCGAAGCTGGATGTATACCGCAAACCGTGTGAGCGAAGAGTACATTAATGGTGTGTCTGCTTTTACAAGAGCTACCGAGGAGAATATGTTGAATAAGGGGGTGAAATATATGTATTGTTCATGCACTGACTGCGAGAATTTAAAGATGTTTAAGAATCGAGAGCAGATTGAAGCGCACTTGATTCGGAGGGGTTTCATAAAGGGGTATACGTGTTGGACCAGTCATGGCGAAGTCAATGATGTGCCGCCGGATGACATCACCGGTGAAGTCAATGATATGCCGCCAGATGACATCGTCGGTGAAGTCAATGATAATTGTGGTTCGGATTCGGATAGGCTGCTCGATGACAATCTGGATCAGATGCTTTGTGATGTAGAAGAGAACTATGATGAGAGAGAGTATATTAAATTCCGAGGCTTGATGGAGAACTCAGAGAAACCTTTATTCACGTGCTACAAGTCAAAGTACATGAAGTTGTCAGCTATGCTTGAACTGTTGAAATTGAAGGCAAGCAACGGTTGGTCCGACAAGAGTTTCATGGCGCTGCTAGGTCTTTTAGCGGACATGCTTCCAGACGAAAATGGGTTGCCTAAAACCATGTATAAAGCCAAGAAAGTTCTTTGTCCATTGGGAATGGAAGTAGAAAGAATACATGCATGTCCGAATGACTGTATCCTCTACCGAATACTTGGTCGTGACCCGGAAACGCCTTTCCGGTTACCATGTTAATAGCGGCCTCTAGTAAGATATATTAACCCCAAAGTATATGTAAAGATCATATCGGCTGAACCTGTAATGTTCTCTCATGTACGAATCCCTTTGCCTCACGATATAGATTGAGCTCAAGGCGAGACCTGTGTCATCCTCTTAATAGCTCAATCACTCTCTCGATTCCGTGATGGATTATAAACTCGTGATTGACTCCTCAATCACCTTGGCATGGCCATGCACTTTCATAATCCATTACATCGAGGGGCCCAGAGATATCTCTCCCATAAGGAGGGGCAAATTCTATCTTGATCATTCACATCCCACTACATGTTTCATGGCAAACCCGAAGACTACTTTTATGACTACCCGATTCACGGAGTAGTGTTTAGTAGTCCCAAAATAAGCTACTACTCATGTTGGGAACCATGATGATCTCAAGTCTAAGGACTCTACATAAACACTACTTGAGACCAACGATGACACATGGAATCTCTGCAGTGTCTCATGGCAGTCTATCAACATATGTTCACTAACACATGTCCATATTATTGATTTGGTATCACCATACCATGATCCATGAGACATGATCATCAATCAATACATATGCTGATCTTTGTCTTTGAATCATATTTGTTCCTCATATGATATACGATCGGGATCATTTAGAAATAGCAACATCTTAGTATTTAAGAGTCTCATGAATAAGTCACATACTCATTGATCAATAATGATGATGTCTATTCCAAGGAACAAAGTAATGTATCATAAACATAGTATGTGATATATACAACATCTCCATGTTGCCTCTAGGGCATATCACTAACAGCTCTCCCACTTGCACTAGAGTCAACCATGTAGGTATCTAATACCCATTGCCTAGTGTGAGCCTCATGCTTTGGTGGGAAGCGGCTTTGTCAACGGATCTACAATGTTCAAATCCGTTTGTACTTTGCATATCTTCACATCGCCTCTCTCCACTATCTCGCGGATGAGATGAAATCGCGTAAAATGTGCTTGGACTTCAGTGCGATCTAGGCTCCTTGGCTTGCGCAATGGCCCCACTATTGTCACAAAGATGAGGTCCATTGGACCGGAGGCACTAGCCATCACACCAAGCTCGAAATAAATTTCTTGATCCAAACGGCCTCTTTGGCGGCTTGAAGCTGCTATGTACTCGGCCACATTGTAGAATCGACAACCGTCTGCTGCTTGGAACTCTTCCACTACCGCACCGCCATTCAGCGAACACAAATCCAGTTGCGATCTAAAATCATCTTTGTCGGTTTGGAAGCTAGCATCGGTGTAACCATTTACAACGAGCTCTTCCTCACCTCCATAGACAAGGAACACATCTTTAGTTCTTCTCAAGTACTTCAAGATGTTCTTTACGGCAATCCAGTGACTTTCACTGGATCGGATGGTATCTACTCGTAGCACTTAAAGCATCTGAAACATCCGGGCGTGTACAAAGCATGGCATACATAATGGACCCAATAGCCAAGCATATGGAATCGCATTCATTTTATCCGCTCATCGGTGTACTAGGACACTGATTCTTGCTAAGATTTATACCATGTGACATAGGTAGAAAACCTTTCTTGGAATCATGCATATTGAACCTTTTCAACACCTTGTCAATGTACGTATCTTGGCTTAATCCAATTAGCCTTTTGATCTATCTCTATAGATCTTGATGCCTGAATATATGCTGCCTCTCCTAAGTCTTTCATAGAGAAACTATTTTTAATGAAGACTTAACAGATTCGAAAGCAAAGGAATGTCATTTCCGATCGTAATATGTCATCCACATATAAGACCAGAAATACGAGTGCGCTCCCACTAGCCTTTTGTAAACACAAGGCTCTTCTTCGTTCTTGATGAAACCAAACCCTTTGATTACTTCATCAAAGCGAATGTTCCAACTCGAGATGCTGCTTTAATCCATAAATGGATCTTTGGAGCTTGCATATCTTTCCAATCGATTGCGGATCGACAAAACCCGTGGGCTGTGTCATGTACACATCCTCACTCGATTTCCATTAAGGAAAGCTGTTTTGACATCCATTTACCATATTTCATAGTCGAAATATGCAGCAATCGCTAGAATGATCCGAATAGACTTTAGCATTGCGACGGGCGAAAAGTTTCATCATAATCAATACCTTGAATTTGTTTGAAACCTTTGGCCACTGTCGCGCTTTATAGATGTGAACATTTCCATCTATGTCTATCTTTTCTTGAAAACCCATTTGCATTCAATGGTTTTAACACCATCAGGTGGATCAACCAAGTTCCAAACTTGATTACTGTGCATGGATTCAATTTCGGATCTCATGGCTTCAAGCCATTTCTCAGAGTCTGGTCCCACCATTGCTTCTTCATAGGTTTTAGGCTCATCGTTGTCTAACAACAATATGTCCCGTTGTTGAGTAGTCAAGAACATGTACCTCTCAGGTGCACGACGTGACCTTCGACCTACGTGGTCTTTGGTGTGTCCACAACAGGTTCTTCAACGGTTTGTTCATCTGTTGTGGTTACAGTAGGAGCTGAAACGTTATCGTGTGTTTCTTGAATTTCTTCAAGTTGCACGTGCTCCCACTATCCCTTCTTGAGAGAAACTCTTTCTCTAAGAAGACACCATGCCAGCGACAAACACTTTGCCTTCTCCTCGATTATAAAAGTAATATCCTTTTGTTTCCTTAGGATACCCGATAAAGAAGCATTTATCGATTTAGGAGTGAGCTTATCAGATTGTAAACGTTTTACATAAGCCTCACATCCCCAAATCTTAAGAAAAGACAAGCTAGGGCGTTGTCTGTCCACATCTCATATGGTGTCTTTTCTACGATTTTGATGGAACCTGTTTAGTGTAAACGCGTTGTTTCAAGAGCGTACCCCAAAAGACAACGGAAGATCACTTTGGCTCATCATGGAGCGCACCATATCTAATAAGGTGCGATTTCTCCGTTCGAATACCCTATTCCATTGAGGTGTTCTGGCGAGTCAATTGTGGAACAATTCCACAATCCTTTAGATGATTGCCAAACTCATGGCTCAAATACTCGCCTCCACGATCGATCGTAGAAACTTGATTGTCTTGCCTAAATGATTTTGCACTTCATTTTGGAATTCTTTGAACTTTTCAAAGGATTCGGACTTATGCTTCATCAGGTAGATATACCCATATCTACTAAAGTCATCAGTAAAAGTTATGACGTACTAAAAACCACCTCTGGCTGTTAAGCTCATTGGTCCACATACATCAGTATGTACGAGTGCCAATAAGTCATTTGCCCGTTCACCTTGACCGGTGAAAGGTGCCTTTGTCATCTTGCCAAGTAAACAAGATTCGCATGTCTCAAATGATTCAAAATCAAATGAGTGCAGAATACCATCTCTATGGAGCTTCGCATGCGTTTCTCATTTATGTGACCTAGCGGCGGTGCCAAATAAGCGTGGGATTCAAATCATTCGGACGTTGTCGTGAGCGGGGTCGAGGGGCGCGCCGCGGGTTCGAGGCGGCGCCTACAAAAACCTCACAGAATTACATAGATCGCATCTATGAAATCGCTATGAAAATCTTATCGAGCCGATCAAATCAACCCAAATCCGAGCCATTCAAAATGTCTCAATTTTCATTAGATCAATCATATTGATCATCGCGATCGGTATACTTGAGGAGACCACAACACAAGACCTCGATCTGTTGGCTCGATCTACTGATTGTGCGCGCAGTTAGCCCCGATGGTGATTAAGATGATTGGCTACATTGAGAGTCTGGAAAAGCTTGGTTTTCCCCTTAGCCAAGAGTTGATTAACGGGTTGGAACACTAATTCGAATATGATTCGGATATGGGCTCAATTCGGATAGAGATCCGAATAGACTCCTATTGGGCCTCGGTCCACGAGGCCCACGTGAGGAGGACTATATATATGGAGGCGAGGGGCGGAGGGGATTCGTCCCAGTTAACATCTAGCAAAACCCTAGCCGCCACCTCCCGAGCCAAATCCTAGCTGCTCACGAGTGCTAGTACACTCGCGATCGGTGTTCCAACCCCGGACGTGTGGATACCGGTGGAGGCGCTGCTCGTTGCAGTGCTGATCGGCGTGCGTGGAGGAGACGATCTGTTCGGACGATCGGCTACTTCCACTACTACCTCGACGCGCAAGATTGGATCGGTTTCCAATTCTTCTTCCGCTGCGCTGCGCGTCTAAGTGGTAACGATCCATGATCCTTCCTTAGCATGATGTTCTTGGGTGCGCGGTAGAAAAGTTTTGTTTTCTGCTTCCGTAGCCTACGCGTATTCCAATAGCAAGACTGCTGCGATGGCACTCGGAGGAGCGCAAGAAGGATGGAATGCTGAGACACCTTGCTGATTCCACCCAGTGGAGAAACATTGATATGTGCTTTGCAGATTTTGGTGCAGAACCGAGAAATATAAGGTTTGGATTGAGTACAGATGGAATGAATCCTTTCAGTAGCATGAGCAGCCGACATAGCACTTGGCCCATGACTCTTTGCATCTATAACCTTCCTCCTTGGTTGTGTATGAAGTGAAAGCCAAAGCAACCTGGGAATGATATTGATGTGTACCTAGCGCCGTTGGTGGGAGATCTAAAAGTACTGTGGGACGAAGGGGTACAGGTATGGGATGCATACAAACGAGAGAACTTCACTTTGCGCTCCTTATTGTTCTGCACCATAAACGATTATCCTGCCCTTGCTAACCTGTCGGGCAAGAGTACAAAAGGTGCCAAAGCTTGTACTCACTTCTTAGATGGTACCAAGAGTGTGTGGCTGAAACACTCACGTAAAATCGTGTACATGCGTCACCGTCGATTCTTTCGGAGGGCTCACCCATACCGCAAGATGGAGAAACAATTTGACGGAGAGAAGGAGGACGGTTCAGCTCCAAGGCATTTAAGCAGAAAATAGGCTTATAATATGGTTAAGGATTTAGATGTTGTCCTCGGAAAGGGACATAAATTGAGGGGTCGTAAGAAGAACATCTGAAAGAAGAGATCAATATTTTGGGACTTACCTTATTGGGAGTACCTAGATGTTCGACACTGCATCGACGTCATGCACGTAGAAAAGAATGTATGTGACAGCTTGATTGGTCTCTTGCTGAATATTCGTGATAAAACCAAGGACGGCATCAACGCACGGCTTGACTTGGCTGATATGGACATCAGGTGTGAGTTAGCACTGAGAACAACAGATAATGGACGAACGTACCTTCCCCTGCGTGTTACACTCTGTCCAATGCTGAGAAAACAGAACTATGCCTGTACTTGCATGGTGTCAAAGTTCCGTCTGGTTACTCCGGCAATGTGAAGAAACTTATTTCGATGCAAGATTTGAAGTTAAATGGAATGAAGTCTCATGATTGTCGTGTGCTGATGACACAGATGCTCCGTATTGCAATTCAGAATATCTTGCTGATCAAAATCCGAGAGACAATCATGAGGCTATGTTATTTCTTTAACACAATTGCTCAGAAGGTCATCGATCTCGAAGGACTGGATGCTCTGCAGGATAAGGTGGTGATAACTCTATGTCATCTTGAGATGTATTTTTCTCCTTCATTTTTTGATATCATGGTCCATCTCATTGTTCACGTTGTGTGGGAGATAAAAATGTGCGGGCCCGTATTCCTACGTAGCATGTACCCGTTTGAGAGGTTCATGGGAATTCTCAAGTCCTATGTACGGAATCGATCTCGGCCGGAGGGTAGCATCGTCGAAAGTTATGCAAGCGAAGATGTCATTGAGTTTTGTGTCGATTATATGGCTCAGATTCAACCGATAGGTATGCCTCAATCTCGTCATGAGGGGAGGCTCAAGGGTATCGGAACTATAAGAAGGAAATCAATCACTCCAGATATGGGCGCGTATGCGCAAGCCCATTTCACGGTCTTGCAACACATAACTGAAGTGGCTCCTTATGTCGACCAGCACAAGGATGTGCTTCGGCAACAGAATCCGGAGTGGCCGGATGTTTGGATCATGAGACAACACAACAGTCGGTTCAACTAATGATTGAAGGAGTAAATCGCTAGGAGCTCGTCAAGTGAGATGCTGACATGGTTGACAAAAGGGCTAACATTTACAGTTGTAACATAGCAAGGATATGACATAAATAGGTACACATTCTACACACAGGCTCAGGATATAAAGAGCACTAACCAGAACAGCGGTGTCCGCATTGATGCGTTCAGTACTGATGGGGTGAGAAACTCGTACTATGAGTTCATAGAAGAGATTTGGGAGCTCGACTACGTGGTTTTCAAGATCCCCTTATTTCGCTATCGTTGGGTGCATCTCCCACAGGTGAAGGTTGACAAGTACGGTGTTACTACCGTGGACCTCCAACGTGTCGGGTACAAAGATGAACCATTCGTACTCGCCAACCAAGTTGTTCAAGTTTTCTATGTAACCGACCCGGTAAATAAGAAGCGCCATGTAGTTCTTCATGGAAAAAGGAGAATTGTCGTAGTACAGAATGTAGTGGACGAGAAAGAATACAATTAATTTGACAAGTTACCTCTTTTTGGGAATGGCAAAAGGGTCGACGACGAACAACGTGACGAAACTAGTTACGTACGCATTGATCATCATGAAGGGTTAATTTTTAAAGGAAATAAGCAGGTGGAATGAGAATGGCGATATATATGTGGACATTTGCATTAATGTATATAACAATGCATGTATGGGATGTACATATGTGAATTGGCATTTATATATAAGTGAAAATGTGTGATATATAGGTGAAGTTTGAGAATGTATGAGTCATACAAATATATCTCTATGTTCATTGGGCTGTTGTAAAGAAATATACTGGGTTGTTGTGAAGAAATAACTACAGCTGGGCAAAGGCTTATCGAATGCTGGTTCGTGCAGTTATATTAATTATTAACTACAGCCGGGCAAATGCTTATTACAGACGGTTGCAAGTTTAAAACCGTCTGTGATAAGCCTTTATTTAAAACCCCCAGCTAGGGTTTTGCGCGTACACTGCCAGTTATTAGCAATACCAACCAAGACTTAGTCGCTCTCCCGATCCCCTGAGCCCGTCGCCGCCGCTGTCCCCTGAGCCCGTCGCCGGCCGCCTCCGGTCACCGAGCCCGTCACCAGCCGCCTTCATCCTCCCGAGGCCGTCACCGTTCTTGAGCCCGTCGCCAGCCGCCTCCGTCGAGCCCCCGAGCCCATCGCCGTCCCCCGAGCTGGTCGCCCTCCTCCTTCGGACCCGTCGCCGGCCGCCTCCGTCACCCTGAGCCCGTTGCCGTCCGCCTCCGTCGATGGTCGAGCCCGTTGGCCGCCTCCGTCCACGCTCGAGCTCCTATCACATCGCTAGAATCCCCTCGGTGAGTCCATATTCAATTCTACATATTGATCTTTTCTGTTATAATCAACATTGTTCATATCAAATGAATGTTAGATTGATTATGGTGATCTTTTCTGTTGTCCAGTAAGTTATATTCATGATATGTTAGTTTCTTATAATAGAAAATTTTGATTTAAGCTCAAGATCTAATATATAGTTGTCATATAACTGTTGTATAGCATTATGCTAATTTTAGATACATGATATTTATGTTGGGCATAAATTATTACTTGAATAACTTAAAATGTTTATACGTGTATATGTTGATTAAGTCATTTTTATGCCTCTGGTATCATGCATGTTGTATATCTAGGAAAGAATAGACATTTGAACATATATTCTTGTTATTTCATAAATCTTATTGTTGTTAAATCTTACTGTTATGCATATGCATATGTATATGTATATATATGTTGCTAATGAACTTAGATATGTATATATATACTTGAATATATGTATACATATATTGCAATTAAATTTAAGTATGTGCTTATTCCGCTCATTCGAAGGCCAACATATCATCCGCGCATTCTTCAACATCATCGTTGGAAGCGTCCGCTCCAAAATCAACACGCAAAGCAAGAGGACTATCGAAAAAGCCTGAGGGCCGATTTACCATCACAGAGGTCGATAGATCTGGGACCCCTCTCCTTCCTCTCAAAGCAGTAAGGGCATTTCGAAGAACGATCGGAATAGTTGCACGAGAGCGAATTGAGATCACATTCGATTCGTGGAAGAGCGTGAGTGAGACTCGAAAACGTGAGCTACTGATAGATATTTTTGCATCATTCGAGATCTCAAAAGAACACCACGACTCCGTGCAACGACATGCGTTGGCAGCGACGTGCAAAGCATGGAAGAACTTCAAGAACGTGCTTGTCAAGGACTATGTGGAGAAGAATCTAACGCCCTTTGATAGGTATCCATTCCTGTAACCACAATGGGACGAGTTTAAGGTGATGAAGATGACCGAATCTTTCAGAAGTGCAAGCACGGCGCACAAGGCCCTCCAGGCAAAAAACACACATCCCTACAAACTCGGCACAGCTGGGTATGCGGGTAAAATCCCGCAGTGGAGGCAGGAGGATGAACATGCAATCCTGCGGAACACCGCCCCGCCATTTGCCACGATCCCGGATGAGCACGCTCGAAATTGGATTAGAGCGAGGTCATCTACCACATCGTCGGGGGACATCTCCTTCTGGAACCCTGCAAACCAGGAAGTGTCCCACCGCCTGGTAAGATATCAAACTACGTAGCTTGTAACTACTCCACAACTTCCCTGAAAACTAAATGACATGTCGGGCTCTTGCAGGATGCACTGAGTGTCGAATCTTCCCAGAGATCATTCCAGTCAATTAGGGAGAAAGATATACTCTCCGCAGCACTGGAAAACAAGGAGCACCCGGGTCGTATAAGAGGTCTTGGATTTTATGTCCCTTGGAATTAAGGTTTCTGAGATAACCCCAAATTGTATCGGAGAAGGAAGAGAAACAAAGCTGAGCGTGACGCATGCTTACGAGAGGAGATCAAGGCATTTCTTAGAGAGAAACTTGCTGATTACGTCAGAGATGAGGTGCGAAGACAAACAGAAGAAAATCAGCAGGCCACCGCCGCTCCTGTGCTAGCCAGCCCCACCAACCGTCGGAGGAGCTGCGCGTCCAATCCTACGACGGAAAGCAAGGGCAAATTTCATGTGGACGACATCTTGCAAGGTACGAAGTGCAAGCTCCAAGTGAGATATGCCTCCGTTGCCTTGTGCGCTGCTTGGGGCCTGGCATATCTGTCCGGTGAAGGGGCCATGGTGCACCGTGCACCTTTAGCTCTAGACTTCAAAAAAGTGTCTGTGGATGGTGTGCATGCCAATTTCGATGTCGTCCCGCTACTGAAGCCCCCCAACGACGAGATCGTGACTCTAGGGCAAGCCATTGGAACCTTCATCCAGTGGCCCAAAAGAGACATCTGTCTGCAGGCTTCTTCACCGGTGGCAGGTAAACAAGGGCAATACAAACCAGAGCAACTTGCACTGGTGCCATCTTCACAAAGTTTATCTCCACCGCCGCTACCTACACCGGTGATAAGTCCACGGGAGCTATTCCCAGTGCAACAACTTCCACCGATGCTACCTTTACAGTCGACCTACAGCCGAGGTAGTAAGGACAGCCGAGGCAGCAAGGGCAAAGCAAAGAAGACCGATGATGATATCCCGTACCTGCCATTGGCCCGCAAATTCGTGCTTGGCGAGCCGATGATCGACCCAGTGAAGCGCCTCCCACTCCTACCAATGAGTTGCATCAAATTACACACTTGGTATATGGAACAATCCAATAAGCCAGAGAAAGAATGGTGCATAGGTATTACTGTCAAATTTAGGCAGCATCATTTCTAGCACGAATTTCAAGATGGTGTCTTCGTGGTGACCTTCGACGATTTACTTGATCTTTTCACGCTCAATGCTCTCGACGCCTCACTCGTTCGATACTGGACGCTGTAAGTGTGTACAATCACAGTCTCTGTTCATGTCATACCGATAAATGTCACTATAATTTATTGCTTTTGTGTGTATATATATAGATACATGGTGACTGAAGCTAGATTATCCAAATCATCGGTTGGTTTCTTGGACCCGCACTTAGTCGCCAGTTATACCATCAATGAGGATGCTGGCGTCGTCGAGAGGTACATTGCAGCATCACTGCTGGCTTACCGCGATAAGGAATATGTACTGAAGCCCTACAATCAGGAGTTTCATTGGATTTTAATAGTAATTGTACCAAAGTGGAACAAGGAAATATACCTTAATTCCCTAAGTAAGAATAAAGTCGACTACACAGTTGTCAGCCAAGTCATCGATAGGTAAGTATATTTTCTCCTTACATACCTATATTGTACTCTTTCTTTCCTTCTGAATGACTATATATATACGCACATTGATATTCCTATCGACAGGGTGCGTCCATCACGAAAACTACATTGAAATAGGCCAACCTTGAAGGAATTCTAGGAGAGTCTGCGTACTTTTTGGTGGCTCAAGTCCTAAATCCAAAGGGAGAGTTTCACAACCCACAATGATTTTTTTATTGCTCTTATCACAATGCAATGTATACATGTACATGTTGATCTGCGAATGCAATGTAGATCTTTTGTAATTGTGTATTTCTTAATGGATATTTTACCTTATTTCAATTAATTGATTTGCGAAATAGATGTTTTATGTTTGTCAAATGAATTGAGATGTGAATTGGATGTTATATGTTTCTGAAATGAATTGAGATGTGAATTGTCTGTATACATGTACATGTTGATCTGCTTGTTTCAGAGGGCATGGCTAGCATTTCCTGAGGCTAGCCAATTAACAGAAATAGATTTAGGGGCAGGAAAGAATATCATAGACGATTTGTAACTAAAAACTGTCTGTGATAGCTATAATCGCAGACGGTTTATATGAAAAAAACCGTCTGTGATATAGGCATATCACAGACGGTTTTTTTATCAATACCACATACGGTTTGTTACCAAAAACGGTCTATGATTTATCAATCACAGATGATTTTTGGTAACAAACCGTCTGTGATATTGATATATCACAGACGGTTATCAATCACAGACGGTTTTTGGTAACAAATCGTCTGTGATATTGATATATCACAGACGGTTTTTTTAAAAACCGTCTGTGATATACCTATATCACAGACGATTTTTTCATACAAACCGATTACGATGATAGCTATCACAGACGGTTTTTAGTTACAAACTGTCTGTGATATTTACTTCACAGACGGTTCGAAAACCGTCTATGATAACCTTCGATTATCACTGACCCATAAATTCAGACGGTTTAGAAAACCATCTGTGATGACGTTTTTGAACCGTCTGTGATACGGTTTTCTGTAGTAGTGATGATAACAAAGTAATCTCTTAAGCTTTTGAAATCTGAACATATACCTAACATTAACATCATGTAAAGTATCATAAATATTATGATTAACAAATCTAGCATGTAGATTTAAACTTGATTATGTTACTCTCAGAATATAGGGTTACACAAATTGAGACTTACCACAGTTTAAGCTACCGCCTTCTATACCCTAGATGCCTTAAGGCCGGCCCGTTCCAAACAGCGTGGTAATAATCAGCCATAATTGAAACTAAAGTATTATTCATGTGTTAAGAATTCACTTTGGACAGGAAACCATGCTCTGTAATCCATGCCATTTTCTTAGTTGAATCCGGTGCCATGCACCTGCGCATGCGCATCTCCATCAATCCACTTTTCAAGACGCAGATTAGCAGAACAGGTGTCCTTATATTCCATACAAGAAATTCCTGTCATTCTGCAGTGGAACTACGCGTGTGCTGCACAAAGCGTCAACACCTGATATCGCACTCAAATTGACTTCTTTGCCAACCAGGAAAGACACGTATCGAAAAATGTCACCATTTGTGATGTAAGTACTCACCTTGTGCTTACCATTGAACACTGAATTACGCCCGCTTCGGATGGCTTTAGTTGCTGGGCTTCTTATTTTTGGCTTTTTTTAATTTTTTTATTTTTTTATATTACTCTAAAAGATATACCAGTGTTTTTTATTTTTTTTTTACTATTTTTGTCTTTTTTTAATTTAGAAAAAGTTAACAGTTGTTATAGTATACTTACAGTTAAAAGCCCACAGAAAAAACCAAAAAACACAACTGTGCAAGTTTTATATATAGAGCACCTCTGTGTGTTAGCCTCGTCCTAACGCATGGACACCTTCCAAGAAAACACAAAGAAACCTGCATACGGATATTGCCCGGTCTGCAGTGGCAAGCGAGCTAGTAAGCCGGTTCGTGTCTTTCCTTCTCAGCAAGTACAGAAATCAGGCATGTCTGAAGAAGAACCAGGGAATGTAGCAGCATCGCCTTCTCAGAGTTCATACAATTATAGAGTGGTTGGGGTGCCGGTTCCGGGTCTAATTGAGCTGTGTCATATCTGAGTCTTATGTCATAGGGAATATTTAGAATGTTATTGGTTTATGTCTTTTTCACTATAGTTGATTTATTTTTTACTTAGATGAGTTAATTTATTTAGTATAATTAAATTTTAAAAAATTAAAAATTAAAAAATATGTTAATCCATCACAAACAATATAAATAAATACAAAAAAACAAAATATAAAAAACCTAAAAAATAAAAAAAACAAAAAAGATGAAATTAATGAATAGTAAAAAAATAGAAGTCCGAAACTAAATTGAGTAGTGACACAGACGACCTATTTGGCAGGGTCTGTCACTCTGCCCCGAGAGACTAACCTCTGATTTCATAAAAGCACAAACAGTAAAGTTGATGACTTTTACAAAGAAGCCTACAAAGGAAATGAAGATTACAGCAATGCCCTTGCAAACCCAGTGATCCTGGAGCTTCTTGAGTTTGTTGCCAACAACGATGATAACGAGTCGCTGATGATGCTGGGTGAGGTCGGCGATGATTATGAGCAAAGCAGCGGCCAACGCGGAACATCTGGAGATGTGTTATAACGGTCGGCTTGAACTTGCAGGTTGACAGGTAACGTTGATCGGAAACGAACAAACAGACAACCGTCGTTTGGAAGGGCCTCCTTCAGTGGAGGTTTGTAGGACTGGTATAAAATAGAGAAAGTGTATGGTGTCTTTAAATTTTCTCTAAATATTCGATGATTCTTCATGCTAATAGTTACGAGAAGTTATAAAAATCAAGAAGCCAAAAGGCTGAAAAATAGCGCTGTTACAGTGATTTCAAAGAATAACTTCAAAAAACTAGAAATAACTTCAAAGAATTAGGATCTTTTAGTTCGTGAAACTTTATTACATTAAAACATAAAATTGAGCTAACTCTTAAATCAAAATTTCAAATCACTTCAAATTTAATATGTACCTTCTCTAGAATATCAAAAACTATTCCAATCAATGATCAAGAAAATCATTTTTAAAGTTTTGATATTTTTTCATTTGAAAGAACATTAAACCAAAACAGGCAAAAATTAAAAATGGTAAATATGACTTTCGTGAGTGGATGATACCAACATGGCTCGAGTTATGTTTTCACATGTTACAGCAAACAAGAATACCAAAGAAATTAAGGCAAAATAGCTGAATCAAGAAATTACTAGAAAGACCATAAAGAGCAAAAACCGGACTTCTTCATAAACTTATCAATCAAGTGTCTAGATGAATAGAGATTGATTTTTATAAGTTATTTTCATCTTTTACATATGCCTGACATAGCAAGATTAAGAAGAGGAGAGAAGAGCAAAAACCAACCAAGTAAAGAGCAAATTAATCAGCATAAGAGGAATCCATAGGGATGAACAAACATTGATATGTTACTACTTAACGATGAAGGTTTATAGTCACTCTGCTTGGAGGGCAAGAGAGCATACCACAGTACTCAACTTCTCTTAAACCCTAATTCTAAAACACATGGTCACAAATGAGCAAATAGTTGGATGGTGCACTACAAGTCTCCATCACATCCTGATAAATAGATGGGCTATCCAACCCTATATAATTCTTAGTAGATACCATTCATTTAGTACATAAGGAGGAAACCCGATAACCCACGCACGTGGGTTTTAACTCACACACTACACCTATGTATATTTTTCAAAACATATAAGTCTGAATCCGCTAAATTCTTAGTCTTGATCCATCTTAAACTTCTCAGTTTCGACCTAAATCACCTTCCCAAGCGTCGCTCAAGCATCGTGATTTTGATCCAAGATAGTTTCTAAGATTTTGGTCAAACTATCAAAATACTATTTCTTGATCCGGTCTTCATCTTTCGTTGCAAGCAATTGCCATGCTTGCCATATGTAGGTGTACTACTGACTTACCACGTGTCGTTAATTCTCTTCCGTTCTAGTTCCATCGGACCACGCCTCACTTGAATTGACCAATCTATATGGTGCAACCCATTTCTCGAACTTTCCTTCAACATTTTCTGCCTTCCTTGTGCCATGCTTAAGCTCATCCATTTCATACAATATTCTTAATCGCTCTAGACCTCGGCTACTCTGTAAGTGTAGCCCTGATTCTAGCCGTTAACTATGGTTGACTTCAAGCAACCCTGTATATCTAACGACTAAGAAATCGTTTTTGAGAACAAGTTTTTTAAAACTTGACCCATATTAGTTATAACATATATCATACAACACATATATACTGACCCAAGCCAAACTAAATCTTCCCATTACTCATTTCCCAATATCAACCATTTCTGTAAGCTATCTAGAAGAATTTGTAAATTTGTAAATTTTAAATTTTCACTCTACCAAAATAAACATGGTTTATAATAACAAAATTTTGAATTTTTTTATATGGTCCTTCAAGGTTGAAGGGGGCGGTTTGGACTGCTTTGCTGAGGATGATCTTGAGTCCTTGCCGCCGGAATAGAAGCTGGCCTGAACTCTGCAGGTCAACATTGTTGAAGTACGAAACAACATTGTTGAGCTGTCAATCCTCAGTAAATTGCACGACGACGCGTAAACATCTCATACGTCAATACATGCACATCAAAAGGAGGAGTTCATTGTGAATAGTAACTTTAGTATTTTTCCTTTTAACTCACAGTAGTAGTAGTGTAGTAAACCAACTGTGCAAGTTTTATATATAGAGCACCTCTGTGTGTTTGCCTCGTTCTAACGCATGGACACCTTCCAAGAAAACACAAAGAAATTAACCTGCATATGGATATTGCCCTGTCTGCAGTGGCAAGCGAGCTAGTAAGCCGGTTCGTGTCTTTCCTTCTCAGCAAGTACAGAAACCAGGCATGTCTGAAGAAGAACCTGGGAACGTTGCAGCATCGCCTTCTCAGAGTTCAAACAATTGTAGCGGAGGCCGAGGGGCGATACATCACGAATTCAAGCATGCTGATGCAGCTCAAGATGGTTACAGAGGCTATGTATCGAGGGTACGATGTCTTGGACACATATAAAACTTTGGAGAAGATCAAAGAAGAAGAGGAGGTGAGTGGCTCATACACCCTGGCTTTCCCTACTGTCAAACATCTTCATATGAGAAGCAAAGCCAGTGCTAGCCATGAGGTAAAGAGTGGTCTGGAAAATTTAGAATCCACCATTGCTAACATGACAGAATTTGTTGCACTCTTAACGGGGTGCGAACGCATGTTTCGCAGCCCCTATAGTAGCTATCTGTACATCGATAACTTCATGTTCGGTCGTCAGGTCGAAAGGCAGCAAGTCATCAACATCTTGATGCAGGATAACCCAACCAGGGTTCCAGCTGTTAGTGATATGCCCTAGAGGCAACATAGAGATGTTGTATATATATCACATACTATGTTTATGATACATTATTTTGTTCCTTGGAATAGACATCATCATTATTGATCAATGAGTATGTGACTTATTCATGAGACTCTTCAATACTAAGATGTTGCTATTTCTAAATGATCCCTGATCGTATATCATATGAGGAACAAATATGATTCAAAGACAAAGATCAGCATATGTATTGATTGATGATCATGTCTCATGGATCATGGTATGGTGATACCAAATCAATAATATGGACACGTGTTAGTGAACATATGTTGGATAGACCTGCCATGAGACACTGCAGAGATTCCATATGTCATCAGTTGGTCTCAAGTAGTGTTTATGTAGAATCCTTAGACTTGAGATCATCATGGTTCCCAACATGAGTAGTAGCTTATTTTGGAACTACTAAACACTACTCCGTAACTGGGTAGTCATAAAAGTAGTCTTCGGGTTTGCCATGAAACATGTAGTGGGATGTGAATGATCAAGATAGAATTTGCCCCTCCTTATGGGAGAGATATCTCTAGGCCCCTCGATGTAATGGATTATGAAAGTGCATGGCCATGCCAAGGTGATTGAGGAGTCAATCACGAGTTTATAATCCATCATGGAATCGAGAGAGTGATTGAGCTATTAAGAGGATGACACATGTCTCGCCTTAAGCTCAATCTATATCGTGAGGCAAAGGGATTCGTACATGAGAGAACATTACAGGTTCAGCTGATATGATCTTTACATATACTTTGGGGTCAATATGTCTTACTAGAGGCCGCTATTAACATGGTGACCGGAAAGGCGTTTCCGGGTCACGACCAAGTATACGTGAACCTACAGGGTCGCACGCTTAACGGGTTGGAACACTAATTCGAATGTGATTCGGATATGGGCTCAATTCGGATAGAGATCCGAATAGACTCCTATTGGGCCTCGGTCCACGAGGCCCACGTGAGGAGGTCTATATATATGGAGGCGAGGAGCAGAGGGGATTCGTCCCTGTTAACATCTAGCAAAACCCTAGCCGCCACCTCCCAAGCCAAACCCTAACTGCTCACGAGTGCTAGTACACTCGCGATCGGCGTTCAGCCCGGGCGTGTGGATACCGGTGGAGGCGCCGCTCGTTGCAGTGTTGATCGGCGTGCGTGGAGGAGACGATCTGTTCGGGACGATCGGCTACTTCCACTACTACCTCGACGCGCGTGATTGGATCGGTTTCCAATTCTTCTTCCGCTACGCTGCGCGTCTAAGTGGTAACGATCCATGATCCTTCCTTAGCATGATGTTTTTGGGTGCGTGGTAGAAAAGTTTTGTTTTCTGCTTCCGTAGCCTAATTGCAGAGTTGGTAAGAAAACATTAGTTTGGAGTGTTTGCACTGATGATAGGATCCGCTGCTGCTTCTCTTCCATTTTTCATTTCAAAGGAGATGAGATTCAGAAAACTGACCATGACAGGTTCATGCCCGTGAGAACTTTGCATGTTGTTGAATTTCAATCAGACGTGGATGATAAGGAGTGCTTGAAGTTTTATTCACTAATATCACTCACAGGTAAAGGAAGCAAGGTGATAATCATAAGTAGGCTTGAAAAAATAGCAAGATTTGGAACAGTAAACCCGATTCGAATCAACAGCTTTTCACGAGAGGAATACAGTTACCTTTTCAAGGTCCTCGCATTTGGGAGTTCCGATCCGGTAGACCACCCACGGTTAGCATTGATAGGGAAGGAGTTAGCAACAATGATGGAAGGTTCACTTGTCCATTTAAACGTGTATACGAGTATGCTGAGAAACAATCTGAATGTTCAGTTCTGGATCCGTGTTCTGAAATTGTATAAGACAATGATGGAGGACAATCTATCGTTGTTCGGTGAATGAATGTCCAAAAACTCTTCTGGAGAAAGGTGACCCCGTAGATATCACCGACTTTTCTTTTTCATCATCTGCTACCACGTTGCGGTTTATGCTACTGATTGGTGAAAGGGATTCTTCCCAAGGTGAACTCCCCAAGATGACATTTGGAGATATAATAGCAGGCTCTGTCATTCTACCGATAAAGTTTCAGCTGGTGTGGGAATCGCGGTTGCCCCCTTACACCGTTATTTCTGCGACTTGTGCTGCCGGGAAGCCTCAGGGTACTACAACCTCACCATGGAAGAAACGCCGGAGATTAAGTCTGTAACAACCTCGATGGCGTATCGACGATTAATTTGTCAGGCAATCTGCCTCCATGATGTGAACTTTAACTGTATAAATATAATTCATAGTATTGTTAAAGAAAATGACAAGGATCAGCCATAGTTGATACTGTTACTCAAATATTCTTGCTTAGCTAAGTCGATGCAATTTGCTTTCCACCACGCATGACTCAAAATTTTCCAGGAAACCATTGCTCTGAAATCCATGTATCTCCGCACGAGTCAAGTCAACTTCAACGTGTTGCATCTGCACCTCTATCAATTCGGCTTTAAAGAAGCAGAATTAGATGTCCAGGTGTCCATACAAGAATTAGTCATTCTGCAAAAACTGAGTATGCCACCCAAAACGTCAATATCACTAGCTATATAGGCGCGGCGCCACGCCGCGCTAACTACCATATGAACCGAAGTAAAAGAGGCGAAAATTCGCTACCATGTGGACCGAAATAAAAAAGGCAAAAATTCATATAGAAATGACGTGCCAAAGGCCTCTCTGAAAAAACCAAAGACCCGCATGTAATTTCAAAGAAACCGTAGGGTGTTATCCAATAAAAGAGGAGCGGTGGGGCTTTTTCGCAAAAATCGAGAAATAAACCTAGAAAATTGCCCCATCTCCAAGTGTCATCCTCTCGATGAGAGTGAGAATCTTGCTATCACTAGGAGCAAGAATCGAGCGACTAACAAGTGGTATCAGAGCAAGGTTATCTTGTAGCCTGAGCATCTCCTGCTCAATCCCTTCTCCAGCGTCGTTTCCAGCCTCGCAGCAGCCCCAACTAGCAGCAGCAGCAGCTCCGGCTGCCTCTGCTCACTCCTCCCCCCTGTTCAAACGAGCAGCAGATCATCAGAGGCAGCTCTCTCTCCACGCAGCAGTCCCTCGGTGGCGCACCATGTCCGCAGGACAGTCTCAGCGCTCGGTCGCCTCGAGCATGCGGCGGCAGCAAGAAGCCGAGCTCGCTGTGGCAGAGGAACGCGAGCGAGCAGCGACACAGGCCGCTGCGGCGGCGGAAAGGGCGTCAAGGCTGGCAGCGGCCAGAGCGGAGGTGGAAGCAGCGGCGGCGGCAGATGCAGCGCGTGCGGCAGCAGCGGAGGTCGAGGTTCTACGCGGCAGCAACAGCAGCTCCGTCTCTGCTGATGACAGCGCCGACGCGGACCTTGAGCTGCCGGAGAGGGAGGCAGCGGCGGGCGCGGCGCGCGATGGCGATCGCGCCACGCCCACGCGCGCGCGGCAGCCGCAGCGCGCGCGCGCGGCGGCGGCGTTCTGGAGGAGGCACGCCCGGCGGCGGCGTACGGGTCGATGGAGAGCGCGGCCTTCACAGGCGACGTGGCTCTCTCTCCCCGGTTCGGTACCGTGGTCACCACGAGTACCAGGCTGTCGTCAGGGACGTCGGCCCCGGCGGCGGGTGGTCTACACTCACCAACACCAACTACGTCGAGTGGGCTGCGGTGATGAGGGTAAAGCTCCAAGTGCGGCATATGTGGGATGCAGTCCGGTACGGCGACGTTGACTACGACCAGGATCGACGGGCACTGGATGCTCTCATCGCTGCAGTCCCGCCGAGATGCGATTCGCACCAACAAGCGGATGCCAAAGAGGCTTGGGACGCCATCGCTGCAGCACGCATCGGCAGCGACCGCGCCCGCAAGTCTACATTACAGGCACTACGCAAGGAGTGGGAGAACCTGGCCTTCAAGCCAGGTTAGGACATTGATGACTTTGCTCTCCGTCTCAACACTCTGTTGTAGAAGATGGTGCAGTTCGGCGATGACACCTACGGCGAGGAGAGAGCTGTGGAAAAGCTCCTCCGCTGCGTCCCCGAGAAGTACAAGCAGATGGCTCGCTCGATCGAGTCTCTGCTGGACCTCTCCACGATGACGATCGAGGAGGCGTTGGGTCGCCTCAAGGTCGTTGACAGCGATGAGCCACAGCGCCTCTCGGGACCCGTCACCATTGGCGGGAAGCTCCTCCTCACTCGGGAGCAGTGGGCTGCCGGCCAAGGTGACAGGAAGAAGGGGGAGCCTTCTTCCACGACAGGCGGCCGCAAGCGTGGCAAGCCGCGCAAAGACGCCCAGGCCGGGGCGCGAGGACGTGCCGAGGGTAATGACCGTGGAGGCGCCCAGGGCGGCGACGCTGGCAAGCAAAAGTCGGCACGAGACGATGCTTGCCACAACTGCGGCAAGCCTGGTCATTGGGCCAAGGATTGTCGACAGCCACGACGCGGCCAGGCCCACGTCGCGCAGGCGGAGGAGGAGGAGCAGCCGGCTCTGTTCATTGCTCATGCGAGCATGGAACTACCTCCAGCGGCACCGGCCGCAGCGACTCTCCTCCACCTTGACGAGCCAAAAGCACACGCCCTCCTGGGCGACAGTTCCGGCAACGACAAGACCGACGGGTGGTGCCTCGACACCGGCGCCACCCACCACATGACCGGGCGGCGGGAGTACTTCTCCGAGCTCGACTCAGGCGTTCGAGGCACCGTCAAGTTCGGCGACGCCTCCGCCGTGGAGATCAAGGGCGTCGGATCTGTCATCTTCGTCGCCAAGACTGGCGAGCACCAGTTGCTCACCGGTGTCTACTACATCCCCGTGTTGAGGAACTCCATCATCAGCTTGGGACAGCTGGATGAGAACGGATCGCGCGTGGAGATCGAGCACGGGGTGCTGCGCATCTGGGATCATCGCCGCCGGCTCCTCGTCAAGGTCAACAGGAGCAACCGCCTCTACGTCCTTCACGCGCAGGTGGCGCAACCTCTGTGTCTTGCAGCCCGCCGCGACGACGACGCTTGGAGGTGGCACGAGCGCTTCGGGCACCTCAACTTTGAGGCCCTGAGGCAGCTCGGCAGCAAGGAGATGGTGCGGGGCATGCAGCACGTCGACCACGTGGAGCAGTTCTGCGACACCTGCGTCCTCACCAAGCTGCGGCGGCTCCCCTTCCCACGACAGGCGAGCTTCCGCGCCAAGGAGAAGCTGGAGCTCGTACACGGTGACCTCTGTGGCCCCGTGACACCGGCTACACCTGGAGGCCGGCGCTACTTCCTCCTCCTCGTCGACGACGTGTCCCGCTACATGTGGGCTGTCCTGCTCGACGTCAAGGCAGCCGCGGCGGACGCCATCAAGCGCCTTCAAGCTGCTGCGGAGGCGGAGTGCGGCCGCAAGCTTCGGGTCCTACGCACGGACAACGGCGGTGAGTTCACGGCGACCGAGTTCGCGGCGTACTGCGCCGACGAGGGGATCCATCGTCACTTCTCCGCGCCGTACACCCCGCAGCAGAACGGCGTCGTCGAGCGCCGCAACCAGATGGTGGTTGCCACCACCGCGCCCTCCTCAGCGAGACGGATGCGGCATTCTACGGGGTGGCGGTGATGGCTGCCGTCCACTTGCTCAACCGCTCCCCACCAAGGCCCTCAGCGGCAAGGCGCCATACGAGGCGGCACGGCGCAAGCCGCGGTGAGCCACCTCCGTGTCTTGGTGCCGCTCGCCTTCGCCAAGGAGCTCAACCACGTCGGCAAGCTCGGCGGCCGAGCACGCCAGGGTCTTCGCCGGCTATGCGGAGGGCGCCAAGGCCTACCGCGTCCTCGACCCTGCGACACGGCACGTGCGCATCACGCGTGACGTCGTGTTCGACGAAGGGCGAGGCTGGACGTGGGGCAAGATGGTGGATGACGGCTCGACTCCGACGACCAGCGATTTCGTCGTCGACTACGTCCACTTCGAGGAGGCGGGGGGGCCAGCAGCTCGTCTTCACTGAGCTCGCCTACCTCACCACCTCGTTCGCCACCACCTCCGGCGAGTCCTTCACCATCGCCACCACCAGCTCCGGCAATCCCACAGGCTCCGGCGAGTCCACTGCCATCACCGCCGGCCACGCCTCGCTCTCCTACACCGGCGCCTACTCCCTCAGGCTCGGCACCGGCAGCTTCAGCCCACGATGAGCAGCACACGGTGGAGTTCGCCACTCCGCTGTCCAACGACGAGGATCGCATCGACGCCTACCACGGCGGCGAGCCTCTGCGCTACCGTACCGTGGACGACCTCCTCGGCGAGCAGCCGGTCCCTGAACTGGAGCAGCGTGACCTTGAGGCGGAGCTGCACCTCGCGCAGACGGCGGCGGCGAGCCTCGTTCCTTCGCCGAGGCGAGAGAGAGGCGCGGCATGGCGTGCGCGATGCGAGGAGGAGATGGATGCCGTCGGCGAAACAAGACATGGCGGCTGGCGATCTTCCGGCCGCCACCACGCCATCTCTCTCAAGTGGGTCTTCAAGCTCAAGAAAGACGGTGGAGAGGTGATCAAGCACATGGCGCGTCTGCGTGGCACGTGGCCGTTCGGCGGAGGAGTCGACTTCGGCGATGCCTTCGCGCTGTTGCGGATGGGTATGTGCGTCTCCTCCTTGCCTCGCAGCCCGGGAGGGCTGGTGCGTCCATCACATGGGCGTCAAGTCTGCTTTCCTCAACGGCGACTTGAAGGAGGAGGTCTCGTCCGCCCGGCCGCCGGGATTCATCATCCCGGCAAGGAGAGCAAGGTCCTCCGCTGCGCAAGTCCTCTACGGCTTGCGGCGGGCACCGCGAGCTTGGCACGCTGCTGGACTTCACCCTCAAGCAAATGGGATTTCAGCGAGCGCTCACGAGGCCGCGGTCTACGGCGGGGCAAGGGGCAATGCCTGGCGATGGCGTCGTCGGCGACCTTGTGATCACGGTACCAAGGAAGAGGAGATCGAGGCATTCAGAGGCGGAGATGAAGGCCACCTTCGGATGAGCGACCTCGGGCCCTCTCCTTCTACCTCGGGATCGAGGTCCACGAGACAGCTCGGCATCTCTTTCGCGGCATCGCCTCGCCAAGCGCATCGTGGAGCTGGGCGGCCTCACCGACTGCAACCCAGCCCACACTCCTATGGAGGAGAGGCTGAAGCTGAGTCGTGAGAGTACAGCGGAGGAGGTGGACGCGACGCAGTACCGGCGTATTGTGGGCAGCCTTCGCTACCTTGTCCACACGCGACCGGACTTGGCGTTCGCCGTCGGCTACGTCAGTCGGTTCATGCAGCGACCGACGACAGAGCACCAGCAGGCCGTGAAAAGGATCCTCCGCTACGTCGCGGGCACCTCCGACTACGGCTTGCACTACCCAAGGTGCCCCGGCGCGGCGCACTTCATCAGGTACAGCGACAGCGACCACGCCGGCGACATCGACACGAGCAAGAGCACTAGCGGGATGCTGTACTTCCTCGAAAAATGTCCGATCAGCTGGCAGTCGGTCAAGCAGCAGGTGGTGGCTTTGTCTAGCTGCGAGGCGAGTACATTGCAGCGCTACGCTTCTACTCGAGCTCGTGGCTGGCTCGGCTGCTGGCGATCTCCTTGGCGAGACGCCGGCGGTGGAGCTCAGGGTGGACAGCAAGTCCGCCTTGGCCTTGGCGAAGAACCCTGTCTTCCATGAGCGCAGCAAGCACATCCAGGTGAGGTATCACTTCATCAGAAGCTGCCTGGATGAAGGGAGTGTCCGGGCCAACTACATCAACACCCAAGACCAGCTCGCCGACTTCCTGACCAAGTCTCTTGGGCGGATCATGTTCCAGGAGCTTCGCGCCAGGATCCCCACAAGAAGACACACAAGACTTAGGGGGAGAGTGATGGATAAGTCTCTGTGTTGCTTTTTTTGCTTTTGCTTTAGCATCTTGACTAGCATCTATGACAGCATCTTAGACTAGCATTTTAGCATATGCTTGGCTGGTTAACAGCCTATAAATATGTATCCCCAACCCCTCAGGTTGGTATGGCATTGTGTGAGAAATAAACCTAGAAAATTGCTCCATCTCCAAGTGTCATCCTCTCGATGAGAGTGAGAATCTTGCTATCACCAAGAGCAAGAATCGAGCGACTAACACACCCACGGTTAGCATTGATAGGGAAGGAGTTAGCAACAATGATGGAAGGTTCACTTGTCCATTTAAACGTGTATACGAGTATGCTGAGAAACAATCTGAATGTTCAGTTCTGGATCCGTGTTCTGAAATTGTATAAGACAATGATGGAGGACAATCTATCGTTGTTCGGTGAATGTCCAAAAACTCTTCTGGAGAAAGGTGACCCCGTAGATATCACTGACTTTTCTTTTTCATCGTCTGCTACCACGTTGCGGTTTATGCTACTGATTGGTGAAAGGGATTCTTCCCAAGGTGAACTCCGCAAGATGACATTTGGAGATATAATAGCAGGCTCTGTCATTCTACCGATAAAGTTTCAGCTGGTGTGGGAATCGCGGTTGCCCCCTTACACCGTTATTTCTGCAACTTGTGCTGCCGGGAAGCCTCAGGGTACTACAACCTCACCATGGAAGAAACGCCGGAGATTAAGTCTGTAACAACCTCGATGGCGTATCGACGATTAATTTGTCAGGCAATCTGCCTCCATGATGTGAACTTTAACTGTATAAATATAATTCATAGTATTGTTAAAGAAAATTGTAGGACCGAAATGGCGATAGAGGGGGGTGAATGTCGTTCTAAAAACGTCCCTGAAAATTCGTACACTTAATATTTCAAAAAGATGCAGAATAAAGTAACTCACAGAAAATTAATTATGGACTACATGCAAAACAGTAAAAGATTGGAACGCATGCTATACTAAAAAATTCAGCATAAATCAGAGATTAACCAGTAAAAATTTTAGCGGAAAATAACATCGTTTAGACTGCATGCAAATTGCTTGAAAATCGGAAAAAGAAAAACAAGATTCACTATTAGAGGAGGAGGGAGACTATAGCCAACATAAAAACACATCCGAACACTTAAAAAGACAACACATGCACAAGCCACTGCTACTGCCGACACTTCAATTGAAAAAGGAAAAGTAACCTGGAGAAGGTAAAGCTGAGTACTAGAAAGCTACTACTGCTGAGACAAACCAATAGTGCAAAAATACTTGCTACAGCCGAGCCTCACCACACCAAAAGATACCCAGCCGAACAACTAGCAGCACACACACAAAAAACAGATCGGCAGAGATAAAGCCAGAGCAGAAAAATAGCAGCCGATCACCCTTCTGAACATAGAACCGAAGGTATACTGCTGTCCAATAACATGAAGTACTGCTCGGAATTGCTGTCCAAAAAGCAGCCTGTGGCCTTAAGCAGATCAAGGACATCACCCTGCTGACAACAAGGAAACAGCTGTGCAGCAGAAAATCAGCAAGAAAAACAGCCCCTAGAGACAGCCGAAAGTGGAGTCTACTGCTACAATCAAATCTGCAGCACTTTTACACAGAAGAATAGCAACAAACAGTGCTTGCTGCAGCCGAATACCAACTACACACTGCATCTGAATAGCAGCAAAATAGAGAACCCTCTTGGTCGCAAGCAACAAAACTGCAATAAAAATTCTGCTAGCTGCAGCCGAAAAGATTAAGAAAGAAGGAGCAGCAGCCGAAGGTACTAATTCTAGATAGTATCCGAATGAATCTGCTGGAGAGGACTACTATCTAGAACCGACCAATCGAAAGGAAATTAAGTGCTGCAGAAAAACATAGTGTAGGCTGTATCTGAACAGGAAGCTGGACAAAGCCGAAAACAGCAACCAGAAAAAGGATACTTCTACTAGAACTAAAAGAACTGCTGCTACGCAAAACCGAAACATACTACTAGAAGGACTAAACTGATATAGCTCTTGGGAATCTAACTGACCAACATGGTCTTGCAACTTGTTCCCATTACAAGCACAAACAATAATATCAAACTTTGCTTTCGGGATGAACTAGCCAAAGCGCTTTGTGATGAATCCCTGTTCAAAGCATATATGTATATAGAGAGCACCTAAGAACAAGAACATTAAATAAAAACGAAAGCAAGCAAATGGCACGAGATCAAACACAAGAGCTTCATATTTGAGACGAAGAGCGATGAATGATTAATATAACATATGAATGTTTACATCACTCTTCTATGTCTCATCCAAGAACACACACAAGGAGAGAATAGAACCCTAGAACTTGCAAAAATATTTCTCTCCCAAGAGCACAAGCATTAGGAAACCCTAATACTCATACCCATTTCTCTTTCTCTCTCTCTCAAGTGCACTTCTCCACCTAGAGAGCACCTCTATTTATAGCCTCCACTAATGGGTTTTACAAGCCTACTTTACCCATTAGGTCACACCAACTCTCCACTAATGGGTTTACATGCCTTCTTTACCCATTAGGTTACACCAACTCTCTACTAATGGGTTTACACATCATTTTACCCATTAGGTCACACCACCTCTCCACTAATGGATCATTTCCAAATAAAATCCGCTTCCGTTTGTGCAGCCTTGTGCATTTACCAAAATGCCCCTCCTGCACCTTCCTGGAAGCTTCCTCGTTTCTTGCCGCGCACGCCTCGCAGCCACTTCGAGTCCTCGCCGTCTTCGACACATCTCGACTGTTCTGATCTCAGCACCGCCTGTGCCTAGTCCGGTCACCCGTGTCTCGCCACGACTCCGTCTCAAAGTCCTGCAGTCATCACCGACAAGAAAACACATTACATAGCACCGCACAAAATGATATAATCAAATATTTGCATCGGTAATTAGCACAAAAATGCCCGGAACAAACTCAGACTTTTTAGGACACACGTCAATTACTCATCACACAACCGGGGTTACCTCCACATGGTCTCTCAAAAATGACAAGGATCAGCCATAGTTGATACTGTTACTCAAATATTCTTGCTTAGCTAAGTCGATGGAATTTGCTTTCCACCACGCATGACTCAAAATTTTTCAGGAAACCATTGCTCTGAAATCCATGTATCTCCGCACGAGTCAAGTCAACTAGCCACGTAGGCGCGGCGTCACGCCGCGCTAGCCACCGTGTGGACCGGAATAAAAGAGGCAAAAATTTGCAGCAAAAGGAAAGCGCAGAGACTTTTTGGCAAAAAAAACCAAGGGACTTTTCGCAATAAAAGAAGAGCGGAGGGGTTTTTGGGGGAAAAAATGAGGGCCTTTTCGGAAGGAACAAGGGCTTAGATGTAATTATGGGGAACCACGGGGCGTTACCCAGGAAAAAAAAGAGCGCAAAGTTTTTTACGAAAAAACCAAGGGCCTTTTCGTAATAAAAGAAGAATGGAGAGACTTTTGCGAAAAGCGAGGGACTTTTCGGAAGCCGTAAGGACCTGAACATAATTATGGGAAACCGTGGGTCGTTACCCAGCAAAAAAGTGTGTAGGGTTTTTTCCCGCAAAAATCCAGGGACTTTTTCATAAGAACCGGGGGTCTATATGTAATTACCAAAACCTAAAGAGCTATTTCTAAAAATTGACATGTGGACAGCTTGGTGGCAGGAGTCCCTCCTCGATATCTGAAGTATGCATCTAATTCTTTCTAATATAAAGATATGCATCTAACTATTCCTAATATAAAGATATACATAAGATTATATCTCAAAACAGCCGATACAACACTGCATAGTACTATTCATACATCACTCACAGATCCATGGTGCATTTACGGACCTACAACAAAGGACATGTCAGAATGACCTTTCATTGGCTACAAGTATAGACAGCATGTTTGCATAGAAGTAACAATTTCCATCCTATATAAATGATTGTTTAACCTATTCTTGCTATGAAAATCGCATTTCAGTTAAAAAAACCTATACCCAGGTAGGTGCACTATAAAGAAAGAAAGGGTAAAAAACGGTAAAAGACATTTTTTCTAAAGTTCGAGGTTGGTACTACAACAAAAGTATAAACCTCACAGATCACAAGTAGCTCAGTACTACATAGTGGGAAATGAAATAATAAAAATTTCTAGTGATATCATGGCATCACTCATCAAATCATGATGAACTGTAGTGCATGTTGTGCAGCAAAGTTGCCCTTACATTTTTAGATTAGGTAGAGTACAAAACAGGAGTTCATGAGAGATTAGAAGAATGGTGAAAAGGAGAGTATATATTTACATACCTCAATTCAAGGAATCAAAAGCAGAAACTACTCTGATGATAGCCTGACCAGTCTTTTTTTGCACGCATGGTATGATAGTCAGACACAGAAGCAACATATTCATCAGAGGAAAATAACTTGTAGTCCTCCAGCGCCTTACCACAACCTTCAATTGAATGGAAGACAATATCAATCAACTCGATTTACAAACAAAAAGTGGGTTGAGAGTATGAAGATATCACAATAATTGACCTACAACTGCCTTCAGTTCAATTTCCTGATAAACTCCAGGAACCCAAGGAAAGTGAATAATATTGGAGTTCTCCATTTCTTCAACCCAGGTTGACTTCACTTTACTGCATACGTTAACTTGTTGTGCAGGTTTTAGAATCTAGAATGGAATGTGTCAACCAGGCAACCAGAAACCTTGATGCCTTACTGATGAATTGACATCACCATCCTAATGACCTTTACATACAAGTATGTATCACCCCAAGGAAAAAGCTAGCATATACATGCATGGAATGTACCTTTGCTAGTTCAGATGACTATGCTCTGTAAGTTAAGGAAGCAACTAAATATCCTTTTCTCTGGGAAATGGAACTTAGCAATCTAGAAGGTTGCACTTCATAGCAATTTATAGAATTTTTTGGAAACCCGCGATAAGTTCCAGAATTCCACCATACTGCTTTCCAATTTAAGCTCATTTTGTTACCAACAAAAAAAAGGTATTAATAAACAGAAGAGGATTCCATGTGGATAATAATATCTGAACAATGAAACACTACATCTATAACCAAACTGCTAAAACTCACTATAGCGGTGGAGTTTCATTTGCTCAAAATAGGGTTCCAATTTAAGCTCATTTTGTTACCAACAAAAAAAAGGTATTAATAAACAGAAGAGGATTCCATGTGGATAATAATATCTGAACAATGAAACACTACATCTATAACCAAACTGCTAAAACTCACTATAGCGGTGGAGTTTCATTTGCTCAAAATAGGGGAAGTGCCCTTCTCGATAGTTTCCTCTCTCTTATGGCGTAGAGTTTCTAAGCGAAAAAAGCTGACTAAATGCAGAAGCATCTATTGAAGGATGCATAAGCATCTGACATATATTTATGTATCAACGAAGAAATGAACGGGATTTAAAGACACGAGTAGTTTAGACAGTTTTAAACTTTGTATATCAAGGTGATATCCAAGGAACTGTCCACTTGGGCCACAGAGGAGTTTGTCACATGCCAATGATGATAGTGTAATGGTAAATTGACCACTAGTGAAAAAGTAGAAAGGGAGAGGATACGTTAGCTTTGAGCAGTAGACATGCAGTAAAGGAAATGTGGTGAGAAAAATTATAACAATGAGATCAAACAACACATGCTACTAAATCAAATTGCAGCATATAAAACTGGAGATTTTCATAATGTCTAAACCATTTTCTTCATTTTTTTCCTGAATAAGAACTCCATATGATTAATGTAAATTGTTTCTCTGTAATGTGTCACATAACTTGTTAATCGTGGTTCTTTTCTGATCTGGTTTGATATATGACATGGCACCATAGTTCACTTTTCTGATTTAAATGGAACTGGTTAAAGGGTTGCATTTTATATTTAGAGAACCGGATGTCTCATGATGACAAAACTCAATATGTTAGAAAAAGTACCTTGGGCAACTTTGAGTCGAAAAACCTTAAGTTTGAACTTTTCCAAAACACTAACAGTCACAAGGACCAGTGAAGGGGGCTCTAGCGACATAGTTTTAGCAATAGTTAACGTATTTGTGTCAATCACATGCTCAAACTGTGGTTCAAATAACTGAGCACTAACCACCCCTTGTCCAATCTCAGTACCCTTCACCACAAATAAATCTGAACCAAGATTCTACCAAAAAAATACAATAGAGTTCACAACATGTATTTTTATGTAACTGAACATTGGTAAAGTCAATGTGAAAACAAGATCAAGATCATATATGTCAATATTTAATATATACTCATACCTTGTCTTCAAGCTCAAACCGTATATTCATATCACCACAGAAGCCACCACAGTCACTCAAAGGTGTTTCTTTCAATGGAATATGAACAAGATGATGGCTACTGTTATCAAGCAACGTCGGGGTAAACTGCCATAAAAACTGTAATCCCACAAATGAAGAGAGTACATTTTCTGAATCAAAAGGAACAAATTAAAGAAGCTAAAATGAAAGAAATAGCAGAAATGAACAAGTATTATAAGAAGCAACCGAAGAAAAAAAGGATAAAGAAACTTTGTTATTCCACTAGCAAGTGTTTAAAGCAAGGAAAAGAACCAGTAACAGTTGAGAACCAATGTAAGATGAAACCCAACGGTAATAGAGAATGATGCTCCCAAGAATTTTAATTTGAGCAGATAAAAGATTTGCATGACCAAAAAGAATATACATACCATTGTACATATTAATCACGTAAAACTGACTTCATCAATATTTAGAATTTTGGAATGATCCAGCAAACAATAACAACACGAATGATCCTATGAGCACTGTACAGGGTAATTTGATAAATGCAAGAGTAGGATCACAGTAAACAAGTACTTTTAATGAGAAGTGGAGGAAAATGGCACTTTCTATTACAATCCTCTACATCAGAGACATGACAAGAGAACCTTTAAGAAAGAAAGTAAGAAACCATGATAATTGTTCTCTACAAAGACGAAAAGGTTTATATGAATTACCTTCATCATGAAAGGCATGAGCACGCAATGGAGCAGTTTCATTAGAAACAAAGGAGTGTGTGTAAGCTCTAAAAATAACTCAGCAAGCAATATTTTTCTTGTTCTCAGATCGCAAGTACAGAATTGAGCATTCACATATGAAAAAATAATAATTTTGGAACTGCTCAATTGTGGGAACTATACAAGCTCTAACAAAAATAGAAAGAAACAAGTAATCATATTGGAGGATAAGATCAACATAAGAGGGTTCAAATAAATTCTTGTTGGCTTCTTACATTTCAGTTCATAAGATTAGAGGAGTTATTTAGGGGTCTAGACTTTTAAAGAGAACACAATTTGCATAGGGACAATCAGCAAAAAAATTTTTTTAATGTCTAATGAACTGGTACTACAAAAGACATAATATAGGATGCAAAAGTGTAATGATATAGATCAGGTAACAGGGCATCATTCTTTTGTATATGTATGACCACATGGAGCAGGCAACAAAAGATGTGATATGTCTTGCAATACCAGGAGAGAGGGCACCATAAGCTGCTAGCACCGGCATGATACCATATCTAAGCGGAGCATAGCTTGGGAGCAAAGGGACTCCTTTTGCATTAGGTACTGGTAGTGTATCATCCTTCGTATTAGCAAGAGGTTTTGCTTAAGGATTCAAAGAACCATAATCACATCTAATCCACCGTTAGCCAGTCATGTAACAAAAAAAATAATGGATCGCGCTTAAACTGCAACGTAGAAGGTTATTATGATTTGTGAAAGTATGAATTTGAGCATCTAAATAATCCAATCATGGTAATTATTATTCTTACTAAAGCAAAAGTGTAGAAATAGCGGTGGCACTCCCACGGGGAAGGGGGAGGGTGAGTGAGAAGGTGCAACGGCACAGTGCAACCTGATGAGGTCTTCAGATCAGAATGACCATTTAGTTTTGCTGAAGCGTGTGGTGCGTATGGCTCAAGATGCTGCCAAATGATTGCTTGGTTAGTACTTCGTGTATACAACTAACAACAAAAGGAAGACACCAACTGAGTATAACATATTAGCGTTAGAAATCTAGCAGAGAAAAGACAATAACATACCGCTAGATGAACGGCCCATATTCCAACACAGCTCTGATTGGAAGAACCAAGAAGTTTTCCTTCATGGACATTTAGAACTAACAACAATACCTCCAAGCTTTCATATGCGCGAGCTTTGCAATGGCCCAGATCAGCAAACATCGCTTCAGCTCCTACAATTATAAAATGTAATCAGTGTGCTCAATAGTATGCCACAGAATCGCTTCCAGTGTTAGGGTTTAATGAATTTTCAAGCTAATTAGTGTTAGTGCTAGGGTACCTATGATGCACAAGACACAACTACCAAGAGCTGACCATGCCTTTATGCCGTTCATCTTGAAAAATAAATAGATATACACTGGATTGAACGCTTTCACAACAGATATATCATGTTTAATTATGTTGTATATTCCAATGGAGACCAAATTAAGAAACATGGCGCCAAAATAGGAGCAAACATGAACCCAACTTTGTCGGTTCCAAATCTCGCACACTGAACAATAGCGAAGAACAAGGATTGAAACAACTACAACAAAGATCTTCAAATAAAAGATGGAGAAAAAGCACTTAAATCTGTGCGGTCTCGTAAAGTATATGAAAAGTCGGTTTAATGTTTCACAATGAGCTAATGGCAGATCACAAGCGGTATTGTGATTTTCAGAAAGGGCATACAGAATACCAAACCTGTGTAAACCCAGGAACTTGACCCTGGAGACCACTAACAGCAGGCATAACTGAACACAAGAGAGAAAAAAAGAGGGGGGGTCAGCAATTGAACCTCTTAGGAGGTAGTTCTAAAAAAAATCTTTGGAGGTAAATTTACAGAATCTCTATATGTCGAGTAAACTAAGGAAAAATAGCGTGTGTATGAAGCACCTGAAATTGATGGAGTGAGAATGCCATCTCCAATTACCATAGAAGTCCCCATCAGAACCAAGAACAGGAGGATATTTTTGAAGAGTGGCTTCTTCTCTAGGCAGTCTTTGAAAGCTAGAAATATTTTCATCCACACGCTGCTGATTCGGAAGCAAACTAACTTTTGCATACCTGCAAATCAACGAATATAGCGCAAAAGTGCCCCTGCAAACAATGAGATAATATAGTCAATACCAGAGCAATTAGCAGCTGAAACCTGGGCACGAAATCACCATTCTACCGCAATGCACACTGTGATCAAACAAGCAACATTGCGCAAAGAATTCCCACCGTAGGATCACCAACCGCACGAAAATTTTCCAACCAGAGGAGCAAATCCCCCCAAAAAATACGTACTCGATTTGCAAGCTGGTGAATGGGAAGAAATGCCGCTTCACGCCGCTCCCCATCTCGCCTCGTCCTACTACTCACCCTCCTGAAGCACAAACTCGAAAACACACCAAAATCCCCATATCAAAAGGCAGATCAGAGGCTATAGATCCCGAATCGAAACGCGAATTGAGAAAAAATTACAGAGAGCTCCCTCCTCAAGTACCTGCGCTGAGGTCAGAGGCATCCCAGGAAGATGAGGTCGAACCACCCGGGGGAGGCGAGGTGCGGGGTCGAGGAGATGTCGCGCGAAGCCATGAGAAGGTGGGCCGCTCGGCGGGACGGCATGGATGAGAAGGTGGGCCGCTCTGGGAAGGGAATCGGGAGAGGAGGAGATCAAAAAGAAGGGCGGCGCCGCTGCGCAGGCGGAGCGGAGGGAGAGGGGTTCTGGTGTTTGGGTGTGAAGAGATCGCTTCTGTGAAGGGGATGAGGAGGCGGAGGAGAAAAAGAAGGCTTGCGAAGACGCACGTGTGGGGCGCAGAAGTGGACGGACCGATGCTAACGCTGGCGAGATCGGACGAAGGCGCGAAGACGCGGCGTGCTATCCAGCTGAGGAGGAGCGCTAGCGCAGCGCATTCGCGCGCGCACGCGTCGCAAGCAGAGCACAGGGGCCGACGTGGACACGGTGAGAAGCCAAGAAGTCCCCTGGATTTGATATTTGATATAGGGATTATTTCAACGTGTTGCATCTGCACATCTCTATCAATTCGGCTTTAAAGAAGCAGAATTAGATGTCCAGGTGTCCATACAAGAGTTCGTCATTCTGCAAAACGTCAATATCATTTGTGGTGTAAACTAGTCAACCTCGAGCTTACCGTCTCACAATGGCATACACTAGTTCGTCCAGTTCCTGACGGACCTGAACGTGCACCTCACCGAGTCTTTTAGGACACATGGCATACCATGGCATCAGATCAAGCAAACCATACCTTCAACTTCAAACCTAATCACGACAAGGTGAAATATGTCATTTAACCAACAGAATAATTTCTTCGTTATACATCAGTATTCCCCTGTAGTCCCAAGATCAAGTTATTCAAGATGGAAGCTGTTAGACCATGTGGTTAGATCTAGATTATTTTAGATGATAAATAATTGATAATGTTGGTTATGACATTACTTATGGTGTATTACGTGTGTACGGATTGACGTTGGTCAAGTTCAGACGAACTTGTGTCGGAAAAATATTCTTTGGTCTTTGCATATGCAGGTTGAAGTATAGAGTCGATCGTGGTTGATGACGAGGAGAACCGGGACTAGGATGGGGAGATCCGAGGTCAGGCAGTCGAGGAGTCGCGAGATGGTCGAGCTCATGCCTGGGCACGTGAAGATTAAAGGTGGATGATACGTGGAGAAGATACAGGAAGTGCAGTACTAGAGACTTCGACACGTGATAAACTGGAAAAATCAGAAGCGTAAAAATAATTAAAAAACCTATGTTATAAAGAGTTTTAGGTCTCTTGAAAAGTAGTGGGGCAAAAAACCTGGTTGAGGCAAAAAGGCTCAAGATGAGTTGTATTAGGGTTAATAACGTATTGAAGTAGATTGAGGATTTTTAAAAATGCTAACGGTGACCGTAGGAGTATAAATAGAAAAACAAAACTTGTGTACAAGGTGCCCGGCCGAGCAACTAGATAATTTTGAAACATGCTGACGGCGGCTTTTGTTGGTCTGGCCGTGATTTTCTAAAAAAAAAAGGCGTGCGGCAGCGGCACGTTTTCTCTTCGTCTTCTCGTTGCCTTGTTCGCATTCTCACCAGCGTCTCGTAGGCAACATCATCATCCTCGTCAGCTCCGTACCGAACATCCCGGTCTGCATAGCGTTGCTGCTCGACTCCAGAAGCATAGCAAGAGGTTTTGGTGCGTGGAATAGATGTTTAAACCATCTACTCACACTTGCAGAGTCACATTGAGTCCGTCAATCCTTGCAAGGTTTATAGAAGCAGTGAAAAGGTATAATTCTTCTACCGCATTTGTGTTTTTGCTTGTCCTCAGTTACACTGTTGTAACCATCATTACTTAATAGTTACTATTAGCTTGACACTTTAAAAGTTACATTTTATTGAATTAGCTCTTCTTAAGATTTGTTTAGTTGAAATAATCAACTGCAAAGTCCAACCTGCTCTCCTGAGATGCATTGACAATGCTATCGGTGCAACATTGAAAAAAATTGAGTGCTTGATGCAATTACTAGTAGCAACAGTAAAAATAAAAACATAAAATTAGTGTTTTCTTTGTTATTATTATTTTTTGTGTGCGCTTGCTGCTGTATGATAGGGTAAACTTTCAAGAGATAATAAATAAAAGAAAAAGTTTTCGCTATGCACCACAATCATTCACCCCCCTCTGATTGCCATTGACGATTCTACAAGTGGTATCTGAGCAAGATTGCAATAGCATCAGATATGGATCGTTTTTTAGGTAAACCATTTTTTTCGATGGATTCGATTATCTTTATTGGAAAACTCGTATAGAGGTCTTTCTGCAAGCACAAGGTAATGCAATTTAGCAAAAAATTGAAAATCCAAAAGGTGAGATGTCCTTTTAAGAATGACGGAGAACAATCTGTCCTTGTTTGGTGAACATCCAAAAACTCTTCTCGAGAATGATGGCACTACTATAGATTAAACGGAGTTTTCATCATCATCATCATCTGCTATCTCGTTCAGAATTGCGCTACTGATCAATGAGAGGGATGCTTCCAAAGGTGAATTACCTGTGATGACATTCGAGATATAATAGCTGGATCAACTATTATCCCAAACAAGTTTCTGCTGGTATGGGAATCAGTGAACCACGGTTACCCCCTTATACTACGGAGAAGCCTCAGCGTGCAACCTGTGAAAAAGCACTTAAAGTATAGCTGGATCAACTATTTCTGCAACTTGTGCTACGGAGAAGCCTCAGCGTGCAACCTCACCAAGGAAGAAGTGTCACAGAGTATGTATGTCTTGATTTGTAGCCCATTAATTGGTCAGGAAATCTGACTGAACTTCAATTGTATATAGCACTTAAAGCACATTTCATACCTGTGAAAGCAAATGAAGGACCATGTAACAAGGTCTATGATTTGTTGTGATGAACCATTGCCAATTTGGAGGACATAAAATTTGGATTTTGCAAAATTGTGGTTTTTCAGAGCTTCTTGTAGACTTGGCGGTCTGACTGGCTGGAGGTAGCGGTCTAACTAGCCCAGCTGTTTTGCTTTAGGTGAAAATTGGATATTTGGGATTTTTTTTATCATGGTTTGATTTGGTTTGACCTAGGTCACTGCATATGTACTGCATGAAGCATGTTTTGATTAAAATGGATCAAGTTATAAAGAACTTGTCGAAAATAATTTGTTAGTCTTTGAATGTATAGAGATGCTTAGAGTCAACCATGGCCAACAACAAGAATCAAGGCTACGCTCATGGAGGAGAGAAGGCCAAAAATGACCAATGATGTTGGGTGAGATGGCTAAGTGAAAGACTATATGAGAAGGTCTTGTTTAATGTTGTTAGGAACTATTGCAATATTTTTAAAGTGGTTATTTAATTTTGCAAAGATCACACTTTGTCAGGATTAGTTTGGGCAGAGATTGATGATTTTGGAATTTGAGCCATGGATTGAGTTGAGATGACCTAGGTTAATGCATTAAGGTTGCATGATGTATTAAGAATATTAAATGTGAGAAACTTGAATTAAATCATATCTTGTTAGATCTTATGACTAATTTTGTTCTAGTGATTCTCTTATAATTCGTGCCATGTCAAATAAGCTGCATCTTAAACCTGAATTGAGTTTTAGATTGAGCTATACTAGTTCTTTGTTGCAACATGAGTCAATATTAGCTCTTTGTTCTTGAACTAAGTTAAGAAAATGCAAAATAATCTCTTTTGTATGAAGAACTGATCTCACTAATTCTTTCTCATGAAATGGTTTCCCATTGCACTAGGCATGAACTCAGGGGAGTTTTGGATAACTAAGATCACTTCCTTAAGAATCTTGCTTGAGGTGGTCACATAAGGCTTGAGATCTAGCATATGGCTAAGAAAATAAAATTGTGTGAAAAATGGTTGAAACTCAGTGTCGATGTTTTAATATCAATCTTACATATTGTTGTTGTTCTAATATTGATCTTACGTAATACTTATTGGATTCGGGGGAAAACTCTCAAAGTGGTGAAAATGAACACACATAGTAAGGACACATGAATTTTATCTAGGATCAGGCCTTCTCCTGAGAGAATAAATACCCTACACCCTGTGCTATTACTGTTATAGAAAATGGCTCAAGAGCGTGTATAGTGGAAAGAATTACAGAATGGATTACACCCCACTGGGTCCTATCATTCGCACTGCCCTCTTCCCTCTACACAAAACCTATCCCTTATATTCTTGGCAAACAGGTGGCAGTTGCTCTTTGCCCAAGAGGCGTCTTGTTTCTTCGGGAGTTAACAGCTGGACAGCGGTTAATGTCAGAGATGTAGGAGCAGTTCGCCGTAGGACAATTGTTGTCAGAGAGACGGGGATGAGATCGTATACGGTTATGGTGCATAAGCGCACACTTAACTGCCTTGTTAGTCCGCCCTTCTATGGAATTGGGTCAGTCGCTAACTTGGATAGTTGTAATTAGACCTAACCAAGTAGCCGTAGGAAAAGCTTACAATTAAATGGTCGTATGAGCTTACGACTAGGTAGTCGTAGCAAGGTTTACGACTAGGTAGTCGTAGAAAAGCTTGCGACTAGGCAGTCGTAGCAGGGCTTACGATAGGGCAGTCGTAGCAGGTCTTAGGACTAGGCAGTCGTAGAAGGGCTTACGACTAGGAAGTCGTAGCAAGGGCCTATAGAGTGATCATAGTGGGTCCGGTGACTTCCTGATGAATGTTCTCTCTTATCGCTAAGGGGTATATTCGAGGAATATGATGATGTAATAATTTAGAGGATTATTTTATCCTCATCATCTAGCCCTCGAACCTCAAGTAAAAGTGACTTACATGTGTAAGCGGTAGTCAGAGTTGACCGAAATCATGGCCTTTCGACTACAAGTGCGCTTGGACAGAAAGGTAATTTCACTTAAGTTGAGAAACCGGACCCAAGATAGACTCTTAAATAGACCTCATAAATATGTCCACCCATTCATTTCCCGAGAAAACCGCTTCAACTTTTGAGGTAGATAGCCAAAGCTATCGATAAAAGATGGTGCTTGGACGGCCCTTCGGCTTTTACCTTCGTCTTCATTCCTGTTTGAGCTTCCTGCCAAACAAGTCGCCCTCCACCTTCAAATCTCCTCCAGAATTCAAATTTCGTAGTGAAAAAGAGATGGCGATACAAACTACGAACTGGGCGGTGTCAGAGATGGACAACTCCAAGCTGAAGGAGCTAGAGAGAACTGAGTATATTCTGCTAAGCAAGTTCGTGAGGTGGGTCGAGGCCGCCGGACAACATTGGCCATCGGGAGAGATTGACCTAATCCTAGTTTTTCAAGCATTTTGTGAGTGTGACCTCTAACTTCCTACTTATCCCTTCCTCACCGCTGTTCTGGAGTACTTTAAAATTGAGTTCGTGAACTTGGTTTCCAACTTGATTACAATGTTAAGCATCTTCATATATTTGTGCGAAGCATATCTAGGTATTCCAGCAGACTTGGAGCTTTTCCACTACTACCACAAACTGAGTCGTCAAACTGGGATCGCCGGTAGCTGCGGATTCAAGCTCCACACCGGCAAGTCTAAAGCATACATCCTAATGTTCACAAAGTCATCGTGTGCATTATGGAAGAAAAAGTGGTTTTACTGGGAAACCACGAGTGAAAACAGCCCCTCCTTTGTGGGTAAAGGAGCCGAGAAGACTACTTCCTGGAACTTGGTCTCGAAATACATCACGAGGATAGCTCCTTACACCTTTGCGATCAAGGAGCTGAGGGACAGAGGTCTGACGGGTTGGCAAGTAGTCAAGGACTACATCACCCGCCGCATTAGCCCTTTGAAGAGGCAAGAACATCCCATGTGGATATACTCTGGTGCTTCCGATGCAACCAAAGACTATGAACACGGTAAGTGTAATTGTCATTGCAAAGTTAAATTCTTCTCTTTCTGAGAGTAACTATAGATTTTACATTCTAATTCTGGTTTGAATGGAATAGACCTTGACTTGGTCAAGATCAACGTCCTGGCCAGAAACATCTACGAGAAGGCTCCGTCATGGATGTGGAGGCTCCTTGCATTTTGGTGGATGTGTCCACTAAGGAGAGAGAGGAACGCCTAAAGGTAATAGAAACACAGATGCTACCTTTTAATGTGTAGTCGTAGAAGTGTTTATGTCTAGGTAGTCATGGAAAAGCTTACGACTATAGTCTATAGCTATAAATGATCTTTCGATTAAGTAGTCGTGGAAGATCATACGACTAGGTAGTCATAGGAAAACTTAGGACTGATTAGTTGTAGAAGGACTTACGACTTAGTTAGTCATAGAAGAGCTTACAACTAGATAATCGTAGGAGAACTTATGATTAGTTGTCATACTCTTTCTCTTTTTCCATAGTGTAGGCGTGAGTAACCGTCAGGACGGTCAAGAGGTCGAACTGATGGTTCTCGGAAAGGCAGCAAAGGAGAAACAGGCTCCTGCTGCAAAAGGCGTCAGGTGACTAAGGCCGCCGACAAGAAAAAGGGTAGCTTGAGTGCTGCTACTTCCTCTGCTTCTGTTGCCAAAGTTGATCCTGTGAAGCAGTTCACTGCAGACCTCAGTACCGTGTCTGAGATCAGCGCAGCAACACTGAAGCAACAGACCCCAAGTTCAAGGTACCCTTCTACTATAGTACTAAAATCTATTCAGTGTGTATTTCTCAAGGATATGCTAAGAAACTCAACAAGGAATACTCGAGGGATTTCATGTCTTCTGTGAAGGAAATTGCTGCAATGGCAACACCTATACCCGAAGAAGGGTCCATTCCAGTGGTAGTCGAGGCTGCTCTCAACTACTAGAAGAGTTAGGAGGAGCAAGGCATCGAAGACCTTGCCCAGGGCTCTTAGCCAGATGTAGTCGAGAGTGTATCTACTCGATCGGAAGCAGTCGAGGGTGGCTCCACGCGACCAGAAATGGTCGGGAGCAGTAGCTGAAGAAGCTCATCTCAAGAAGGGTTTCTTCTTCATTCAAGATCTAAGTAAAAGGAACTACGTATGTATAAACATGCACACAATTCTTTTTCCCTTGTCTTGAAAGAAAGTTCTCTTACCTTCTTGATTGTGTAGCTCAGCATCTCCATTGAAGAGAGATGTCACTACAGGTGCGACTTTGCCCGTAGTTGGCAAGGAGATGGTGGTCGTCGAAGAACTGACCATCCAGTCGATGGAGGCAAAGGCTTATGCCGAGATGCCCACGACTACGAAAGTAATCGGGGAAACTGTAGCGCCTACGATCCGGGAAGAGGTCGTAGCGATCGCTGCACCCAAGACCGTCGAGGAGGTCATGGAGGCTATCGTGCCGATGACCAAGGAAGAGGTCATGGGGATCGATGCACCCACGTTCATAGAGGTGGTCGTGGGAACTGAGGAGAGAAGACTTCCTAAGGAGGTCGCTGAAGACGTTCCTTAAGAAGGTAACGTATGGGAAGAGGGTAAACCTCCCACATTCTTCTCTTCTCTTTGTAATATGGGAAGAGGGAAGACATTCCTTAAGAAGGTAATGTATAGGAAGAGGGTAATCCTTCCTTTGTAGTGAGGAGCTTGTTCGACCATCCCGATGCCCCACACCCACGAGCCCTGCCCCACCGAGGGTAGATTTTTGACGATAGCTGACTCAAAGATGTGTGGTGGAGGAGGGTCAATGAGATCAACCAGTTTCGTGGCTCCTCACGAGTTCTCGAAACCTTCGCTTGAAGGGAGATGAACATAAGTATCTTGTGCTTAGAATTTCATCCCAGAGTTTTTGCTGGTGACTTATAGATTTTCTGAATGTAGAGATCCTTGGAGAACATGGCTACTATGGCCGAGTACCACAGGCAGCTAACTCACTTGCGTGAAGAGAATGCAAGACTCTGCAAGGAAGCAGAAGCTTGGTAAGCTTTTTGAAATTCAAGCAACGCAAAATACTTGGCAACTGCGCTCGAGAGTGAGAAACTCGAGATGCAAAAGCTTACGAAAGAAGTCTTTAACATCACGATTGGCCTAGTGCTAGCCAATTCCAGATGTAAAAATATAGAAGAGAAGCTAAATAGTAAGTTGTTGTGAACCTTCAATAGCTTTCCCTTCTATTTTCCCTTTACACTCCCTGACTTCCTTCTTTTTACAGAAAGAGAAACCCAAGCCAAGAGTCTTCGCACCAAAGTTGAAGAAAAGATTAAGGTGATTGAAGTGCTGACTCAAAAGGAGGCGGAGATAAAGACGGACATTGAAAGTCTTAATACACGACTTTTAGGTAAGACTTACCTTTTCTAGTCTAGGTTGTGCGGTATAGTTATATGATCATTGCTTGTCTGTTTTCAGCATCAATGGCCGAAATGAAATGGCTTTTTGAGGTCTCAACTTGTAGCGAGCAGGAAATGATGTCGACGAAGATAGATCTTCACGACAACATTGTCCTCTTTAACAATCTACTTGGCAAGTTTGGCTCCGAGAAGGTGTTTTTTTTTTCTGAAGACACCCTCACTAACTGTGAGAGTACTCTTAATCTACAAGTCAAAATCTTAGAGAAGCATCTGGCTAACTTGAAGGGCGAGCAGATTGACTCGATTTGGGAGGCTGTCAAGAGCGCAGTGACCTACACATTGGCAAAACTCAAGGCGAGTGATCCGAGTCAATCTCTTAGAGCAATCGAGAAAGATTTCGACTGCTCTGACGTCCAAGAGGCTCAATGGATGGAAGAAGTCAAGCCTTATGGACGCAGCGTGTTGGAGGAAATGCAACTCGACTCACCCTAGAAAGTCATAGTATTTGTAAAAACTATTATAAAGAACTTACCTCTTGATGAAAAAGGTCTTTTTCTTCGATGAACGAGAAGCTTTTTCCTGCAATGCATGTTTTGTACTTGTTAAACAAAAGTGCAAGAAAAAGTTAGAGCTAAGACATAAAGTTATACTAGTAACCTCATCCTAGCCCCGACTATTTACTTAGTTTGTGTGAATAAACTATGTGAATAGCAACAAGTAAAACAAATCGTCCCACTACCATTGTGGAAGCGAAAGTTTGGAACGAGTCGATGCTAGGGAGTTCCTTCTAGTGGGTAGGACCAATGCAGAGAGGAAAGTCTTTGGCTAGGTAGTGGCTACGATATTTCAACTAGGCTAATTGAATTGAAGACAAGAATGGCAACGAGATGATCATTCGAGTTACTTCATTCATGTCAGATCAACATGTTCGTAGATAACTTAATTGTTTCATGCTAGCAGCAAGAGATGAGGTGCAGCGTAGCACTAGTGGCAGGACCATATGTAGAGAGGAGAGAGTTCGACTAGTGTTTGTGCCCTTCTCCGTCTAGGTAAAACTAATTGAAGTTACTAGGAATAGTTGAACAGACACAAAAAAGTACTCGTACTAGACAAGGATAAAAAGATTGAGAATAATAAACTTTATTGCCAAGAAATAAAAGTCTTAGACATAAAATTTATGTAATTGGTCAATGTTCCATGAATTGGAGAGAACCTGACCGACCTCCATGGCGAGTCGTACAGAGTGTGGACGCGTGACTTCGACTACCGTGTAAGGACCCTCCCACTTGGGGGAAAGTTTGTTCTGATTAGACTGGGATTGAATTTTTCTTAATACCAAGTCACCTACGAGGCTGTGAGGTTGGATATTACGGTTGTAGCACTTGTGCATGGCTTGCTAATAGACTGCCGATTAGATTAAGGCTTGGTTCCTCTATTCTTTGAGCAGATTGATGTCATCCAAATTTGCTCTTGGTTCAAGTCGTTATATTTTTTGACTATTGCTGACCTTATTTTTAGTTCTGGAGGAAGCATGGCTTCCACTCCGAAGATTAAGAAAAAGGGAGTTTGTCTAGTATCTTGGCTAGGGGTTGTGCGAATGGCCCATAATACTGAAGGGAGCTCTTGTACCCAAGCCTCCGAGCGTTTGACCAATTGATCAAAGACTCCAGTTTTTATCCCTTGCATTATTTGCCCATTCGCACGCTCGACCACCTCATTGCTTTGAGGATGAGCCACTGAGGCATAGCAAAGCTTGGTACCGAGCTGCTCGAAAAACTCTTGAAATTTGGTACTATAAAATTATTTATCATTATCTGTAATTATTCAACTTGGGACTCCAAATCGAGTAATGATACTTCTCATCATGAACTTCTTTGCACCCTCTGTCGTTATGCGAACCACTGGTTCGGCCTCAATTTATTTTGTGAACGTGTCAATAGCCACAAAAAGGAACTCGAAGCCCCGGGCACTTGTGGAAAGGGTCCAAGGATGTCCAATCCCCAGGTCGCAAATGGCCATGAAAGTGGGATAGTTTGAAGTGCTTGAGCTGGTTGGTGTATTTACCGACTATGAAACTAGCATTGCACACATTTCTTAACCAACTCTATAGCATCATTAGGGGCTGTTGGCCAATAGAAGCCTTGTGAAAAGGCCATACCGATTAACATTCTGTAGGATGCATGTGCTCTACAGATGCCCCCGTATATATCACTGAGGAGTTGCAACCCCTTTCTCTGCAATATACAGTGCATGAGGATGCCTTGAGTACTCCATTTGTAGAGTACCCCTTCGACCAAGGTATACATCTTGGCTTTTCGGGACAAACGATCTGCTTCAAGAACGTCCTTTGGGTAAGGAACCCTTTTGAAGATACTTGTAGATGGCAGACATCCAGGTATCCTCGTTCTCAATAGACGCCACCTCATCAGGAGTTCTCTCTAGTTTTTCGACTAGAGATGGCTTCCAGAGTTGCTCTAGGAAGACTCCTGATGGAACCAACAATCGGGAAGAAGCTAGTCGAGCTAACTGGTCTGTGAGAAAGTTATCCTTCCGAGCAATATACTGTAACTCAAAACTGAGAAAGTTCTTTTCTAGCTTACAAACTTCCACCAGATATTGAGACATGGTTGAACTTGAGCATTGATACTCTTTTTCGACCTGATTCATGACTAGTTGAGAGTCTCCTCTCACGAGTAGTCAACGAATCCTGAGCACTTTTGTGGCTCGTATGCCAGCCAACAAACCTTCATACTCAGCTACGTTATTTGTAGTTGGAAAGAGAAATTGAATGGCATACATTAAGGACTCTCCCGCAGGAGATTACAGGACCACCCAGTGCCCGAACCACTTAAGGTAAGTGACCCATCAAAATACATCATCCACACTGTTAGGGATCCTAAACGGGTTCAGGATTTGTCCATTTGGCGATAAAGGCCACCAAGATCTGGGATTTAATGGCCGTTCATAATACGAAATGGAGGTCGAACCCCCCAAGTTCCACTGACCATTTTACCATGTGTCCCGCAGTTTCCCTACCCTGGAGGACCACTCCCAAGGGAAACTCAGGCGACACAAGAATCTTATGCGCCTGAAAATAATGCTGTAACTTCCTCAGAGACATGAGGAGGGCATATAGTAATTTTGTCCTCCTTAGGTCCATGTAAGACTTCGCTTACATAATATACAAGTCGCTAAATGTTGTCACATTCTGCAACGAGTACAACACTTACTACCTGTGGCGTGGCGAAAAGATACACAAGTAACGTCTCGCCTGGTTTCAGAGAAACTAGTATGGGAGCACTCATGAGATATCTCTTGATGTCCTCGAAAGCATCATTGGTCTCTTTTGTCCACTCGAAACCTTCATGTTTCCTGAGAAGCTTAAAGAAAAGAAATCCTTTCTCACCCAGGCGTGCTATGAAACGAGTTAAAGCCGCCATTGTAACATCCCAAAATTTTACTCCTTTATTAAAAATCGATTTTTCTGGAGTTTATTTCAAAGTCCTGATTTGAGAAAAATTAAAAACTTTAATTTATAAAAGCCAAAAATGAATTTATTGCACTACTGAAAGTTAAAACAAAGGTAATTCAGCTTCCTAAAGTCAAATATGAAATTACATTAATTTTCAGGATTTTATAAAGATTTAAAACTACCCTTTTAAAATCAAATTATGCCTTTGCAAAATATAAATGTCAATTTGGGTGGAAAGTATTTTTATTAAGTCTCAATTAGTTCCAGAAGGTTCTCTGAATTTTTCTAGAATTTTCAAAATTTATTTGGTATTTTTCTGGTCTTTTTAAAGCCTCCTAGTCTTTTCTGAAAATCAAAAAGGAAATTAAAACCCAAACCCTCCCTCAGGCTGCCAAGTGTCGCCCATCGGGCCGCCCCGCGCCGCCGGATTCCCCCTCAGCCGTCCGATCTGACTTAAACCCTCTCCCCGCCTTCCCTCTCTCCGCTGGTGACACGTGTTGCGCATCGGGCCGTTTGTTCCCCCGCCCGACTCGATCCCCACCACCCGCTGTCACTTACCGCTTCGGCCGCCTCCCCCTCCGCTCCTGCCGCCACGCGGTTCGATCGGGACCGTTCGTCGTTGTCGGATTCTATCCCGGCCGTCCGCGTCCACTTACCCCCTCGCCCGAAACCCCAGCGGCTTAGATCCAATCCCGGTTGTCGGATCGAATCGCGACCGTCCCCGTTCACTTACCCCTTCGCGCATCACCCGACGGCCCCGATTCCCCCCTCCTGCCACGCGTCGCTAATCGAACCACCGCCCGATTCCTTTCCGCTTTTCTCTCGCGCGCGCGGGCCTCTGTCGGGTCGCCGTCCCCGCCACCTTCCTTCTTCCCCGCGCGTTCTCCGCCGCTGCTGCCGCCATTGACGCCAAAAATCGAAGCTTTTAAAGCTTCGGTTTCCTTCCAAATTGATGCCCGCGCCGATTGCAATTAGTAATTGACCCTTCACCGCGTCCGTTACAGGCATAATTTCCCTCAATTACGCCTCCCTTCACTGTCGCGTTAAACCTCCCGTCCGTTCCAACTCCAGCGAGATGGGCGCGACCGTTACTCCCCTCCCCGGGCTATAAAAGGGGTGCCCCGAGGTCCCTCTACCCACACCGCCACTCCCCGTGCCCCCAATTCGCAAAAACTGAGCTCGGAGCCTCCCCTGCGCTCGCTTTGGTCCGCCGGCCTCCGACGACTCCGGCGAGCAATCGCCGTCGGCTCGAGCCACCTCGCCCCTCGCCGACACCTCTCCGACGTAGCTGGTGCCCAGGCGACCCTCGGCGACCTCCTTCCCGAGCAAGTGCGCCACCGGAGCTCCCCGCCGCCGTGAACCCCTTCTCCGGCCGCCGCCCCTCTCCGCCGATTTTCCTCTCCGGTCACCCTCGGCCTCCGCACAAGGTACCGATGCACTCCCCGCGTCCTCCTCTTCGTTTTGGTGCCCTCGGCCGGCGCCGCCGCTCATCGGAGCTCCGGCGACAATCGGGCCCCGAGCGCCGCCGCCGCTGGCCAGGCCACGTCAGCCGTCGAGCCAACCTGGCAGGTGCGTGGCAGCCAGGTGGCACCTCGCGCGCGCTTGCCACGTCGGCATAAAGCCGTGACGTGGCAGCCACGCGGCAACCACGCGTCAGCCACGTGGTGCCACGTCAGCGCCACCCCCGCCGCCGAGCGCCCGCCTGCCACCTCACCTCCTTCTCGGGTCCATGGACTCAGTCCACGACACCCGGGCCCCACCTGTTAGCCTCTCCTCTTAGATGTGGATTTTATAAACTTAGTTTTTGAGCAAACAAATGGCGGTCTTGGTTCTGGTCCGGGTGGATTCCCGTGGATAGGTTAGTGTGGGTCGGAGCCTACACTAACGATATTACTTGTCAAAACAATGTTTCATATACTGTATTAAAAATTCAGCTCTTCGTCCTTACATTATTGTATTTAAATTCAAGTACTGCTTTTCGCACATTTGCCCTATTAAGCCTTCCTTTGAAATCCATTATGCATGCATCAACTCTGTTATAATTCCTGGTGTAACTTGCGCAAGCATCTGCTTGCTTACCTTGGGAGTACTCTCGTACTCACCTTGCTTAATCTGTTGCCAGACTTCGAGGGCGACTACGACGGTGAGGACTACTTCAGCGAATAGGACGCGTCTTACAGTCATTCGCCTATGGGAGGCTGGATGGGTTGTTCTGCTACCTTTATCGCTTTCCGCTGTTTCATTTTCTTTTGTTGGCTTTGTGCCCTATATTGTAAGACTTGACCTTAAGGCTGTATTTTATCGTTAATAATATTCGGTGGTGAATTTTTGCATGATATACATTACTGTTGATACTGTGTGCACTAGCTTTTCCTGGGATAGTGCGATTTACACAGAGGGACTTGGAGTTGTTTTTCCGGGCCCCAACAGGCATACAGCCAGCGAGCTTTTGGACTTCTTTCTTTGTTGTCAGAGGGCGCATCTGCTCGATGGCCATAATCTTCTCCGGATTTGCTTTGATACCTCTCGCTGAAACGAGGAATCTAAGCAATTTTCTAGAAGAAACTCCGAACACACATTTATCAGGATTAAGTTTTAAGTGATGCTTTCTGAGATTATGAAAAGTCTCCAGTAGGTCCGTAATGTGATCAAGTCGTTTGATACTTTTGACAACTATATCATCAACATAGGCCTCTAAATTGAGACCTATTTGATCTATAAAAGTCAATTGCATCAAACGTTCAAAAGTCGAACTAGCATTTTTCAGACCAAATGACATTTTGACATAACAAAATATCGCAAATGGTGTGATAAATGTGGTCTTCTCTTCATCTTTTGGATACATACTAATCTGGTGATAACTAGAGTATGCATCCAAAAAACTTAACATTTTTGAACCAACAGTAGAATATACTAGTTGATCGATACGAGGTAAAGGAAAGTTATCTTTTAGACAAGCCTTATTCAAATCGGTATAATCTATACACATACACCACTTATCGTTCGACTATTTAACCATTGCAGGATTAGCTAACCACTCGGAGTGATTAACTTCTCTTATGAAGGCTGCTTTTAACAACATGTCCAATTCAGATTTGATTGCTTCTCGTCGATCTGGTGCAAATCTCCATAATTTTTGTCTTACGGGTTTTTTACCATGCCGTAAAGCTAGCCTGTGCTCGATCACCACCCTAGTGACTCCGGGCATGTCGGATGGCTTGCACGTGAACACATCTGCGTTTGTTCGGAGGAAGGTGATGAGAGCACATCCTATGAAGGGTCAGAGGAAATTCTGATACGAAGAGTCTTAGAAGGTTCCGTAGGACCCAAGGGAACCTCCTTAACTCCCTTGTTTGGCTTCGGCGCAGCTTTCGACTTCGAGTACTTGCTCGAAGGCTGTGTCACATTGGCTTCTCAAGCGAATGGTTGGTCAGCCATCTCGAGGGACTTGCGGTCGCACGATAGCACCATTTTCTTATCACCGCGCACCGTGATTACCCCTTTGGGACCTGGCAACTTAAGACATTGATAGGCATAATGAACTACCATCAGAAAAAATGCCAAAGTTGGCTGACTAAGAATGGAGTTATAAGCCATATCAAAATCAACCACATCAAAGGGTATCTTCTTTGTCCTGAAGTTGTTCGGAGTACCGAATGTTACAGGCAAAGAGACTTAGCCAATGGGTTTGGCCGTAGAACTCGGTACGATTCCATGAAAGGAATATTGTACCGGCTTGATCTTACTTCGAGGACCCTGCATCTCTTCTATAGCAATAACATAATATATTTAAAAAACTTCCACCATCAATCAACACCCGATTAACTCGGTGTTGTTGATGGTGGGTTCCACCACGATCGAGAACCTATCGGATCAAACCAAGGGAATTGGATAGTCATCCTTCCCAATGGAGACTGTAACGTTTGACTACTTAGAAACGTTACTGGCATGGGAGGGATTTAATGTGACGATGGCCCGATCTTCCAAGAGGTACTGATAAGTCGATTGTGGAGAACTCGACGTTGATGATCCAAAGGCTCCAACCAAAATAGATCGATACCCTCACAATCACTACACCACTGCTCCGATAGTTATCAACTGTGTTGAACGCGGTTGACCTCACCAAGAAGGCTATCTCCTGTAAGCGAATTGAGAACACAAGCAAGAGAGTAGAAGATGCAATCTGAAATTGTATTGCGAATAAATATTGAGTTCACAAGTTGTGGTTCCTCAATCGGACGTGCGGTGAGACTGCTAAGTAGAATAATCTCTTAAGAAAAACCCAAGGAAAACTCAAGGGGTGCGACCTCCTTAAATAGGGAGGTGGAAGCCGCACTTAACTAATAAAAGGGGGTGTGGTACTATTCATAGATACTGTTCACGTGAACAGTATCGACCCATGAATAGTACTAGTCTAAATAGTCTAAGTGTTGATACAAGGCTCTCGGCCCAGAAGGTATCGTAGCACCATGGATAATATGTTACTGATATGCCCTAGAGGCAACATGGAGATGTTGTATATATCACATACTATGTTTATGATACATTACTTTGTTCCTTGGAATAGACATCATCATTATTGATCAATGAGTATGTGACTTATTCATGAGACTCTTAAATACTAAAATGTTGCTATTTCTAAATGATCCCTGATCATATATCATATGAGGAACAAATATGATTCAAAGACAAAGATTAGCATATGTATTGATTGATGATCATGTCTCATGGATCATGGTATGGTGATACCAAATCAATAATATGGACATGTGTTAGTGAACATATGTTGGATAGACCTGCCATGAGACACTGCAGAGATTCCATGTGTCATCAGTTGGTCTCGAGTAGTGTTTATGTAGAATCCTTAGACTTGAGATCATCATGGTTCCCAACATGAGTAGTAGCTTATTTTGGGACTACTAAACACTACTCCGTAACTGGGTAGTCATAAACGTAGTCTTCGGGTTTGCCATGAAACATGTAGTGGGATGTGAATGATCAAGATAGAATTTGCCCCTCCTTATGGGAGATATATCTCTGGGCTCCTCGATGTAATGGATTATGACAGTGCATGGCCATGCCAAGGTGATTGAGGAGTCAATCACAAGTTTATAATCCATCACGGAATCGAGAGAGTGATTGAGCTATTAAGAGGATGACACAGGTCTCGCCTTGAGCTCAATCTATATCGTGAGGCAAAGGGATTCGTACATGAGAGAACATTACAGGTTCACCCGATATGATCTTTACATATACTTTGGGGTTAATATGTCTTACTAGAGGCCGCTATTAACAGGGTGACCGGAAAGGCATTTCTGGGTCACGACCAAGTATACTTGAACCTACAGGGTCGCACGCTTAACGGGTTGGAACACTAATTCGAATATGATTCGGATATGGGCTCAATTCGGATAAAGATCCGAATAGACTTCTAATGGGCCTCGGTCCGCAAGGCCCACGTGAGGAGGTCTATATATATGGAGGCGAGGGGCTGAGGGAATTCGTCCCTGTTAACATCTAGCAAAACCCTAGCCGCCACCTCCCGAGCCAAACCTTAGCTGCTCATGAGTGCTAGTACACTCGCGATCGACGTTCCAGCCCCAGACGTGTGGATACCGGTGGAGGCGCCGCTCATTGCAGTGTTGATCGACGTGCGTGGAGGAGACGATCTGTTCAGGACGATCGGCTACTTCCACTACTACCTCGACGCGCGTGATTGGATCGGTTTCCAACTCTTCTTCCGCTGCACTGCGCGTCTAAGTGGTAACGATCCATGATCCTTCCTTAGCATGATGTTCTTGGGTGCGCGATAGAAAAGTTTTGTTTTCTGCTTCCGTAGCCTACGCGTATTCCTTTATAATAAGCCTAAATTCATCAATCCGATGAAGTAGACTTGATGAGCACGTGCCTGAGTAATTGGACTTTGCCCATCATTTATAGAAGCAGTAAGAGAAGTGTTCATATCAGTAGAAGTGATGTCCTCATCATCATCCTCTTCTTGAATTGGAGTCGTCCTCGACTCAAGCTCATCTTGCATGTCATCCAACCCTCGGTCCAAAAGTTTTTGAACTTATCGTTGAATTTTCTTAGTCTCCTTCAGATTGGTTCTATACGCCGCACGGTTTGGCAAAGTCGCTTCTGAAATTAAGTCAATTTGGTATTCAATCCTTCTAATAGGTGACAGTCCCGGGGGTAGTTCAGCTGAAAATAAATCCTCATATTCCTGCAAAAGGTTAGTGTGTATCCACCCTTGTATAGCGTCTTGGGTTCACATCGTTAGGTAGAATGCGATTCTACGTCTAACTTGTTTTTGCAGGGAATGATGTGAATAGTATGGCCCTATAGCTTATTTGAATGTATGAGATGTATGTGATGCATGTAACATTCGTTCATGGCCTGCGTGTCATGATTATTTCAGCTATTGTTAGCTGTATATATTGTATTTAACGACCTGCGTGTCGACCTTAATGCCTGAATCTATCTTTGTAATCTTCAATTTCTAGCTATTATAGGTAGTAGCCTAGTTTTGAGGTTACAAGCTTTTAAGCATGGTGGCCTAAAGGAGTGATGTGGAGGATGGAGATCGTCTACACCTACTTGGAGATGGATATCACCATTTTTGGGCCATACTACTTCACAGTTAAATGTGTTTTATCTATGATGTTATCTATCTTATTCTTATGCAATGATATATGTGATATGTTGCTTTGGTAGGATAGAATCCCTCTTAAAATTAGGTGTTAATGCCCTTCCATATGTTGCACCAAAGATAATGATCACCGCATGGTAGGTCTACCAAAGTAGAGTGCCATCGGTTATCATCATCATTTCGGGTAGATGTCGGACATCTACATGCGGAAGCATTTGGTTTACTTAACAAGGTTATCAAAATAGTTTTGGACCTTGGGGCATAGATTGGGGCCGAGGCATACTGATGTCACCCAAAGTAGAGTCACATAGGGATGTGATTAGCAAGGTGTTGCTTACCTATGTCACTAGTTTTCTAGCCGTGATGCCAAAGCTCACTAGGAATTAGTGAAATGAGGATCTTTACCCACTATGTAACTTAGAGGGAGTTTTTGTTGCACAACTCATAATGGGAGTCTTTTGTTAAATAGTTTAATAAAAGATGAACATAAACATAGTGCTAAACTTTGCATATTCTTGTGTTGTAGATCATGTTAGCTAACGCCGCATCCAGTACTTTTAATTTGCGATCTGTTCTTGAGAAAGAAAAACTCAATGGAACAAACTTTTTGGATTGGTATCGCAACTTGAGAATTGTTCTCAAGCAAGAGCGCAAGGAGTATGTCCTTGAGTCTCCTTACCCCGAAGACTTGCCTGATAATGCTACTGTGGCTGCACGGAGAGCTTATGAGAAGCAAACGAATAATTGCCTTGATGTGAGCTGTCTCATGCTTGCCACAATGTCCTCTGATTTTCAGATTCATGTTCATGTTCTTTCCACTCATTTGCAGCTATGTCTTTGTCACATTGTATAATTTTAGCAGGTGTTAAAGGTAGTAAAATTATTTTCTTTTCTTTGTGTATTAGAGAGTACTTATTACTTCTACCATGACGAGTTGCATTGGTATCAAATTCCCATGGATGACCTAATAAAAGTGAACAAGCTTGCATAGGCACTACGTCAAAATCACCTACATCATGATAGGAACCAATGAAAAAAATGCACTCTCACAGATTGTGTTACCTTCACCTTACCACTGTTGTTGAACCATTGAATGTGGTATGGATGAGAAAGTACACGTGTGGTCAAGCCAAGCTTCTTGACCAAATCTAAACTCACCAAGTTATTACAACTCCCACCATCAATTATGACACGAACACGGCATTCCTTGACGATGAGGAACATCTGAAACAAATTATGGCGCTGTAACTTCTCCGCTTGCTCCCTTTGAGTGCTCAACACTCGTTGCACAAATATGGCTCTATAATTCTCCGTATCAGCGGTACCTAAAATTTTCTCCTTTTTGCTATGTTCCTCTAGATCATCATCATTACCTGCAATGTTAGCTGCAAGAACATATTCATCCTCAACATCATTAGCATTTACATATCCACCATCTTCTGTCACAATGTACACTCGCTGACTTGGGCAACTTTTCATGACGTGTCCCATTCCTTTACAACGGTGGCATATGATCCCTATCGTACGACCCGTGGAAGCAACCGATGAAGAGCTCTGCGCTGGCGTCTGCATACTAGTGGATTTGCTCGCCTCAGGTGCGCATGACGGTGGTGACGGTGCTGCTGAACGTGCCCTACTCACGGAGGGGGCAGTAGACTGGAAAGCAGGAGGTGGAGTTGTCTTGGTTTGCCCCGGTGTTGACCTCGATGCAGAGGTACTTCCATAGTTGCTCCTATTCCATTGTTGTCTTCCTTGCAATTCTTTTTCTGCTAAACAAGCAAGCTGAAACAACCTATTGATATCATTATACTCCTTGTAATCAATTATGTCCTGAATTTCACGCCTTAAGCCCCTATATAAACGAGCCATCTTATCCTCCTCATCCTCTACAACATTACAACGCAACATGCCTATTTGTAGTTCTTGATAATATTTCTCAACAGATTTATTAACTTGGTCTAAGCGCTGTAATTTCTTACGCATATCACGTTTAAAAGCAGGAGGAATAAATCTAGTACGCATAGCTATCTTCAATCTATCCCATGTATCAGGTGCTAAACCGGAATTAACTACTTGACTCCACCAAAAGATAGCAAAATCTTTAAATTCACTAATAGCTTGTCCGACTCTATGCACTTCAGGAATTAGATGGGCATTAAATTTTGTTCAACTGTCATCTCCCAATCTAGATAAATTTCAGCATCATAAACACCCGCAAAAGATGGTATGGTAAATTTAACTTTAGCAAATGGGTCATCATTAGCATGAGCATTGTGGTGCTGAAAATCATTACCTCCCATACCGTGACGGTTGCGTTGTAGGTGGTGTCGTAGACATGCATCTTGAGCATCACAATTTCACCTCCCATTATCATCTCCCACCTCAAGATCTTGGGGTGCATCATGTTCATTCTCGCGTCCGTTGTTTGGTGGCCGATTCACCATTCTTTCAAGCTGTGTAGTGAGTGCTACAATACTCTTATTGATGGAGCGCTGCAATATATCCGTCGTAGCTTGAAGCTTCCGATCGATGTTCTCATTAATGGTAGTGCATTGTTCATCTAAGAGTGTCATGAGCTCTTCCTTTGCAACACACTCTTGCGCGTCAGATGACTCACCTGCCATGGTTAGTAGAAAATAGAAGACAACACAAAGGAATTATCCCTATCAACGACTAGGTGATGGAAAGGTGGAATCACACATTCTCAAGCGTCTTACCACACTCTTACAAGTGTTCTTACCAACGCAAACAGTAGGTGGTATAACCGGTGGCTGATTCATGATACCGTATCGAGCGTGGGTACGATTACAAGAGGGAACCTGTTCTGATCAAGAGTAGGTGGAGCTTGGAAGGCACAATATGGTAGCAAAAAGATAAGAAATAATCAGTTCAGTAATAGCAAGTTGAAAGATTGTTCAAAATACTCGTCAAAGTTGCCGATCCTAGCCTAATCACAGCTAGCCAATCAAGCCCTATGCAAGGAAGTGTATGTACGTACACGCAACGATCAATGTGACTTGATGTAAGCAAAGGAGAACCTCACAACAAGTACTAGGAGAGACACTAGCCCACTAAAACTTCTTTCTAAGGGCACAAGATTATTCGCGTGATATTGAGCACAAAACAGCGATATCGGTAAAACGCGAACAGCCCTCTAGATTGAGCAGATACAACAGCTAGTCTCAAGCGATGAAAAGACAGGATTTTATATGACATATATATACTTGTTTGAAAGGTTTCTATGAGATCTACAACCTTTTCAACTGGACGAACCCCAAATTCCGAAGGGAAGACCGAAAAAACACCAAAAACAGAAAGCCGAAATCTTGCGACGTGATTTTAGGGCTAAAGATGGCCAATTTTGGGGATTTTAGAGGGTGAATAGCACAAGAGAGTCATTAGTATTAGATGCGTGCCGTCGTTAGCTTTCCAACAAGTACAAGAACGTCAAATTTTGACTCCGTATGCAAAAGTTATGCCCGTTTTACTGAAGGGGGGTCGGAAACAGACTCAAATTCGATTCAGTCTCAATTCAAACTGCTATAACTTTTGATCCCGTTACCGAACTTGCACAAATTTTTTTTTGAGGCTTACGGATGTATCAAGAAGGATTCCACCAAATTTCACTAGATTTGGAAAAAGGTTTGACAACCTTTCAAATTTCGGACAGAGGGGGCACTCTTTACTTTTTTTTCTTTTGCTGTTTTTTTCTCCTTTTTTTCTGCCTGAAACCCTAATTTTTTTTGTCACGGCAAGGGTTGGCGGTGGATGGGGGGTGGCGGATGAGGGCAGTGGATGGGGGTCGCGGCAAGGATGGTGATTGCGGCAAGCAATATTGCAGCAAAGAATAAGAACACACAACGACGAAGCTACGCAAAGGAACACGAGATGCAACTAGACAATGACAAACTGGACTCTGACTAAACTAGTAATTAGCAACTTGAACATGAAAATGTAACCAAAAATTCAACAAGCAATACTGAAAAGAAAATTGCAATGGAACAAGGGGTGTTGGGACAGCGAGAGTACACTATGAAAAATTATTTTTATGGGCTAATTTTCTGGAGTTTTTAGGACGATGAACATAAACTAATCTAAAAGGGATGAATTACCTCACGGGCAACCGTTGTTGTGATACCACCTAATGTGACGATGGTCCGATCTTCCGAGAGGTACTAATAAGTCGATTGTGGAGAACTCGACGTTGATGATTCAAAGGCTCCAACCAAAATAGATCGATCCCCTTGCAATCACTACACCACTGCTCCGATGGTTATCAACCGTGCCGAACGCGGTTGACCTCGCCAAGAAGGCTATCTCCTGTAAGCGAATCGAGAACACAAATAAGAGAGTAGAAGATGCAATCTGAAATTGTATTGCGAATAAATATTGAGTTTACAAGTTGGGGTTCCTCAACCGGACGTGCGGTGAGACTGCTAAGTAGAATAATTTCTTAAGAAAAACCCAAGGAAAACTCAAGAGATGCGACCTCCTTAAATAGGGGAGGAGGGAGCCGCACATAACTAATAAAAGGGGGTATGATACTATTCATAGGTACTGTTCACGTGAACAGTACAGCCGCGGTACTGTTCATGTGAACAGTATTGGCCCATGAATAGTACCAACCCAAATAGTCTAAATGTTCATACAAGGCCCTCGGCCCAAAAGGTGTCGCAGCACCATGGATAATAAGCCTAAATTCGTCAATCTGATGAAGTAGACTTGACAAGCACGTGCCCGAGTAATTGGACCTTACCCATCATTTATGGAAGCAGTAAGAGGAGTGTTCATATCAGTAGAAGTGATATCATCATCAGGATTAACAGAGTTTAACTCATGTTTGACGATATTATAATGCCTCTTCAAATCATATGCAGACGAACCTCCATAGATATGCTCGATCATATGCTTTGGGTTCTAGAAAGGCATGTCTTCGACCACATCTGAGTGCTTTTTGACCGCTCAACTGTCCTGCTACCTTGTTTGGAGGATATGATCCATCACCAGAATAATATTCCTTAAGTTTTTTCTGGAAGACTCGGCAACTGTGGAGGTCGTGGCCTTACTTCTGATGAATAGGACACCACTTCGGCTTGCCATCCCTCCGAGTGAATGCCTTGCCTTTGCCTTTGAATTGAAGACTAAGACTTTAATTGAAGAACCGGGGCGAGTCTTGTGACTCTTTTCCTTGCCTTTACCTTTCTTCTTGTTTCCACCTTCTCCTTCCTCCTCTTTACCTCGATCAACCCGATCAAGGGATTTCGTCCATTTGACAACCTCAGAGGCAGTCGCATATTGATCAGCCATTTCGAAGAGTTCAACAATGGTGGATGGAGGATGCAAGGCAATATCCTCAGTGATCCACTTGTTGCAGACTCCCTACTTGAATGCCAGAATAACAGAAGTGTCAGAGACTTCTGGAATTGAATTCTGAACCTGGTTGAAACACCTAACGAATTGGCACAGGCTCTCACCACTATTCTGCCACATTCGATGCAAGTCGTCCTCTTTCCTAGGGTGATTGTACGTCCCCTAGATGTTAGCTATGAGCAAGTCGCAAAGGTGCCTCCAAGAGTAAATCGACTCGAAGGGCTAGTTAAGCAACCAGGATTGAGTGGACCCTTCGAGAACCGTTGGAAGATAGTTGGCCGTGATGTGCTCATCACCATTTGCTGCCTGTACCGTAGTAGTACAGATCCGGAGGAATTCGATGGGATTCTGGGACCCATCAAATCGCTCCATGTTGACTGGGCCAAACCTTGTCGGCCAACATACTGCTGGAGGTCAGGTGTGAACGCCCGACATCTGGTAACTACTTCTTGTCATCTCCTTTGCGGGAAAGGATATCTTGGGTCATCAGGCGACCGTAGTCGTCGATGCCCGATAGTAGATTGGCCCGACTAGTAGTAAGCCTGATCCATACAAGGGTAGTACTCCTCGTATTCCATCTGCCGATGCAGATTCCTTGGCTAGAGAGGTGACTGATCATGTACTCGGCCAGCCCGTTGATTCGAAGTTGTTCTGGCAACCCTCTTCCGTCTGGATCTATACCCAGATCACCGTTGTACATCGCCTCCATGTCGATCCCTGCGTGGAGAGTTCTGTGAATGACTCAAAGCAGTCGTGTTCGTCTGACTCCCCGGATTGCACCGACTAGGCTGCTCGAGTCTATCCATCATCTTGTGTAGTCTTTGCGCAATTTCGTCGGCGAAGTGGCCGTAGTCGGGCACCCAATTGAGATCCAAAGTCAGGTTTTTGAGAAGGTCGTTGATGTCCTGAAGTTCTCTAGCCTCCTTGGACTGGTACTGAACACGCCCAGGCAAAGTCTTCTAAGCGGCCAGTCTCTTCCTCCGAGCGGTGTCAGGGTCATTAATTTCTGAGGTAGGAAGCGCCCGCCACAAAGGAGAGCGATGATTTCTAAGATTTCTCCCACGCTCATTAGAGTACTAATCCTATTCATCGTCGGAGGTATCTGCGCCATCCTCAGAAGATGAGGCAAAGTGTGCTCGAGGGGAAGCCTCGTGATGATCTCCAGCGGGAGCATGAGAGGATCTGTAGGGACGGCCAGGACCTCTTCTATAGAACCTCGACTCCCAGTGGAGGTTGACTCGTCTGAGGAGATATTGAGCGATAATGCCTCGTGACCAGGAGCAATCCCCGCAATATAGGGGAAATATGGGTTATAACTATCTCCGATGGGAGGAGCGCTCTGCAATCGTGCGGATGAACCCTAAGGGTGCAAATCCGCTGATGACTTCATCGAAGGGTTACCACTAGTAAGCAACACTGGAGCCCTTGACTCTGATTGTTCAGGCTCGGGTGAAATTGGTCGAGCCGTCGCCGATGGTATGTCTGGATTCCTTGGAGCGGAACCATCGCTACATTGTGAATCCCGCTCGTCGTTACATTGATCCTTGTGAGTTGGCGAGGATGAACTCACCCGTAGGAGCACTATTGCGGAGGATTTAGGTTCCTCCATAGCTTTTCCTACGGTAGGGTCACTGGGATCCTCCGCCGAATCACCAGGAGCATCCTCATCGTTAGAAGCAAGTAAGACCCGCTCGTAGTCGTAGCAGGCCTCCATGTTGATATCCGCGTAGTCTGCTAGGTCGAACCAATTCTCCTCATTCCACTTTCCCGCCATACTGGCATTAGAGGGCTGAGAATTCGTTGATGATGATTTCAACAAAGCGTTGGATTAAACCTTCCTCACGGATGGCGCCAACTATCGATGTTCTAATATCGATCTTACGTAATACATATTGGATTCGGGGGAAAGCTCTCAAGGCGGTGAAAATAAACGCACAGAGTAAGAACACACAGATTTTATCCAGGATCGGGCCTTTTCCTGAGAGAATAATAACCCTACATCCTGTGCTATTACTATTATGGAAAATGGCTCAAGAGCGTGTACAATGTAAGGAATTGTAGAATGGATTACACCCCACTGGGTCCTATCACTCGCACTGCCCTCTTCCCTCTACACAAAACCTATCCCTTATATACTTGGTGAACAGACGATAGTTGCTCCTTGCCCAAGAGGCATCTTGTTGCTTCGGGAGTTAACTGTTAGATGGTGGTTAATGTCAGAGTGATGTAGGAGCAGTTCGCCATAGGATGGTTGTTGTCAGAGAGACAGGGATGAGATCGTTTACAGTTATGGTGCATAAGTGCACGCTTAACTGCCTTGTCAGTCTGCCCTTCTATGGAAGTAGGTTAGTTGCTAACTTGGACAATTGTAATTGGACCTAACCAATTAGCCGTAGAAAAAGCTTATGGCTAAGTGGTTGTATGAGCTTACAACTAGATAGTCGTAGCAAGACTTACGACTAGATAGTGATAGTAAGGCTTACGACTGGGTAGTCATAGCAGGGCTGATGACTAGGCAGTCATAGATGGGATTACGACTAGGAAGTCATAGCAAGGGCCTATAGAGTGATTACAGTGGGTCCTATGACTTCCTGATGAATTTTCTCCCTTATCGCTAAGGGGCATATTCGAGGAATATGATGACATAATAATTTTGAGGATTATTTTATCCTCATCACGTAAGATTTCTTAGATTCAGGGGGAAGTGCTCGAGGCCCTTGTATGATCATATAGAATATAGACACGGGGATTTTATCTCGGTTCAGGTCTTCTCCTGAGAGAATAATAACACTACATCTTGTGCTATTGTTGTTGAAGAAAAACTTACAAGCGTGGATAATGTAAGGAATTACACTTCTTACAGAACTGATTGCTCTCTTCCGGTACCTCTATCTCCCTTTTCCACGCTCCCCTCTCTTCTCAATATTTGTCCCTTATATTGCTGGCGAAGCAACGGCGGTTGCTTCTCTCTAGGAGGTGTCTTGATACTTCAGAAGTTAACCCTGGATAGGGTTATTGTCAGAGAGATGTGGGCAGCAGCTTGCCATTGGACAGTTGTTATCAGAGAGACGTGGGTAAGATTGTGTGTGGTTATGGAGCATAAACACATATATTAACTACCTTGGTGTAACAGCCTAGCTATTTATGCCAAATTTTTTTTTGATTTAATTTTTTTAAAAAAAATAATAACATTTGCTTTTGCTTTCTTAAGTCTGTAAAAGTTTAATTGCATAAAATTTCTGTTTTAAAAGAGGCTTTTGTTGTGAAAAATAAGTTAAAAGAAAAGTCTTTGCATTATCAAATAAAAGGGTGCTAGTATGTCTGTATAAAAAAACCAAGTCAATTTAATTAATTGAATTTTCCGGAGTTAACTTGGTTTTCTCTGGATTTTATTCCAAGCCCTGAATTGAGAGAAGTTAAAATTTTTCATTTCATAAAAGCCAAAATAAAAATATTTCATAAAGGTCCAAATAACTGCATTTCATTTTCCTGAGTCAAATCTGTAATTATAATAATTTCCAGGAGTTTATAAAGATTTAAAACTCTCCTTTTAAAATCAAATTGTGTTTTTGTAAAATCTAAATACCAAAATGGTTTGAAAATATTTTTATTAAGTCTAAAATAGTTCTAGATAATTCTCTGAATTTTTCTAGAATTTGCAAAATTTATTTGGTATTTTTCTGAGAATTTTAAAGCCTCCTAGCTTTTCTGGAAAATCAAAAAGAATTTTAAATCCTTAAAACCTCCCGGGCTGACGCGTGTCGCTTCCTAATCCAATCCCGCCCCCGCCGGATCCATCCACGCCGTCCGTCTTCACCTAACCCTCCCTCCCCCGCCTTCCCTCCCTCCTTGGCCGACACGTGGCGTGCATCGGAACCCTCCTTCCCCCGCCCGGTCTAATCCCTGCCCCTCCTTCTCACTTACCCCTTCGCCCACTCTCCTTCTTCCCTAGCTCGACACGTGGAGAGCCCCGATCCCATCCCCATCCACCTAATCTAATCGCAACCCTCCACCATCACTTAACCCTTCGCCCGAGATCTAGCGGCCCCGATCTAATCTTGCTTTGCCAGATTGAATCTCGGTCGTTCATCGCCACTTACCTCTTCACCAATCCGTCCAATGGCCCGGATTAACTCCCTCTCTACCCGATCTAATCTTAGCCATTCCCTGTTGCCGTACCAAATCTCAGCCACCCATCGTAACTTACCCCTTCGCTTATCGTTCAACGGCGCGATTTTTCCCCTTGCGCCACCTGTCAAGAATTTGAGCCACCGCCTCCCCCTTCCCCTCTTTTCTCTCTCACCGACACGGGGGCCCCGCCTGCCAGTCATCCCTTCCCCGCCCTTCTTCTTCCTCGGACGCTGACACCGCCGCCATTATCACCTCCACCCGAGCTCCGCAATTACACCTCCCGGCCGTTACTCCCTACCTTGAATGACCGTGAGTACTCCTTTATTCGCGCGCCCCCACCTTCCGCCGTTAATGCCCCCCTCGCCGTTTGCGCCTTTCACGGCCGTTTCACCCCGACGAGCAATTACCCCTCCTGCGCCCCTTCCCTGCCTATAAAACCCCGGTCCGAGGACCCCCTCTCCACACCGCCCCTTTTCCCCCTTCCAATTTGCCTCACTGGTGCTCGAGCAGTCGCCACACCATGCCACCCCTCTCTCCAACGCCGGCAAAGACTCCGGCGAGCAATTGGTGGTGCCTCAGGTCTCCTCGTGCCACTCCGCCACCTCCTGCAGCATCACCGAGACCAGGTGCATCCTCTACACCCTCTGCCCGAGCGAAAGCACCACAGGAGCTCCCCGCCGCCAATCTCACCCCTCCGACCGCCACCCCTCGCCGTCGGTAGCACCCCTCCGACCACCCCCAGGCCTCCGCACCGGTACCCCCGAATCCCCCTCCCCTCCCTCTCGCTTTTGCGCACACCAGCCGGCGCCGCCGCCCGCCGGAGCGCCGGCGACCTTCGGGTCGCGCCCCCCCGGCGGCCGTGCCATGTCGACGGCGGCACACAGGTGGCAGCGGCGTGGCAGCCAGGTGGCGGCCATACCTGCGCCACGCCTTGGCCACGCGGCACCGACCGCCACGCCGCCGGCACGGCCACGTCGGCGCGGCCGCCGCATGTGGCGCCCACGTGGCACCTACGTGGTGCCACATCGCCTCAAAACCGCGCCACGTGGCGCCACCTTACCTCCCGTGCACCGCCCGCCACTTCGTGATCACCACCGTGGACTCGGTCCACCATAAACCCGCCCACCCGCCCCACTCACCCGATTAAATTAACCCGGGTGGACGCCATGCCGACGCCATAAAGCCGTTTCCGCTTAAAATATTTCGCCGAAAATCAATTATGGTGCTGACGTCATTATCTTATTTTCCTTTAGGAAAATAAATGCTTGCTGACGTCATAAATCTCTTTTCGGTTTAAAATTAATCCCAGAAATCCCTCTTTTTCTTTTTAATTGTATTTAAACTTTAGAAGGCTATAAATTCTTCATTTTAACTCCAAATTGACCCATTCAAATTTCTAAATTTTTCTAAAATCATGAACTATCCATTTATGGATCCTTTTTTAATTTTTGAATTTTATTTAAATTTTGTTTTGAATATTATTTAGTAATCCCAACATTTAAAATTGAAATTATAAATCCTAGTTCATTTATAACCTCAATTTCTTTCCAAATTTTCAAATTCAAATCTTGCAAAAATTCAAAACCTCAATAAAAATATTTATTCTATTTTATTTCTGAGTCCAAATATTATTCCGGCATTTCTCTCTTTCAAAACAAAATAAAAAGGAGACTTTCCCTAGGCCAAAAATCTGCTTTTGTTTAAGCACTCTCAGCTAATAATTCTCTTCCAGTGCCATAGATCATTTTCATCTTCAGGTGTTAGACTATTTATTTTATCCTAATATTTATTTTTCCCACCTTTGCCGTCCAACTCCACACATCTGACAAACAAACAGCCTATTTTTCAGCTAAAGCCACCATGAGCAATGCATGCATGCAAGAAAAATCAATTCTCTTTTACCAAATTAATTTGCATGCAGCAATAACACCTTTAGTCATTGCCAAGCATAAATTCCATTCAGTTTTTACCCATTAAAATTTTAGTTTCTTGCATGCAAAGTTGAAACCGACATTTCATTTAATTCGGCCATTATTTCGGCATTCAATTCCGGCCATTCCCTTGCTCCTCTCCACCTATAAATTGAACCCCAGCCCCCTCACCTCATTCCCCACTTGTTATGCATTCTAGGAAACCAGAAACCCAGCCAAGAAGAAGCTTTGGAAGACTATCCCTTCGGTTGGCTTGTTCCAACAATTTTCTTCCCAACCGATCTTCCGACGACTCGTTCTTCGTCGTCCGGACTCCGAATCTGGTGATTTAAATTCCTAAATTCATCTAAATTCATATTCTATCTTCCAATATATATTTTATAATTTTTAGATTTTATTTGGATTTTATTTGAGTTTAGTTTGTTCTGGCTTTTTCGCGTATAGACTACAACTATTCCGGAGAGTATAACTTCGATGAACCGCTGCGAACTTCGAAGTAAGGCAAGTTACACCTTTGACCATGTTGAACCTAATATTTCAAATGTATTTATATTGTTTTACTGTATATGCATGCGTATCTTTACTCAAATATAATTCAAATTTGTTTTAAATTTAGTTATACCCATAATCCTTTGATTATAGCCCAATTTGAATCTCGAATTCCTATACCTTGTCACCCTAGCTAACAACTAGTTAGTACTGTAGTATTGACTAGAAATTTTTATAGCAATGCTTAGCCTGGCTTAGTATAACTTTAGGTGGGATCAAATCTTTCTCATGAAATGACGATTTGAAAATGAGTTCTTGACTTCGGTGAGTCAAGGATGGTTTGTAAAAATGGTTTAAAAATAAAAATAGAAACTTATGATTTGGAGTTAGGCTAATGGATAGGTGGTGGGTGCCGGCATGCCTCGTGTTTGGTGACACCTGGTTGATTGTCGTGCATGTGGGTATGTGGATTGAGCCTAAGTCAAATTAAGGACCGGTCTGTGAGCTCTCAAGCAAAGCCACATCGTACTACCACAAGACTGGTATGGGACAGTCCTGGCTGACTAATTTGTGAGGTCCCAACTTTGGTCTCGCTATAGGTTGAATGTGAGCGTGGCATAGGCTATGGGAAGTCTCACACGGCACAAGAGGGGGGCTCCAACTTGTGGATTCAAGTTGTGGTGAAACCTTAGCGGCAGCGTGACCAAGTTGAAGGCTTAGCATTGTAAAGGCCTTGTTATGGTTTTCTCAGTCGCACGCCTACGGAAGCGTGTAATGGCCGATAATATGAGATAATCATATCTTGTGGGTAAAGCTGTACAATCTCTGCAGAGTATATAACCTATCCTGGATAGCCGTGCCCACGGTTATGGGCAAGCTGAGTAAAGTTTTTTATGGATTAGACTTTAGTTTTTAAAAATGGTTTCTGAAAAAGGCTTATGGATGGATGGATACAATTCATGACCAGGTGGAATACCTGTGCATAAGTTGGTGTTTGGTCGGAGCCTGCACTAACAAAATGAATCCATAAGAGATTTTGAAAAGCATATGGATAGATGGAATCCATGTGAAACCTTTTGAAAAGATGGACCAGGTGGGATACCTGTGACTAGGTTAATGTTTGGTCGTAGCCTGCACTAACGATATTATTTTGTTAAATTATTATTTCTATCTATTGTATAAAATTCAGCTTTTGCACTTATGTTATTGTATTTAAATTCAGTACTGTTTTTCGCACAAATAAACTTAATAAGCCTTCCTTTGTTTATCCCTATGCATGCATTCACTCTGTTAAAACTCCTGGTGTAACTTGTGTAAGTACTTTATGTGCTGTCAGGACCTGGAACAACAACTCCAAGTCCCTCTGTGTAAATCGCACTATCCCAGGAAAAGCTAGTGCACACAGTGTCAACAGTAATGTATATCAAGCAAAATCACCACCGAATATTATTGAATGACAAAAATACGGCCTTAAGGCCAAGTCTTACAATATAGGGGCACAAGGCCAATAACAAGAAATAAAACAATGAAAGCAAGAAAAGTGGCAAGATGACCCATCCAGCCTCCCACAGGCGAATGACTGTAAGACGCGTCCTACTCGCTGAAGTAGTCCTCACCGTCGTAGTCGCCCTCGAAGTCTGGCAACAGATTTAGCAAGGTGAGTACAAAGAGTACTCCCAAAGTAAGCATATAAAATGCTTATGCAAGTCACACCAGGAATATAACAGAGTTGTATGCATGCATATGGATATCAATAGAAGGCTTATTAAGTTAACTTTGCGCGAAAAGCCACACTTGAATTTAAATATAACAAGTAAGTATGAAAGCTGAATTTTAGTATGATAATTAAAACAACATTTTAATCAAAGTATTATCGTTAGTGTAGGCTCCGACCTACACTAACCTATCCACGGGAATCCACCCGGACCGTTACCAAATCCAACGTTTGTTTGCCAAAACCAAGTTTCATGAAATTCAAGTCTAATCTGTGAAGACTCTATTCAGCATGTCCATGACCGTGGACACGGCTATCCAGATAGTTTGTTACTCTACAGAGGTGTACAACTTTACCCACAAGACATTCCCTCTCACTTGAGCCACGCGATCAACACACTGCCTTAGGTGTGCGGCGGAGAGTTCATGACAAGGCTGTTCCGATGATTCATAGCCAACATAATCACGCCGCCACTAAGGTTTCACCACAACTCGAATCCACGAGTTGGAGCCCCCTCTGGTGCCACGTGAGACTTCCCACACCTCACGCTGCGCTCACATTCACCTATAGCGAGACTATAATTGGAACTTCACAAATTACTTAGCTGTGTCCGTCCCATACCGGACTTGTGGTAGTAAGTGACTTCAGTAAAATGATTCACAGAAACGGTCCTTAAGTTGATTTAGGCTCAACCACATACCCCCGTGCACGATAATCAACCAGGTGTCACCAAACACGAGGCATACCGGCACCCACCACCTAACCATTAGCCTAAGTCCAAAACATATTTTCTATTTTCATTTTTAATTAATCTCAATGAACCACCCTTGACTCTTTGAAGTCAAGGTTTCATTTTCAAACTGACATTTCATGTGAAAGATTCATCCCACCTACAGTTATACTAAGCCAGGCTAAGCATTTCTACAAAATTTTCTAGTCAATACTATGGTACTAACTAGTTTTCAGCTAGGGTGATAAGGTGTATGAATTAGAAATTCAAATGGGCTATAATCAAAGGATTATGGGTATATCTAACATTTAAACTGAATTTTAAATTAAATTGAGTAGAAGTACGCATGCATATACAGTAAAATGACATAAATATATTTAAAATACTGGGTTCAATATGGTCAAAGGTGTAACTTGCCTTGATCGAAGTCTTGCTGTGATTCGTCAAATTCAAACTCTCCGGAATCGTCAATATCTAACGAAAGAGCCAATTCAGAGAAAAATTCAAACCAAAATTCAAACGAAATCCAAATAACTTCCAAAAATTATAAAATAAACTGAGAGGCAGAATTTTGAATTTTGGATGTGGACCAACAATTCTTGGAAAGGAATTGAGGCTTTTAAAAGAAATTGGCAATTTAAATTTAAATTTAAATCTTGGGATTACAAAATATATTCAAACAAAATTTAAATAAATTTCAAAAATTCAAAATTATTCCAGAAATGGATAGATCATGATTTTAGAAAAATTTAGAAATTTGAATGGGTCAATTTGGAGTTAAAATACAAAAGTTATAGCCTTCCAAAGTTTAAATTCAAAATAAAAGAAAAAGGGGTATTTTCTGGATTTATTTTTAAACCGAAAAGGATTTATCACGTCAGCACGAATTATTTTTCTAAAGAAAATTATAGATTATGACGTCAGCCCTAGGATTAATATATTCGGGCAGAGGCTGACAGGTGGGGCCCGGGTGTCATGGATCGAGTCCATGGACCCGAGAGGTGGGTGAGGTGGCAGGCGGGCGCGCGGAGGCGGGGGTGGCACTGACGTGGCACCACGTGGCTGCCACTCGGCACCACGTGGTTGCTACGTGGCTACCACGTCACGCTTTACGCCGGCGCACGCGCGTCGCGTGAGGTGGCGAGGGGCGTGCGGGTGGCGCTGCATGGCGCCGACCGCCGCCACCGCTGCCACGCAGCTGCCGTCGGCCCGACGGCCGACGCGGCCCGACCGGCGCGGCGGCGCTCGGGGCGATGGTCGCCGAGTTCGTGAGCGGCGCGCCGCCGAGGGTATCAAAACGAAGAGGAGAATGCGGGGAGTGCATCGGTACCTTGCGCGGAGGCCGAGGGTGACCGGAGAGGAGAATCGGCGGAGAGGGGCGGCGGCCGGGGAATTGTTCACGGCGGCGGAGAGGTTCTGGCGACGCAGCAGCTCGGGGGAGTGGTCGCCGAGGATCGCCTGGGCACCAGCAAGGTCGGGGAGGCGTCGGCGAGGGGCGAGGGGGCTTGAGCCGGCCGGAATCGCTCGCCGAAGTAGCTGGAGCCGGCGGAGGGAAATCGGGCACAGGGGGGCTCCGGGGCTCGATGTTGTGAATTGGAGGCACGGGGAGCGGCGGTGTGGGTGGAGGAACCACGGGGAGGTCCTTTTATAGGTGGGGAGAGGCGGTAACCGTTGTACGAAACTCGCCGGATTCGGGAGATTAACGCGACGGTGAAAGAGGGCGTAATTGGGGGAATTTAAGCCTGCAACGGACGCGGTGGAGGATCAATTGCAATCTGCAATCGGCGCGGGTAATAACGGAAGGAAACCGCTTTAAAAGCTTCGTTTTGTATACATGGCGCAGCGGGCGGGATCGCGCGGAGAAGAAAGGAAAGCGGTGGGGACGAAGGGTCTGACGAGTGGGGCCCGCACGTCAGCGAGAGAGAAAGAAAAGGAAAGAGAGGGGGACGGTCGGATGCTTGACGGGTGGCACGGGGGAGAGATCGGGACCGCTGGCGCGTTGCGAAGGGGTAAGTGAATGGGGACGGCCGAGATTCGATCCGACAACAAAGATCAGATCGGGGCCGATCGGTGCTTAAGTGGGAGGGGGCGGCTGCGATGAGGTACGGCAATAGGGGACGGCTCGAATGAAGCCACGTGCCGATCGGAGGGGGGAATGAAGCGGGCGAAGCGGTAAGTCGCAGGGAGCGGCGGGGATTGAACCGGGCGGGAGAGCGGACGGCTAGATACGCGACATGCGTCGCACGCGGGGAGAGGGAAGGCGGGGGAGAGGGTTTAAATCACATCGGACGGCTGAGGGGAAATCCGGCGGGCGGAGGGGACTCCGATGGTTGACACGCGTCGCCCGCGGGGAGGGTTTGGGATTAAATTTCCTTTTTGATTTTCCAGAAATGATAATAGGCTTTAGAAAATTCGAAAAAATACCAAATAAATTTTGAAAATTCTAGAAAAATTCAGAGAATCTTCTGGGACAAATTGAGACTTAATAAAAATAGTTTCCACTCATTTGAACAAGTATAATTTGCAAAGGCACAATTTGATTTTAAAAGGAAAGGTTTTAATTCTTTCTAAAATCTGAAAAAATTAATATAACCTCATATTTGACTTTAGGAAGTTGAAATGCATTTGTTTTAACTTTCAGTAATGCAATAAATTCATTTTTGACTTTTATAAATTAAAGTTTATAATTCTTCTCAAATCAGGATTTTGAGATAACTCCAGAAAATCAGATAAATTCCAGGTTTAATTTTAAATAAGGGATAAAATTTTGGGATGTTACAAACCTACCCCCCTTAAAGGAAATCTCGCCCTCGAGATTTGCACTGGCTAGCAAAAGAGATAGGGATGGCTGGTCCTTAAATCTTCTTCTCGCTCCCAGGTGGCTTCGTCTTCGGTGTGGTTGCTCCACTGAACTTTGCAGAATCTGATGGTCTTCCTTCTGGTCTGACGTTCTGTTGTCTCGAGAATCTTAATTGGTTGCTCCTGGTAGGTGAGGTCATCCTGGAGGTCCAAGGTTTCCAATGCGGCTTGCTCTGTGGGTACTCGGAGGCATTTCTTTAACTGTGAGACATGAAAGACATTGTGCACCCCTGACATGCTTGGCGGCAAGTCTAACTGATATGCGACTGCACCTCTTCGGTCCAGAATCTTGAAAGGGCTCACATATCGTGGTGCTAGTTTCCCTCTAACTTGAAACCTTTTCACACCTCTGAGTGGGGATACTCTAAGATAGACGTAGTCCCCGACCTCGAAGGTCAGGTCTCGACGACGGTTATCCGCATAGCTCTTCTGTCGAGACTGGGCTATTTTTAGTCTGTCTCTGATCTTCTTTACTTGATCTTCTGCGTCTTGCAGCAGGTTTGGTCCGGTTTCTTGGGGTTCACCTTGCTGATCCCAAAGCAAGGGTGTCCTGCACTTTCGACCATACAAGGCTTCGAAGGGTGCCATCTGCAGACTGGCTTGGTAGCTGTTATTGTACGAGAATTCCGTGATAGGCGTTGAACGGTCCCAGCTGTTCCCGAAATCCAGCGTACAAGCCCTTAGCATATCCTCGAGTATCTGATTAACTCTTTCTGTTTGACCGTCTGTCTGGGGATGGTAAGCGGTGCTGAAACTGAGCTTACTACCCAATTCATCATGCAGCCTTTGCCAAAATCGAGAAGTGAACTGACTACCTCGATCTGATACTATCTTCTTGGGTACGCCATATAGGCACACAATTCGAGACATGTACAGCTCAGCCAACTTGCTCCCTGAATAAGTGGTTTTGACTGGTATGAAGTGAGCCACTTTAGTCAATCGGTCTATGATTACCCAGATTGAATCATAACCCGATTGTGTCCTTGGGAGTCCGGTTATGAAATCCATACCGATTTCTTCCGACTTCCATTCGAATCGGCAATGGTTGCAAGAGTCCCGCCGCCTCGATGTTCACTTTGACTCGCTGATGTGTGTCGCAGATTCAATGAACTCGCGATTTCCTTTTCATACTAATCCACCAATATCTTTCCCTCGATCCCGGTACATCTTGGTACGCCCCGGGTGGATTGAGTATGGGGTGTCATGAGCCTCCTTCAGAATCAGGGTTTTGATTTCTTGATTGTTCGGTACACAGATGCGGTTCTCGAACCAAATCGTGCCATGCTCATCTTCGCCAAATCTCGTGCTTTGCCTCTTCTCATATTCTTTTGATTTCTTGAATATCCTCGCCCACGCTCGAGCTTCCTTAATTTGTTCAGCAAGCCGGTTGTATTTCCAAAGGCGGCGAGTGCTTGGTCCCATCGGGTTTAGACTTAGATGGGCGACTCCCTCCTGAAGTCGGTCTGGTCTTCTTCCGATATCACCATGTTTGCATAAGATTTCCTGCTTAAGGCATCGGTTACCACATTCGCTTTTCCGGGGTGGTAATGTATACCGATGTCGTAGTCCTTTATCAACTCCAACCATCTTCGTTGCCTCAGGTTGAGTTCTGCCTGGGTGAAGATATACTTCAAACTATTATGGTCCGTGTATACTTCACAACGGTTACCGATAAGATAGTGGCGCCAGATTTTTAAGGCGTGCACTACTGCGGCTAACTCTAAGTCATGAGTAGGATAATTGCACTCATGAGGCTTGAGTTGGCGGGATGCGTAGGCTACCACTTTGCCTTCTTGCATTAGGACACAGCCTAAGCCTAGGCGAGAGGCGTCACAGAAGACCTCGAAACCTTTATGCACGTCCGGCAAGACAAGCACGGGTCCTGAGACTAGTCTCTTCTTAAGGGTTTGAAAACTCTGCTCACAAGCCTTCGTCCATTCGAACTTCTTTTCCTTTTTCAGCAACTGGGTCATCGGCTTGGCTGTCTCGGAGAACCCTGCTATGAACCGACGGTAATAACCCGCAAGTCCAAGAAAGCTCCTGACTTCTGTTACGGACTTTGGTGGCTTCCACTCCATTACTGCTTCTACCTTGGCAGGATCTACAGCGATTCCTTCAGCTGTTACGATATGTCCGAGGAAGGCAACCTCTTTTAGCTAGAATTCACATTTGCTGAATTTGGCAAAGAGTTGATGCTCTCGAAGCTTTTCCAACATTGTTCAGAGGTGCTGCTCATGCTCTTCTTCATTCTTGGAGTAGATGAGGATGTCGTCGATGAAGATTACTACAAACTTGTCCAAGTATTTCATAAATACACTGTTCATCATACTCATGAAGTAGGCTGGTGCATTGGTCAGTCCAAATGACCTGACCGTGAACTCATAATGCCCATATCTGGTGGAGAAGGCAGTTTTGGGAATGTCTTCTTCACGGATCTTCAGCTGATGGTATTCTGATCGCAGATCAATCTTGGAGAAGACACCGGCTCCTTTCAACTGATCGAACAGGTCATCGATTCTGGGGAGGGGGTATTTATTCTTGATGGTGACATCATTGAGTGCTCTGTAGTCCACACATAGCCTCAAACTCTCGTCCTTTTTCTTGACGAACAGGACGGGTGCTCCCCAAGGTGACGAACTGGGTCGGATGTACCCTTTGTCTTCTAATTCCTTGAGTTGATTCTTCAATTCTGCTAACTCGTTAGCAGGCATCCGATATGGTCTCTTGGAAATTGGGGCGGTGCCTGGGACTAGGTCAATCACAAACTCGATTTCCTATCCTGGCATTCCCGCAGCTCCTCGGGAAAAATATCTGGGTATTCCCGCACTATTGGCACTTCTTCCAAGACTTGGAGATGGAAAAGGGCACATTCTTCTGCCTTCGGGATTTGAGGAGAGAAGATCACTTCTATGCCCTGGTCATTGGTGAGGGTGATGGATCTGGTAGCACAATCGATCTGACCTTGGTTCTTGGCTAACCAATTCATTCCGAGAATGACATCTAATCCTTGCGATTCCAAGACCAAAAGGTCGGCTAGGAATCAGGTTCCATCTATGAGCAGTTCTACTTTCGGGCACAAGGTCCCTGATCTCATTTCTGCTCCCGGGGAGTGGATTATCATGGGGTTACTAAGAGTTACCATGCCCAACCCATGCTTATCCACAAAAGTTTTTTGATACAAAGGAATGCTTTGCTCCAGAATCGAAAAGAACTGATGCGGGTACTGAATTGACAAGGAACATACCCAAAGACGACATCCGTGCACTGGCTTCTTCTGTGCACACGTGGTTCACTCGCCCCTTGATGAAAGTCTGCGGCTTCTGCTGGCTCTGGTTCTGACTTCCGGAAATAATAAACTCAAATATCGATAAATCTCAAAGGTACGACCTTATGGCCAAGCTTACAATATCTCGAGCCGGAAGGGCTGAACAAAATAGCAGCGGAAATCCAAAATAAAGCGTAGCGGCCAATCGACAAGCCCATAGGCTATCGAGTGGAGAACGAAGCCTAATCCATGAAGTCGTCGTAGTACTCTCCTTCTAGAACCTCCTGCTGATAATACTCCTCGCCCTCAACTGAGCAACATAGGCATAAAGCCGTGAGTACATTGGTACTCAGCAAATTAAGCACAGCTAAGCATCTAATCGTACCAACCTATGTGACAAATAATCTAGCATTACTAGTATTTTCCCCCAACCTAGGGTGACAATGGTATCATGATATTCCAAATTATCAAGGAGGGATAGATTTAATTGGGACGTTAACTGCCAATACAAAGGTTTGAATAAAAATAGCGATGCAATGTAATTGAAAACAAAATAAATAAATAATAGATTGCAAACTAGGTTCAACATGATCAAAGGACACGACTTGCCTTGGTTATCCTCATCGAGGTACTCCTGGTCTTCGGGCGTAGATCCTGCTCCTCCGGAATCCGAATATAACGAGAGGGAAAACGACTGAAACAAAGAAAATACATAAAATGATAAGCAAATGAACTACAAAAATCATGAAATCTGAACCAAAAGCTAGAGCTCGATTTTAGATGAATTTAGCAAAAAGAACGGGGTCAATCGGAGCTAGGACGGAGGAGAACGGGCTCTCGAAAAATTTAATCTAAAGAAAATTGGAAAACTTACTGTGATGTGAACCGGGCGCACGGGGAACTCGGTCCACGGTGGACTCAGTGCATGGAACAGTGCGCGCCTGGCTGGCGGGGTAATGCTGACGCGGCGTGCGCTAGTGCCGCCACGTGTCACTGCTGACGTGGCTGCCACATGGCACCTGGGGGCGGTTTTGGCTAACGTGGCAGCTGACGTGGCATGACACGTGGCTGCCACGTGGGTGTAGGGATGACGTGGCTTGCCACGTGGTAGGATGACACGGCATGGCTCGGGCGCAGGCGGCGGCGGTGTGGATCCGACGTCTGCGGGCGAGAAGCGCGGCGCAATCTGAGCCTTCGGCTCAGATCTGGACGGACGGCCGCGATGCGGTGGCGCGGAGGCGGGGATCACCAACGCGTGGCGGCTCACCGCGCGAAGCGTCGCAGGCGCGGGCGCGGCGTGGGCGCGTGTTCGACGGGGCGGCTTGCGGACCGAGGCAGGGCGCGGGGCGACGGGGGAGGCGACGCAGAAGGCGACTCAGGTGATGGCGACGGGGAACGCGGCGGAGGGGCTCACTGGCGGGGTAGGCGAGATCGTCGGCGGCTCCGGCGGGGACGACAGTGATAGAGGCAACACAGGACAGCGGCGGGTCCCGGCGACATCGCGGCGCGAGGCGAGAACGGCGGAGGCGACGGAGGCGGCTAGGGTTCGAGCGACGGGCACGCAAACCGAGATGCGACGGCGGGTTTTATCACACGAACCGAGGCAATGCCGATCGGATACAGCGACGGGCGCAACGCAGACGCGGTTTGGACGACCTGGATGACGCGGGGAAAGATCGGACGGCTGGGGGCGCAGCGCGGTTTAGGGTTAGGGTTATGCGCGGGCGCCGACGCGGATGGGCGCCACGTGGCAAGGCAGGGAATCCGGTTACGCGCGGGCCGGCTGGTGCCACCACGTGGCGGTGGGGAGCGAGCGCGATGGTTGCCGTGTGGCAAGGCGGAGAATCGGGCGGCTGGCGGCGGCGGGACAGCGCGCGGGAAAGGGGGGTACGGCGGTGGCGCGATGGATGGCTGACACGTGGAGGGAGGCGAGATCGGGTGGCTGAGGGATTTTCCACTTCTTTTATTTTCCAGAAATTCGAATAAAATCTCAGGAGCTCTAGAAAATAGCAAATAAATCCCAAAAATTCACCAAAAATACCAGAAAATTTCTTGAGACCTGAAGAATCCAAATAAAATATTTGTAACTTATGTTAATGTTTATTTTAATCATATTAAATCATTTAAAATTCTACAAATCATTTGAAACTTGATTCAATTCCAGAAAATTTATTTTTGAAACCCTGGCTTTAAAATTGCAGAAAAACAGGATGTTACAAACTTTACCCCCTTAAACGAGATCTCAACCCTGAGATCTGGGCCAACTAAGAAAATAGGTTCGGGAACTCTGCTCTGAGGTCCTCCTCGCTCTCCCAGGTTGCTTACTCATTGGAATGGTTGCTCCACTGGACTTTGCAAAAACGGACCACTTTATTCCGGGTGACTCGCTCTGACACTTCCAAAACTTTGATTGGGTGCTCCTTGTACGACAGGTCCTCCTGCGTGTCAATGGCCTCAACTGGCACAACCTCCAAAATCTGATTTACTGGCTTTGTCTGACCATCTGTTTGAGGGTGATAAGTTGTACTGAAGTTCAGGTGAGTTCCTATAGCCTTATGGAAACTACCCCAAAAACGAGAGGTGTACTACGATTCACGATCTGACACAATCTTTTTTGGCACACCATGCAAACTGACAATCCTTGACATATATAGTTCTGCTAATCTGTCACCACTGTAGGTTGTCTTAACTAGAATGAAATGAGCAACCTTGGTCAATCGATCCACGATGACCCAAATCGAATCATAGCCATCTTTGGTCTTAGGCAGACCCACTATGAAATCCATATCAATTTCTTCCCACTTCCACTCAGGGACTTTCAATGGTTGTAGCAAGCCTGCTGGTCTCTGATGCTCTGCCTTTACTCTCTGACAAACATCACAAAGGGCCACATACTCAGCGATCTCACGCTTCATGCTTGGCCACCAATACTTATCCTTAATGTCCTGGTACATCTTGATACTGCCTGGATGAATCAAATACAACCACTCATGAGCCTCTTTTAACAACACATCCTTTAGCTCTTACTTACTGGGCACACACAACCGCTGCTTGAACCACAAAGTTCCTTGATCATCCACTGTAAATCCTGACTCTTTTCCTTCACTTAAGTTCTTCCGGATCCGCTTAAATGCCTCATCATCTGACTGAGCATGACGAATCTGACCATCCAAAGTAGGTTGTAACTCTATAGCTGCCAAAAATCCTTGCTCAACCAACTCTAGGCTAAGCTTCTGAAATTTCTCATGTAACGCTGCCTGACTCTCTCAAACCATCACTGAATTGCAGTACACCTTCCTGCTCAAGGCATCTGCAACCACATTGGCCTTTCCAGGATGATAATGTATACCAGCATTATAATCCTTTATCAGTTCTAACCACCTCCTCTGTCTGAGGTTATGCTCGGACTGGGTAAAGATGTATTTAAGACTCTTATGATCCGTGTAAACCTCACATCTATTACCCATCAGATAATGACGCCAAATCTTCAAAGCATGCACTATGGCTGCTAGCTCCAAGTCGTGAGTAGGGTAGTTCTCCTCATGCGGTCTCAACTGGCGTGAGGCATAGGCTACCACTCTCTTGTCTTGCATCAAGACACAACCCAAACCTTTGCGAGAGGCATCGCAATAAATCTCAAAGTCCTTATTTATATCAGGCAACACAAGCACTAGGGCTGTAGTCAAACTCTCCTTAAGTTTCTGAAAACTTTTCTCGCACTCTGGCGTCCAAGTGAATTTCTTTTCCTTCTTGAGCAACTGTGTGAGAGGTCTGGCTACACTGGAAAATCCTTCAATGAAGCGACGGTAATATCCTGCTATACCCAGAAAACTTCTGATTTGGGTAACCGAAGTAGGCGACTACCAATCCAAAACATCTCTCACTTTTCCAGGGTCCACTGCGACTCCTTCTGCTATCATCACATGGCCTAGGAAGGCGACTTCCTTCATCCAAAACTCACATTTGCTGAACTTAGCATACAACTGATTATCCCTCAACTTCTGCAATGCCAATCTCAAGTATTCCTCATGCTCTCTCTCATCCTTGGAGTAAATCAAAATGTTGTCAATGAACACAACGACAAACTTATCCAAATATTCCATGAACACCTTATTCATCAAATACATGAAATAAGCTGGAGCATTGGTCAAACCAAATGACATCACTGTGAACTCGTATAAACCATAACGAGTCGAGAAGGCTGTCTTAGGTATGTCCTCCTTTCGAATCCTCATCTGATGATACCCTGACCTCAAATCAATCTTGGAGAAAACTCCTGCTCTCTTAAGCTGGTCAAACAGGTCATCGATCCTGGGCAAAGGGTACTTATTCTTGATGGTGACCTCATTAAGCGCTCTATAGTCCACACACATACGCTGACTACCATCCTTCTTCTTGACAAATAACACTGGTGCTCCCCACGGGGATTGATGTGACAAATAATATTACGATGCATACACCTTTTGATCACTACTATATTGATCGGTTTATACAAAATAATGAGAATGCCACAACAATTGACTCTTACATATACCATGCATATGTGTTGTTCTTTTTGTTTGTAACACCTTCTAAAATTCATGATGAGATAAGCCAAAGAAGTGTTGACGACAAATATATATACCATGCGTACACGTTGTATTCTTTGTTTAGTACAATTTCAGGCTATCAAAAGCCGAGAACGGCTTTTCTTGAAGAAGGGAAGGATGATGCGGATACGCACGTGTCTTGTACTTTTCAGTTAAATATATTATTCAACTGGAAGGAATTATTGAGCCGCATAAAACATTGCCAGGTGAACTCATTCCGAATAAAATATTATGTTATTATTCATAAGAATAAAATACTACCTTATGTTATCAAATGGTGCATTCTTAGGTTTGTCAATGGCAAAGCAATAGAGAGGCGAAAGGAAGAAGATAACCACATTAGGTGCCAAAGACATGAAGGAAGAAAGCCCATACAGTGGGAGAGTAAAAGGGAGAAGCCCAATGACTTAAACTACAAGTTTTGGATAAGATTTTCAAGCCCAATTCATACCTCTCACAAGGCCAATTGGATTCAAACTCGGATTCAACTCAGAATTCAATTCGGATTCGGTTCGAGACAACCTGACAGGCAGTCACTAAAAAGGTCATAACGTTCACAAACGGAGTCCGATTCAGGTGTTTTTGTACTCGTTAGAAAGATAATTTCAAGGGCTACGCAATTGATTTAGCCCTAGCATCAAATTCATCTCGGATCAAAAGTTATGACTAAAACAATATGATAGCTGTAAACTCTAGTTTCCTTTTTGTGAGAGTTTGTATCTAAAACCATATAGGGTTGAGTTGTACTAGGTTTGTGGACTCTATGGACGTCCCAAGAGGCTATATAAGCCATGTATTGGTAGCATTAGGGCTCAGACCACCTTTGAGAATAATCAATCTACTAAAGTTTGTTCGAATTTATTATTGCTGCCGAAATTCCATGAGGGAATTAGGAGTGTTCTTCAGTCAAGATCGTTCAGCCTTTCCGCTGGGAATTGGGTGCACGATTGATCTTCGCTTGGTGGTCGGCGAAATCGATGCGAGTGTGTTTTGGCGGATTAAAGAGTGTTCGTCCCTTGCATTGGCATTGGAGGATAGTTATGATTCATCAAGACTCCCGCGAGTATCCATGCTACGTCGAGAAGATCGGGTGACCCCGTATCAGGGATGAACTCGGTCTGATATAACCCTTGTCCAAAAGCTCTTGAATTTGCTTCTTTAACTCTGCCAAATCATTGGCTGGCATCCGGTAAGGTCTCTTGAAAATCGGAGCGGTACCTGGTACATGTTCGATCAAAAACTCCACTTATCACTCCGGTGGCATACCTGGAAGGTCATCTGGAAACACATCAGGGTACTCCCTGACAACTGGTACGTCCTCCAACCGGATCACCTTGCTCTGGCAAACCATGACTGACTCTGGTTGACACTCGCTGGCTGCAAACTGTACCGTGATTCCATCTGAATTGGTCAAGGTCACCGCTCGCTCCTACGCTTAACAACGCCGCCGCTTTTGAAGCCAATCCATTCCCAAGATTACATCTAGGACCGATATCCAACAAAATCGTCACTAACTCAACTCCCGAATGGTTATCCTAACTCTGACAACCTAGGTTGGATCTCAACTCGTAACCGGGATTGATTAAAAGAATAGATCCAAGAGCAACAGCTTTTCAATTGTTGCTTTAAAGTAAAACTCCGAGAAACAAACGAATGCGAAGCTCTATAATCAAATAAAACTGTGGCAGGAACTGAATGGACTAGAAACGTACTGATCACAACATCCGTGCCGCTCGGGCCTCCTCTCGCGTGACGTGGTTCACCTGACCTCCCACCACCGGCCCCGCTGGCTTGTCCCGATGCCGGGTGCTCGCCCCGCTTCCCGGGTAGGAGTCCGACGGTGTGGCTCCTGTGTCGGCGAATCGTGTCGGGGCTCGCCTCGGGCACTTGCTAGCATAGTGTCTCGGCTCATGACACTTGAAGCAAGTGACGATGCCGCTGGATTGTTGCTCTTCTGCTGCGACCATCGGAACCACCGTGACACGGCCCCGATCAAACCGCATGGCGTGCGGGTTGGGGTCCTAAAGTCGACGATCGCCGCCGCTGCCGCCGAGGCACTCGTAGGCCGGTAGAAACCAAAACAGGGCCTCTCGAGATCGGTGAGATCGATCCTCGCTGATCATCCTCCTCTTGCGACTCCTCGAGCTCGCGGCGACTCTCCTCGATGAGAATGGCCTTATCCACCAACTGCGAAAAACTGGCATAGTCGTTGCCCACGACCTGCACTTTCAAAGCTGCGTTCAAACCCTTCTTGAACCTCTTCTAGCGAGCTGCATCTGTGGCTACGTCCTCTGGCGCGTAGCGAGCTAACTGAGTGAATTTATTGAGGTATTCACTCACTGACAGGTTCTTCTGCTGTAACTCCCAAAATTCATCCTTCTTCATCTCGACCACTCCATCCAAGACGTGGGCGTTGTGGAAGGCTTTGGCGAATTTCTTCCAAGTGATGCTGTTCTGATCCTCATGGGCGGCACAGTAGTTCTCCCACCACTCTACGGCTAGTCCCTCAAGCTGGTGTACTGCATACAACACCTTCTCTCTATCGGTGCACTAAGCCAAGTTCAGTTTCTTCTCAATTGAACGGATCCAATCATCAGCCTCCAAAGGCTCTGACGAACTGGAGAAAACAGGCGGTCTTGTCCTCATGAACTCTGCATAGCCGCATCGCGACGCAGGTGCCGTGGTGGTATCGCTCCTGTGCTGCCGCCGCATCATAGCTCGCATATTCTCGCATCATAGTTCGTGATCATCCGGGTCTCGCCACCAAAACCGATCGAGAGCGGGTCCAAAGCCGGTGGAACTGGCTGCGAAAGGGAACTGGTCCTGGTTCGCCTGGCTGTGGCCTGAGGAAGTCCTGGTATCAACCATTTTGCTCTGAAAAAGGAAACAACTGCTGACTGACCAAAGGCGAAAGACGAGGGGGAAAAGCATAGATAAGAGGTAAATTCGTCTAAGGGGGTTTTGCTAATTGAAATCTAAACTAAACAAACACTTAGCCAAAAGGCTAACAACAAAACTGAGCAAAAATAAACTCTATTAAAAGATTGACATGATCGCAATATAATGCTTTTAAGGGCAATATTTGCAGCTCACATCACACACAACTGCAAATAAAATCCAATGTTTCTACTCGCACTATCTAATCTGAAGGCTCCCACTCGGGTCCTGACAAATAGGATACACTATTCTCGCCCTCCAATTGTCAGATAACCCACGAAAGGCGGACCGACGCGATCGCTTCTCTCGATCGAATCGAACTGACCGTGGAATTGCCAAGATATGCTCAACGATCACCGTAATACGCCGCTCCGCCTCGACTCGTGGTGTAGGCGACGGTAGAGGCACCGCAATCGCGTCGGGCTCCTCCCGATCGCTCGCGCCTAGGGTAACTCCATACAGCCTGGAGATACTTCCGATGCATTGGCCTTTATGCTTCTCATCCTTGGTGAGGTAAACGGGCAATCTCTTCAATTCGAGGCTCCGCAACAGAATGCGTAGAAGTGCTCTCCATCCTCCTGACGGGCTGTAAGAAGCTTGGGACATCTAATGCATTTATAAAGGAAAGATCAGTTTATAGCTTTACGAAAACAAATTTTGCAGAAATGGGGACAAGAGTCCTTAAGAATGAGATAAGAAGATAGAGATATTACTAAATATCAATTTAGTTGGTTTAATTTAGAAAATAAATTTTTGGGCTAACGACCATTTTAACTAGGGCTTCGTCCTCTATACGATATGGCTCGATACTATCTCTCACCGAGACCCGAATATGCAAATTCGACTCTCTGTAAACCGCACTAGTCCAGATCACGCTAGTGCACACAATCAAACATAGATGTAATCACAGTCATACACATTATATAATAAAGGGAAAACTCAAATATCGATAAATCTCAAAGGTACGACCTTATGGCCAAGCTTACAATATCTCGAGCCGGAAGGGCTTAACAAAATAGCAGCGAAAATCCAAAATAAAGCGTAGCGCCAATCGATAAGCCCACAAAGCTATCGAGTGAAGAACGGCCTAATCCGTGAAGTCGCCGTAGTACTCTCCTTCCGAACCTCCCGCCGATAATACTCGCCTCAATCGAGCAACATAGGCGTAAAGCCGTGAGTACATTGGCACTCAGCAAGTTGTTTGTAACAAATGAATGCAATATAATATGCAAGGCTTACCAATGGAAGGCTGAAAGGTTAATTTGCATAAAAGGCATTTCACAATAATTATAATAAATAGATTGAAAACGAAATTTAAATGAAAACAATAATAATAAATATCAAAGGAATAAACATGAACCACTTGTGAACACCTATTCACAAGCTAACCCAACAGTGAACTACTTATCCACCTCCAACACAAACCACCAAGTTCAAAAGATAACACTAACCCTCGTGTGAAATCACCGAGCGTTGTCCATGACTGAGGACGTGGCTATTCGAATAGTTTTACACTCTGCAGAGGTTACACAACTGTACCCACACGATGTGATTAGCCTCGATCTCAGGAAATCACAACAAGGCCTTTACAATGCTCTACCTCAACCCAACTCTGCCCGCTAGGTTTCGTGATCACACCCTTTGCGCCACATGGAAATCAGCAACCATGTCCATCTCAATGGCAGAATTGAAATTGAAATATTACAAATTAATCAGTCAGGTCTATCCCATACTAGACATGTGGTTTGCACGATTAAGCTCAGGATCAATGGCGCACAAAGTTAAGTCCTTAGCATTACCCGGGCGAGGCTACCACATCCCCTGAAGTGCACCTGCACTTCCCTCTTTACTGCACGATCACTCGCCCGAGTGCAAAATCAAGTTTGTATCTCACAGCCAATGACACACCAATACCACAGCACAAATTTTAATAAATGTGGCACCAACCACAGTTCTATATATCATTATGTCAAATTAATACTTCACATGTGATGATGGAACCAATCATAAATTAAGCACAGCTAAGCATCTAATCGTACCAACCCATGTGACAAATAATCTAGCATCACTAGTATTTTTTCCCAACCTAGGGTGACAATGGTATCATGATATTCCAAGTTATCAAGGAGGGATAGATTCAATTGGGACGTTAAATGCCAATACAAAGGTTTGAATAAAAATAGCGATGCAATGTAATTTAAAAAAAAATAAATAAATAATAGATTGCAAACTGGGTTCAACATGATCAAAGGACACTACTTGCCTTGGTTATGCTCAGCGAGGTACTCCTGGTCTTCGGGCTAGATCCTGCTCCTCCGGAATCCGAATCTAATGAGAGGGAAAATGATTGAAACAAAAAAATACATAAAATGATAAGCAAATGAACTCCAAAAATCATGAAACCAGAACCAAAAGCTAGAGCTTGATTTTAGATGAATTTAGAAAAAAGAACGGGGTCAATCAGAGCTAGGACGGAGGAGAACGGGCTCTCGAAAAATTTAATCTCAAGAAAATCGGGAAAATTGGAAAACTTACTGTGCTGTGAACCGGGCGCACGGGGAACTTGGTCCACGGTGGACTCGGCGCACGGAACAGTGCGCGCACGGGCGGTGGGGTAATGCTGACGTGGTATGCGCTGGTGCCGCCACGTGTCACTGCTGATGTGGCTGCCACGTGGCACCTTGGGGCGGTTTTGGCTGACGTGGCATGACACGTGGCTGCCACGTGGGCGTAGGGCTGACGTGGCTTGCCACGTGGTAGGCTAACGCGGCATGGCTCGGGCACGGGCGGCGGCAGCGGGGATCCGACGGCTACGGGCGAGACGCGCGTCGTGATCTGAGCCTTCCGCCAGATCTGGACGGACGGCCGCGATGCGGTGGCGCGGAGGCGGGAAGGCAGGGATCGCCGACGTGTGGCGCTCACCGCGCGGCGCCGCGGCGCGGCGCGCGCGCGAGCGCGGTTCGGCGGGCGGCCGGCGATCGAGGCGGCGCGGGCGACGGGGAGGCGACGCGGAAGGCGACTCGGGCAATGGCGACGGGGAACATGGCGGAGTGGCTCACCGGCGGGGTAGGCGAGGTTGTCGGCGGCTCCGGCGGGGACGACGGCGAAGTAGGCGACACGAGATGTCGGCGGGTCCCGGCGACGGCGCAGCGCGAGGAGAGAACGGCGGAGGCGACGGAGGCGGCTAGGGTTCGAGTGACGGGCACGCGAACCGAGATGCGACGGTGGGTTTTATCACGCGAACCGAGGCAATCCCGATCGGATACAGCGACGGGCGCAACGCGGACGCGGTTTGGATGACCTGGATGACGCGGGGAAAGTTCGGACGGCGGGGAGTGCGGCGCGGTTTAGGGTTAGGGTGGCAAGGCAGGGAATCCGGCGGCGCGGAGCGGGCGAGCGCGCGTGCGGGCGTGGGCCGGTTGGTGCCACCACGTGGCGGTGGGGAGCGGGCGCGATGGTTGCCGCGCGGCAAGGCGGAGAATCGGGCGGCTGGCGGCGGTGGGACAGCACGCGGGAAAGGGGGCTACGGCGGCGACGCGATGGATGGCTGACGCGTGGAGGGCGGCGAGATCGGGTGGCTGAGGGATTTTCCACTTCTTTTATTTTCCAGAAATTTGAATAAAATCTCAGGAGCTCTAGAAAATAGCAAATAAATCCCAAAAATTCACCAAAAATACCAAAAAATTTCTTGAGACCAGAGGAATCCAAATAAAATATTTCCAACTTATGTTAATGTTTATTTTAATCATATTAAATCATTTAAAATTCTAAAAATCATTTGAAGCTTGATTTAATTCAAGAAAATTCCAGAAAATTTATTTTTGAAACCCTGGCTTTAAAAATTGCAGAAAAATAGGATGTTTCAACTATTTTGGCTATTGAGCATTGTAACAGCCTTGTCGTGAACTCCTCACCGCACACCAAAGGTAGTGTGTTAATCGCGCGGCTCAAGTAGGAGAACACGTCTTATGGGTAAAGTTGTACACCTCTGCAGAGTTTAAACCTATCTTGAATAGCCGTGTCCACAGTCATGGACATGCTGAGTAGAGTTTTCAGAGATTAGACTTGGTTTTATAAAACTTGGTTTTGGTTAAACAACTTTAGTTTTGACAATGGTCCGGGTGGGATACCCGTGGTTAGGTTAGTGCAGGTCGGAGCCTACACTAAAGTTAATACTTTGTTAAACATATTGTTTCATATGATGTATTAAAATTCAGTTTTTCATACTTACATTATTGTATTTAAAGTTCAGTATTGCTTTTCCGCACAATTACCCTATTAAGCCTTCCTTGAAATTCCTTATGCATGCATTTATTCTATTATATTCCCTGGTGTAACTTGTGGAGTACTTTCAAGTGCTAACCTTGCTTAAACCTGTTGGTAGAGTACGACTCCGGTGACTACAGTGAGAACTTCGACGAGTAGGTCGCGTCTTATAGTCATTCGCCTGTGGGCAGGTAGGATGGGCTGATCTTCTACGCTTTATTTTTTTGCTATTTTTAGTTGGCTATGAGCCTTATTGTAAAACTTGACCATAAGGCCCGTACTTTTGATTAATAATATTTTGCAGTTGTTATGCATGATATATATCGCTGTTGACCCTGTGTGCATTAACTTTTTCTAGGATAGTGCGATTTACAGAGAGGGACTTGAAGTTGTTGTTCTGGGTCCCGACAGAGATGGTATCAGAGCATTAATGACCTTAAGACGCGACCATAGATAGAATAGAAAGGAACCTATCTTAAGGACATATTTTGATAAGTAAAAATATTTTGAATATCTTCACTTCTTAACTTCGTCTTTTGAAAATTGTTTACTAACTCTCCTCCCCATTTCAAAATTTTAGATGGAGCAACCTACCCACGTCACCCACGGAGTCCTAGCTAGACACCTAGCGGACTGCCTTTATAGTCTCATGCGAGAGCGGAACTTCCGACCTTACCCCCTGTACCAAGGATACTAGGGACAGTATGGAGAGCAGGAGCTTTAGAGGGTTGAAGTAAGGATCTTCGCTAACTTTAGAGATCAAGCAGTTATCCACACCTTCGGCGCCCCCATACCACGAGAGACTTTTCTCGCTGGTATCCAAGATGCCGCTCTCGAAGTCATTCACCACCTGAGGGACATCTACTCATGGGAACTTCAACACACCACATTCCGCTACTACCCCATGAGGATTCCCGTCAGTTCCATCAACGACTTCTCTTCCACGGAGTACGAGAGTAACCCCCACCTTATTCAGCAGGTGGAGTTCACTAAGTCCATGGACTATGCGTGCAAGGCCACCTTGGACAAGTTGAACGGCATGGCACAAAAGCTCCGTGTAGCAGAGGAGGAGTTGTCCAACTTTCGTGCCGTGGACGAGGATTCCGCTACCTCCGAGTCACCCCCGAAGAGGCGTAAGTGTAGCGCCAGTGTCTAGGAGCCTTAAGTTAAGTCTTAAACATGTTACTTGTAAGCTGTAGCCCCTTGTTAATAGCCATAAGATTATTATAATAAAATAAAGAAGTTTTTGTTTGGCTCTTATTCACTGTTTTTCATTGCTTTTTGTGTGTGCTTGGTTGGGGGATTGTTACAAGAAACCTTCCTTCTAGTTCTGCCTCTTTCCTCTAAATCTGGAAGCTTCGACATATGGTGAACATAAGGAGGAACAGCAATGATAATGCCAACCTTAGAGCCCAAGGGAGTTAGTCTGCTCCCATTCCTCCGCCTCCGCCAGCAGTGGGACCCGATTGGACTCAACTGATGACAAATCAGAATCAACTAATCCAACTGCTCACCTAGACCATCAACAACCCCGCTCATCAAGTTCATTAACTGCCTGCTCAAGCTCCTCCCAACAGACTGTCAGAGTTCCTGAGGATCAAGCCACCAACTTTCTCAAGCAGCTCATAGCCCATGGACGCCGATGACTAGCTTAGGACGATCGGAAAGAAGCTGGACATACTATAGTGCACCAATCACTTCCTACCAGCTGAACAGACCTGCTTCTGAATGGTGGGACACCATCTCTGCTTTGCATGCCAACCCTCAGGCTGTGGCTTGGCTGAGTTTGTGCAGAGCTTCCGCAAGGCTCACATCCCTACCAGCACCATCACATTGAAGGAGTTCTGAACTCTACGCCAAGGTAGCCGTACAGTCAATGAGTATGTGCAAAAGTTCAACCAACTAGCCCGTTACGCACCAGAAGATGTGGCTACTGACGAAACCAAGCAGGAAAGGTTCATGGAGGGCCTGAATGACAACATATCTGTCTAGCTGATATCAGGCGACTACGCTGATTTCCACCAGCTAGTCAGTAAGGCCATTCGCCAAGAGGGAAAGCATGTGGAGATGGAAAACTGGAAGAGGAGGATGGATGATCAGAAGGGTAACTCTGGAGGTTTTCATAAGGCTCGTAGCACCCCTCCGCAGGTGAACAAGTTCAGGCCGCAAGGCAGCAGCTTCAAGCCACCGTCAGGCAAGTTCAGGCCATCAGCCAGCCACCTACCTTTCCAAGCCAGCCGCCCGCAGTTCCAGGCCAACTGCACTCCTGCTACCAGTGGTCATATTCAGAAGAGCAACCCTTCTTCGGATGGAGTGACCTGTTTCTATTGCAAGGAAACAGGGCACTATACTAAGGCGTGCCCCTAAGAAGATCCAAGCCATGGCCAGTTCAGGGGCATTGGGAAGCCAAAACCAGGGGCTACTATAACATCCTGTTTTTTTGCAACTTTTAAAGCATGGAATTTAAAAATAAACTTTCTAGATTTTTCTGAAATTAAATCAAGCTTCAAATGAATTTTTAAAATTTAAAATGATTTAACCTAAGTAAAATAAATATTAACATAAGTTAAAAATATTTTATTTGGATTCTTCAGGTCTCAAGGAATTTTTTGGTATTTTTGGTGAATTTTTAAGATTTATTTGCTATTTTCTAGAGCTCTTGGCATTTTATTTGAGTTTCTGAAAATTATTTAATCGAAAACCTCTCGCTCGATCCACCCTTCCCACGTGTCGCCCATCCTCCTCGCCACGCTGCCGCCCCCCGCCACCAGTCCACGCGACGTGTCGCCCGCCTCGCCTCGCTGAGCCGCTCGACGGCCGCGCCACGCCGACCGATCCCGCACCTGAGCCCGCGCCCTCACGCAAACCCTAGCGCCGCCATCGCAGCTGCTCGATCGCCATGCGGCAAAGACCAGCCGCAGCCGCGCTTCGCCCGCTTCGGCTGCTTCGATCACCGCCGCGCAGATTCGCCGCTCGCGCACCCGACCGCATCTGCGTTCGCTCTGCGTCGTCCCCGAATCTAGCTCCTCGGTTCGCATGATAAAACCCGCGTTCTTGCCTCCCTCACTCCCTCATCCCCGCCGCCCATCCAGATCTGAGCCGAAGGTGCAGATCGCACCGCGTGTCGCATTCCCGACCATCGGATCCCATCACCGCCGCCCACGCCGACACCGCCGCGTCAGCCCTAGCCACGCCAGTAGCCACATCAGCCCTAGGCCATGTGTCGTGCCACGTATCACGCCACGTCAGCGGCACGTCAACAATATCCGAGCCCTGGTGCCACGTTAGCGCCACGTCAACGTGCCATGTCAGCTGCCACATGTAGGCACCAGTGCACGCCACGTCATCACCCTGGTACTATTCTGTATACCCGACCCACAGCACGGTGCATTTTTTGATTTTCTAGATTTTCCTTTAGGGTTTGTTTTCCGAGAGCCCGTTCTCCTCCGTCCTAGCTCCGGTTGACCCCGTTCTTTTTTCTAAATTCATCTAAAATCGAGCTCTAGCTTTTGGTTCTAGTTTAATGATTTTTGGAGTTTATTTGCTTATCATTTTATGTGTTTTTCTTGTTTGGGTCGTTTTCTCTCTCGTTAGATTCCGATTCCAGAGGAGCAGGAGCTGCACTCGAAGACTAAGAGTACCTCGCTGAGCATAACAAGGCAAATCGTGTCCTTTGAATATGTTGAACCCAGTTTGCAATCTATTATTTAATTATTTTATTTTAAATTACATTGCATCGCTATTTATTACAAATTCTTGTATTGGTAGTTATCGTCCCAATTGTTTATTCCTCCTTGATAACTTTGATGCCATTGTCACCTTAGGAGGGAAATTTAATTAGCGATGTTATGTTAGTTGTCACACGGTTGGTACGATAAAATTGCTTAGCCTTGCCTAAATTTACGAATGATTTCATCATCGCATGTGAATTATTAATTTGACTTAATGATATATGGAACTGTGGTTGGTGCCACGTTTATTAAAATTTGTGCCATGACATTGGTGTGTCATTGGCTTGGTTATACAAACTTGGTTTTGCACTCGGGCGAGTGATCGTGCAGTAAAGGGGGAAGTGCAGGTTCACTTCGGGGGATGTGGTAGTCTCGCCTGGGTAGAATTAAGGACTTAACTTTGTGAGCCATTGATCTGAGCTTTATCATGCAAACCACATGTCTAGTATGGGATAGACCTGGGTGACTAATTTGGAAGGTTTCAACTTAATCTTGTCAATGAGATGAACATGGTTGCTGATTTCCATGTGGCGCAAGGGGGTGTGATGCAAAACCCTAGCGGACGAGATTGAGTTGAGGTTGAACTTTGTAAAGGCTTTGTTGTGATTTCCTTAGGCCAAGGCTAATCACATCGTGTGGGTACAGTTGTGCAACCTCTGCAGAGTGTAAAACTATTCGAATAGCCGCGTCCTCGGTCATGGACAATGCTTAGTGATTTCACATGAGGGTTAGTGTTGTCTTTTAAACTTGGTGGTTTATGTTGGAAGTGAACAGGTAGTTCACTGTTAGTTTAGCTTGTGAATAGAATGTTCACAAGTGATTTATGTTCATTCCTTTGATTATTTATTATTATCATTTTCATTTAAAGTTCGCTTTCAATCTATTTAACATATTTACTGTAAAATATCTTTTATGCAAATTAACCTTTCAGCCTTCCATTGGTAAGCCTTGCATACTATATTGCATTCATTTGTTACAAACGACTAGCTGAGTACCAATGTACTTATGGCTTTACGCCTATGTTGCTCAGTTGAGAACGAGGAGTATTATCAGCAGGAGGTTCTAGAAGGAGAGTACTTCGACGTCTTCACGGATTAGGCTTCGTTCTCCACTCGATAGCCAGTGGGCTTGTCGATTGGCCGCTACTCTTTATTTTGGATTTCCGCTGCTAGTTTTAAAGCCCTTTCGGCTAGAGATATTGTAAGCTTGGCCATAAGGTCGTACCTTTGAGATTTATCGATATTTGAGTTTTCCTTTTATTTTATCATGTGTATGGTTGTGATTACATCTATATTTCACTGTGTGCACTAGCGTGATCCTGGACTAGTGCAGATTACACAGAGAGTCCAAATTTACATATTCGGGTCTCGACAGCTACAGAAGCCGCATGCCTTCGTCTAGGGGAGAGTGAACCACGTGACTGCAGAAGAAGCTCAGGCCACACCGGACGTCGTGTTGGGTATAGTCCTTGTAAACTCAGTATCAGCATCAGTCCTTTTGGATTTTGGAGCTTCGCATTCTTTTGTATCAAAGGCTTTTGTGGGTAAGCATGGGTTGGGCCTGGTTACCCTTAGCAACCCTATGATAGTTCACTCCCCTAGAGCAGAAATGAGAGTAGGGACTTTGTGTCCCATAGTAGAATTGCTTATAGATGGGATCCTGTTCCTAGCCGACCTTCTGGTTTTAGAATCGCAAGGGTTGGATGTGATTCTTGGAATGAATTGGTTAGCCAAAAATCAGGGCCAAATCAATTGTGATACCCGATCCATTACCCTCACCAATGACCAAGGAATAGAAGTTGTCTTTTCCCCTGAGAGTCCTGTAGAAGAAGTGTGCGCCCCCTTTCATCTTCAAGCTTTGGAAGAAGTACCTGTGGTATGGGAATACCCAAAAGTATTTCCCGAAGAGTTACCAGGGATGCCACCAGATAGGGAGATCAAGTTTGTGATTGACCTAGTCCCAGGCACTGCTCCAATTTCCAAGAGGCCTTATCAGATGCCAGCTAATGAGTTAGCAGAGTTGAAAAAGTAGCTTCAAGAATTGGAAGATAAAGGATATGTTCGCCCGAGTTCGTTGCCTTGGGGAACACCTGTACTGTTCGTCAAGAAGAAGGATGGAAGTATGAGGCTATGTGTGGATTACAGAGCACTCAATGATGTAACCATCAAGAACAAGTACCCTTTGCCCAGGATCGATGACCTGTTTGATCAGTTAAAAGGAGCTGGTGTATTCTCCAAAATTGACTTACAGTCCGGGTATCATCAGTTGAAGATCCATGAGGAAGACATCCACAAGACTGCCTTGTCCAGCCGTTATGGACATTATGAGTTCACTGTCATGTCTTTTGGACTGACTAATGCACCTGCCTATTTCATGAGCATGATGAATAGTGTATTCATGGAGTATTTGGATAAGTTTGTGGTAATCTTTATTGACGATATTCTCATCTACTCCAAGAATGAAGAGGAGCATGAGGTTCATCTTAGGATAACTTTGGAAAAGCTTCAGAAATATCAACTTTACACCAAATTCAGTAAATATGAATTTTGGCCAAAGGAAGCTGCTTTCCTAGGGCATATAGTGACAGCCGAAAGAATTGATGTGGACCCTTCCAAAATAGAAGAGTAATAGAATGGAAGTAATCCAAGTCTGTAATCGAAGTCCAAAGCTTTCTTGGACTTGCGGGTTACTACCGCCAGTTCATAGCTAGATTCTCAGAGTTCGCCAAACCAAAGACTTAGTTGTTAAAGAAGGAAAAGAAGTTCAAATGGACGAAGGCTTGTGAACAGAGTTTTCAAACCCTCAAGAAAAGGCTAGTCTCCGCACCTGTACTTGCTTCGCCGGACGTGCTTAAAGACTTCGAGGTTTTCTGTGATGCCTCCTGTCTTGGTTTAGGCTATGTTTTGATGCAGGAAGGCAAAGTGGTAGCCTACGCATCACATCAACTAAGGCCTCATGAGTGCAATTATCCCACTCATGATTTGGAATTAGCACCCATAGTGCATGCTTTGAAAATCTGGCGCCACTATCTTATCGATAACCGTTGTGAAGTATACACGGACCATAAGAGCCTGAAGTATATCTTCACCCAAGCAGAGCTCAATCTGAGGCAGCGAAGATGGTTAGAATTGATAAATGATTATGATATTAGAATCCATTACCATCCTGGAAAAGCGAATGTTGTGGCCGATGCCTTGAGCAGGAAGTCTTATGCAAATGTGGTGTTATCGGAGGAAAACTAGACCCGGCTTCAGGAGGGAGTCGCCCGTCTAAGTCTAAAACCGGTGAATCCAAGTATTTTCACAGCATTGGAAATTTAACTAGCCTTACTAGATCAGATCAAAGAGGCTTAGAAAATTGATGAGGATATTTAGGAAATTAGAAAGAATATGAGGAGAGGCAAAGCCCCAGGATTCAGTGAAGATGAGTGTGGCACTGTTTGGTTCGAGAATCGCATCTGTGTACCAAATAATTAGGAAATCAAAACCCTAATTCTTAAGGACGCCTATGACACTCCTTACTCCATTCACCCAGGTCGTACCAAGATGTACCAGGACCTGAGGGAAAGATACTGGTGGGTCAGTATGAAAAGCGAAATAGCAGAATTTGTTGAAGCCTGTGACACCTGTCAAAGGGTTAAGGCAGAACATCAAAGACCTACTGGATTGCTACAACCATTGCTGGTACCTGATTGGAAGTGGGAAGAAATCGACATGGATTTCATAACCGGACTTCCGAGCACTCAATCGGGTTATGATTTGATTTGGGTAATCATCAACCGATTGACGAAAGTGACTCACTTTATACCAGTCAAGACCACTTACTCCGGAAGTAAGTTGGCTGAGCTGTACATGTCTTGAATTATGTGCCTGCATGGAGTTCCCAAGAAGATAGTGTCAGATCGAGGAAGCCAGTTTACTTCTCAATTTTGGCAGAAACTGCATGAGTTAGAGAGTAAGCTCAGTTTCAGTACAGCTTACCATTCTCAAACAGATGGTCAAACAGAAAGGGTGAATCAAGTACTCGAGGATATATGAAGAGCTTGTACTCTGGATTTTGGAATCAGTTGGGACCGTTCATTGCCCTATGCAAAGTTCTCGTACAACAACAGCTACCAGGCCAGCTTGCAGATGTCACCTTTCGAAGCCTTGTATGGTAGAAAGTGCAGGACGCCCTTGCTTTGGGAACAGCAAGGAGAACCTCAGGAAGCTGGTCCAAACCTGCTTCAAGATGCCGAAGAAAAAGTGAGAAAAATTAGGGACAGACTAAAGATAGCCCAATCTCAACAGAAGAGTTATGCGGACAACCGTCGTCGAGACTTGACCTTCGAGGTCGGGGACTACATCTATCTCAGAGTATCCCCACTCAGGGGAGTCAAGAGGTTTCAGGTCAGAGGAAAGCTTGCACCAAGATATGTCGGACCTTTCAAAATCTTGAGTAGAAGGGGTGAAGTCCCATACCAGTTGGAGCTACCGCCGAGCATGTCAGGAGTGCATAACGTCTTTCACATTTCTCAGCTGAAAAAGTGCCTCCAGGTACCCACAGAGCAAGGTGCATTGGAAACTTTGGACCTTCAAGATGATCTCACCTACCAAGAGCAACCAATCAAAATCCTTGAAACAGCAGAGTGTCAGAACAGAAGGAAGACTATCAGATTCTGCAAGGTTTAGTAGAGCAACCACACCGAAGAGGAAGCCACTTGGGAGCGAGAAGAAGATCTGAAGACCAACCATCCCCATCTCTTTTGCTAGCCAGTGCAAATCTCGTGGGTGAGATTTCTTTTAAGGGGGATGATTTGTAACATCCCAAAATTTCTTCTCTGTTTTAAAATAATTTTCTGGAGTTTGATTGAAATTTCTGGATTTTATTTCAAGGCTGGTTGTAAAAAAATATATTATTTCATTTTATAAAAGGCAAAATAAGTGCATTTCATTTTCCTAAGTCTTTCTGTATTTTAAAAAAAATTTCAAAATTTTCTAGAATTAAAAGCTCTATTTTTAAAATTAAATTGTGTTTTTATAAAATGTAGTTACTAAAATGGGTTGAAAATATTTTTATTAAGTCTAAAATGGTTCCAGATGATTCTTTGAATTTTTCTGGAATTTTTAAGATTTATTTAGCATTTTTTGAGCTTTTTAAAGCCTCTTAAGCTTTTCTGAAAATCAAAAAGAAAATAAAAACCAAAACCCTTTCCTCTGGTGACACGTGTCACGCATCGGGCCAAACCCTCGCCACCAGGTCTAATCTCAGCCGCCCACGCCAACTTACCCGTTCGGCCGCCCTCCCCTTTTCCCCAGGCTGACAAGTGTCACCATCTGGACCAATCCGCGCCGCCGGATTCCATCCACACCATCTAATCTCACTTACTGCTTCACCCACCTCCTCCTTCCCTCGGGCTGACAAGTGTTTTGATCTTAACCATTCATTGTTGTCGGACTAAATCTCAACCGCCCTTACCACTTATTGCACTCAATCGGTTCGAATTTAACCCCCGTTGTCCGATAGGATCCTAACCGTCCCCTTTCACTTACCGATTCACTCACGATCTAACGGCCCCGATCTTCCTCCTTGCCGCTTGTCACTAATCCGGAGTAACAGCCCAGTTGTTTATTTCAAAATATTTGATTTAATGTAAAATAAAATATTTACTTTTGGTTTCTTAAGTTTTTAAAAAATTTAATTGTCTGATTTTCTACTTAAAAAAGTTGTTTTTTTGAAAAGTAATTTTAGTAAAAAATAAATAAAAGTAAAAATAAAATAAGTAATAAATAATTTAGTTTAAAAAAAAAATCAAAGTTATTTGGTTTCTTAAAATTTTAAAATTTTCGCTAACCTAATTTTCTACTTTAGAGAAAAGAGCCTTTCTGTTAAACAAAAAAAATATTTTATAAATCAAAATATCTAAATTTCAGTTGAAAATATTTTTTTATAAGTTCAAAATAGTTTTAGAAACTTCTATGAATTTTTCTAAGATTTTCAGGCTTTATTTGTAATTTATTTTATTATTTTAAACTAGAAAATAAAAATATTTTTAAAAATTAAAATAAACATCAATTAATTCCAAAAATATTTTTTTATCTTTTCAGGTTCCAAGGATCTTTAGAAAATTTTCTTAAAATTTTTCTAAATTTTCTTTTTTCTTTTTCTCTCTTTTCTCTCTCCTCTCTAATTGCTTCTTCTTGCCATGAACGCAAGAGCATAGAACCAGCAGCCATTGACGCATTTTGAAGCTTTTGTTCAAACCTTCATATCTCTTAATTTTCTCAACAGTTTTTAGTGAAATAAATTGCATTCAATTCCTCTCATCAAATCTCTTCACTTCCCCACCGTTTCCCCTCTCATTGATGCCTATTTTTGTGGGATTTAACTCATGCCATTCAAAGACATGTAACGTCGATCTCCCTCCTCGGACCTCCTCAACCTCTATAAAAGGGAGCACCGTGAGCCCCTCCTCATCCTCACTCAACTCCAAAAATTTGAAGTGCCCACTCCCTTCCTTTTGGCCGCAATCGAAGTTTTATTTTGTTGTTCAAGCATCGTTCTTCGGCCTTTTACGCCTCGTCCAGTGGAGCCCCGTCGCGTTTGACCACATCGTTGGCTTCGCCTCGCCGCGTTCTACGCGGTGCTCACCTCGCCTTCATCGGAACATCACCGGAGCATCGTCGCCACCATGGGCCAAATCGCGTCATCATTCCTCGCGTCGCCACCGGCCGACTGTGCATGTCGGACCACAACCAAGGTGAGCATCACGTTTCACACACTCTCCTCTTCGATTCGCCACAACTCTCACATCTTAACTCCTCTTCGTTTACTCGGAATATCGATGTCAGCCTGTCGGCTACATAAAGTCTTATGCACCGCATTTCGCTATTCCGTTGAGTTCATCTCGATGTGTTCTACGCCGTGCTCTCCTCCGTTTATCCAAAAGCCTTCCCTAAATTTTTGCGCCCGACACCTAGCCATGGCTACAAATGGCACTTCGCGTCCCCACCGGTCCGGGAAAGCTTTCAACAATCCGTTTACGTCAAAACGTGCCAAACCATCCCAGGTGGCTACGTTTCAGATGGTTTTGGATTCGCTCTACCGAGCACAAAGATATTGAGTTTTTCGTGTTTCGGTACCGACGTCGTGCAAACGACGATTGTGTCGGCTCCGGTGAGTTTTTGGTTTAATCGATATTTTTTCTAGTTTTGCCTCGTCACGTTCTAGGCCATACTCACCTTACTTCTTCATGTCCTATTCCCGAAAATTATTCTTTTTTGCAACCCTATATCATTGTCGCCGTACACGTCATCACCTTGCTCCATTTGACGTGCCATCACTTTCTACATGTCCCTCGGGTCCTTAGCAACCCATTTTGCTAATTGGCTTCACCTCCCGTGCCTTTTCTCACCGGCGATACGGCCAAAAACAGCAAAAGGAGCTGCTGTCCGTTACTATTCACACAGGAATATTCCCTCGGAATATTCCTGAATTTTCTTTTTCCAGAATTTTCTCATCCGGCAATCTTTCAATTACTCATTCTCCTTCGTCCGAACTCAGAATCCAGTGATTCAAGTTTCTAAATTCATTATCTATTTTTCAGTATATATTCATAATTTTTGGATTTTCTCGACCACCCCTTGGCTGAGTCTCCTCACCATTGGAACACCGTCGCCACCGCCGCCCGAGTTGCGCCACCGCTTCACCTCGCCGCCAACTACCTTCCAGCCACTTGTGGTAATGCACAAGAGCACCCACTTGTGGTAATGCACAAGAGCACCAATGCACTCCTCGCAGTCCTTTCTCTCTTTTCTGCACCTCGCTCCTCGCTCAACTCCACTCTCCCATGCCCGAAGCCCTTCACACTGACAGTGTCCTTTTCCAAGCCTCGGCGGAGCATCGGCAAGCAATCGCCATAGCCTTGGCCAGCCTTGAGGTTTGTTGACACTGTCCACGCTTTCCTTTGGCCCACGTGAACCTCCGACGCCCCTTCTCTGAGTAAGCCGTTGTCGAAGAGTCTCCGCTGTTGATAATCGTACCCGCCTTCGCTGACCCTCATCGCCAGCCATCTCTGTGAGCCCGAACCTTGCACCAAGGTAAAACTGGACTCATACTTTTCTCCCTCTTTTGTACATCTCACCAGTCTTCGCCGCCGTTGGATCGCTCGGATCTTGTCACGTGAAGTCGTCCGACTTCTCCCAACCATCTGATTTTTAGACTCCGACGTCCGAAGGCCCATAAGACTCCGCTATCCGGAGACTCTTTAGACTCCATTGTTTGGAGGCTTCTTAGATTAAGACTGCTCGGAGTCTTCGACTTCGACCTTCAACCCTAGAGACTTCGACCTTCGAAGACTCCGGTTTTGATTTCGACCTTCGGAGACTTTGACTCCAGCCTTCAACCTTTAACTCCAATCTTCGACCTTCGACTTCGGCCTTCGATCTCGGAGCCTTCGACTTCGACCTCCGTCGTCAAACTGACCATGGTTCTTCGACTACGCCTTCGATCATGGTTTTGACCACACATAAATATTGTAGCTTCTGATCTCTTTTCCTTCACAAAGAAAAGAATTCCAAGAATTCCTTTTATTCATTTATTTGAAAATTCAAACTTCCAGAAGCCATTCTTCTTCATCCTAACTTCGATTGGACCATTCAAATTTCTAAATTCATCTAAAGTCATATTCTATCTCCCAGCGTATATTTTATAGTTTTTGGATTTTATTTGGATTTGATTTGAGTTAGTTTGTTTTGGCTTTTCGCGTGTAAACTACGACTAATCTAGAGAGTATAACTTCAGCGAACCTCAGCAAACTTCGAAGCAAGGCAAGTTACACCTTTGATTATATTGCTCTCAGTAATTTAAATTATTTATATTATTTTTAAAATTATTATGCATGCGTACTTTTATTTAAGTCTAGTTTAAATTTGATTTAAATTCTAGTTATACCCAGATCCTTTGTATATGGCCAAATTTGATATTAAACTTCCTTATGCCTTGTCACCTTAGATGAAAACCTAGTTAGTACATTAGTATTGACTAGAAATTTTATAGAATTGCTTAGCCATGCTTTAAATGATTTAAGTGGGAATAATTGTTTCACTTCATAACAGTGATTTTCTACAATCTATTTTTGACTTCGGTGAGTCAAGAAAGTATAGGGAATGTTTTTAAAAGAAATTGTAAATTTTGGTTTGGTGGCATGCATTGTTGTTCGGTGACACAATGTTGATTGTCAGGCACAAGGGGTTTGTGGTTTGAGCCTAAGTCAAGTTAAGGACTGGTCTGTGAGCTACTATTGCAAAGCCATATCGTACTACCACAAGACTGGTATGGGACAGTTCTGGCTGACTAATTTGTGAGGTCCCAACTTTGGTTTCGCTATAGGTTAAATGTGAGCGTGGCGTAGGCCATGAGAAGTCTCACACGGTACAAGAGGAGGCTTCAACTTGTGGATTCAAGTTGTGGTGAAACCTCAGTGGCAGCATGACCAGGTTGAAGGCTTAGCATTGTAAAGGCCTTGTTATGATTTCTCAGTCGTACGCCTATAGAAGCGTGTAATGGCTGACAAAATGAGATAATCATATCTTGTGGGTAAAGCTGTACAACCTCTGCAGAGTGTATAAACTATCCTGGATAGCCGTGTCCACAGTCATGGGCAAGCCAAGTAAAGTTTTTCATGGATTAGACTTTGGTTTTTAAAATAATTTCTGAAAAGGCCTATGGATGGATGGAATCCATGTGATATTAAAAAGCATTTGGACGGATGGAATCCGTATGATATCTTTTGAAAAAGATGGACCAGGTGGGATATCTGTGAATAGGTTAGTGTTTGGTCGGAACCTGTACTAACGATATTATTTGGTTAAATTACTCTTTTTATCTATTGTATAAAATTCAACCTTTGAATCTATTTACTGTATTTACCTCAATTATGCTTTTACGCACAAATAACCAACTATGCCTTCCATTGTCAACCCTTATACATGCATGAACTCTGTTAAACCTCCTGGTGTGACTTGTGGAGTACTTTATGTACTCATGTTGCTTCATTCACTATTTTCAGAGAAGGACTTCATCAACTTTGGTGAGAATAGCGACAAGTAGGCCACGTCTTACAGTCATTCGCCTGTGGGCAGGCAGGATGGGCTGCTGCTTTATGGTTCTTTTTCCGCTGCTTATTTTTTTTTTGGTTTATAAACCATTGATGTAAACTTTGGCCATCAGGCCCATATTTAGTTAATGAATAAATGTCATTGTGCATGATATGAATCTTTGTTATCCATTGTGTGCACTAGCTTGATCCTAGACTAGTGCGATTTACACAAAGAGTCCTGGAGTTGTTGCTCTAGGGTCTGACAGAGATGGTATTAGGCCACCGCCCTCACCCTTTCCTTCTTTCCTCTCTCGCTAACTGGTGGGCCCCCCTTGTCAATTCTGTCTTCCCCGCCCCCTTCCTTCCTCCCCGCGCCATCAACGCCACCGCCGCCGCCATTAACGCTCATAACCGAAGTTTTAAAACTTTGGTTACTTTTCGCTTTTCCTTCCGATCATTTTCGCATTAAGTCCCTCATTCCCCGCTGCCATCAAACCGACCGTTTTCCCCTTCATTACGTCGCTAATTGGCTCAATTGCATGCGGAGGCGTTTTGAAACCGGCGAGCAATTGCACTGCCTTTATCACTCCTCCGCCTATATAAACCCTCCTGGAGGTTCTCCTTGACACACCGCCCCTTTACCCTCAATCAATTGTCCCTCTTTCCGCCCGTAAGTTCATCGCACCATGCGACGTGCATTTTTTGTTCATCGGCGGACTCCGGTGAGCAATTGGGAGCGCCTCGGGTCTCCTCGTGCCACGCCGCCACCTCCTATAGCATCACCGAGACCGTGCGCACCTTTTCCACCCTCTTCCCCAGTGAAGCACCACAGGAAGACCCTCACCACCGACGACCCCCCTCTGTCGCCACCCTCCACCGCCGACAACTCTCTCCGGCCATCCTCGTGCCCCACGACCGGTACGAAAACCCTCCCCTCACTTCCCTCTATCTTTTCCACCCGTCGGCTGACGCCGCTGCCTGTTGGAGCATCGACGGCCATCGGGCCCTGTGCGCCACCGTTGGACGGCGTGCCACGTCAGTTGGCTGTGCCAACGTGGCAGCCAACATGGGTGCTACCTGGTCGCCACCTCTGCCCGGGCAAGCCACACCAGCACCACCTCGCCTCCCCGTGCGCCCGCGTGCCACCTTCGCGTCGCTCTGGTCCATGGACCCAGTCCACCATAGACCGAGCTAACTTGTCAGTCTTTTGCCAAATTAATTTAATCCTAGGGCCGACGTCATGTTTGCGTCATAAACCTGATATTCCATTTAAATTTAATTCAGCCGAAATTAAATTATGATGCTAACGTCATAATTCCAGTTTTTTCTTTATAAAATTAATTCATTTAATTACCCGCTGACGTCATAATTCCTTTTTTAGTATAAAAATAGTTCCAGAAAATAGTCTTTTTCTTTTTCTTTGAATTTAATCTTTAGAAGGCCATAACTTCTTCATTTTAACTCCAAATTGACCCGTTCAAATTTCTAAATTTTTCTAAAATCATGAAATTTCCATTTCTGCACTTCTTTTGAATTTTATTTCTTTTTGTTTTGAATTTCTTTTGTTTGGTTCTTTGCGTTTAGATTTTGACAATTCGGGAGAGTTCAATTTCGACGATTCGCAACAAGACTTCGAGCAAGGCAAGTTACACCTTTGACCATGTTGACCCTATTATTTCAAATGAAATTATGTCATTTTACTGTATATGCATGCATATCTTTATTCAAATTCAATTTACCGATGTTTTAAAGTTTAGTTGTACCCATAATCTTTGAATATAGCCAATTTGATCTCGGATTTACATGCCTTGTCACCTTAGCTGAAAACTAGTTGGTATAGTAGTATTAACTAGCAAATTGTTAGCAAATTGCTTAGAATAGCTTAGAATGATTTAGGTGGGATCAATTATTTCACATGGAATGACAATTTCTTTTAAAGAGTTCTTGACTTCGGTGAGTCAAGAAAAATTATGAAATGGTTTAAAATAAAAATAGAAAACTTGGTTTGGACATAGACTATTGGTTAGGTGGTGGCATGCCGTCATGCTTTGTGTTTAGTGACACGTAGTTGATTGTCGAGCATGTAGGTATGTGGTTGAGCCAAAGTCAACTTAAGAACCGTTTCTATGAAACATTTTACGAAGTCACTTTGTACTACCACAAGTCCGGTATGGGATGGACCTAGCTAAGTAATTTGTGAAATTCCAAATATAGTTTCGCTATAGGCTGAATGTGAGTGTGGCATAGGCCGCGAGAAGTCTCACATGGCACAAGAGGGGGCTCCAACTCGTGGATCCGAGTTGTGATGAAACCTTAGTGGTAGCGTGACTATTTTGGCTATGGAGTATTGTAACAGCCTTGTCATGAACTCCTCACCACACATTAAAGGCAATATGTTAATCGCGTGACTCAAGTAGGAGAACACGTCTTGTGGGTAAAGTTGTACACCTCTGTAAATTTAAACCTATCATGGATAGCCGTGTCCACGGTCATGGACATGTTGAGTAGAGTTTTCACATATTAGACTTGGTTTTATAAAACTTGGTTTTGGTTAAACAACTTTGGTTTTAACAATGGTCCGGGTGGGATACCCGTGGTTAGGTTAGTGCAGGTCGGAGCCTACACTTACGTTAATACTTTGTTAAACATATTGTTTCATATGATGTATTAAGGTTAGTGCAGGTCAGAGCCTACACTAACGTTAATACTTTGTTAAACATATTGTTTCATATGATGTATTAAAATTCAGCTTCTCATACTTACATTATTGTATTTAAAGTTCAGTATTGCTTTTCTGCACAATTACCCTATTAAGCCTCCCTTGAAATTCCTTATGCATGCATTTATTCTGTTATATTTCCTGGTGTAACTTGCGGAGTACTTTTAAGTGCTCACCTTGCTTAAATCTGTTGCTAGAGTACGACTCCGACGACTACGATGAGAACTTCGACGAGTAGGTCGCGTCTTACAGTCATTCGCCTGTGGGCAGACAAGATGGGTTGATCTTCTACGCTTTATTTTTTTCGCTATTTTTTTAGTTGGCCATGAGCCCTTTATTGTAAAACTTGACCATAAGGCCCGTACCTTTGATTAATAATATTTTGCGGTTGTTATGCATGGTATATATCGCTGTTGATCCAGTATGCACTAACTTTTCCTGGGATAGTGCGATTTACAGAGAGAGACTTGGAGTTGTTGTTCCGGGTCCCGACAGTGATGAGGGCATCTTCCTATGTAGGATTGGAAGTAACTCCGATAAGAAGAGTCTTCGAAGGTTCTGCTGGATTCAAAGGAACATCCTTGACTTCCTCATTCGGCTTTGGTGTAGCTTTAGACTTTGACTGCTTGCTCAAAGGATGCGTTGTAATAGCTTCTCGAGTTGGTGGTTGGCTGACCATCTTGAGCGACTTGCGGTCACATGTTAGCACCATTTTTTTTGTCATAGCAAACTGTGATTACTCCCTTAGGATCTGACAACTTGAGACATTGATATGCATAATAAATAGCTATCAGAAAATGTGCTAGAGTTGGCCGACCGAGTATGGCATTATAGGCTATATTGAAATCAAATATATCAAAGGAGATTTTCTCTGTCCTGAGGTTGTACAGAATACCGAACGTTACAGGCGAAGAAACTTGGCCAATAGATTTAATCAAAGATCCCTTACGATTCCATGAAAGGAATACTGCATCGACTTTATTCTGTTTCGAGAAACCTACATTTTGTCTAGCGCACTAACAAATAAGATATTTAAAGAAATACCACCATCAATCAATATATGATTAACTTGGCAATTGTTGATGGTGGGTTCGACCACAATTAGAAACCGATCGGGTCTAATGAAAGGGACCGGACAGTCACCCCTCTCAAAAGAGATGGCAACTTCCGACCACTTAGGAAAGTTTTTGACAAGGGAGGGGTTAACAGAATTTACCTCTCGCTCGACAGCCTTGTAATGCCTCTTTGACTCATAGGTGAACAAAACCCCATAAATATGTTCAATTGCATGCTTGGGCTCCAGAAGGGCATATCTTCGTCCTCATCCAAGTGCTTTCAACCACTCGATTGTCCCACTTCCTTGAGTGTGTGAAAGTGGTCCCTTGCTAGAATAGTAATCCTTGAGCTTTCTTTGAAAAACTCGGCAATTGCGGAGGTCGAGGCCCTCCTTCTTATGAAGTGGGCACCACCTTGGCTTGTTGTCCCTCTGGGAAAATGTCTTGCCTTTGCCTCGATTGGGGTTATGACGCTTTGCATCACCTACGACCAAGACTTTGTTCGAAGGATCAACCTGGGGCATCTAACTTTTAGCCTTGTTCTTGGACCTTTTAGATTTCTCCTTTTTACCACCTTCACCTTCCCTTTTATTACCCTGATCGGCTTGATCAAGTGTTTTAGTCCATTCGACTGCCTCAGAGGTAGTCGCGTAATGATTAGTCATCTCAAAGAGCTCGGCAACGGTGGTTGGGGGACGCAAGGCGATGTCTTTAGTGATTCTTTTATTTCGAGCTCCCTGCTTGAATGCTCTAATGACAGAGGTATCAAAGACATCTAGAATTGAGTTATGAACCTAGCTAAAGTGCCGGACAAACTATCGCAGAGTCTCACCATTGTCCAGCCGCATTCGATGCAAATCATCCTCTTTCCTAGGACGATTATATGTCCCTTGAAAATTTGCTAATAGTAGATTGCAAGGATGCCACCAGGAATGGATCGACTCGAACAGTTGATTAAGTAACTAAGACTGAGCAAACCCCTCGAGCACTATCAGAAGGTAATTTGCCACAACGTGCTCATCACCTCCTGCTGCCCATACTGTAGCTGTGTAAATCTAAAGGAACTCGATGGAATTCTGAGTCCCATTAAACCTCTCCACGTTGACTAGATGAAAACATGGTGGCCAACATATTGCTCAGAGTTTGGGTATAAATGTTTGATACCCGGTAATCACTTCTTGATGCCTCCTTTACAGGAAAGTGTAATTTGGGTCATCAGGTGACCGTAGTCGACGATGCCTAATAGTAGATCGACCTGACTGATAGTAGGCCTGATCCATACAAGGGTAATACTCTCTGTATTCCATCTGCCGTTGTAGATTCCTTGGTTGAAAAGATGATCGATCACCTGTTTGGTCGGTCCACCGATCTGGAGTCGCTCAAGAAACCCTTCTTCGGCAAGATTTATGACCAGGCTATCGTCATAAATTGTCATCATATCGAACCCTGCGTGGAGAGTTCTGTGAGTGACTCGAAGCGGTCGTGTTCATCTGACTCCGAGAATTGTGTTGGCGAGGCTACTCGAACCTATCCATCATCTTACGAAGTCTTCACGCAATCCCTTTGGTAAAGTGGTCATAACTGGGCACCTGAGGAAGTTCTGGAGTCAGATTCTCAAGAAGGTCATTGATTTGTTGGAGCTCTCGTACTTCTTTAGACTGATAGTAGATGCGCCTGGGCAAAGTCTTCTGAGCAGCTATCCATCTCCACTGAGTGGTGTAGGGATCTTCAATTTCTGAGGTGGGTTGCAACCGCCTAAGTGGAGAGCGATTATTTATAGGATTTCTCTCACACTCATTAGAGAATTGATTTTGTTCATCGTCGGAGGTCTCTGTGCCATACTCAAAAGAGGAGGGAGAGCATGCTCGATGGGAAATCTCATGAAAGCCTCCATCGGGAATGTGATGAGGATTTAAAGGGAGTGCCATGACTTCATGTCTAGAATCTTGACTTCCAGTGGAGATCAACTCGTCTAAAGAAACCTCGAGTGACAGCGCATCATGACCAGGAGTAAACCCTGCCAAATAGGAAAATTTTGAGTTATAACCATCTCTGATTGGAGGACCACTCTACGATCGGATGGATGAATCCTCAGGGTGCAAATCCCCTGGTGATTGCAGCAGAGTGTGTAACATCCAGATTTTTAGAGCATTTTTAAAGCTTTTAAAATAAAAAATCATTTGAATTTTTTTGAATTAATTGAAGCTTAAGCAAAATTTTCAAAATTAAAAAGATTTAATATGAATAAAATAAACTTTAATTAATTAAAACATATTTTATTCAAGTTCCTTGTGTCACAAGGAATTTTTCTATATTTTATTAGATTTTTCAGAGTTTGTTTGAGCTCAATTTAAAATTCTAAAAAAAAGAAAAATATTCCCGTTGGGTCATCCATCCCTGGAGTGCTGATCCAACACATTTATCTCTCTTCCTTCCATGGCTCCAATGGTAACTTTCAATCCGAGTATTATTTCAATGTCCACCTAAAAGGAAAGTTATGCCAAATCACGCAAGGAATCCATTCCAGCTGGCTTTTTTGCGTTTCATTCATTCGTTTGTCTTTTATTCCCTATTTTTCGAAACAGACTCTAAACCAAAATATACGAATTGGAGTCGGTTTCTATCTCTTCTAAGACTATAAATGCGACCCCTTGGCCCCCCTAAACCTGTCCCAAGTCGTGCCAAGTCTCCCCAAAGGCCAGAACGCCGTTGGCACCGAGGCCCTCCAGCCCCAAAATTGCTCATCATGTCCCAAGCAATCCGGTGAGATTTTTTGTGATTCTTTCATGTCACATCGTGTTCCCATCTACCATCTACCTTCTTGCCAAATTAATTTGATTTTGGTGCAGCCAATCTCTTGGAATTGAGTTTTCCCCAAGGCTGAGAACGGTTCTTGATGTCGATTCGTCGCCTCCGATAAGTTTTAGCCCATGCCGTCACCTCTCTTAGACTTGCCTCGTCGCGTTCTACACCATGCCTCCCTCCGTTGCCCCAAAAAGCCTCCGCAAATTTTTGCCTCCGACACCTCGCCATGGCCACCTAGGGCATCTCGTGTCCCTATCAATCCTGTGATGCTTTCTCCAATCCTTTCGCGTCAAAATGTACCAAACCATCCCAGGTAGCTACCTTTCAAACGGTTTTGGATTTCATTCACCAAGCACCAAGATATCAAGTTTTTCCTTTTCCCCTACTGACGTCGTTCAAACGTCGATTACGTCATCTCCGGTGAGTTTCGGCTGAGCCGATAATTTTCCTAGCTTCACAATGCCGCGTTCTAGCCCATGCTCACCCTATTTTTGCGCTTTCTATACCCGGATATTATTCCTCAATCCTACCTATATCGTTGTTGCCACCCACACCATCACTGTACTCCATTTTCTGTGCCACCACCTCCTAGGTGTTCCTCAACACCCCAGCAACCTATTTTGCTAATTAGCCGAGTCGCTTGAGCCTTTGCTCACCGGCGCCATGCCAAAACAGTGGTACAGGTGCTCTCTTTCAAATTTCAGCCGAAGGGAATATTCCTCAGAATATTTCCTCATTTTTCTTTTTTAGCAATTTCTCGTTCGGCAAGCTTCAAATAACCTGTTCTCCTCCGTCCTAACTCCAATTGGGCCAATTTTTTTTCTAAATTCATCTAAAATTGAGTTCTATCTTTTGGTTTTAGTTTTATAATTTTTAGAATTTATTTGAATTTATTTTTGTGTCTGTTCGCACGATAAAAATGTTTTCGAAGGAGCAGAAACAAGATTTGAACATCATTAATTCATAACTGAGCCAAACCGAGGTAAGTTGTGTCCTTTGATCTTGTTGAACCCAACTTTCAATCTACTATTTATTATTATTTTTTAAATTATATTGCATTGCTAATTTATTATAAAACCTTGTACTTGGTAGTTATTGCCCCAATTGTCTACATCCCTCCTTGATAATTTTGAATGCCACGATGCCATTGTCACCATAGGTTGGAAAATTTATTAGTGATGCTATGTTAGATGTCACATGGGTTGGTATGATTAGAATGCTTAGCTTTGCTTATTTTACGAATGGGTTCGTCATCGCATGTGATTAATTAATTTGACTTAATGAGATATTGAATCGTGGTTAGAGCCACAGTGAATCGTGGTCGATGCCACTGTTATAAAATTGGTGCCATGATATTGGTGTGTCATTGGCGTGGTTATACAAACTTGATTTTCATTTGGGCGAGTGATCGTGCAGTAAAGAGGGAAGTGTGAATTCACTTCATGGGATGTGGAAGTCTCACTCGAGTAATTCTAAGGACTGAATTTTATGCGCCATTGATCTGAGCTTTAACGTTCAAATCACATGTCTAGTATGAGATGGACCTGGCTAATTAATTTGGAATGTTTTAACTTCAATCTCGTCATTGTGATGAACATGGTTGCAGCCATGAGGCGCAAGGGGGGTGTGATGCAAAACCCTAGCGGGCGGGATTGAGTTAAGATTGAACTTTGTAAAGGCCTTGTTGTGATTTCCTTAGACCGAGGCTAATCACATTGTGTGGGTACAGTTGTGCAACCTCTGTAGAGTGTAAAACTATTCGAATAGCCGCGTCCTTGGTCATGGACAATGCTCGGTGATTTCACACGAGGTATAGTGATTTCATGAAAATTTGGTGGGTTATGCTGGAAATGAACAGGTAGTTCACTAGTGGATTAGCTTGTGGATGGGAGGTCCGCAAGTGGTTTATTTTAATTCTTTTGATTACTTATTTATTATTGTTTTATTTAAATTTAGCTTTCAATCTATTACTTGTATTTACTTTAAAATGTCATTTTATGCAAATTAACTTTTCAGCCTTCCATTGGTAAGCCTTGCATATTATATTGCATTCATTTGTTACAAACGACTTGCTGAGTACCAATGTACTCACGGCTTTACGCCTATGTTGCTCAGTTGAGGAGGAGGAGTATTACCAGCAGGAGGTTTCAGAAGGAGAGTACTTTGACGACTTCACGGATTAGGTTTCGTTCTCCACTCGATAGCCTGTGGGCTTGTCGATTGGCCACTACGCTTTATTTTGGATTTTTCGCTGCTAGATTTAAAAGCCCTTCCAGCTAGAGATATTGTAAACTTGGCCATAAGGTCGTACCTTTGAGATTTATTATTATTTGAGGTTTTCCCTTTATTTTAGCGTGTGTATGGTTGTGATTATATCTATATTTAACTGTGTGCACTAGCGTGATCTTCAACTAGTGCAGTTTACATAGATAGTCCAAATTTGCATATTCGGGTCTCGACAGAGTGTCACTATCAGTAAGCAATGCCAAAGTCCCCGACTCTGGTTCTCCAGGATTGGCTGAAACTAGGTAGGTTGTTACTGTTGGTACACTTGGACTTCTTAGGGCGGAGTCATGGTTGCATTGCGAGCCCTGCTCACTGTTAGACTGACTCTTGCCGCTTGGGGAAAATGAGCTCTCCCGTAGGCGTACTGCTATAGAGAATTTGGATCCCTCCATAGTGTTTCTCGTGGTAGGGTCTCTGGAATCCTCCGACGGATCTCCAAGAACAGCCACACCATCAAAAGCAAGTAGGACCTGCTAATAGTCATAGCAGGCCTCCAAGTTGATATCTGCATAGTCCGCCAAGCCAAACCAATTGTCCTCATTCCATTCTCCCACCATGATGGCATCATAAGGCTGAGAATTCACTGACAACGAGTTCACCGGAGCTTTAGAAAAAACTATCCCCACAGACGGCACCAACTGTCAATGTTTTAAAATCGATCTTACGTATGATTTCTTAGATTCGAAGGAAAAGTACTCATGGCTCTTGTATGATAGACACGGAGATTTCATCCAAGTTTAGGCATTTTCTTGAGAGAATAATAGCCCTACATCTTGTGCTATTGTTGCTAAAGAAAATCTTACAAGCATGGATAATGCAAGGAATTACAGTTCTTATAGAACCGATTGCTCTCTTCCAGGACCTCTATCTTCCTTTTTCCATGCTCCCCTCTCTTCTCAATACTTGTCCCTTATATTTCTGGTGAAGCAACGATGGTTGCTTCTCTCTAGAAGGTGTCGTGATACTTCGGGAGTTAACTACTCGACAGCGGTTATCGTCAGAGAGACGTGGGCAGCAATTCACCGTAAGACAGTTGTTGTCAGAGAGACGTGGGTAAGATCGTGTGCAATTATGGAGCATAAACGCACATATTAACTATCTTGATAGGCTACCCCTCTACAGGAGTAAATTAGTTAAATTAGAGAACAATCAAACTACCGTAATAGGACTTTCGACCAAGTAGTCAAAGCAGGCCTTACAACTAGGTAGTCGTGGCAGAACTTACAACTATGTAAGAAGGTCCTGTTTAATATTGTGATGAACCACTGCAATGTTTGTAGAGTGGTTATTTAAATTTGCAAAGATCGCACTTTGTCAGAATTGGTTGGGGCAGAGATTGAGGATTTGGATTTGATTCATAGATTGAGTTGAGGTGACCTGAGTCATTGCACTGAAGGTTGCATGATGCATGCTTCGGTTAACGTAGGTCAAGTTGTGAAGAATTTATATCTGGAAATGATTTCTGTTTTTGGATGTGCAGGGTAACTTAGAGTCAACCGTGGTCAATAGTGAGAATCAAGCTAGGCTCATGGTGGAGTTGAGGCCCATAATGATCGAGGATGCTGGGTGAGACGGTGAGCTCAAACGTGGTACAAGAAAGGCGAAAAATATTGAAAGCGAGTTCGAACGGCAGAATTGCACCATTAGACTTGAATGATCCAAGTGAGCCATGGTTCGATGGATCTAGGACGGGAGGGACTTGACGATGTTTGGCAAACTAGTGGTGCACGTACACACGGCAAGCATGGTGATTGCTTGTAAAGGATGGTGATGACTAGGTCAACAAGGGGTATTTTGGTAGTTTGGCTAAAATACAGAAAGCCACCTTAGATCAAAACCACGACGTGTGGGTAATGCGTTGGAGAGCGGTTTAGGTCAAGGTAGAGCTGTTTTGATCGAGATAAGTCGAGACTAAGGATTTAGCGGATATGGGCTTATGCGCTTTGAAAAGTGTGTATAAGCGAACATATGTGAGTAAAACCCGTGTATGTGATGTTAACGGATTTTTTTTATTCTGCTAAGTGGATAGTATCTACTAAGAGATTGATGGGGCTAGCTAGCCCATCTATAAAAGAGAGTTGGGATGGAGACATGTGGTGAAACATCTAACCCATCTCTTGTGCTTTGATATTTTTAGGGTTAGAGTTTTGAGTGCATGCTGTGCACTCTGTCCTCCAAGATGGAGTGGCTATAAAACCCACCTCTTCAAGTGGCAACACTGATATCTTTGATGATCTCTATGTCTATTTTGTATTTTGATTGATTGTCTCTTATTTCAGTTGGTTTTGATCTCTACTCTTCCCTCTTCTTGATCTTGTTGTGTCAAGGATGTGATTGAGATAGAAATAACCTCTGGAAATCAATCTCATATCATCTAGGCATTTCGATAGCAAGTTCACGATAAAAACCCGTTTTTGTTTGATTTTGGCCATTTCAAGTGATTTCTTATTTCAAGAGTTTTTGGATCGAGTTCTTCAGTGTTCTAACTTGGTATGACATGTGGAAATATATTCAGAGCCATTTTGGCTATTATTTACCCACGAGCAAGTTGTATTCACCGTTTGGGTTTTTGGCTCGATTTCGGGGCAACTTTCGAACAAACTAAAAAGGGTCTCAACTTTGGTCATGATTTTCATGATCGTTTATTGGAATAGGTTTTTGATAACCTAGAGAAGGTCTCTACAAAATTTCATGTCATGAATTTACAGATCAAAAGTTTCATCGATTTTTGGATTTGAAATCGGGCTAAAAATACTATTCATCTCTCTGATTTTACTGTAGCAACCGGTGAGACCGCCCGGGCCGGTCAGACCACCATTTGGAGGCCAGTCAGACTGCCAAGAAGGGTTAGGTTCTAATTGTTGTTGATTTGGGTTAGTTGGTTTGATTTTTAGTTGAGTATTCTGTGTTATACACCTCTGTAAGTGTCTGGGGATAGAATCTTAAATAGTTGGGGAAAAATTCTGAGTTGGCACTATTTACCCCTCCTCTGTTGTCATATTCAGTCTTTAACTAAGCTCAAGTATGGTACAAGGAATGTTGGAAATGTTGAAGGAAAGTTTGAGTGATGGGTTGCACCATATAGCTTGGTTGACCTAAGTGAGACGTGGTCTAGTGGAACCAGAATAGGAGAGACTTGTTAACGTGTGACATACCAGTGGTGCACCTACACATGCCAAGCATGACAATTATTCGCAAAGGAAGATGAAGATCGGGTTAAGGAAGAGTATTTTCGTAAGTTGGCTAAAATACTAGGAAACTACATTAGATCAAAACCACGACACTTAAGATACACTTGGGAAATCAGTTTAGGTCAAGAGAAGCTGAAAAGATCAAATTGGATCAAAGGCTAAGGACTTAGCGGATTCGGTCTCATACGCTTTGAAATGCGTGCATGAGTATAGTATGTGAGTAAAGTACATGTTGTGTGGGGTTAACGAGTTTACCCCATATGTACTAATGAATAGTATCCATTAGGGTTAGATAGGTTGCGATTGCCCTATCTATTTAACTGGTTAGGATGGAGACTTGCTAGTTAACCATCTAACCTTTGCTCATTCTAGCCAAGAGTTCTAGAATTAGGGTTTCAAAAGTGTGAGTACTGTGGTGTGCTCTGTTGTCATCAGGAGAAGTGATTGTAAAACCTTTATTCCCAAGTAGCAATATGTTAACTTTGTTCATCCCTCATGAATTCCTCTTGCTTTGGTTGATTTGTTCTTAATATTGTTGGTTTTGATATTCTATTTCCCTTTCTTAGTCTTCTTGGATGTCAAGGATGATTAATTGATGGAGATATCTCATAGCAATAAATCTCGCTAAATTATTGAACTTACCCAGCTTTGCTTGGATTTGAAAGTCATATTGCAAGTTTTTAGTTTTTGTCATGTTTTGGTGCAACCTCATTTGTTCTTGAAAAAGATCTGAACTTCGATGATGATTCTTGTGATCCTTGGATAAACTAGGTTTTTGAGACCTCAAGCAAGATGTGTGCAAAATCTCATCCCATTTGGACTTGGATTTTTGGAGTTGCACTAAAAATTGCATCGACTAAGGCTATATTTTTCTGTTCTAGAACAAGGGAGCAGTCAGACCACCCCCTGTCTGATCAGACCAGTGTGTAGTTAATGGTTAGACCACCCATGGGTAGCCGGTTTGACTGCTTGATCTATTAGCACTACTACAAAAAGGCTAACACGGATGCCTCATCACAGATAATTGACCAAAACCATCAGTATTAAAAACAATCACAGATGGTTTTAGTTTAGAGACCGTCTATGTTGCTGCTAGCGCTAAACACCATCTGTGAAGAGATAATATCATAGACGGTTCATGTTGAACATCGTCCCCAGTGCGCCTTCTCCCTGAACACGCTGCCTCCTCCCCGGCAAGCCTCCTCTCTAAGCACACCACCTCCTGCCTAAGCACACCTCCTCTCCGAGCATGCCGTATGTAACATTCTTCTTTCCTATTTATAATATTACAATGAACAATGTATCATCATGGTTACCAATTATCCCTTTTGCCCTGTTGTTTCATCAATACATGTCCCGAGGATGAATGCTTGGGCTTAAGTTTCAAATATGCCCTTGTGATGTCAATATTTCGAAGATGAATTGCTAATGCTCTTAAACATCAATTCCATAAATAAAAGATAAGTCATATTTCAGTACTGGGAGACATTGCTTGCAATGCTTGTGGGCTCAGTTTTACAGCTTGAAGAGGATAATTGTGAATCCTCGCCAAGCAGTGGCTGCCTTCTAAAGAATAGTCAGAATAGTTGCATGTGAACAGATTAAGATCACCTACGATTCGTAGAAGGATTTGACCAAAGATCAGAAAAATATGCTGGTGATAGAAATTTTTTGATCATTCGAGATCCCGAAAGAACACCAGCCCTCTATGCGATGACACACATTGCTAGCGGTGTGCAAAGCGTGGAAGAACTTCAAGAGCATGTTTATCATGAAATACGTGGAGAAGGATCTAACGCCCTTCTAGAAGTATCTATTCTTGGAACCATTCTGGCAAGACTTTCTGGAAAAGAAGAAGACAAATAATTTTAGGAGTGAAAGTGCGGTGCACAGGGCCCTCTAGGAAAAAACACGCACCCCCATAAACTTGGCATTGCTAAGTATGCAGGTAAATCCCACAATGGAGGAATGAGGACAAGTAGGCAATCCTGCAGGAGGCTTCTCGCCATTTGCCGGTGTTGTAGGGGTGGCCCCCACCTAAACCCAGCTAGCCTGTTGAGAAGGTTGTAAATCATGTAAATGACGTAGTCTGTCCTCTGTTAGGGGCTCCGTGTAAGGCTACGATGGTAAAGTCGCTCCTTACGAGGGAATGCTTATGTATCATGGCTGGCTCTTGGGAAAGACCCAAGAGGTCATTTGCTCACCTAACTCTCCACTACCATACCCCTCTCTTTCTGTTTGGTCTGTAGCCACAACAGTTGGCGCCGTCCGTGGGGACGACGGAAGCAAACCTCAAGACCGCAAGAAGGATGGCACCGAAAAAAGCTTCATCATCGGCGGCGAAGAAGAAGGAGGGGGTCACGGCGAGGCCCCACGTCAACACCAGAGCTTCGACATCGGTGGTCGGGGGCGAAAATGACGATACTCATCGCGCGACCATCAACCCCGCTACCACCGACGCCATCGACCCCGCCACCACCAACACCATCTACGTCGCCACCACCAACACCATCGACCCCGCCACCACCGACGCCATCGATCCCGACGCCACTGACTTGACGATCGACCCCAACCTGCGCATCGCACCCCACCCCGCCATCGGTGCTGGGTATGCAGGTAAAATCCCACAATGGAGGAATGAGGACAAGTAGGCAAAATCCTACAGGGGGCGTCTCACCATTTGCCGGGATCCTTGATGAGTACGCCTGAAACTAGACAAGAGAGAGGTCATCTACCATGTCATCAAGGACCATCTCCTTTCTAAATCCCACAGATGATGAAGTGTCACACCGTCTGGTAAGATATCAAACTACCTAGTTTGTAATTACTCCAAACTTCCTAGGAAATGAAATAACATATCAGGCTCTTGTAGGAAGTGCTGAGTGTAGAATCTTCTCGAGGCTCATTTCAGGCTATTAGGGAGAGAGATATACTCTTCGCAACCCTAGAAAATAAGGAGCACCCAGGTCACATGAGATATCTTGGTCTTTATGTTCTATGGAAATAGAGATTCTTAGAGAACTCCAAAGCCCCCGTTGCTCCTATGCTAGCTAGGCCCCCAACCATCAGAGTAGCTGCGCATCCAATCCTACCTCAAAAAGGGACCATAGATTTCAAGTCAATGACATTCTGGTAATAATTATTATATCTGGAATGCTCGATCCATTAATAGGCCTGTTGGAATAGTTAATTTTGTATCGTTCTATAGGTGGCTACGAAGTGCATGCTCCAAGTGAGATATGCATCTGTTGCCCTATATGCTGCTTGGGGCCAGACGTATCCATTTGGTGTCGACGCCTTGCTGCACGGTGTAACTCTAGCATCAGGTTTCTTAAAAGTGATTGTGAATGATGTTCATGCCAACTTCGAGGTCATACTGCTGCAGATACCCCCAAACGGTGAGGTTGTAACTCTAGGGTAAGTCATTGGAACATTCATTCAATGGCCCAAGAAGGACATCTGCCTAGAGACACCTGCACCTGTGTCAACTTCACAGGAAAGTCCTTCACCGGTGTCAAGTTCACAGGAGCAATCTGCACTAGAGTTACTTGTATCGATGTGCCAAGGACGCGGTGCATCACATGCATCTACATCTCATGTCGATTGATTTCCATGAACTTGACCTCCAAATAATGAGGTGGCAAGGGCAAATCAAAGAAGTCCAATGATATCCCCTACTTACCGTTGGCTTGGAATTCATGCTAGGTGAGCTGTTGGTTGTCTTGGAGCAGTGCCTCATAACCCTAGGATTAGCTTATCAAAGATTGCATTCATGGTACATGGAACAAGCCAACAAGATAGGTGGACAATAGCGCTCGGGTGTCAATGTCAAGTTCAGGCCAAATCATCTTTAGATGAGGTACAAGACTATGTCTTCACAGTGACCTTCCATGACTTGTTCTTTCTCTTCAACCTTGACGCCCTCGATATCTCACTCATTCCACGCTGGACATTGTAAGTGTGTACAATCACGATGTACGTTCATGTAATACTGATAAATATTATATATAACTCCTTGCTTTTGTGTATATATATAGATACATGGTTCCTGAAGTTAGATCAATGAAATCACCGGTTTGTTTCCTCGATCCACACTTGGTCTCCATGCAAACCGTCCGGGAAGATGCATACTTCATCAAGAATTATATAACGATGTCATTGGTCGCTCACCGTAACAAGAAATTTATACTTTTACCCTACAATCAGGAGTAAGTGCTACACTAGTGGCTATACTTGTTGATTTGTACTTTATAAGAAACACGAACTTATAGGTTTAATGACTATGGCGACATACCTATGTAGCTTTCACTGGATTATAATTGTAATTATACTAAAATAAAATAAGATAATATACCTTGATTCTCTAAAGAGAGTCAAAAATGACTTCACAGTTGTCCAACAATTAATTAACAGGTAAACATATTTCTTCCATAAATATCTCTACTGTAGTCTTCCTTCCTTCGCAATGGCTAAGGCTAACCTTTTGGAATTACATAGGCCATTCGTCGTGTACATTGCTACTGTACGGAGATCCAAGAGAGGGATCAGCGCCCTACGACATGATCTAGATTTCCCGGTATTCGCTAGTATATATTAATCCTATATAACACTTTGTGTAATGCCTATTGAACTAACAAATTCTATTTTTGCAGTGCCACCAGCAGACATTGAGCAACATTTGTGAAACTACTCCTCAGTTCTGCGATAAACAATCATCCTCAGGTTTGTTAATTTTGCAATAATTATTTCATTGTTATCAACTTACATGTATACACAACTTTGATCTTCCTACCGACAAGTTGCGACCATCGCTACAACTACGTTGGAATCCAAAAAAAAATTCGAGAACAATGTACATATTTCTTGATGTCTCAAGTCATAAGAGAAGATGGGGAGTTCCACAATGTAGATTGAACTTGTTTGGAATAAGATTAAACTTAATGATACATGTGTGTAATTATTCATGTATGGTTAATTTATTTCATTTGAGTTAATTGATTTGTGAAATGGATGTTCTTGTTTTCTGAAATGAATATGAATTTGATGTATAAATGTACTTGTTGTGTTTCTGCTTATTTCAGAGGGTATGGCTAATATTTTTTGAGACTAGCCAACAAACAAAAATAGATTTAGCAATACAAAAGAATATCACTGATGGTTTCATTTATAAACCGCCTATAATACATATATATCACAGACTATTTTATTTACAAACCGTCTGCAATACATCAGATATCACAAATAGTTTCAACTATAAATCATCTGTGATTCTGTGGTACATTAAATATCACAGACGGTTTCTACTACAAACCATCTATGATAGTCAACTATCACAAACAGTTGAGTTAATAACCGTTTGTGATAGTATATATCATTGACGGTTCAGAAATCGTCGGTGATGACCTCCTGACATTGCTCAACCATAAACTTAGACGGATCACAAAACTGTCTGTGATAACATTTTTAAACTGTCTATGATGACTTTTTATGCAGTAGTGGAGTTTTTTGGCTCTCGGATTTTTGAGTTGCTTGTTTGATTTTGGCTTTCAATACTGATCTTCATAGCTTAATGGTTATAGGAGTGAAGGATTGATAAATACTTAGAAATTTTTTTAAGACATTATTCACCTACTGTGCTGCCATATCAGTCTTACAGCAAATGGTAATGATCAGCCATAATTGAAACTCAAGTACTCCTGTTTTAAGTCAATACATTTCACTCTTGCATGGTTCACTTTACATAAGAAACCATGCTTTGTACCCTTGTCATTTTTTTAGTTGAATCCGGTGCCTTGCACCTGTGCTTGTCTCCATCAATCCACCTTTCAAGACACAGATTAGCAGAACAGGTGTCCATAGATTCCATACATGAAATTGTCATTCTGCAGCAGAACTACGCGTTTGCTACACAATGCGTCAATACCTAATATCACACTCGCATTAACTTTTTTGCCAACCAGGAAAGGCACATATAGAAAAATATCATTATTTGTGGTGTAAAACACTCCACCTTGTGCTTACCATTGAACACTGAATTAGACTGGTTAGTCGAATCCTGAAAAACGCACCTCACCTGGTCTTACACGCTATATGGCACCAGATTGAACAAAAGCATACCTCAAAGCCTGACCACAAGCTCAATATGGCCTACTTCTTTTTATGATTTATGATTTTTCTCTAAACAAATAAATAGAACGATTTTTTCATCGTCTTTTTAAAATGGCATATTAGGACAATTTTTTTGAAGCACTTATCAGCATTCGGTTTGTTCGCAATTAGTTACAGCCATAAACCATCAGCTGCGACCGAAAAGAACCCACCCATATATCAAGCAACCCATGAAACAATTTCCTCATTATACATCAGTATTCCCCTTCAGTCTCAACCTCAAGTTATTCAAGATGGAAACTGTTGTGGTTACAGACCAAACAGAAAGAAGTGTAGTGGGGAGTTAGGTGAGATGTCCCCTCTCACCATGGCTAGCGTCACATATATATCTCCTTACAAGGAGCGTCTTTACAAGGATGCCCTTTGGGGCATTTACGTCCTTACGCATCTAATAGGTTGGTTGGGTTAGGTGGGGGCCACCCCTACAACAGGAGCCTCTCATGGTGAAGGGCTTCACAGGCCGAAGCAATGTTGCTGAGCTCTTTGGCCCCATCCGTCCCTACAGCCTGTGACCTACCGTAGATTTAAAGGGGCAGTTGCGCAATACAGACGTGCGTCGGTGAGGCATCGAAGTCGTCCGTGGTCTCGGAGCCATCCCTCGCGGCGCAACAGTTGTCAGCGGAGCCATGCTGTGGAGCCGAGGGTGCCGAACATGCGAGGAGTGGCATCGAAACTCTGCTTGGTGCGGGGCGGACCAGACCTTCCCGTGTAACGCTGTGTTGGTGAGGTGAGTCCTCACTAAGTCCGGAGTCGTCACGCCCCGACAGCAATGTATTTTGGAGATGATATCTGAATTGTTGGCGTGAGGCCCGTGGAGTGCTGAAAAGACTGGGGCGGTCTGCTTCGGTCGTACGCACGGTCCCGATGGAGGGGTACACGTGGCGCCGCATGGTTGGTGCGTCGTTGGATGTCAGCGGTCGCACAACCGCGGGCCCGCGTCCGTTCCCAAGAGAGGCGGGACACGTGGCGAGTCAGCCTGTTGATGGTTGCCCTTTCCGAACGTGTGGAGGCAAACCGACGGGGCTCCCACCGGTTGCGTCCCCGATTGTGGGGAGATGGAGGGTCTTCATAAAGCGCTATTCGCCGGCACGTAGACGCACCTCTGGCCCACGCACCTTTGTCTGGTTGTTCTTTCCTTTTGTGTGAAATCCGCACACCTCCTGCTCCTTCAACCCTCCGCTTGTGAAGTAGGATGGTAGGCCACGGAGATTCCAGTCGCCGGCTTAGCGGTAGCGCCTCGTCGAGCCAGCGCGGTGCGACGCCACCACCAGCGAAATTCCCCCCGGTGGCTCGCAAGCCCTCGCAGGCCCGCAAGCGGTACGACGCCATGCGAAGCTCGCAAGGGCATTGCTCCGGGGTGCTAGGGCGGAGTCTTGCTACGAAGGAGACAATCGAGGCCCTCCTGCGGGAGAAGAAGATAGAGGAGCGCGGAGGAGCTCGCCTGCCTACCTGCGACGAAGTGGAGCCTCACCCCGTGGAGTCAGAGGCGATCGTCTTCACCGCATTTTTTGAGGCTGGGTTGCGAATGCCCTCGACGCTCTTCGTCGGTCAGGTGTTGGAAGCTTACGGATTGGAGTTGGCACAGCTGACCCCGAACGCGATAGTTTGCTTGGTGGTGTTTTCCTGGGCGGTCCGAGTGGAAGGTGCTCATCCCTGTGCGAGTTTGGTCGGTCTTCTTCATGATGCGCGCTGTCAGCCAAAGAAGGTCGAAGAAGGGGCACTGTCCAATTTTGGTAGCATCCACTTCGTGGCGTGGTGAGGTCGGGTTGTGCGAAGCTGGTCCCCGCTCTGGCGACGCGGGAGAAGTGGGAGCCCAGCTGGATGCGGTAGTGGTTCTACTACCGCGTAACGCCTACCAGCAACCTTCGGTGCGGGGGTCAGCCTGGAACATCCTATTTTTTTGATATTTTTAAAGCCAGGAATTTAAAAATGAATTTTCTAGAATTTTCTGAATTTAATTCAAGCTTTAAATGAATCTTTAGAATTTTAAAAGATTTAATATGATTAAAATAAACATTAACATAAGTTGAAAATATTTTATTTGGATTCTTCAGGTCTCAAGGAATTTTCTGGCATTTTTGGTGAATTTTTGGGATTTATTTGCTATTTTCTAGAGCTCTTATTATTTTATTTGGATTTCTGGAAAAGAAAAAGAAAATAAAAATTCCCCCCGCCGCCCAACCGTCGGATCACGCCGCTTCCACGCGTCGGTCATCCGACTCATCCCCGCGCCGCCGCCGTACTTCCTCTTGCCGCCCGCTCCCACACCGCCCGATCCTCCCCGCCTGGCACGCGTCGCAATACCCGCGCCCGCACCTCGCCACGCGCCCGCGACGCCCCGCCGTTGGATCGCGCCCACGCCACGCGTCGCTCAGCTGGTGCCCCGCCCGCACGATAACCCTAACCCTAACTCTCGCCGTGCCCTCAGCCGTCCGATCTCGTCGCGATGGATCTGAGCCGTCCAAACTGATCCGGCTTCGTGCCCGCAGCCGTCTCCGAATTGAACTTCCTCGGTTCGCGTGATAAAACCCGGGTTTTTCCCTCGGTTCGCGTGCTACCCCGCCGCTGCTCTCGCACTACCGCCGCCGTCTCCGGAGCCACGGCGCCGTCGCCCGTGCATCCCCGAGCTCACCTGACGCCGCCGGAGTCGCCGCCATCCTCGTCCTCGCTGGTGAGTGCCGTCGACCCCATCCTCCGCCCGGTCGCTGCCCGCATTCCCACGTCGCCTTCCCCGTCGCCCGCGACTGCGCTCTGCGTAAACCCTAGCCCGCGCGCCCGCGCCTGCGCGCGACGCTTCGCACAACGTGCCCGAGCCACGCGTCGCTCATCGCCGCCTTCCCGCCTCCGCGCCCGCGCATCCCCGCCGTCTGTCCAAGATCAGAGCCGCGAGGCACCAGCGCGCGCCACGCGTCTGCTCCTCCGCCTTTGGATCCCGCCGACGCGCCCCCGCCTTGCCCGCGCGCCCGCGTCCGCACGATGCCTCGCGCGACGCGCCGCGCCACGCGTCAGCCATCGCCGCCGTCCCCACGCCCGCACCGCTCCATCGCCACCGCTCATCCAGGTCTGGGCCGACGCCCCAAATCTCGCCGTGTGCCCGCCCCTCAGCTGTCCGATCCGCGCCGCCGCCGTTGCACCCGAGCCCGTGTTGCGTCAGCACACCCATGTGGCACGCCACGTGAGCCCTAATTCCATGTGGCATGCCACGTGTCTTGCCACATCAGAAAAAACCCAGCCTCAGGTGCCACGTTAGCGCCACGTCAGCCGGGTGACACGTGGCAGCACCAAAGAACGCCACATCGGCCCGTGTCGCCACACAAGACCGCCGCCGCAGCGCGTCTTCGTTGCGTGGACCGAGTCCACCGTAGGCTTGGTCTACCGTGGACCGGGTTCACAGCACAGTGCGATTTCCGAATTTCCCGAATTAAGTTTTGGGTTAATTTTTCGAGAGCCCATTCTCCACCGTCCTAGCTCTGATTGTCGGGACCCGGAACAACAACTCCGAGCCCCTCTGTGTAAATCGCACTATCCCAGGAAAAGCTAGTGCACACAGGTTTAACAGCAATGTATATCATGCAAAAATAACGACGAGATATTATTAAATGAAAATACGGCCTTAAGGCCAAGTCTTACAATAAGGCACAAGGCCAACAAAATAAACAAAAACAGCGGAAAGAAGGTAAAGGTGGCAGCACAGCCCATCCAGCCTCCCACAGGCGAATGCCTATAAGACACGTCCTACTCACTGAAGTAGTCCTCACCGTCGTAGTCGCCCTCGAAGTCTGGCAATAGATTTAGCAAGGTGAGTACAGATGTACTCCCAAGGTAAGCAAGTAAATGCTTACGCAAGTTACCCCAGGAAATATAACAGAGTTGATGCATGCATAAGGGATTTCAAAGGAAAGCTTAATAGGGTAATGGGCGGAAAGCAATACTTGAATTTAAATACAATAACGTAAATACGAAAAGCTGAATTTTAATACAGTATATGAAACATTGTTTTTAACAAGTAATACCGTTAGTGTAGGCTCCAACCCACACTAACCTATCAACGGGAATCCACCTGGACCATTACCAAATCCAACGTTTGTTTTGCCAAAACCAAGTTTTATTAAAGTTCAAGTCTAATCTGTGAAGACTCTACTCAGCATGTCCATGACCGTGGACACGGCTATCCAGATAGTTTGTTACTCTGCAGAGGTGTGCAGCTTTACCCACAAGACATTCCTCTCACTTGAGCCACGCGATCAACACACCGCCTTAGGTGTGCGGCGGAGAGTTCATGACAAGGTCGTTCGATGATTCATAGCCAACATAATCACGCCGCCACTAAGGTTTCACCACAACTCGAATCCACGAGTTGGAGCCCCTCGGTGCCATGTGAGACTTCCCACGACCACGCGCTCACATTCACCTATAACGAGACTATTATTGGAACTTCACAAATTATTTAGCCAGGTCCGTCCCATACCGGACTTGTGGTAGTACGAAGCGACTTCGTAAAATAATTCACAGAAACGGTCCTTAAGTTGATTTAGGCTCAACCACATACCCCCGTGCACGATAATCAACCAGGTGTCACCAAACACGAGGCATACCGGCACCCACCACCTAACCATTAGCCTAAGTCCAAAACATGTTTTCTATTTTCATTTTTAAATAATTTCCGTAAAACCACCCTTGACTCTCCGAAGTCAAGTCTCATTTTCAAACTGACATTTCATGTGAAAGGTTCATCCCACCTACAGTTATACTAAGCCAGGCTAAGCATTTCTACAAAATTTTCTAGTCAATACTATGGTACAAACTAGTTTTCAGCTAGGGTGACAAGGTGTATGATTTAGAATTTCAAATGGGCTATAATCAAAGGATTATGGGTATATCTAACATTTAAACTGGATTTTAAAATAATTTGAGTAGAAGTACGCATGCATATACAGTAAAACAACATAAATATATTTAAAATACTGGGTCCAATATGGTCAAAGGTGCAACTTGCCTTGATCGAAGTCCTGCTGCGATTCGTCGAATTCAAACTCTCCGGAATCGTCAATACCTAACGAAAGAATCAATTCAAAGCAAATTCAAACCAAAACTTCAAATGAAATCCAAATAACTTCCAAAAATTATAAAATAAACTGAGAGACAGAATTTTGAATTTTGGATGTGGACCAACAATTCTTGGAAAGGAATTGAGGCTTTTTTTAAAAAAAAAATTGGAAGTTTTAATTTAAATTTAAACCTTGAAATTACAAAATATATTCAAACAAAATTTAAATAAATTTCAAACTTTCAAAATTATTCCAGAAATGGATAGATCATGATTTTAGAAAAATTTAGAAATTTGAATGGGTCAATTTGGAGTTAAAATGCAAAAGTTATAGCCTTCCAAAGTTTGAATTCAAAATAAAAGAAAAAGGGTATTTTCTGGATTTATTTTTAAACTGAAAAGGATTTATGACGTCAGCACGAATTATTTTTCTAAAGGAAATTATAGATTATGACGTCAGCCCTAGGATTAATATAATCGGGCGGGTCGACAGTGGGGCCCGGGTGTCATGGACCGAGTCCATGGACCCGAGGGAAGGGTGAGGTGGCAGGCGGGCGCGCGGGGAACGGGATGGCGCTGACGTGGCGTCACGGCTTTATGCCGACGTGGCGGCACGCGCGCGAGGTGGCGAGGGGGCGTGCGGGTGGCGCTGGCGTGGCGCCGATCTGGCCGCCACCTGGCTGCCACGCCGCTGCCAACTCGGCCCGACGGGCTGACGTGGCCTGGCCGGCGGCGGCGCTCGGGGCCCGATGGTCGCCGGAGCTCCGGTGAGCGGCGGCGCCGGCCGATGGTATCAAAATGACGAGGAGGACGCGGGGAGTGCATCGGTACCTTGCGCGGAGGCCGAGGATGACCGGAGAGGAAAATCGGCGGAGAGGGGCGGCGGTCGGAGAAGGGTTCACGGCGGCGGAGAGGTTCCGGCGACGCAGCAGCTCGGGGGAGTGGTCGCCGAGGATTGCCTGGGCACCAGCAAGGTTGGGGAGGCGTCGGCGAGGTGAGGTGGCTCGAGCCGGCGGCGATTGCTCGCCGGAGTCGCTTGAAGCCGCGGCGGGGATTCGGGCGCAGGGAGACCTTCGGGCTTGATTATGCGCTCTGGAGGCTCGGGGGGGTGGCGGTGTGTTGAGGGGAAGCACGGGGAGTCCTTTATATAGGCCGAGGAGGGAGGTAACGCTCGAGCAAATCTCGCCGGAGTTGCAACGGCTCGGAGGTTTAAGGTGGCGACGGAAACGGCCGCAATTAGGGCTGATTATGCCTCAGATGGGTGCGGGGAGGCGCTGATTTGAATGCGCCGGGGCGCGGGATTATTTATAAGAAACCGGTTATTAAAGCTTCGTTTCCGATTAATGGCGGCGCAGATGGCGCGATCGCGCGAGGAAGAAAGGAAAGGGCGGAACGGCGGGCCCGACAGTGGGGCCCGCACGCCGAGAGAAGGAAACGGAAAGGGCGAGGAGAACGGCTGGATGTTTGACAAGTGGCAGCGGAGCGAGAGGGCGACCGCTGGATCGGGGTTGAACCGGTAAGTGACCGTGGACGATCGAGATGCAATCCGGCAACGGGGTTTAGATCTGACCCGATCGGGTGCTTTAAGTGATAAGGAACGGCTGCGATTGAAATCGGCAACGAGGGGCGGTGTGGATCACGCCACATGCCGAGCGGAGGGAAGAGGGACGCGGCGAAGCGGTTAAGTGAGGGCGTGCGGTGGGGATTGAATCGGGCGGAGAGGTGGACGGCCCGATGCTTGCCACGCGTCAATCCGAGGATGGGGAAAGGCGGGATTGAACCGGTAAGTGACGACGGGCGGCCGAGATTAGATCCGACGGGGTGGAGGTGGCTCCGATGGCTGACACGCGTCGCCCGCGGGGAGGGTTTGGGATTTGTTTTCTTTTTGATTTTCAGAAATGATAATAGGCTTTAGAAAACTCGGAAAAATACCAAATAAATTTTGAAAAATCCAGAAAATTTCAGAGAACCTTCTGGGACTAATTGGGACTTAATAAAAATATTTTTCACCAAATTTGATAAGTGCATTTTGAAAAAGCACAGTTTGACTTAAGAGGGAAGTTTTTAATTCTTTATAAAATTCTGAAAATTAATATAATCACAGATTTGACTTTAGGAAAGTGAAATACAGTTGTTTGACTTTCATGAAATGCTATAGGTTTACTTTGGCTTTCACAAATCAAAGTTTTTAATTTTTCCTCAGAACAGGCTTAAATAAAAATCCAGGGAAAATCCAATAAATGCTTTATTAAAGGAATAGAATTTTGGGATGTTACACTGATTGACCCCGTTCTTTTTTCTAAATTCATCTAAAATCGAGCTCTAGCTGTTGGTTCTGGTTTTGTGAATTTTGGAGTTCATTTGATTATCATTTTATGTGTTTCTTTTATTTCGATCGTTTTCTCTCTCACTAGATTCGGATTCCGGAGGAGCAGGTTCTACGCTCGATGATCAGGAGTACCTTGCTGAGCATAACAAAGGCAAGTCATGTCCTTTGATCATATTGAACCCTGTTTGCAATCTATTATTTATTTATTTTGTTTTACATTACATTGCATTGCTATTTTTATTCAAACCCTTATATCGGTAGTTATCGTCCCAATTTGAATCTATCCCTCCTTGATATTTTGGAATGTCATGATACCATTGTCACCATTGGTGGGGAAACATATTAGTGATGCTAGAATACTTGTCACATGGGTTGGTACGATTAGACTGCTTAGCTGGCTTATACTTACGTTTGGTCTCATCATCACATGTTAATTAATAATTTGACTTAATGATATATGGAACTGTGGTTGGTGCCACGTTTATTAAAATTTATGCCACGTCATTGGTGTGTCGTTGGCTTGGTTATACAAATTGGTTTTACGCTCGGGCGAGTGATCGTGCAGTAAAGGGGGAGGTGCAGTGTCACTTTTGGGGATGTGGTAGCCTCGCCCTGGTAATGTTAAGGACTTAACTTTGTGCGCCATTGATCTGAGCTTAATCGTGCAAACCACATGTCTAGTATGGGATGGACCTGGCTGATTAATTTGTAATATTTCAATTCAATTCTGCCATTGTGATGGACATGGTTGCTGATTTCTATGTGGCGCAAGGGGGGGTGTGATGCGAAACCCTAGTGGGCAGGATTGGGTTGAGGTAGAGCATTGTAAAGGCCTTGTTGTGATTTCCTGAGATCGAGGCTAATCACATCGTGTGGGTACAGTTGTGCAACCTCTGCAGAGTGTAAAACTATTCGGATAGCCGCGTCCTCGGTCATGGACAATGCTCGGTGATTTCACACGAGGGTTAGTGTTTCACTTATAACTTGGTGGTTTATGATGGGAGTGCACAGGTAGTTCACTGCTGGTTTAACTTGTGAATTGGTGTTCACAAGTGGTTCATGATTATTCCTTTGATTATTCATTATTACTGTTTTTTTTGTTAACTTTCGCTTTCAAGTTATTTATTATATTTCATCGAGAAATGCCTTTATGCAAATTAACCTTTCAGCCTTCCATTGGTAAGCCTTGCATATTATATTGCATTCATTGTTACAAACGACTTGCTGAGTACCAATGTACTCACGGCTTTACGCCTATGTTGCTCAGTTGAGGGAGAGGAGTACTATCAGCAGGAGGTTCCAGAAGGAGAGTACTACGACGACTTCACGGATTAGGCTTCGTTTTCCACTCGATAGCCTGTGGGCTTGTCGATTGGCCACTACGCTTTATTTTGGATTTCCGCTGCTATTTTGTTAAGCCCTTCCGGCTAGAGATATTGTAAGCTTGGCCATAAGGTCGTACCTTTGATATTTTAGCAATATCCGAGTTTTCCTTTATTATTGTCGTGTGTATGACTGTGATGATATCTATGTTTGACTGTGTGCACTAGCGTGATCCTAGACTAGTGTAGTTTACACAGAGAGACCGAATTTGCATATTCGGGTCTCGACATCCTCGGTCATGGACAATGCTCGGTGATTTCACACGAGGGGTAGTGTATTCATTTAAAACCTGGTGGTTTATGTTGGAGGTGGACAGATAGTTCACTGTTGGTTTAGCTTGTGAATTGGTGTTCACAAGTGGTTCTTGTTTATCCCTTCGATTATTTATTATTATTGTTTTTAGTTAAATATTGCTTTCAATCTATTTATCATATTTACTGTGAAATACCTTTTATGCAAATTAACCTTTCAGCCTTCCATTGGAAAGCCTTACATACTATATTGCATTTATTTGTTACAAACGACTTGCCGAGTACCAATGTACTCATGGCTTTACGCCTATGTTGCTCAGTTGAGGGCGAGGAGTATTATCAATAGGAGGTCTCAAAAGGAGAGTACTACGACGACTTCACGGATTAGGCTTCGTTCTCCACTCGATAGCCTGTGGGCTTGTCGATTGGCTGCTACGCTTTATTTTGGATTTCTGCTGCTATTTTGTTAAGCCCTTCCGGCTAGAGATATTGTAAGCTTGGCCATAAGGTTGTACCTTGAGATTTATCAATATTCAATTTTTCCTTTATTATTATCGTGTGTATGGTTGTGATTACATCTATGTTTGACTGTGTGCACTAGCATGATCCTGAACTAGTGCAGTTCACATAGAGAGTCCGAATTTGCATATTTGGGTCTCAACACAGCCGATAGCTTTCAACTGCTGCCCGGGGTTGGAGCCGGGGAGCGGCGATCGATAGCAGGCATGGAGACTCGCCGACGTCACCCTCTGGTTCAACATGCGCGATCTTGCTGAGGAGTTTACAATGTACGGGGTGTCTCCTCTCTCCGGCCGGTGGAGGTATGAACGAGATCACACCCGGCAGGATGGCGTTTACCCCTCAGTGTCTTCACTGCAGCAACCCCCCCGGTCGCGGTAAGCACTTCGACCATGTATTGCGTATACATATGTAACCATCTTGTGAGTAGGGCAACACTTCGTGTGCAGTGCTCTCATTGGAAGACGTGGAGTGCGCCGTCGGGGTCTTCCTGGGGCCGTACACGCCGAAAGAACACGCCCTACGCGAAACCGCGACCGAGTCGGCGAAGCTAGGGCGGATAAATTGGGTGTGCGAGGTCCTAGGCCTCACCGTACCGGAACGCGTGGTGCCGGTGCGGAGTCCGTCCCGTCGCCGCAATGGCGCCGGCGAGGCCGGGGCATCTCCCCAGCGGCGGAGGGCTCGTTCCAGAGCCGCCGTCTCTAACCCACCGGCCAGATTGGCGGCAGGCACCATTAGTTCGGGGGACGTGTTAGATGGCGGGTCCGAGCATGCCAGCTCGGGGGGTCACACTGCCCCGAGCGAGGACTTAGGTGGTGGTGGGGTGGGCCTTGGTGGCGACGCTGTCGAGGACGAGGTCGTGTCACCTGCCCCAGCCGACGAGGACCTGCCTCTCGCGTCGTCGTCGCCCATGGTGACCGCCACGGACCTTCCGCCTGCTCCATCTCCTACAACGACTGGACCGGTGGAAGGCTCGTCGTTGTCGCCTACTGTAGCTGTGACGGATTTGCCACCCGCTCTAGCCCACGTAGCTACTGGGTCGGCCGAGGGTGCGTCGCCTAAATCCCCGAGGGCGAAGCACCATCGGGTGGGATCGCCCTCGCGCGCGGGGCGATTTCATGTGGCGGGCACGGTCGTCGGGGACCTAGGGTTCGACCGGGAAGCCACCCCGACTGAGGGGGGAGTCCTCGCTTCCCAGGCAGAGGCTGAGCCGACGTCTCCCCACGTCCTGGCGGAGGATGACGGAGATAGGCGTAATTCCCTTCTCCCCGCGACTTCGCGAAGCTCTCTCCGATTTGCTCGCTCATGCCGTCGTCAACATCAGGAGAGACGAGGTCTCCCAGGCGCCAAGGATCGAGCAACAGAGGTGTTCACGAAACAGCCGGCCCTGTTGCGCAAGATGCATCATGGGCGCCGGCGCTGTCGCCGGGCCCCCGAGGTTTGCCGTGTCTGACTTCATCGGGGGGCACTGTCGTCATGCGGGGGGATCTTCTCGCCCTCGCGCTAAGCGCGTCGGAAATGAGGGTAAGTATTTGAGCCCATGATTGAGACCACCTGCTGAGCGTACAAGCACTCATGTCATTTCGCTGTTAGACGGTTGCCATCAGCCGGGCGCTGGAGGAGGCTCGCATCCGCGAGTGGAGGGTGTTGGAGGACCAGCTCCGTAGTGCCGACGTGGCTCACACTGCCAAGGACGAGCGCGCCACAGAAGAGGCCCAGTGCGCCACGATAGAGGAGCGTGCCGGCTTGCTTGAGCAGATCTGGGCGCTGGAGGAAGAGAAAACCCGGCTGACGACGGCATTGGAGGAGAATAACCGGACTCTGGGCGACGCATCTGCGGTGGCGTGGAGGGCCATGGGGTCGCTCGAGCCTGGCGCTCCGCGGTGCCAAAGCCTTCGGCGATCACTGCGGCTTCACCAGCGCCTGCCTCGCCTTTGCCATGCTCCACACCCGGGGGTGTGAGCATGTGAACTAGCCGGTCGCTCCCAATCTGGGTGTGCCGAATGGAGCCGGGGTATTGTCCGGCGCAGCCTGCACCACCCTGCCCACCGTCCAAAGCTTCTACGAGCAGATCTGGGGCTGCCTTGGGGAGGAAGCGGCCAAAGTCCTGTTGCGGCGGATGTTACACCGGGAAGGTAATTTCCTTCAGTGGCTGGAGGAGGTTCGTCAGCGCAACAGAGATGGCGCAGCCCTCTAGGTGTGGTGCCAGGACCTGGTGGTTGTGATATAAATTTTTTTTTGCCTTTGTTGTTGTTTCCTTTCTTTTTCTTATGGAAAAAAGAACCACTACATCGAGTACTCCATGGCTGCGTGGTACTTGTACAGTTGATTGTTAATATGACAGAGGCTGGCGTCTTCCGATCGTCTCCGCTTGTGCTAACGGTAATAGTGCCTTGTGGGCGAAGTAGACGCACGAGTGCTCCGTCCCCTACCCCTCGAAGTGGTGGTAGCGGAGTTGGTGCCTAGTCGATGTAGACGCACGAGCGCTCCGTCCCCTACCCCTCGAAGTGGTGGCAGCGGAGCTGGCGCCTAGTCGAAGTAGACACGCGAGCGCTTCGTCCCCTACCCCTCGAAGTGGTGGCAACGGAGCTGGCGCCTAGTCGAAATAGACGCGCGAGCGCTCCGTCCCCTACCGCTTGAAGTGGTGGCAGCGGAGCTGGCGCCTAGTCGAAGTAGACACGCGAGTGCTCCGTCCCCTACCCCTCGAACTGGTGGCAGCGGAGCTGGCGCCTAGTCGAAGTAGACGCGCGAGCGCTCCGTCCCCTACCCCTCGGGAATGCGCGAGGATAAGCCTGTGGTGCACTATACCCTACTGAGCACGCGCAGAGGCAAGCCTCGGCAGCATTTTGTTTATACTCCGCAAAGTACATGGGAGGATCAACCACATCTTGGTTATACCCGGGAAGAGTACGCGTGGTGATGACACCAGCACGTGCGTGGGACATCCGCGTCTTGTTTATACTCAATAGAGTGCGCAGGGAAAACATCCACGTCTAGTTTGTACTCCGGAGCATGCGTGGGACTATCAACCATGACTTAGTTAGACTCCGGAGGGTACGCCAACGCGCGCACGGGACATCCGCGTCTTGTTTAGACTCAGTAGAGTGCGCTGGGAAAACATCCACGTCTAGTTTGTACTCCGGAGCATGTGTGGGACTATCAACCACGACTTAGTTAGGTTCCAGAGGGTACACCAACACGCGCGGGGGACATCCGCGTCTTGTTTAGACTCAGTAGAGTGCGCAGGGAAAACATCCACGTCTTATTTATACTCCGTAGAGTGCGTGCAGAGGCGGACCTCAACGCTACGTCTTATTTATACTCCGTAGAGTGCGCGCGGATGCGTCCCCCCGCTGCGTCTTATTTATACTCCGTAGAGTGCGTGCGGAGGCGGACCTCGACGCTATGTCTTATTTATACTCCGTAGAGTGTGTGCGGAGGCGGACCTCAACGCTACGTCTTATTTATACTCCGTAGAGTGCGTGCGGAGGCGAACCTCAACGCTATATCTTATTTATACTCCGTAGAGTGCGTGTGGAGGCAGACCTCTGTGCAGTGCGTGTGCGGAGGTGAATCTCCGTGTGGTGCATGTGCGGAGGTGAATCTCCATGTGGTGCATGTGCGGAGGTGAATCTCCGTGCAGTGCGTGTGCGGAGGTGAATCTCCGTGTGGTGCATGTGCGGAGGTGAATCTCTGTGCAGTGCGTGTGCGGAGGTGAATCTCCGTGTGGTGCGTGGGAACATCGACCACGTCTTTATACTCTGGAGAGTACGTGCGGTGGTGGCACCGACGCGTGCGCGGAACTCCGCGTCTTGTTTAGACTCAGTAGAGTGCGTGCGGAGGCAGACCTCGACGCTACGTCTTATTTATACTCCGTAGAGTGCATGCGGAGGCGGACCCCGACAAGAGGTTGTTGAACGGTCAGCTTTATTAATCTCCCACTTGCACAGGGAAGCGTCTTGTAATAGACAATATATGGGTGCCGCCTCACATTAGCTTTTCCTGGTCTAAATATAGTACCTCCGCAACCTGTCCGCATTCCAGGTGAAACGTCTGCCCATCAAGTGTGGCGAGGCAGTAAGCTCTGCGCTGTAAGGCTGTCGCAACGATGTATGGGCCTTCCCACTTAAATTCCAACTTGCCGATCGTGTCTGCGTGGAGGGCCATCTTGAGGACGAGGTCCCCCGGCTGGAATGCTCGCGGGTACACAGAGCGGCCACGCATGCGCACCATTTGCCGTGCGTACTTGGCGACGTGTTGGGTGGCATTGACTCGCTCCCCGTCGAGGAGGTCCAAGGACAATTGGCGCTCTTCTTCTGGCGCCTGGGCAAGGACTCTACGCGAACCGACCTGGATCTTCTCGGGTGTCATCACCTAATCGCCGAAGTGGAGCTTGAACGACGTGAATCCCGTCGGGCGTGTCGCCGTTGTGCGGAGAGACCAGAGGACGTTGTGGAGCTCACTTGGCCATTTGCCCTTTGGTAGCCCGACAAGACGCTTCTTGACTCCGACGGAGATGGCACCGTTCGCTCATTCGACCGCTCCGTTGGACTGTGGGTGTTCGACTGAAGCGAACCAGAGCGTGATGCCCATGCTGTCACAGAACTCCTTGAATGGGGCAGAATCGAATTGCAGGCCATTGTCGGCGATGATCTCCTTGGGCACCCCGAAGCGGCATATGATGTTCTGCCAGAAGAAGCGCTGCACGGCCGCCGAGGTAACCTTGGCTAACGCTGTAGCCTCTGGCCACCTAGAGAAATACTTCAAAGCGACCACAATGAAGTGCAAGTCTCCTGGGGCCCGAGGTAGAGGTCCCACAACGTCAATGCCCCACCATGCCGCGGCCATACGGGGGGGATGGGGTTAAGGTCGGTCGAGGGTCTGTCAATGACCCAGACAATCCATTGGCAGCCTTGACATCGGCGCACGAGGTCTTGGGCATCAGCAATGGCGGTTGGCCAATAGAAGCCCTGCCTGAACGCCTTGCCGACGAGCGACCTCGGCGTCAGATGCGAGCCGCAGAGTCCTGCATGGATTTCCACGAGAAGATGCTTTCCTTCCTCGCGTGAGAGGCTGTCGGGACCCGGAACAACAACTCCGAGCCCCTCTGTGTAAATCGCACTATCCCAGGAAAAGCTAGTGCACACAGGCTTCACAGTAATGTATATCATGCAAAAATAACCACGAGATATTATTAAACGAAATTACGGCCTGAAGGCCAAGTCTTACAATAAGGCACTAGGCCAACAAAGTAAACAAAACAGCGGAAAAAAAGTAAAGGTGGCAGCACAGCCCATCCAGCCTCCCACAGGCGAATGACTGTAAGACGCATCCTACTCGCTGAAGTAGTCCTCACCGTCGTAGTCGCCCTCGAAGTCTGGCAACAGATTTAGCAAGGTGAGTACGAAAGTACTCCCAAGGTAAGCAAGTAAATGCTTACGCAAGTTACACCAGGAAATATAACAGATTTGATGCATGCATAAGGGATTTCAAAGGAAGCTTAATAGGGTAATGTGCGGAAAGCAATACTTGAATTTAAATACAATAACGTAAGTGCGAAAAGCTGAATTTAAATACAGTATATGAAACATTGTTTTTAACAAGTAATATCGTTAGTGTAGGCTCCAACCCACACTAACCTAACCACGGGAATCCACCCGGACCATTACCAAATCCAACGTTTGTTTGCCAAAACCAAGTTTTATGAAAATTCAAGTCTAATCTGTGAAGACTCTACTCAGCATGTCCATGACCGTGGACACGGCTATCCAGGATAGATTGTTACTCTGCAGAGGTGTACAACTTTACCCACAAGACATTCCCTCTCACTTGAGCCACGCGATCAACACACTGCCTTAGGTGTGCGGCGGAGAGTTCATGACAAGGCTGTTCGATGATTCATAGCCAACATAATCACGCCGCCACTAAGGTTTCACCACAACTCGAATCCACGAGTTGGGGCCCCTCTCGTGCCATGTGAGACTTCCCACGACTGCGCGTGCTCACATTCACCTATAGCGAGACTATAATTGGAACTTCACAAATTACTTAGCGAGTCCGTCCCATACCGGACTTGTGGTAGTACTGAAGTGACCGTAAAATAATTCACGAAACGGTCCTTAAGTTGATTTAGGCTCAACCACATACCCCGTACGATAATCAACCAGGTGTCACCAAACACGAGGCATACCGGTACCCACCACCTAACCATTAGCCTAAGTCCAAAACATGTTTTCTATTTTCATTTTTAAATAATTTCCGTAAAACCACCCTTGACTTATCAAGTCAAGATATCGAATTTCAAAGTCCGTCATTTCATGTGAAAGATCGATCCCACCTAAAATTATACTAAGCCAGGCTAAGCATTTCTATAAAAATTTCTAGTCAATACTATGGTACTAACTAGTTTTCAGCTAGGGTGACAAGGCATATGAATTCAAGACTCAAATTGGCCATATACAAAGGATCATGGGTATATCTAAAATTCAAATCAAATTTGAATTACATTTGAATAAAGATAAGCATGCATATCTGATAAAACAATATAACTAATTTAAATTATTAGGTTCAACATGGTCAAAGGTGTAACTTGCCTTGATCGAAGTCTGCTGCGATTAAGTCAATTCAAACTCTCCTAATCGTCAATATCTAACGAGAAATCAATTCAAAGCAAATTCAAAACAAAAAATTCAAATGGAATCCAAATAACTTCCAAAAATTATCAAATAATTTGGGAGACATAATTCTGAACTTTTGGATGTGGGTCAACAATTTTTAAAAAGGAAATGAGGCTTTTAAAAGAAATTGGAAGTTTTAATTTGAATTTAAAACTTGGAATTACAAAATATATTCAAATCAAATTTAAATAAGTTTCAAAATTTCAAAATTATTCCAGAAATGGATAGATCATGATTTTAGAAAAATTTAGAAATTTGAATGGGTCAATTTGGAGTTAAAATGCAAAAGTTATAGCCTTCCAAAGTTTGAATTCAAAATAAAAGAAAAAGGGTATTTTCTGGATTTATTTTTAAACCGAAAAGGATTTATGACGTCAGCACGAATTATTTTTCTAAAGGAAATTATAGATTATGACGTCAGCCCTAGGATTAATATATTCGGCGCAGGTCGACAGTGGGGCCCGGTGTCATGGACCGAGTCCATGGACCCGAGGAAGGGTGAGGTGGCGGCGCGCGCGCGGGGAGCGGGGGCGGCGGCGTGGCGCCACGGGCTGCCGCGTGGTCGCCGTGTGTGGCCGTCGCCACGGCTTTATGCCGGCGTGGCGGCACGCGCGAGGTGGCGGCGTGCGGGTGGCGCCGGCGTGGCGCCGTCCGCCGCCACTGGGCTGCCACGCCGCTGCCCGGCCCGGCGGCCGACGTGCTTTGGCCGGCGGCGGCGGCGCTGAGGCCGATGGTCGCGAGCTCGGAGCGGCGCGCGGCCGAGAGTACCAAAGCGATGAGGAGAACGCGGGAGTGCGTCGGTACCTTGCGGAGGCCGAGGATGGCCGGAGAGGGAAACCGGCGGAGAGGCGGCGGTCGGAGAAGCCTTCACGGCGGCGGAGTAGCTCGGTGGTGCGTGCCGGGAGGTGGTCGCCGAGTCGCTGGGCACCAGCAAGGCCGGGAGGTGTCGGCGAGGCGAGGGGCTCGGCCGCGGCGATTGCTCGCGGAGTTGCTTGAGCCGCGGAGGGAAATCGGCGCAGGGGACCTTCGGGCTGGATTAAGTGCTCTGGAGGCTCGGGGTGGCGGTGTGGGTAGAGGACCTCGGGCACCTCTTTTATAGGTCGGGAGGGGTAACGGCGCGCGGGTTCGCCGGAGTGCAGCGGGCGGAAAGTTTATTGCGGCGGCGTAACGGCCGTGATTATGCGTGATTATGCCCGTAATGGGCGCGGTGGAGGTGCAATTGCGATCGGCCGTTGGCGCGGGGCATAAATTTGGAAGAAGCGAAACCGCTTTAAAAGCTTGGTTTGCGGCAATAATGGCGCAGCGAGCGGAGATCGCGCGAGGAAGAAAGGAAAGGGGCGGGAGACGGAGGCGACGAGTGGGGCCCTGCGTCGAGAGAGAAAAGAAAGGAAGGCGAGGGGCGGTCGGATGCTTGACGGGTGGCACGGGAGAGATCGGGACGTGGCGCATTGCGAAGGGTAAGTGAAGGGGGCGGCCGAGATCCGATCCGACAACGGAGATTAGATCGGGGCGATCGGTGCTTAAGTGGGAAGGCGGTCACGATGAGGTACGGCAATAGGGGCGGCTTGGATAACACCACGTGGCGGCGGGAGCGGAGGGGCGGTGAAGCGGTAAGTGGGTGCGGCGGCGAGGATTAAATCCGTCGCGGGAGTGGACGGTCCGATGCGCGACACGCGTCGCACGCGGAGAGAGGGAAGGCGGGGAGAGGGTTTAAGTTAGATCGGACGGCTGAGGGGGATTCCGGCGGGCGGAGGGGACGCCGATGGTTGACACTGCGGCGGGAGGATTTTGGAATTTTCTTTCTTTTGATTTTCCGAAATGCTATTAAGCTTTAGAAAACTCAGAAAAATACCAAATGAATTTTGAAAAATCCAGAAAAATTCTGGGAACTATCTGGAGCTATTAGAGACTTAATAAAAATATGTCCCACTTATTTTAATAAGTATATTTTGCAAAGGTACAATTTGATTTTGTAGGAGGGTTTTAATTCCTTCTAAAATCCAGAAAAATTAATATAATCTCATATTTGACTTAAGGAAGCTGAAATACATTGGTTTAAGCTTTTAGGAATGCAATAAATTTAATTTTGACTTTTACACAATAAAGTTTAAAATTTTTCTCAAATCAGATTTTAACATAATTCGAGAAAATCCAATAAACTCAGTTAAATTTTCAATAAAGGGACAAAATTTTGGGATGTTACAAACCTACCCCCTTAAAGGAAATCTAGCCTCGAGATTTGCAATCGCTAACAAAAGAGATGGGGATGGCTGGTCTTTAAGTCTTCTTCGCTCCCGGTGGCTTCGTCCTCGGTGTGATTGCTCCACCGAACTTTGCGTAATCGATGGTCTTCCTTACGTGCGACGTTCTGCCTCGAGAATCTTGATTGGTTGCTCTCGATAGGTGAGGTCATCCTCGAGGTCCAAGGTTTCGGTGCGGCTTGCTCGTGGGTACTCGGAGGCACTTCTTTAACTGTGAGACATGAAAGACATTGTGCACCCCTGACATGCTTGGCGGCAAGTCTAACTGATATGCGACTGCACCTTTTCGGTCCAGAATCTTGAAAGGGCCCACATATCGCGGTGCAAGCTTTCCTCTAACTTGAAACCTTTTCACACCTCTGAGTGGGGATACCCTAAGATAGACGTAGTCCCCGACCTCAAAGGTCGTCTCGGCGGCGGTTATCCGCGTAGCTCTTCTCGTCGAGACGGGCTATCTTGATCGTCACGATCTTCTTCACTTGATCTTCTGCGTCTTGCAGCAGGTTTGGTCCTGTTTCTTGGGGTTCACCTTGCTGATCCCAAAGCAAGGGGGTTCTGCACTTTCGACCATACAAGGCTTCGAAGGGTGCCATCTGCAGGCTGGCTTGGTAGCTGTTATTGTACGAGAATTCCGCATAGGCAGTGAACGGTCCCAACTGTTCCCGAAATCCAGCGTACAAGCCCTTAGCATATCCTCGAGTATCGATTAACTCTTTACTGTTTGACCGTCCGTCAGGGATGGTAAGCGGTCTGGCGAGCTTACTACCCAACTCTTCGTGCGACCTTTGCCAAAATCGAAGTAAATCGACTACCTCGATCGACACTATCTTCTTGGGTGCGCCATACGGGCACACAATTCGAGACATGTCTGATTCAGCCAACTTGCTTCCGAATAAGTGGTCTTGGTGGTATGAAGTGAGCTACTTTAGTCAATCATCTATGATTACCCAAATTGAATCATAACCCGATTGTGTCCTTGGGAGTCGGTTATGAAATCCATACCAATTTCTTCCCACTTCCATTTCGAATCGGCAATGGTTGTAAGAGTCCCGGCCTCGATGTTCAGCTTTGACTCGTGGCAGTGTCGCAGCCGATGAACTCTGCGATTTCCCTTTTCATACTAACCCACCAATATCTTTCCCTCAGATCCTGGTACATCTTGGTACGACCTGGGTGGATTGAGTATGGGGTATCATGAGCCTCTTTCAGAATCAGGTTTTTGATTTCCTGATTATTCGGCACACAGATGCGGTTCTCGAACCAAACCGTGCCATGTTCATCTTCGCTGAATCCTGGCGCTTTGCCTCTCCTCATATTCTTCTTGATTTCTTGAATATCCTCGTCCACAATCTGAGCTTCCTTAATTTGATCAGGTAAGCCGGGTCGCACTTCCAGTGTGGTGAGGGTGCTTGGTCCCGTTGGGTTTAGACTTAGACGGGCGACTCCCTCCTGAAGTCGGGTCTGGTCTTCTTCTGATATCACCATGTTTGCATAAGACTTCCTGCTTAAGGCATCGGCTACTACATTCGCTTTTCCGGGGTGGTAATGTATACCGATGTCGTAGTCCTTGATCAACTCCAACCATCTTCGCTGCCTCAGGTTGAGTTCTGCCTGGGTGAAGATATACTTCAAACTCTTATGGTCCGTGTATACTTCACAACGGTTACCAATAAGGTAGTGGCGCCAGATTTTTAAGGCGTGCACTACTGCGGCTAACTCCAAGTCATGAGTAGGATAATTGCACTCATGAGGCTTGAGTTGACGCGATGCATAAACTACCACTTTGCCCTCTTGCATGAAACACGGCCTAAGCCTAGGCGAGGCGTCCGAAAACCTCGAAGCCTTTATGCACGTCGGCAAGACGAGCACGATCTTGAGACTAGTCTCTTCTTAAGGGTGCGAAACTCGCTGCAAGCCTTCGTCCATTCGAACTTCTTTTCCTTTTTCAGCAATTGGGTCATTGGCTTGGCTGTCTCGGAGAATCTGCTATGAACCGACGGTAATAACCCGCAAGTCCAAGAAAGCTCGACTTCATTACGGACTTTGGTGGCTTCCACTCCATTCTCGCTTCCACCTTGGAAGGATCTACAGCGATTCCTTCCTGTTACAATATGTCAGGAAGGCAACCTCTTTTAGCGAATTCACACTTATCGAATTTGGCGAAAGTCGATGCTCTCTAAGCTTTTCGAGTGATCTGAGGTGCTTTGCTCGTGCTCTTCTTCGTTCTTGGAGTAGATGAGGATGTCGTCGATGAAGATTACTACGAACTTGTCCAAGTATTTCATGAACACACCGCTCATCATGCTCATGAAGTAGGTGGTGCATTGGTCACCCAAATGACATGACCGTGAACTCATAATGCCCATATCCGGTGGAGAAGGCGGTCTTAGGAATGTCTTCTTCACGAATCTTCGGTGATGGTATCCTCGATCGCAGATCAATCTTGGAGAAGATACTGGCTCCTTTCAAGCGATCGAGCAGGTCATCGATCACGGGAGGGTATTTATTCTTGATGGTGACGTCATTGAGTGCTCTGTAGTCCACACATAGCCTCGGACTCTCATCCTTCTTCTTGACGAACAGGGCGGGTGCTCCCAAGGCGATGAACTAGGTCGGATATACCCTTGTCTTCTAATTCCTTGAGTTGATTCTTCAATTCGCTAACTCGTTAGCGGGCATCCGATATGGTCTCTTGGAAATCGGGCGGTGCACGGGACTAGGTCAATCACAAATTCGATCTCCTATCCGGTGGCATCCTGGCGGTTCCTCGGGAAAAACATCCGGTACTCCCGCACGATCGGCACTTCCTCCAATACTTGGAGGTGGAAGAGGGCACATTCTTACGCCTTCGAATGCGGGAGAGAAGATTACTTCCACGCCTTGGTCATTGGTGAGGTGATGGATCTGTAGCACAATCGATCCGACCTCGATTCTTGGCTAACCAGTTCATCCCGAGAATGACGTCTAATCCTTGCGATTCCAAAACCAAAAGATCGGCGAGAATCGGGTCCCATCTATGAGCAATTCCACTTTGGGGCACAAAGTCCCCGCTCTCATTTACTGCTCCAGGAGTGAACTATCATAGGGTTGCTAAGGGTTACCCCGCCCAACCCATGCTTATCCACAAAAGTTTTTGACACAAAGGAATGCGATGCTCGGAATCGAAAAGAAGCGATCTTTGATGCGAATTGACAAGGAACATACCCAAAGACGACATCCGTGCGGCTGGGCCTCTTCCGTATCACGTGGTTCACTCGCCCTTTGATGAAGGTGCGGCCTGCTGGCCACTGGTTACGACTTCCGAGGCTCTGAAGTTCTTGCCGCTTGAATCTTCTTAGGGCATGCCTTGGCAAAGTGCCACAGTTCCTTCGATAATGCGAGTCAATCCGTCGACGGCGGATCGCTCTTACGTGCTGCCACCGTTCTTTGAGTGCGGTTGCACAGGAACCTATGCGGTGGCTTGAAACGGCGCGGTGGTTGAGGACTTGAACTCTTTGGGTGGTTCTTGAAGTTCTTGCCACAAGTGCGAACTTGTTTGAGTGAGGAGAATCTGCGATTCTTGAAAGAACTTCGAGTTGTTTCTCCGTCCGCCATCCTTTTCTTCCGGTCTCCATTTCCATGTGCTTGCCCTCTGGCGGATGGCCTTCTTGACTAGCCGGTGGAAGTCGGTATAGTCACCGATATCGGTTGTCTTGATATGTTGTCATTCGAGCCCTCCATGAACCTTTCTTGCTTGGCTTCGCCGGAAGCCACATCCTCTGGCGCATAGCGGGCGGTTGGTTAAACTTCATGCGTACTCATTGTGATCGACTTCCTTGGCGCGAGATCTGAACTCCTTCTTCTTCAATGCCATGGTGCGGTGGGGATATGAGCTTTGCAAAGCTTTGCTCGAACTCGATCCACGTCACCGTCTGCGGGTTGGCGTGTGAAGCGGTGAAAGTGTCCCACCATTGAGATGCGGGCCCGTTCGGTGATGGGAGGCGAACAAGACTCGCTCCGATCGGTGCAACTGCGAATGTCGACTTCTTGCCAATCGACCTGAGCCAGTCGTCGGCGTCCATCGGTTCAGCACTGCCGGCGAAGGTGGGTGGCTTGATCCTCAGGAACTCAGAGAGACGATTGGGAGGCACTTGGGCAGGTTGATGATGAGCCTGAGGGTTGTTGATCGTCTGAGCTAAGAGCTGGATCAATCGGGTTTGATTGGCCATCAAGCGTGCCCAATCTGGTCCTGCACACGAGGTGGTGGAATCGGGCGGGTGGCTTCCTTGTGCTCCGGGGTTGGCGTTGTCCATGTTGGGGTTTCTTCTTGTGTTCACCATCTATTGAGACTTTCAGATTTAGAGAGAGAACTAAAGGAAAGGTTCTAGTAACAATCCCACCAAAACAACACACAAGAGCAAGGAAAACCTGATAAGAGCAAAATAAAACTTTTTATTTTATTATAATAGTCTTCGTGGCTGTTTACAAAGGTCTCTGACTCACGGATAGCGTTCTAAAACTCGGGTGGTCTACACACTAGCGCTGCGCTCGAGTCTCCTCGGAAAAGGTCGGAATCGGTGGAACTGCATCCTCCGCACGGGCTCGGCAAGTTCTTCTTCGCGTCGCGAGCTTCTGCATGCGGTGTGCGGCTCGTCGAGGTGATGCAGTACATGTGGTCCATGGACTTGGTGTACTCCACCCGATCGTATGAGGCGGGGTTGCTCTCATACTCTGAGAGCGAAGTCGCCGGCAGCCCACAAGGGAGTCTTCATGGGGAAGTAGCGGAAGTCGGTGCGCGACAAGTCTCGGCGTAGATGTTCCGGTGGCGAATGGCCTCTCGGGCTGCATCCCGAACTCCATCGAAGAAGGTGGCCCGAGGTAGAGTGCGTCGAACACGTAAATGGCTCCGTGTGCTCGAAATCCTTGAAGATCTTCACTTCCACTCTCCAGCGTTCCTCGTCTCCATACATGCCAACGTATCCCTGGTAGAGAGAGTGCAGGCGGAAGTTGAGCTCTTGCATGAGGTTGTACAGGATCGTCGTGCGAAGAGTCGGCAAGGGTTCCGTGGGAGGCGTGGGTGGGTTGCTCCATCTAAAATTTGGAAGGAGAGGAGTTAGTAATCGGTTTTGGTAAAGAGACTTGAGAAAGGGAGAGATAATTTAAAAGCGCATTTCTTATTAAAATATATCCTTAAAGCTGGTCTCTTGCTAAGGTCACGTCTTAGAGTCATTGTTGCTCGATACCATTTACGCCGGGACCGGAACAACAACTCAGAGCCCCTCTGTAAATCGCACTATCCGGGAAAAGCTAGTGCACACAGGCTTCACGATAATGTATATCATGCAAAAATAACCACGAGATATTATTAAGCGAAATTACGGCTGAAGGCCAAGTCTTACAATAAGGCACTAGGCCAACAAAGTAAACAAAGCAGCGGAAAAAAGTAAAGGTGGCAGCACACCCATCCGACCTCCCACGAGCGAATGATCAGAAGACGCATCCTACTCGCTGAAGTAGTCCTCACCGTCGTAAGTCGCCCTCGAAGTCTGGCAACAGATTTAGCAAGGTGAGTACGAAAGTACTCCCAAGGTAAGCAAGTAAATGCTTACGCAAGTTACACCAGGAAATATAACAGATTTGATGCATGCATAAGGGATTTCAAAGGAAGCTTAATAGGGTAATGTGCGGAAAGCAATACTTGAATTTAAATACAATAACGTAAGTGCGAAAAGCTGAATTTAAAAACAGTATATGAAACATTGTTTTTAACAAGTAATATCGTTAGTGTAGGCTCCAACCCACACTAACCTAACCACGGGAATCCACCCGGACCATTACCAAATCCAACGTTTGTTTGCCAAAACCAAGTTTTATGAAAATTCAAGTCTAATCTGTGAAGACTCTACTCAGCATGTCCATGACCGTGGACACGGCTATCCAGATAGTTTGTTACTCTGCAGAGGTGTACAACTTTACCCACAAGACATTCCCTCTCACTTGAGCCACGCGATCAACACACTGCCTTAGGTGTGCGGCGGAGAGTTCATGACAAGGCTGTTCCGATGATTCATAGCCAACATAATCACGCCGCCACTAAGGTTTCACCACAACTCGAATCCACGAGTTGGGGCCCCTCTGTGCCATGTGAGACTTCCCACACCTACGCGCGCTCACATTCACCTATAGCGAGACTATAATTGGAACTTCACAAATTACTTAGCGAGTCCGTCCCATACCGGACTTGTGGTAGTCTGAAGTGACCGTAAAATAATTCACGAAGCGGTCCTTAAGTTGATTTAGGCTCAACCACATACCCCGTACACGATAATCAACCAGGTGTCACCAAACACGAGGCATACCGGTACCCACCACCTAACCATTAGCCTAAGTCCAAAACATGTTTTCTATTTTCATTTTTAAATAATTTCCGTAAAACCACCCTTGACTTCATCAAGTCAAGATATCAATTTCAAAGTCCGTCATTTCATGTGAAAGATCGATCCCACCTAAAATTATACTAAGCCGGGCTAAGCATTTCTATAAAAATTTCTAGTCAATACTATGGTACTAACTAGTTTTCAGCTAGGGTGACAAGGCATATGAATTCAAGACTCAAATTGGCCATATACAAAGGATCATGGGTATATCTAAAATTCAAATCAAATTTGAATTACATTTGAATAAAGATAAGCATGCATATCTGATAAAACAATATAACTAATTTAAATTATTAGGTTCAACATGGTCAAAGGTGTAACTTGCCTTGATCGAAGTCTGCTGCGATTAAATCAATTCAAACTCTCCGGAATCGTCAATATCTAACGAGAAATCAATTCAAAGCAAATTCAAAACAAAAAATTCAAATGGAATCCAAATAACTTCCAAAAATTATCAAATAATTTGGGAGACATAATTCTGAACTTTTGGATGTGGGTCAACAATTTTTAAAAAGGGAAATGAGGCTTTTAAAAGAAATTGGAAGTTTTAATTTGAATTTAAAACTTGGAATTACAAAATATATTCAAATCAAATTTAAATAAGTTTCAAAATTTCAAAATTATTCCAGAAATGGATAGATCATGATTTTAGAAAAATTTAGAAATTTGAATGGGTCAATTTGGAGTTAAAATGCAAAAGTTATAGCCTTCCAAAGTTTGAATTCAAAATAAAAGAAAAAGGGTATTTTCTGGATTTATTTTTAAACCGAAAAGGATTTATGACGTCAGCACGAATTATTTTCTAAAGGAAATTATAGATTATGACGTCAGCCCTAGGATTAATATATTCGAGCGGTGTCGACAGTGGGGCCCGGTGTCATGGACCGAGTCCATGGACCCGAGGAAGGTGAGTGGCGGCGGCGCGCGGGAGCGGGTGGCGGACGTGGCGCCACGGGGCTGCCGCGTGGTTGCCGCGTGGCTGCCACGTCACGGCTTTATGCCGGCGTGGCGGCGCGCGCGAGTGGCGGCGTGCGGGTGGCGCCGGCGTGGCGCCGTCCGCCGCCACTGGCTGCCACGCCGCGCCCGGCTTCGGCGGCCGACGCGTGCTTTGCGGCGGCGGCGGCGCTTCGGGGCGATGGTCGCGGAGCTCGGTGGCGGCGCGCCGCGAGGGTACCAAAGCGATGAGGAGAACGCGGGAGTGCGTCGATACCTTGCACGGAGGCCGAGGATGGCGGAGAAAACCGGCGGAGAGGCGGCGGTCGGAGAAGCCTTCACGGCGGCGAGTAGCTCCGGTGGTGCGTGCCGGGAGGTGGTCGCCGAGTCGCTGGGCACCAGCAAGGCCGGGAGGTGTCGGCGAGGCGAGGGGCTCGGCCGGCGGCGATTGCTCGCCGGAGTTGCTTGAGCCGGCGGAGGGAAATCGGCGCAGGGGGACCTTCGGGGCTGGATTAAGTGCTCTGGAGGCTCGGGGGGGTGGCGGTGTGGGTAGAGGGACCTCGGGGCACCTCTTTTATAGGCTGGGGAGGGGGGTAACGGCCGCGCGAAGTTCGCCGGAGTGCAACGGGCGGAAAGTTTATTGCGACGGCGGTAACGGCTGTGATTATGCGTGATTATGCCCGTAATGGACGCGGTGGAGGTGCAATTGCGATCGGCCGTTGGCGCGGGGCATAAATTTGGAAGGAAACCGAAGCTTTAAAAGCTTCGGTTTGCGGCAGCAATGGCGGCAGCGGGCGGAGATCGCGCGAGGAAGAAAGGAAAGGGGCGGGGGAGACGGAACTGACGAGTGGGGCCCGCGTCGCGAGAAAAAGAAAGGCAGGGGCGAGGGGGACGGTCAGATGCTTGACGGGTGGCACGGGGGAGAGATCGGGACCGCTGGCGCATTGCGAAGGGGTAAGTGAAGGGGGACGGCTGAGATCCGATCCGACAACGGAGATTAGATCGGGGCCGGTCGGTGCTTAAGTGGGAAGGGGCGGTCACGATGAGGTACGGCAATAGGGGCGGCTTGGATAACACCACGTGGCGGCAGGAGCGGAGAGGGGCGGTGAAGCGGTAAGTGGGTGCGGCGGCGAGGATTAAATCCGCGCGGAGTGGACGGTCCGATCGCGCGACACGCGTCGCACGCGAGAGAGGAAGCGGGGAGAGGGTTTAAGTTAGATCGGACGGTGAGGGGATTCCGCGGGCGGAGGGACGCCGATGGTTGACACTGGCGGCGGGAGGATTTTGGAATTTTCTTTCTTTTGATTTTCCGAAATGCTATTAAGCTTTAGAAAACTCAGAAAAATACCAAATAAATTTTGAAAAATCCAGAAAAATTCTGGGAACTATCTGGAGCTATTATAGACTTAATAAAAATATGTCCCACTCATTTTAATAGGTATATTTTGCAAAGGTACAATTTGATTTTGTAGGGAGGGTTTTAATTCCTTCTAAAATCCAGAAAAATTAATATAATCTCATATTTGACTTAAGGAAGCTGAAATACATTGGTTTAAGCTTTTAGGAATGCAATAAATTTAATTTTGACTTTTACACAATAAAGTTTAAAATTTTTCTCAAATCAGGATTTTAACATAATTCCAGAAAATCCAATAAACTCCAGATTAAATTTTCAATAAAGGGACAAAATTTTGGGATGTTACAGAGGCATCGTAGAAGCGGTGCACAGACCCCTCTCTTGTAGAGCACTCCGTTGAGTACCTGGAAGGATCTGGCGCAGCACTGTAGGCGGCGGAGCTCGATGGGGTCATCAGGCTCGGCGATGCCCTGCAAGAAAGTGTAAATGGGCTGTCGCCAATCACCCTGCTGAGTGATCTGGTGGACGAGGGCCGCGTCACGGTTGTCCTATGCGATGGTCGTCACGGGCAGGACCTCGTAGAATGCTCTTTCGGGAGTGGGGAGCTGTTGGCCGGCGGCCTTTGTGAGAATGTTGGCCTGCTCATTCTCCGCTCGGGGGATGGCCTTGATGGTGACACCCAGGAAATGCCGCTCCTTGGCTTGCACGACTGCGAGGTACTTGGCGAGCTCGGGGTTCTTGGCCTGATATGACTTGTCCACCTGGTCCGCCACCAGCTGTGAGTCCGTGCGGACGAGAACTCGCCGTGCGCACAAAGCTTTGAGCTTCGCGAGGCCGAAGAGTAGCGCCTCATATTCGACGGTGTTGTTGGTGGCGGAAAATGCGAGGCGAGCCGAGTATAACAGGCGGTGTCACTCCGGTGCAGTGACCACTGCACCCACGCCCGCGCCGGAGACGCAGTAGGCCCCATTAGTGTCGAGTGTCCACACCGGGTCCTCTGGCTGCTGGGCGTGCTGGGTCGAGGGGGTCCACTCCGCGAGGAAGTCCGCAAGGATCTAGGACTTGATTGCTGTACGCGAGGCATATGTCAGAGAAAAAGGGGCAAGTTCGGCTGCCCACTTACTGATGCATCCTGTTGCCTCTTTATTGTGCAACATCTCCGCCAAAGGGAACGAGGATGGCACGGTGATTGGATGGGCCAGGAAGTAGTGTCAGAGCTTTCTCGATGCCATGACCAGCGCGTAAGCCAACTTCTCAAGCTCCGTGTACCGCATCTTGGCGCCTTGGAGGGCTTCAGAGATGAAGTAGACTGGGCGCTGAAGAACACCCTCCTCGAGGACGAGGACGGCGCTGACCGCTGTCGCTAAGGCGGCGAGGCAGAGTAAGAGGGGAGCCTCTGGTGCCGAGGCGACCAGAATGGGTAGGCTTGCGAGGTGCCTCTTGAGGTCGTCGAAGGCGCTGGCGCAATCGCCGTCCCAACGAAACCCGTCATAGCCGCGAAGGGTCTTGAAAAAGGGGAGGCCCCGCTCCGCTGCCCTGGACAAAAAGCGGATCAGCACAGCCATACGACCAGCGAGTCTTTGGACTTCCCTTGTCGTTTTGGGCGGCTCCATAGCGAGGATCGCATCAACCTTGTCGGGGTTGGCTTGGATGCCGCGCCCCGACACCAGGAAGCCCAAGAGTTTGCCCGCCCGCACACCGAATACACACTTATCCAGGTTGAGCTTGATACCCACCTTCTTGAGGTTGTCAAAGATCTCTTGGAGATCTTGGCCGTGAGCAGTCAATTATTTGGTTTTGATGACTACGTCGTCGACGTAAGCCTCTACATTCCTCCCTAGTTGGGAGGTCAGCGCTAGCGCAATGAGGCGGATAAAGGTTGCGCCAGCATTCTTTAGGTCGAAGGGCATTCTGACAAAGCAGTATGTCCCTATTGGAGTGATAAAGCTGGTCTTGTCTTCGTCGTCCTTGGCTATGTAGATCTGGTGGTAGCCGGAGTAAGCGTCCAAGAAGTTCATGAGTTCGCGGCCGACGGTGGCGTCGACCAGTTGGTCTACGCGTGGTAAAGGGTAGTCATCCTTCGGGCATGCCTTGTTGAGGGCAGTGAAGTCGATACACATACGCCAGGCACCGTTAGCTTTCTTCACCAACACCAGGTTGGCCAACCAATCTGGGTGTTGGACCTCGCGGATGACTCCAGCCTGCAGGAGCTTCGCTACTTCCACCTTGGCTGCTTGCTGCCGATCGACGGACATACGCCGAAGCCTTTGCCTGATCAGCTTAGCATCCTGGCGGACCGCTAGGTTGTTCTCGATGAGGGAGCGGTCCACGCCATTGATGTCTTCCGGGGACCATGCGAAGACGTCTGCGTTGTTCCGGAGAACTTGGAGTAGCTCTTGCTCCACCTCTGGGGGGAAGCCTTCGCCGACGGAGACGACCTCGCCGTTAGCCCGGAGAGGTACCCTCTTGACTCCGCCCTCGGTCGGGGCTTGGGAGTCCACCCCGGGGCGAATGGTGTGTCCACCTTGAGCTTGCCTGTGAGGGCGTGCACCCTCCGACGGGGGCTCCTAAGCTCCATGCGTCGGGCGAGGTCCTGGTTGCCGAAGATAGTGATGATGCCCCGCGAGCCCGGGAGCTTCAGACACAAGAAGCCATGATGCGAGACCGCCCCGAAGGAGACGAGGACGGGGCGGCCCAGAATGGCGTTGTATGGGCTTGGGGTGTCCGCGACATCGAAGATGACGTCCTCGCTCCTAACATTATTGCCCTAATAAAAGAAGAATTGGAGACATACCTGGTCCAATGTACATAGCGATTGGCCCCCAAAACCGTGCAACAGGGTCCTCGATGGCTGCAGTCGACATCGAGGAATTCCCATGCTGTCGAGGGCCTCCGCGAAAAGCACGTTCACCGAACTACCTCCGTCAGCAAGGGCGCGTCTGACGTCACATCCTGCAATATCAGCTTGAATGAGCAGAGGGTCTTGGTGGGGAAACTCCACGCCTCGGGCGTCGGCAGGCGTGAAGGTGACTTCGCCCTGGGCTACTCCCGGCCTTGGCTGCTGCGAGGCTCCCGACGAGGAACCTCCAGAGATGACGTTGATAATCTGAACCTACAGGGGCGTTCGCTGCGGCTGCTGCGGACAGGTCCTCGGTTCAACGGCCGTTAGGGCCTGCGGGCTCCAAGCCTCTTGCATGGCTCGCACGGTCTCGCAAAGATCCGCCAGCTCCCGCTGGAGCGTATAGAGGGCCGCCAGCAGAAAGCTCTCCACTACTAGCGTAGTCAAAGCGAGCGGCACACCCGATCACGCTGGCCTGACAGCCGCAACCACTGCTTGCACCGCCAAGTTACTCGCCATGTCGGTGTGGTGGACTCTCGTGTCGCTGACTCGGTCCGCATTACTGCCGGGGCCACTCGGCGCTCCTATACTGGGAGTGAAGATGGTGGCCATGCCTCCATAGGCACCGACGCTACCTCCCTGCGCCGCCCGGCCGGTGCTGTGGTAGTTGGCGGAGTCGATCGCTATGTCGGCGATGGTGGAGTCAGTCGCTGCGTCGGCGTCGACGGGGCTGGGGTCGGCCGCTGCGTCGGCATCGGCGGGGCTGGGGTCGATCGCTGCGTCGGCGTCGGTGGGGCTGGAGTCGACCGCTGCGCCAGCGTTGGCAAGGTCGACCACTGCGTCGGCGCCGGCGGGGCTGGGGTTGACCGCTGCGTCGGCGTCGGCGGGGCTGGGGTGGATCGCTGCGTCGACGTCGGCGGGGCTAGAGTCGACCGCTGCGTCGGTGATGGCGGGGTCGGCCTCTGCGTCGGCGTCGGCGGGGCTGGGGTCGACCGCGGCGTCGGCGTCGGTGGGGCTGGGGTCGACCGCTACGTCGACGTCGGTGGGGCTGGAGTCGATCGCTGCGTCGGCGTTGGCGGGATCGGCCGCTGCGTCGGCGTGGCTCACCTCCGAGACTGCCGATGTCAGAGCCCTGGTGTCGGCGTGGGACCTCGCTGCGACACCTCTTCTCCTCCTCGTCGCCGATGATGTCGGCACCATCCTTCCTAGATCTTGAGGCTCGCTCCTGTCGTCCCCATGGACGGCACAAACTGTTGTGATTACAGACTAAACAGAAAGAAGTGGAGTGGGGAGTTAGGTGAGATGTCCCCTCTCACTATGGCTAGCATCACATATATATCTCCTTACGAGGAGCGTCTTTACAAGGATGCCCTTCGGGGCATTTACATCCTTACGCATCTAACAGGCTGGTTGGGTTAGGTGGGGGCCACCCCTACAACAAAAACTGTTCTATCTGCGGTTACAGGTGACCTTGTTAGCCGATTCATCTCCTTCCTGATGAACAAGTTTTTGGATCATGCACCCTCAGACAATAAGTTGGAAAGGTTGTAGCAACTCCTGGTGAGAGTTCAGACTGTCGTCGATGAGGCGGATGAGCGATATGTCACCCATAGTGGAATGTTGATACAGTTGAAGATGCTTGTAGAGGCCATGTAACAAGGATATCATCTGCTAGATAAGTTCAACCATAGGCTGAGTAAAACCTATCGAATCTCGGACTCATCTCACAGATTGGGGAGAGAAGTGTGGTAATGCCAAGGTCTGTTGTGGCTAAAGGGACATCGCGTGGAGGGTGACTTGTTTTTCAGTCATACTAGCACTATGGGGAGTGGAGCTTGGAGGTGCTAGTATCAGTGGTTAACATCCTACGCAACGTATGGGACCCACCACAAGTGGGAGCAGCCCATAGAGTGAGATGAGAACAAAAAGTCAGGTAGTTTGAAAGGTTACTGTGATGATCTACTCAACTACATGACTAAGAAATCATGTGTGGCAATGAGCAGATTGTCTCTTGTGGTGAAAGTGTACACACTCTGTAGAGTCAAAACTATTCAAATAGCCGTGCCCCACGGTCAAGGGTGGACATGAGAACCTAACTCAGATATAGTTCTATTTCAAAAATGATTTTTATGGGAAGGACTTGGGAATGAAAGTGGAGGACGATGGACAGTCCTGGTTTTATGTTGCTTTAGGTGTCGTCCCAGTGATAATGTAAACGGTTATAATGCTGAAAAGTAAAAATATGGTGTAGGCGACATGTAAAGGTGGATGTAATCTATGCTAATACTATCAACACATTTATTTTTCAAAAACTATGATTTTAGTCTAAATGACTAGGTCTTAGAGACTTTCTTATGCATTATATACAAAAAGCAATTTTCGGCAAAATAAAATAATTCGGACCTATCCTTGACAAGCCATGCATGTTACTTAATTGCATTCTGTGTATTGGCTTGCGGAGCACGATAGTTAGTGTGTTCACCCGTGCATCATCATATCCAGAAGCAGAAGGATAAGATCATTATGCCTATGAGGATGCACCAAGCCATGGAATTAACGACTGCAACTACGGCGAATTTTAAAAATGTTTTAGTCCTAGACAAGTTGGCCTGTTGGAAGGGTGCATACCCATATTGCCTAAGGGTTAGGTAATATAGTTACAAACAATTACCCGCCAGTCACTTTCCTGTGGCTTTTGGTCCCGCTGTTGTTCTTATTTTTCTGCTGCTATACTTTTGATCTGTAAGTATTTGGTCTTAGAGGTCCGTTATGTAAAACTGTTGTCCGACGTGGCGTATTTTAAGCTTTGATGTATATTATTATGGTGTGTTGAATATCATGCGATGTATGAGTTGATTCAGCAATGTATTGTGAGCATTATCTACTGATTTAGGGAATAGTACAATGGAATCGTAGAGGATTATGAATTTTAAATCCGGGTTTGATAGTTGTGATCCGTATCCCAACGTGTTTGATTTGTTTTTCTAGCACAGAATGGTCATGCTTCTGATGTGCGCCTGAGGTGATCATGAGCATGTCATCTTCAATTAAAATGTCTCAACTAGATTAATTGATCTTGCACATCAGGCATAAATGGAGTAACCTTCACACACTGCTCATCAACCTTAAAGAAAGAAAAGAAAGCAGAGAAGATAGAAAGAAAAGAGTTGCGTGCTGTCTGTACGGAGTACTAGCTAATACTCCGTATATCATTTCCGGGGGGGGTTCCTCGCCTCTCGCGCGATCCACGTCGGCGTCCCTCGCTCCGCGCCCACCGCGTGCCCGCGCCCTTGCCTGCGCTCCGTCGGACGCGTGTATATGCTCGATAGCAAGCCGCGGCTTCCTTCTCCCGTGGTTAGCGAGCCGCGTCTCGCGTTCTTCGCCGCACACCTCGTCTTCTTCCTCCCGCTTTCGGTGTCCGCGCCGCCTCCCCTCCGCCACCCTCTCCGACCGCCCCCTCATGGCTCTCGCCGCGAGGCCTCCCCTCGCAGATCTCGACCCCCCTGCGGGCTAGCCCGTCGTTGGAGCGGCCCCCACGATGGCCTGCCCTCGCAGATCTCGCGCGCCACCGCCGCATCCCCTCCGCCACCCTCTCCGACTGCCCCCTCATGGCCCTCCCCAGACATCCCCCCTGCGGGCTCGCCCGCCGTTGGAGCGGCCCCCACGATGGCCTCCCCTGGCAGATCTCGCGCGCCACCGTCGCCTCCCCTCCGCCACCCTCTCCGACCGCCCCCTCGTGGACCGTCGCCTCCAAGGATGCCATCATCTCCAAGGACTTCTCCGGCCGCGCCTGCCTCTTCGACCACGTGTACGTACGCCTCCGCTCTCTCCACTTCTCCCTTTGGTTGTCTCATTTACGAAATAAATTCTTTTGCGCGATTGTTGGTGTCCGTCCATGGTGGAAATGGGCTAATGGGTGGTACGGAAAGGAGAGCATGTTTTGCTCACTGGAATTTGGTTTGGATCGAATGAACTGTCCACCCAATGTGATCAAAACTTGGCTGGGGTTGTACTGTTGCTGCAACGGGGATGCCGGTTGTCTTCCTTGGTTTCGTTCAAGGTTGATCCACGTTGGAATTGAAGCAAAATTAGGGAATTTTGTCCAGGTTCCATGGAATGCTGTGGTCATTTGCAATACATGGTCCGATATCCGCAATGCTGCTGCGCATACCACATATTTTGGCAATGCTGCTGTGCATACCACAGATTTTGTCGAGGTTCTATCGAAGGCTGTGGTCATACCGCAAATTTGCTTGTGGATGGTTCTCCATCAATCAGATTGTAAACTTGTTTGACAAATTAGTGCAGTGTACTGTTGGATGGTGTCCTACCAAAATGGAAGGAAGGGTCAGGGGTCACATTGCTGCAGTAGTTATCAAAGTGAATTCGTATTTGTGTATTGCAAGAGAAAGGCCAACGCCATGTTGTTTGGTGATGGTTGTGGTGCTTTGTGGTGTTCATCATTACCTTAAATGAACCATTACCATGCAAAAAATGATGTTGGTATTGCTAGCTTAACATGATCTGTTATAGCTGCTTTTGCTGAATGATTATTAGTTTTTGAGCTACATCTTTGCCTACGGTATGTAATGCGTGTGCTATATTTGCGTTTGCCACTGATATTTTGTTGCTGTCATTGTCATCCAGGAATCTATAGGAACAATGGTTATTTGATGGTTTCATGCAATGGCGGGTTTAACCAAATGCGAGCTGCAGTAAGTATTAGAAAGCGCCTATTCTCTATTGATGAAATTTCTTCAGGAATGTGCATTACAGCTTTTGGCTTTCAACATTGGTTCCCTATCTTCTCTATTTTTTTTGTTTGATCAGATATGTGATATCACTTTGGTTGTGCCAGAGTTGGAAAAGACTTCATTTTGGAATGATCCAAGATGTGGTTTGGCACCTTGATATTAATTTCCTTTGCATAATTTATTTCTTGAGATATTAGTGTGTTTTGTGCTTATGAGTAATCCATTCTGTGCTGCAGTGAATTCCAAGATATATTTGATGTTGAACACTTTATAACCTCTTTGTGAGATGAAGTTCGCATACTGAGAGAACTGCCCCCAAGGGTAAAGCAAAGAGTCCAACTTGAGATGTTGCACTCAATGCCACCTATCAGTTGGTTTGATATCTTTTATTACCATAATCAGGTAAGCTTCATCTTGCGTTATAGTAAGGCTGCTTTGGATCACAACGTTTATTCAGTAAGCTAATAGTTGATTAAATTTGAGCCAAATTCTTCCATTAATTCGGAAGTACAAGGTTCTCCATTTGAATAGAACTGATGCTAGGCTAGCAAACAATGGTTTGCCTATGGAAATTCAAAAACTGCGATGGCAAATAAATTATGCCCCTCTGAGATTTACCTCACAAATAGAAGAGTTGGGCAGGCGAGTAATTAGAATGCTTTGCCAAAATGGTCCTTTCTTGGTTCTTCATTTACGTTATGAAATGGATATGCCGGCTTTCTCTGGCTGTACACAAGGTTGCGGTAATCAAGAGGCAGAAGAGCTCACAAGAATGAGATAAATGTTTTGGAATTATACTTTAAACGTGTAGTTAAATTTCTTTGGTTAATTTTTTCATAGAGTGGGCCGTTATAACCCCGCTTCATACTTTTGATAGAATGAGATAAATGTTTTGGAATTATACTATAAGAGTCTATTTACTAAATTCTTACATAAATACAGTTATTTTCTATAGTATGCTTCATAGTTTGTTATAACCCCGCTTATTTAAACCGTTGATTTCCCCAAAACCATTCCATGTTAAACTTTTGTATTCCAGATATTTTACTACTTTTGATATCTACTTAGATTATTTATTAACTATGCACAGTCTCTACTCTTTTACTCCTGTACTTACTATACCATTCATATTTCACTGCTCTTCACCCTTTTCTGCTATTGTCTCTTACAACCTCACTATATTCTTCTTTAAAACAAGTTACTAATTTCTTTTCCAATCCTTTATAGATTCCCGTTTTATTAACACCGCTAAAGGTACTTACTTAGTGCAGTTTTTCCCCCTTAATACTCATTTAATTCACCCATTTCCTACCTACAAATCCTGCTCCTATGTTTCCTAATACTTTTTTTTTACATTACAGATATCTTAGACTGTTCTCAATTTCTATATGCTATGCTTTTGTGCCCTATCCATTTCACTACAACGATACTAGCTTCTTTACTAATTTCCTTGCCTACTTTATCTTTCTGCTTCGTTTCGCCCTCTCAGTTTTTCCCTTTGCAATACTATTGGTTTTAATACACTCATAGTACTAGAAAAATAGACAATACTATACGGAAAAAACACATAGTAACGCAAATACTAATACTGCTCTTTTAATGATTCCCCTGCAGTGAAATTCAACGCCTTACAATGGATGGCGCCTTCTTTCCACCTTCGACTTTGCAGTTTTTACTCCACCTTCTATGCTGCAACATAGCAATATCACTCATATGTTTAGTGTTACAAAAACTCATGCCTACTTACTATATGTGTTTAATTATGCAAAGTATAATCGTATATATCTACCTTCGAACAAAATCATTATTACTAAATGCTAACTGTAACAAAAACTCATGCCTACATACTAATTGGTGCATGTCTTACTAACATGAAATTGCATTACCAGTATATCTATATATCTGCTGATCAGTGACCAATCATGTCAGTTGGTTACGCTACATATCTGCTGGTGTCAAATGTAATGCTTTACAACTGCACCTTGATGCTTCACCTTAATGCTGGCTATAATTGTTCTTTTCAGAAATACTGATGCAGCTTGACGTGCATATTATTATTGTTTGAACAATAAATTAGGTTTAGTTACACAATGGTGTAGAATTTTCTTGACATATGTATTGATTATTTTTGTTCTTCGAGTGATTATGGATATTCCATTAGAGCTGATGCTAACTGTAACTCACAAACATCCTTGGATGTTTTCCCCTGACATTGTCCCACTAGACCGTTCTATATTTGATATTGTTCCTGAGGTAAATGGGTGAAGTGTTATGTTGTAAAGTGAAACCAAACTATTAATTTTATTCCTGATTTCTTCTAGATTTTAGCAAACATCTTTGTCACGCTAATCAATTTGTTACCAATTGTTGGGCCCTTGCATTGAATAAATTTAATTCTTTGGTTATCGAAAGCATTCTGGAACAAGTTTGGAGCCCTCTAATTCTAATGTGTTGAAGTTGCGGTTGTATATACAACTTCAGAGTTCCTGGAGTGTTTTGGTTTCTACAACAGTTAGTGTTAAAGGACAATGTGTAATTAAGACTACACATTCTATCTGTTGATATATATGCCTCTGAAAATCATCCTTACTGTTAAATTGGAGAAAAAGGAATGACATCACTGTCGACACTTGAATCCTGCTTTCTTCCTTCACTGAGTGTCAAAGTTTCAATACTCAATAGTGATGTAGATCTGCAAGCTAATGTAATTTGTATCTCTTGCAGACCGACTGGGATCTAAGGTTAGCCTACCTTCTTCTCATAAATCCTTTCGCTTTACTTTTGCTACAAATTTCTATCTCTTTTACTTTGCTACACACTCCAGCTGACGTGGCGTACCGCCGCGCCTACGTATCTAGTTTCAATTAAGGCATGCAATGACCTGCTGATGCAATTTGAGAAACGGGCGCTACCACGTCTCTAATAGTACACCATGCCAAACAGTACTTCTATTAGAGAGCGCACAATTTAGCTTAAATAAATTAGTTTGTGATTTATTTTATACTATAGTTGATTTATTTTTTCTATAGCTGACGCTTGCTTATTTAGCATAATTAAAAGGGTATACCCAGTGCCGAAGCTCCCACACTATGTGAGGTCTGGGGAAGAAGATTTTCTAGACAGTATTTCCCCTGTTTTGCAGAGAGGATGATTCGAACCCGCGACCTCCAACGCATAACAGAGAGACTCCACTAATACGCCAGGCCCACCATTGTTTATTTGGTGTAATTAAATTTGAAAAAACTTAAAAATAAAAAAAATGTTAACCTATTACAGATAATACAAATAAATACAAAATAGATTAAAAAAGCTAAAAAATTTAAAATTTAAAAATAATAAATTAGAAACAAAAAACTAAAGTCAAAGCTAAAATAAGCGGGCTCTTATACAACGGAGTTAACAAGCACTAGATATATATAAGGTAAGAAGATGATGTAGTAGTAGACTAGTAGTAGTCCCTCGTTCGCTTCTCTTAATGCTTAATTGGTGCCTCTTCGTTACCATTTGGCCTGTCCTCCACAAGCATTTCTGACTGAAGGACAAGGTTTTCGATGAACCTGTCCGGGCAACTCTAGCTCCGATCTTGTCAAAAAGTCCTACGTCATCAGAAAGGCACCAACTTGCATATTTTTAAAGCACAGATTTGTTTAAAGCTGCTTTTAGCCGCGCTCAGCGACGTAAAAGTCAGCATTCGGCTTTCACGTCAAGCGTTTTTTGCACTATTTGTTTTTTTCATTTTCTTTTATTTTTTTGTGTTTTGTTTTTCTTATATTCTTTTGCATTATTTATAATGGACTAACATATTTTTTTTCTATTTTTAATTTTTTTAAATTTAATTATACCAAATAAACCAACTTAGATACAGTAAAAAAATCAGTCAGGTACAGTAAAAAAATCATAAATCATCGTCATTCTGAACGCTACCTTAGAAGTGGCTTTTGGTTTTTACTATAGTACCTAACTTTTAAACGAAGTATTTTTTAAAACAGAATCTACAAGTTAATTGTAATATACGTTAAAACATGGTCTTTCAACCTCATCAGCATGGCACCAACTTGCATATTCTTAAAGTACATTTATGACTGGGCAATTATCATGTGATCTCCACCGACGATTCGGTCCTACTCATTTCATTTTCTCCGTTAACTTTTTGATTTCTAGTTTTTAATTTTGTAAGTTTTTAATTTTTTTATATTTCTTTGTATTATTCATAATAAGTTAATTTTTTATTTTATTTTTAATTTTTTAAAAAATTTAATTATGCCAAAAAATCAATAGTAACTACAGTATAAAATAAATCAACTACAACACTAAATAGTGATAAATAAATTAGAAACTACAAAAAGACCAAATGAGTAGGACCGATTATATGTGCATTAAGCAAGGTGTACACACCGTTTCTTATTTGTAATAGCAACGTTTACTGTTCTTGCTTCATCTGTATGGTCAAGCTTTTCAAGTTTTAACCATTAATATATGTTAAAATATATAGGTTGTCTATAAGAAATAATACTATTGAATTGGTCTTGTAAAATTCTTTTGTAATATATATTTTTTATTATTTTTACTAGTATATTATAATAATAAATCATAGACAAAGTCTTGTACTAGAGATCTAAAAAATAAAAAACAACCTATATTTGTGGACGGATGGAGTACTATATACAGCACCGTTTCTTATTTGTAATGAACGTACTAACTTATCGCAAACCAGAAGAAGAGGCAACAATCTTGGTGGCATACACTAGCGAAGCCTCACAAAAGCATAGTCCAAGATGGAGGCAGCGATATCCGCAATTGTGGGTGACCTAATCAGCCGAATCATCTCCTTTCTGATGAAGAAATACACAGAGAAGGCGGGTATGGACGACAAGTTGGAAAGGTTGGAGGCACTCCTCCTTAGAGTCCATGCAGTCGTCGAGGAGGCGGATGGACGATGCATCACCAACCCTAGGATGCTAATGCAACTCAAGTTGATCGCGGAGAGCATGTACCGAGGTTACCATATGCTGGACACCTTCAAGTACAAATCTGTCGAAGATGAGGAGGTGAGAAGCTTATATACCATCTCGGATTCTGCATTTCCTTCGAAACGTTCCCGTACAACTTTCGGTACTATGAGAGGCGTTGTTGTAAGTAATGGTTTACAAAGTGAACTAGACAATTTAGAAGCTGCTGTTGCTAACATGAGCGAGTTTGTTGTGATGTTGGGGGGATGCGAACGCATGTTTCGCAGGCCCTATGATGCTTACCTTTACACTGACAACTTCATGTTCAGTCGCCACGTCGAGAAGCAGCAGATCATCAACATCTTGCTGCAAACTCCCGCTCATCTTGGTGCTCCTACGGTGCTTCCGATCATCGGCGGTTGCAGGGTTGGTAAGAAAACATTGGTAAGCCACGTATGCAACAATGAGCTGATCCGAACCCAATTCCCATCGATATTGTACATCAATGGTGATAGCATATGGAGAATGGAGCATGCCAAGTTCAGTAATGAGAGGACTTTACTTGTTGTTGAATTTGTTACCGACATGGATGATGAAGATTGGGTAAAGTTCTATTCTACTGTAACATGCATGGCTGGAGGAAGCAAAGTGATAATCATAAGCAGGATTGAAAAGCTCGCAAGGTTTGGAACAGTAAAGGCGGTTCATGTAAATAGTTTGTCACATGAGGAGTACAGCTACCTCTTCAAGATGCTAGCGTTCGGAAGCTCAGCTGAGAAAGACTACCCCCAGCTGGCATCAGTAGCAAATGACCTCGCAACAATCCTGGGTGGGTCACTCATCACTGCAAATGTGATTGCCGACTTGTTGAGAAGGAACCTTGATGTTCTGTTCTGGCGGCGCATATTGCGACGATTCAAGGGGGCGGTTGAGAACAACTTATCAAAGTATGGAGAACATCCAAAAGATATCCTTGAGAAGGAGCAGCCGATAGACATCACCAGATTAGTATCTTCATATCCTGCGCGTCTTCACCTGATGCCTCCTCGAGTAGAAAGGGGTGATCCTATTCCTAGCAAGCAGAAACTATCTGGTATGTTATTCGGAGACCTAAGTCACCTAATTGCAGGATGCAGGGCTGTACCCAGTGATGAGTTTGAAATAGTGACGTGGGAATCACGAATACCTCCTTACACAAAATATGTGCAGTCTGTTGCAGTTTATGCCGAAGAGAAGCACGATTGTACAACCCCTGCAAGAAAGCGTCGATCAAGTTAATAGGAGTATGATTTACAGCATTGCCTCTAGTACTCTATTAGTAATTACCTATTAATTTGTGATGCACGAGTGTGTGAGTGTTGTGTATATACTTTTTTCTTTCTTGTGGAATCATATAAACACCACTCTAACTTTGAATAATGCTAGTAATCATATGAAATGTTGTATTTTCAGATTCCTATATATCTTGGAGTTATATGATTGAATAGAAATGTTTCTCGAGTTAACGTTATTGAGAAATGTTTCACTTTACACAAGAAACTACGCTCTGTGTTAGAGATAGATAAGGATACGAATAGGAAATATAATAAGATTATTATTTGTTTCCATGTATGCTTTTATTTCCTTATTTGGGCATACTCTCTATACTCTTCTATATATATGACCCCTTGGGCCTTATGGCAATACACACAATATTCATAACATGGTATCAGAGCAAGGACTCTGACCTGTTCTTCCACTGCCTTTGGCATCGCCCTCTGCGCATCGCCCCACCCACCGGTCGCCGCTCTCCGTGTGCCGCTTCCGGGTATCCGTCCTCTGCGCATCGGTCTACCATTGGATTGCTGCCCTCCGTGTGCCACCTCCGGGTACTCTCTGACCGCGGGTCGTCTCCTCCAGCTACTTCGGCCCCTCAGTTCGATCTGATCTGCTCAAGGGGAGAGGAGTCGCCACCGAAAGCTGCTGCGAGGAGAAGGAGCCGCCACCCGGCCATGCAACCTGCGGGACCAAGGCCCCTGCTTGCCAGATCTGTGCCTGCCGGCTCCGCCCACTGTACGCCGCGTAGCGTCATCACCCGCCTCTTGCCGCTTGGTGGCCAACTGCCGGGCCGCCTTTGCTACTTCACCGCCAGCGCCCGTCGGCTGCTGCGCCTAACCGACTCAGCCGCTCTGAACCCTCCAATCTCTCCGACCACTCAAAGTCGTTCGACCTCTCCAACCCGTCCGATTCTTTCGATCACTCTGCATAAACTCCAATCCTTTCAACCACAATTGTTTTTCCGACTATAGTCACTCTCGACCACAGTCGCTCCTAACCACTGCCGTCTCCATCTACCTCTGACCGTAGTCGCTTCCGACCACTGTCACTCTTCGCTCTAAGTCTCCGAGTACCTTCGCTTTTTCAGCGAGGAGTAGTTGGAAGAATACTCAGTAGTCGAAGTCGTAGCCGACTCTGAGTACCTTCACTTGCCACCACCGCGTTCATTGTCGTCCCGACCACTCGACTCCAACTACCATTTAGTCTCGATTGCTATAGTGTTCTTCGACCACTGTACAGTTTCGACTGGGTCTACAACTGAATCTTCAACTGCGCCTTCACCCATATTTGGAGTCTCCGTCTTCGACTTTGACCTTCGCAACTTCAATCGTTGATTCGACAATGGTTTCGATCACACAAAAATATTGTAGCTTTCAGCCACTTCTCCTTCACAAAAGAATTCCAAGAATTCCTTTTATTCATTTCTTTGGAATTCAAACTTCCAGAAGTCGTCCTCCTTCGCCCTAACTCCATTGGACCAATTCAAATTCCTAAATTCATATTCTATCTCCCAGCTTTTATTTTATAATTTTTGGATTTTATTTGGATTTTGTTTGAGTTTGGTTTGTTCTGGTTTTTCACGTGTAGACTACGACTATTTCGGAGAGTATAACTTCAACGAATCTCAGCAAACTTCGAAGCAAGGCAAGTTAGACCTTTGATCATGTTGTTCCTGGTAATTTAAATTATTTATGTTGATTTTAAATTATTATGCATGCGTACTTTTATTCAAACCTAGTTTAAATTTGATATAAATTCTAGTTATACCAAAATCCTTTGTGTATGGACAAATTTGATATTGAACTTCCTTATGCCTTGTCACCTTATATGAAAACCTAGTTGGTACAATAGTATTGACAAGAAGTTTTGTAGAATTGCTTAGCCATGCTTAAAATGATTTAAGTGGGAATACTTGTTTCACTTGAAAACAATGGTTTTGTAAACTCTATTCTTGACTTCGGTGAGTCAAGAAGGTATACGAATGTTTCAAACAAAAAATATAAAACTTGGTTTTGACCTAGGCTAATGGTTAGGTGGTGGGTGCTGGCATGCATTGTTGTTCGGTGACACAATGTTGATTGTCAGGCACAAGGGGATATGTGGTTTGAGCCTAAGTCAAGTTAAGGACCGGTTTGTGAGCTACTGTTGCAAAGCCATATCGTACTACCACAAGACTGGTATGGGACAGTCCTGGCTGACTAATTTGTGAGGTCCCAACTTTGGTCTCGCTATGGTTGAATGTGAGCGTGGCATAGGCCATGAGAAGTCTCACACGGCACAAGAGAGGGCTCCAACTTGTGGATTCAAGTTGTGGTGAAACCTTAGTGGCGGCGTGACCAGGTTGAAGGCTTAGCATTGTAAAAGCCTTGTTATGATTTTCTCAGTTGCACGCCTACGGAAGCGTGTAATGGCCGACAATACGAGATAATCATATCTTGTGGGTAAAGCTGTACAACCTCTGCAGAGGGTATAATCTATCCTGGATAGCCGTGCCCACGGTTATGGGCAAGCTGAGTAAAGTTTTTCATGGATTAGTCTTTGGTTTTTAAAAATGGTTTCTGAAAAGGCTTATGGATGGATGGAATCCATGACCAGGTGGGATATCTGTGAATAAGTTGGTGTTTGGTCGGAGCCTGCACTAACAAAATGAATCCATAAGAGATTTTGAAAAGCATATGGATAGATGGAATCCATGTGAAATCTTTTGAAAAGATGGACCAGGTGGGATACCTATGACTAGGTTAGTGTTTGGTCAGAGCCTACACTAACGATATTATTTTGTTAAGTTGTTATTTCTAGCTACGGTATCAAATTCAGCTTTTGAACCTATTTACTGTATTTATCTTAATTCTGCTTTTACGCATAAATAACTTTATTAAGCCTTCCTTTGTTATCCCTATGCATGCATTCACTCTGTTAAAACTCCTTGTGTAACTTGCATAAGTACTTTATGTGCTTACCTTGGGAGTACTTTATGTGCTCACCTTGCTAAAATCTGTTGCCAGAGGATGACGTCAACAACTTCGGTGAAGATGGTGACGACTAGGCCACGTCTTCTGATCATTCGCTTTGTGGGCGGTAGGATGGGCTCTTTGCTTCATTAGTTTTCTTTATTGCTTATATTTAATTTTGGTTTATGAACCATTGATGTAAACTTTGGCCATCAGGCCCATATTTAGTTAATGAATAAATGTCATTGTGCATGATATGAATCTTTGTTATCCACTGTGTGCACTATCTTGATTCTGGACTAGTGCGATTTACACAGAGGATCCAGGAGTCGTTGCTCCGGGGTCCGACAATGTGGATACTTCATACACTTACTCTCAGGTCCAGAAAGGAGTACTTACTCTACAGTTTGTGCCCTTAGAGTTACAGCTTGCTGACTTCTTCATGAAGCTGCAGATAAGGGCATAACACTTGTATTTTCTCTCCAAACTCAGTGTGTGTGATCCACCATGAGTTTGAGGGGGGTGTTAGAGATAGAAAAGAATACGAATAGGAGATAGAATAGGATTGTTCTTCGTTTCCATGTATACTTATGTACTCTCCTATATATATAATTCTTTGGGTCTCATGGAAATACATATAATATTACTCATAACACTCTGTAACCCATGCCATTTTTCTAGTTCAATCCAGTGCCTTGCACCTATGCTTGTCTCCATCAATCCACCTTTCAAGACTCAGTTTAGCAGAACAGGTGTCCATATATTCCATACAAGAAATTGTCATTCTCCTGCAGAACTACGCATGTGCTGCACAATGCGTCCGTACCTGATATCGCACTCGCATTGACTTTTTTGCCAACCAGGAAAGGCACGTACAAAAAAATATCACTATTTGTGGTGTAAAATTGTAACATCCTGATTTTTAGGGATTTTTAAAACTTTGAATTTAAAAATAAATTTCTGGGATTTTCCTGAATTTAAAACCAAGCTTAAATGAATTTTCAAAAATTTAAAAGAATTTAATATGATTAAATTATACTTCAACATTATCTGAAAATATTTTAATTAAGTTCCTTAATTCACAAGAAATTTTCTGGAATTTTCTGAAATTAAATTGAGCTTCAAATGAATTTTAGAATTTTAAAATAATTTAATCTGAGTAAAATAAACATCAACATAAGTTGAAAATATTTTATTTGGGTTCTTCAGGTCTCAAGGAATTTTCTGGTATTTTTGGTAAATTTTTGGGATTTATTTGCTATTTTCTAGTGGTCCTGGAATTTTATTTGGATTTTCTGAAAAGAAATCAATTAAGAATTCCTCCCCGCCGCCCGGTCTCTTCTCCCCTCCTCGCGTTGCCCATCCGCCCTCTCTCCCTGCCGCTGTCCCTTTTCTCGTGCCTTGCCTCCGGCCGCCCGATCGTGCCGCCCCGCCAGCTGGCGCGCACCCGCTCGGCCCGGCCCACCCCGCCTTCCCCGTTCTCCGCCGCCGGATACGCGCCTCGCGTCACGCGGCGCCATCCCCCGCATCCGCCCCGCGCCGTCCGCGCGCTCGTGCCTAACACTAGCGCCGCCCGCCCCGCACCGTTGGATCTGCCACGCGGCGGCACCAGCTGCGCCCGCGCCTTGCCCTTCCTCAGCCGCCCGATCCGCTTTCTCCGCGCCGTGGCTCCATCCCAGCCGTCCGTTACCCACGCGCACCCTAACCCTAACCCTAGCGCTGCTCTATCCTCGCCGTCGGATCCGCGCCACGCGACGCGCATCCGCTTCGCCCCGCTCGGTCCGCGCCCGGACACCGTCCCCGCCGTCCGATCAGCCACGCGTCGCCCGCTCATGCCCTCGTCCCCGATCGGAACCCTCGCGGCGCCCGTCTCCGACTGTGCCTCAGTTCGCGTGTTTCTTCGCGAGTTCACCCTCGGTTCGTGTGCAGTATAAAACTTGTCGCCTCGGTTCGCGTGCTCCACCGCCGCCGCCTCCTCCTCTCGCCTCGCGCCGCCGTCCCAGAGTTGCGCTGCCGCCGCCCCGTGCGTCCCTGTTCACGCTCGCGCTCGCCCAAGCCGTGCAAGCCGCCCGTGCCCGAGAACCCCGCCGGTGCCTCACCGCCGTCGCCGTTCCGGGGTCCCTGTCGCCGCTCTCGCCGCAGCCGCACTCGTCGCCGGTGTCATCTTCCTCCCACCGGTAAGTCGTCGCCGCCTCCGCCACCTCACTCCTCCGCCGCCGAAACACGCCGCCGTTGACCCACCGCCGTGCGCAATGGTCGCCGGAGGCTGCCTCGCCGCTGTCGCGCTCGCCTCACCGGAACTCGTGGAGCGCCGCCCCTCGGTCCGCGTGCCCCGCACCCGCGCCGCATCGCGTCCCGCCTCGGTCCCGCCGCCCGTGTCCGCACCGTGCCCGCGCTCGCGCCGTGTCCGCGCGACGCGTCGCGCCACGCGTCGTCCATCGCCCGGTTCCCGCCTCCGCGCCGCTCGATCTTGCCACGTGGACACCTCCGCGACCGTCGGATCCCGCCGCCGCCGCCCGCGCCCGAGCCCCCCACGTCAGCCCTACGCACGTGGCACGCCACGTCAGCCCTAGGGCCACGTGGCATGCCACGTCAGCAAATATCCGAGCCCAGGTGCCACGTGGCAGCCACGTCAGCTGCCACGTCACCCCCGTGCCACGTGGCGGCACATGCGCGCGGCACGTCAGCCCGTCGAGCCGCGTCAGCACCCCCTCTCTCCGCGTGTACTGTTCCGTGCGCCGAGTTCACGGTGGACCGGTAATTCCGTGGACCGGGTTCACAGCACAGTGCTATTTTTGAATTTCTAGGATTTTCTTTAGATTAGATTTTCCGAGAGCCCGTTCTCCTCCGTCCTAGCTCCAATTGACCCCGTTCTTTTTTCTAAATTCATCTAAAATCGAGCTCTAGCTGTTGGTTCTAGTTTTGTGAATTTTGGAGTTCATGTGCTTGTCATTTTATATATTTCTTTATTTTCGATCGTTTTCTCTCTCGTTAGATTCGGATTCCGGAGGAGCAGGTTTCGCGCCCGAAGACCAGGAGTACCTCACTGAGCATAACCAAGGCAAGTCGTGTCCTTTGATCATGTTGAACCCAGTTTGCAATCTATTATTTAATTATTTTATTTTAAAGTACATTGCATCGCTATTTTTATTCAACCGTTGTAATTGGTAGTTATCGTCCCTTTTGAACTTATCCCTCCTTGATAACTTTGAACACTATGATACCCTTGTCACCATAGGTTGAGAAACATATTAGTGATGTTATGATATTTATCACAAGGGTTGGTACGATTAGATGCTTAGCCTTACTTATTGTTACGATCGAGTTTATTATCACATGTGAATTATAAATTTGACTTAATGAGATATGGAACTGTGGTTGGTACCACGTATATTAAAATTTGGGCCATGACGTTGGTGCGTCATCGGTGGTGGTTATACAAACTTGGTTTTGCACTCAGGCGAGTGATCGTGCAGTAAAGGGGGAAGTGTAGGTGCACTTTGGGGGATGTGGTACTCTCGCCCGGGTAATGTTAAGGACTTCACTTTGTGTGCCATTGATCTAAGCTTTACCGTGCAAACCACATGTCTGGTATGGGACGGACCTAGCTGACTAATTTGGGAGGTTCCAACTTTAATCTTGCCATTGAGATGAACATGGTTGCTGATTTCCATGTGACGCAAGGGGGTGTGATCACGAAACCTAGCGGGCGATTAAGTTATGGCGAACTTTGTAAAGGCTTTGTTGTGATTACCTTAGGCCGAGGCTAATCACATCCTGTGGGTACAGTTGTGCAACCTCTACAGAGTGTAAAACTATTCGAATAGCCGCGTCCTCAGTCATGGACAATGCTCGGTGATTTCACACGAGGGGTAGTTATTTCTGAAAACTGTGAATGGAAGTGGACAGGTGTTCACTGTTGGTTTAGCTTATGGATGGGAGGTCCATAAACGGTTGGTTTAGCTTATGGATGGGAGGTTCATAAGCGGTTGGTTAGCTTGTGGATGGGAGGCCCGCAAGTGGTTAATTCAATTCCTTTGATTATTTATTTATTACTGTTTTACGTAAAGTTCGCCTTCAATCTATTTATTGTATTTCAACTGTCATTTATGCAAATTATCCTTTCAGCCTTCCTTTGGTAAGCCTTGCATAATATATTGCATTCATTTATTACAAACGACTTGCTGAGTACCAATGTACTCACGGCTTTATGCCCAATGTTGCTCAGTTGAGGAAGAGGAGTATCACCAGCAGGAGGTTCCAGAAGGAGAGTACTTCGATGACTTCGCGGATTAGGCTTCGTTCTCCACTCGTGTCGGAACCGGATTTAGAAATCCGAATTCCTCCGTGACTTCGCGCGCTGCTTCCTGGATCGATGGCGGTGCTCACGATTACATCACTGTATATCAAATACATATTAAGCGGAAGCATAATTAATACAGTAATAACTTACATGGGCCGATTAGGCTAGGAAAGCAGAGAATGCAGCAGTGGAAAATCTTCACATAAGTGGGACCCTCAGGACTTGCCCACAGGCAGCCAACTGGGGTTTCGCGACCTATGTCCATGGCCTTCTTGAATACCAGCTCGGTCAGCCTTGCTGGAGCTTTGCAAGACTTTCTTCGGTTCTTGACTGAATGGAGGGTAATTAGCAACAGTGAGTACAAATTGTACTCAACAAGCCACCACACAGAATGCAACGCTAATAACTATTACATGCAAGGCTATGAAAGGAGGCTTGAGGTTATTTTATTTGCTAAAGCAGCATTTCCAAATATTATTCAGTCATGCCTACACTTTGCCAGCTTGTGGTTGTACTGTTTGTACATGGAGAGGTCAACACAAGATTAAGTCCTTAATTTGTCCAGACGGGCTTCCGCAACCCAATGTTACGTCCACCAACCACTCTTACCATCCGCCCAGACAGGTAAGCAATTTTTGAGGGTTTTGAGAAGCATAAGATAATCTATACCAAAGCTATCAGTCATCTACCTCCAATGACTGCCCAAAATCAATTTGATTGTTTGAAGAATAATGATGAGCCGGACAATTGAATGCCCTAGCTCTGGACTCCGCTAGCAATACATATGACTTAGCTAATGTTAATAGCATTATTATCTAGAGCGACAAGGATTAATTGAATCGAATGGTAAAGGATGTCATAATAATACTGCAATCATAACAGGGGTAATATCTACCTTATATTTGACATAAAGTTGCATAACAAAGTAAGCATGCATATTTTGATAATTTAAAGAAACATAACTTTTGTAAAACGTGGGATCAATATGATCAAAGTGATGACTTGCCTCGATTATTTACCGCGGTCTTGATTTCAATTCAAGTCCACTTAACTAGTCAGTCGCAAGCAATATAATTCTTGAATCTTCACTGCAGCTTGAATCCGCTTGGTCTTGTCGTTTTCAGACGGCGGTTTCTAATTACGTATTGACAAAAGGGAAAGCCCAATAAATTCAAATAGCGGCAAAAGCTTAATTTAATTTAATTGAGTTTTAATTAATGTTGTTCATGAATTGAGAGTAGAGAGGGAGCGATTGGACTCGATTTATTTGATAGGAAGGAGTTGATTAAATAGCTTTACCGAGAGAAAAAATTTTATAGCACAGGAAGAAGTGGATTAAAGGATTACCCACAGGGTCCTTCTGCTGGGTTCAAGATACATGTCTTAATCTTTTTCTTTATAACTTCTTTTATATATTTTACATTTATCAAGGGAGTTCCATGGGTTAAGTTGGACTTATACATCTTTTAGAAAGATTGCTGGAGAGGGTGATTTGCCAGATACTTGAATTAAATAAAATTCCCAATTGTGCACATAGTTGGGAATTGGTTATTTGTCTGATTAGGGTTAGAAGCAAGTTATTTAATTTACAAACTTATTAGAGAGGATTCTTAGAGATGATTTACCGGAGGCATGAGTTATAATTTAATAAGAATGCATAAAATTAATTTCTCTCGATCAATGGAGGATAATTAGGTTACTTAGGATGATTAGTTATGTTTTGGCAGTATATTTAGTTAATGGTGCTACTTGCTCAAGAGTTCAATTTATGCCTTTTTCCTCTTGCAAGGTTTGGGCTTTACGGAAGCATGAATAAAATTAACAAGTGATTTGAGGTAGAGAGCAATATTCCTTTATTTAAGTTCATTAGTTTCTTATGCCAAAGATATTTGAAGCTTTGCATCTAGAGGATGATATTGACAATTGAATTTACAATCATTTTATTTACAAATAGAAAGGAAGGCTCATTGGCTTTAGCAAATGAACAATTTGTGCATTAGTAAATTAGGCACTAGAATGTAAGTTAATAAGCTTTACTTGCACGGGTGGTTTTAAACCCAAAGATTAAGACAAAATGGATAGTAGGCAGATTGTAGATATAATAATGGGGACTTTGGCAAATCTGAATTTGAATTAAATATAAGGTGTATAACAATTGCATCAGGGCATGATTTAGCTAAAGTACCAAGATTAGCGAGCAAGTTACAGATTATGATAATACTAGATCATAACATTGATTCTAAACAATTTAGTCTTTCATTAAGAATGCTAAGTCTAGGATCCTATCTTGGACATCTTTGCACAGGGATTTGAAATTGAGGATATTGAAATATTGACGAGAAGTGATAAACCTTAATTTGAGATGGCAAGCAAATTTTATTTTCTCTCTAATTCACTAGTAAGTTTTCATCCAACAACATGATTAAGGATTATTTTCTGAACATGCTTAGCTTGGAATGTCCACTGATATTGATCTACTTATCTGTCAATATTCAATTAATAAGAGCATACTGACAAATGATAAATTTGGCCATGATATCTTTGTTTTAACAAATTTCCATACAAGGATAAAATTGATATTCGGCCATTACCTGCATACAATAATCGATTTCAAACACAATCCTAATCCAACTGAACTATGCACCAAGTTTCATCCCTTTGCCTCACAGAACAGCCTGCAGGTTTAGATTTCACAAATGAGCTTGCCGCTATTGCCAATTACCAGATGCCTGCAAACCCTTAGTGGGGACCCACCTGTCATGGGCAGAGAGAAGAGAGAGCCACGGCAGGGGGCGAAGGGAGGAAAGAGGCGTCGGCGGAGACAGCCGCAGGAAAAGGAGCTCGGCGCACGGTGCTGGCAGCGCCGCTGGTGGAGAACCCCGGGGAGGCGTTGGTGACCACCAAAATCAAGCCACGGGATGCCGAGTGATCAAGGTAGGGCGGCGGCACTGCTTCCCTCAGGTGCAAGCAGCTCGGGTCGTCTTGGAGAGGCAGGAGCAAGGTGGTCCCGAGGCGTCGGCCACTGGGAGTAGGACGAGAGGAAAATTAGGGAAGGTAGGAGCAGGAGAGTAACATGGGAGTCTCACCTGCGGAGTTGGTTCGGTTGATGAGGTAGCGAGGCGAGCTGTTGACGGTGCTTGAGACGGCGGCAGGGGGTTTCCGGTGGGGACGAACTCGGCTGGCCGAGAAGCATGTCCGCCAGTTGGAATAGCCTCGGGGTGCCGCGGTTGATCTCCCCCCACAAGGAACCGAGGAGAGGGTGGCTGTGGGGAAGATGCAGTGGTGGGGCACAAGGGGCCGGTGCAAGCATACAAGTGGCTCGGCCGGGGAAGAGAATAGGGAAGAACACGAGCCTGGGTCTCCTTATGTGCAGTGGAGTGGGTGGGTTGTTGAAGCCCATAAATCGCTTCATCAATGGAATCACTGTGGAACGACGGGCAGCTCAAGTGCGCAGGCGGCAGGAGGTGGCGTGTACGTGAGAGAGGAGCTAAGCCGAGGGGATGGGGGCGCAGGCGTAGGCCGGCGATGGCATGGGGCCGAGCCAGTGCCGAGGGGACGGGCGATGCGATGTCGGGGCGCAGCTAGCAGCTTAATTGCTTGGGTGTGTCGAGGTCGAAGTCGGCATAGCATTGAAGAGAAACGAGGCCGGTGGAGGTGACAGCGTCCGGACTGCTCGGCATTGAAGACCCGAGTAGAGGAGGGCGGCAGCTATGCGAGGAGGAAGGCGGCTGTTGGTAGGCACGGTCTTGGGGTTCTGATTCGGGGTGCGAACCAGGCGAGGCAGTGTGAACTGGGCGGGCTACTCTGGCGCTCGGCGCTTGGGGTTGGGCCAACCGAGAGCAACGCCAGCGAGGAGGGTGGAGGAGCAGCAGACGCCGAGACAGGCTGGAGGAAAGGGGGAAGGGCCGGGCCGACCTGAATCCGTAGAGGGAGGAGGGACACAGGATGGGCGCATCCGGCCAGTGAAAAGAGGAGGGGGCGGCCGGTGAGGAGCTGTAGGAGACGCCGGTGGGCCGAAGCAGCTGGAGACCGGGCCAAATGTTGCGGAGCTAGCACGAGGGAAGAAGGGAAGGATGGGGCGCAGGGCGGTGGAGAAATGCAGGGGGAGCCTGGCGGCGGCACTCCAGAGAAGAGGAGCCGGGTGGGGAAGTACCAGGCGGCGGCGGCAGGAAGGAAAAAAGGGGGAGGAGGAAATCGGGAAGGAGGTAGGGCAGGGAAAAGGAGGCCGGATGGGCTGGGCCCAAAGAAGTTTTTTGAATTCCTGGATTTCAAGATTTTCACGATTTAATTTCCTGGTAAACCAATTAAGTGCCAAATAATTTGAATGGTAGCATTAAAAATTATTTTGAACCTCGATGTTTTAAATCTTCCCGAAATTGTTAGATTGAGATTTAACAAGAGTTTTGAGAATTCAAACTTTGATTTTTGGAGACTTGATTCTTGCTTCTGAAGTTTTGTTCTTTCTTAACTAAGTTTTTGCCGCCTGAAATTTTAAATCAAGAACTCAAATAAACAAAATTTGGAATTCACCACAATTAAGATAATATTTTTATTAATTTTGCAAATCGTAAATTTGGGATGTTACAGAACCTACCACCCTTAAAAGGAATCTCGACCCCGAGATTCGGGCAGAGTAGAAAGAAAAGGTTGGGAACAACTGGTTAGCAATAGGTTACACAAGTTTGCTTGACAAGTCATCCTTTCCTTGAAGCAATTGGGAGTGAGATGAAACCTGCACAAAAAGGGTTAACACTTGGAGGGATAAGGCGCAGAAGAAACCTTGTCTTTTTGTGCGGTTCAGTGCGATCGCTTATCAGACCATCGAATTCACTTCTCTAGGTATTCCTGTTGTCCAGAAGTGCCTAGTCCAAAATCCTTTTTAAACTGGAAGGGTAGTGGTCCATAATCCATGGACTTTATTATCCTTGTGTTATCCTTGGCTACCCCCCTTAAAATAAGGTCCTTGATTCTTATTTTCTTTTATCTAATCCTGTCATGGCAAGTTTGATGGCAACTTGCAAGCTCATCCTTTGTATTTCAGCGGCTTTGGTCAGTAATATACTCATAGAGCAATCCTTAGTGCAGTGATCTTGTCCTTCACAAAGAAAACACGTGACTTTACTCATTGGGCATTCTCTGATTTGGTGATCCTTGTCACAATTGGGGCAATTAACGGTGCATTGATCGTCTTGATGTCCTTTTTGTCCACACCGCGTGCATGCCACAAAGTTCTTGTAGCAATCTCCTGGCGAATGATGCCTCTTACAGTAGGGGCAATAAGGGTTTGAGCAATTATAGCAATAATGTCCTTTTTGTCCACACGTAACACATAATCCTCTTTTATCCTGCCATAGTGGTGGACACGATTGGGTGTTATGTCCTTTCTTGCCGCATTCACAAAGAATCCGTGGTGGCGAACTTCTAGATCCAAAATTAACTTTGGGGCAAGCATCATGGGTCCTTGAGTAGTGCCCATGGCGATAAAACCCTTTCTTGTGCTAGGGCCAAGGTTAATGGGAATGGTTTCCATAGCTTGCATGCTTTTCTTCCGTTGGGGACATTTACTCGCGTAGTGTCCTATGATTCCACAATAGAAACACTTGGCATTCTTCCCGAACTTGTTAAGAGGGCACTCGATGTTGATTATTTCCTTTGTGCTGATGTCGGGTTTGGTAATAGTGACGTCCTTTATCTGCTTTTCCACTTCCGGTTGAGAGTGCTCATTTGCTGGGTCGTTTATACCATAAGGAGGAGAGCACTCGATGGTCTTGCTTGGTCGCCGTTGAGGGCATCTGTTGGCATAATGTCCGACATCTCCGCAATTAAAGCAACTGATGTCCTTATAGGGTTTACCAGGTTTGGTGTTGTGGAGATTCTTCTTGAGATTGTTTCCTTTTGACTTCAGCTTGTAGGGAGGGTTATATCCTTGGCGTGCATCAATCACTTGTCTCTTCCTTTTATTCCGGCCAATGGTAGCTGTCTTGCCCTTCGCCATTGCTTGCTGAAGGTTGATTTGAGGGGCATGTCCATTGTGTGGCGAAGACTGAGTCTTGATCCTTCTGTAGATCAGCTCTTCTGAACTGTTGTCGATTACTGGGGTATTGTTGGCTCAGAGCCACGAGCCTTGATTGCCTTGTCTTGGTCATCACCATTTCTTGCTTGAAGGCCCGCGATGTTTTCAGCAATAAGGTGAGGGGAAACAGCATGAGGTACGAGAAGATCCGCATGATAAGAGATTCTACTCTAATTAAGGGAGTGCACCCGGAAAATTGGGGCAACACACCACCACACAGAACAACCAACTCTTGTAGACTAGCTTCTCCTGTGATTGCAAAATACAATGCCCGAGGGCAAGAAGGCAATATGCAGGGGCCAAATAAAAGAGGCAACGTCTAGCGGGCGGCACACAAAGGAGATCGCAGGGTTCTAACCCCTAGGCCTTATCGAGAAGGGGAAAGAAAATAAAAATCTCTTTTTGCAAAGATAAAATCAAGGAAAGCATAGAGAGATGCCGTTAGGCAGCACTCCATTGCTCTTCTTGCTATTTTTTTTGAAGTGGAAAACTTTGGGGTATGACTTTCGAAAATGTTTATAAAGGTAGGCTTCTTTAAGTTTTGCAAAGCAAGTAGATTCCTAAGTTTTGGATTTGAAAACTAACTCTTGGGAATTGAGTTTCCCATGGTTTCAAAATATTGGGGAAAAGAAAATTCAAAATCAGTTTTCTTTGTAAAGGGAGAAGTTTTATAGCAAGACTCAAAACCCAATCTCTTTGCAAGAGTTCCTTGGTACCTTCCAACATCAACTCATGAATCATAGCTCTTTATCTTAGCCTTAGATATCAAGGCCTGTCTATCTTTCCAGTTTATCTTTCTCTGTTTGTTTAAAGTCCTCAATCAAGCAAACATTATCATTCATCTGATCCATCAATCACCAAATGTTTGCATGATCCAAGGTTTCCAATAATCCATCATTTATATCATGCTCCTTACAATCCAAGTCTTTGTACCATTGATACTGATGGTCGGCTCATTGAGTGACCAACTCTCATCATCCACAATTCTTCTTCCCGAAGTACTGCCCTGATAGGAGTGATCCACTGATGATGAGGTTGTCAATCAAGTTTTCAATCAGCGGGTTGTTATTCATTCTTTTCAATTACCTCGATAATCCAACAATCCCTGCATTAGTCAACCATATTCCAAGTATCTCAATTGGTTGTGATCAATCCAATCATTTGAATCTGACCATTTTCTTCCGTCCATGCCATAAGTCTACCAGGATTGATATATGACTGTAATCAAGAAATCCCAAACGAGTTTGATTCCATTCACTGATATAGCTTAGCTAATATCTAGCTAATCTGTTTATCCACTTTCTTTCCCAAAATTTGTACCATTATCTTTCTAAGATCGGACATAGATTCTCCAAGGTTTGTACATAATTACTTCAGAGATTGCGGCACATGCTGTCACTGATTTACCAAATCCAACCCTTAGTTAATCCAAGCATTAAGCTGGTCCAACCATTTCTTTCTCAAAAACTCCTTTCTAGCAATTGACTTAAACCAATCCATATTTATTCCAAAATCATTGTTTCTCTCAATTGACTGATATCAGTACTCCAACTTTCATATGCCTCCAAGTGGGTTTCGGGAATAGCTGGAAAAGAAATCGAATTTTACAAATTCTTTGAAATGTCGGGTTTGTTAAAACGGGCTTTGAAAACAATTGTTGTAATTAGTTTTGATACCCCAAATTTCGGAAGGTAAATAAACTTTTGATCAATCCTTTTTAAACAGCACAAACTTTTGGCCCGAAATAGGGTTTTAGAAAGAATTCTTGAGAAACGCCCTGAATTCTTAAAATTTTGAATCTCGAGATAAGAAAGCTCTCAGAATGAAAAATCTTGGTCAAAACCAGATATAGACAAGGAGAGATCAAGATTTAGGTAAGAGGAGACTTTCTAGGAAGGGTAAGATGAAGCAATAGTGTTTATATTTTTACAATTAGAGTTTTAAAGAAATAATTCTAATTTTTTTTTCAGACTATCGGCCATGCTAACTAGGGTCACGACCTACAGTCGATATGCTCTGATACCAGCTCTGTCGGAACCGGATTTAGAAATCCGAATTCCTCTGTGACTTCTGCACTGTTCCCTGGATCAGTAGCCAGTGCTCACAGTTACATCACTGTATATCAAATACATATTAAACGGAAGCATAATTAATACAGTAATAACTTACATGGGCCGATTAGGCTGGGAAAGCAGAGAATGCAGCAGCGGAAAATCTTCACATAAGTGGGACCCTCAGGACTTGCCCAAAGGCAGCCAACTGGGGTTTCGCGACCTATGTCCATGGCCTTCTTGAATACCAGCTCGGTCGGCCTTGCTGGAGCTTTGCAAGACTTTCTTCGGTTCTTGACTGAATAGAGGGTAATTAGCAACAGTGAGTACAAATTGTACTCAACAAGCCACCACACAGAATGCAACGCTAATAACTATTACATGCAAGGCTATGAAAGGAGGCTTGAGGTTATTTTATTTGCTAAAGCAGCATTTCCAAATATTATAAATAAATTCCTGTGACATAGCAATTTTAACCAAAATGCAAGTTGTAAAGAGAGTGTGCAATAATTATAGTAGCGTAGGTTACATCCACCTTTTTCAGTGTATGGTTACCCCCACCAATGCTAGATTTGATTACTGGGTTACATCCACCCTAATTACCACTGGAGTACATCTCTCCAGGAAAAATCCAACAAAGTAGAGTACCTCTCTCCACTTAGTTTTCATCCCGCCCGAAAAAGATTTTTGAAATAGAACTAACTCGAGGAAGTTCCCATGTCCGCTCTTGACCGTGAGCACGGCTATTCGAATAGTTTAGACTCTGCAGAGTTGTACATCTTTACCCACAAGAGATAACCCAATTGTTATATTCCGCATGTTTCCTTAGACATGCAGATCAACCGGATTATCACATGACCTTTATAATGCATCTAGTAAAGAACTGCACTCGCTAAGGTTTCGTCTACAGGAAGGCCATTTAGGCGCCAGCTAGACCCCCTCTTGCGCCCACCTCGATCCAGTGACATGACCACCTCCAGAACGCTTTGCGTCTAGCGAGGAAAATCATGCTTTCCACCGAAGTGCATTCCTTTACTGGCGAATACAAATTATTCAGTCATGCCTACACTTTACCAGCTTGTGGTTGTACTGTTTGTACATGGAGAGGTCAACACAAGATTAAGTCCTTAATTTGTCCAGACGGGCTTCCGCAACCCAATGTTACGTCCACCAACCACTCTTACCATCCGCCCAGACAGGTAAGCAATTTTTGAGGGTTTTGAGAAGCATAAGATAATCTATACCAAAGCTATCAGTCATCTACCTCCAATGACTGCCCAAAATCAATTTGATTGTTTGAAGAATAATGATGAGCCGGACAATTGAATGCCCTAGCTCTGGACTCCGCTAGCAATACATATGACTTAGCTAATGTTAATAGCATTATTATCTAGAGCGACAAGGATTAATTGAATCGAATGGTAAAGGATGTCATAATAATACTGCAATCATAACAGGGGTAATATCTACCTTATATTTGACATAAAGTTGCATAACAAAGTACGCATGCATATTTTGATAATTTAAAGAAACATAACTTTTGTAAAATGTGGGATCAATATGATCAAAGTGATGACTTGCCTCGATTATTTACCGCGGTCTTGATTTCAATTCAAGTCCACTTAACTAGTCAGTCGCAAGCAATATAATTCTTGAATCTTCACTGCAGCTTGAATCCGCTTGGTCTTGTCGTCTTCAGACGGCGGTTTCTAATTACGTATCGACAAAAGGGAAAACCCAATAAATTCAAATAGCGGCAAAAGCTTAATTTAATTTAATTGAGTTTTAATTAATGTTGTTCATGAATTGAGAGTAGAGAGGGAGCGATTGGACTCGATTTATTTGATACGAAGGAGTTGATTAAATAGCTTTACCGAGAGAAAAAATTTTATAGCACAGGAAGAAGTGGATTAAAGGATTACCCACAGGGTCCTTCTGCTGGGTTCAAGATACATGTCTTAATCTTTTTCTTTATAACTTCTTTTATATATTTTACATTTATCAAGGGAGTTCCATGGGTTAAGTTGGACTTATACATCTTTTAGAAAGATTGCTGGAGAGGGTGATTTGCCAGATACTTGAATTAAATAAAATTCCCAATTGTGCACATAGTTGGGAATTGGTTATTTGTCCGATTAGGGTTAGAAGCAAGTTATTTAATTTACAAACTTATTAGAGATGATTCTTAGAGATGATTTACCGGAGGCATGAGTTATAATTTAATAAGAATGCATAAAATTAATTTCTCTCGATCAATGGAGGATAATTAGGTTACTTATGATGATTAGTTATGTTTTGGCAGTATATTTAGTTAAGGGTGCTACTTGCTCAAGAGTTCAATTTATGCCTTTTTCCTCTTGCAAGGTTTGGGCTTTACGGAAGCATGAATAAAATTAACAAGTGATTTGAGGTAGAGAGCAATATTCCTTTATTTAGGTTCATTAGTTTCTTATGCCAAAGATATTTGAAGCTTTGCATCTAGAGGATGATATTGACAATTGAATTTACAACCATTTTATTTACAAATAGAAAGGAAGGCTCATTGGTTTTAGCAAATGAACAATTTGTGCATTAGTAAATTAGGCACTAGAATGTAAGTTAATAAGCTTTACTTGCACGGGTGGTTTTAAACCCAAAGATTAAGACAAAATGGATAGTAGGTAGATTGTAGATATAATAATGGGGACTTTGGCAAATCTGAATTTGAATTAAATATAAGGTGTATAACAATTGCATCAGGGCATGATTTAGCTAAAGTACCAAGATTAGCGAGCAAGTTACAGATTATGATAATACTAGATCATAACATTGATTCTAAACAATTTAGTCTTTCATTAAGAATGCTAAGTCTAGGATCCTATCTTGGACATCTTTGCACAGGGATTTGAAATTGAGGATATTGAAATATTGACGAGAAGTGATAAACCTTAATTTGAGATGGCAAGCAAATTTTATTTTCTCTCTAATTCACTAGTAAGTTTTCATCCAACAACATGGTTAAGGATTATTTTCTGAACATGCTTAGCTTGGAATGTCCACTGATATTGATCTACTTATCTGTCAATATTCAATTAATAAGAGCATACTGACAAATGATAAATTTGGCCATGATATCTTTGTTTTAACAAATTTCCATACAAGGATAAAATTGATATTCGGCCATTACCTGCATACAATAATCGATTTCAAACACAATCCTAATCCAACTGAACTATGCACCAAGTTTCATCCCTTTGCCTCACGAACAGCCTGCAGGTTTAGATTTCACAAATGAGCTTGCCGCTATTGCCAATTACGGATGCTGCAAACCCTTAGTGGGGACCCACCTGTCATGGGCGAGAGAAGAGAGAGCACGGCGGGCGAAGGAGGAAAGAGGCGTCGGCGGAGACAAACGCGAGAAAAGGAGCTCGGCGCCGCGTCTTTGGCAGCGCCGCTGGTGGAGAACCCCGGGGAGGCGTTGGTGACCACCAAAATCAAGCCACGGGACGCCGAGTGATCAAGGTAGGGCGGCGGCACTGCTTCCCTCAGGTGCAAGCAGCTCGGGTCGTCTTGGAGAGGCAGGAGCAAGGTGGTCCCGAGGCGTCGGCCACTGGGAGTAGGACGAGAGGAAAATTAGGGAAGGTAGGAGCAGGAGAGTAACATGGGAGTCTCACCTGCGGAGTTGCTTCGGTTGATGAGGTAGCGAGGCGAGCTGTTGACGGTGCTTGAGACGGTGGTAGGGGGTTTCCGGTGGGGACGAACTCGGGTGGCCGAGAAGCATGTCCGCCAGTTGGAATAGCCTCGGGGTGCCGCGGTTGATCTCCCCCCACAAGGAACCGAGGAGAGGGTGGCTGTGGGGAAGATGCAGTGGTGGGGCACAAGGGGCCGGTGCAAGCATACAAGTGGCTCGGCCGGGGAAGAGAATAGGGAAGAACACGAGCCTGGGTCTCCTTATGTGCAGTGGAGGGGGTGGGTTGTTGAAGCCCATAAATCGCTTCATCAATGGAATCACTGTGGAACGGCGGGCAGCTCAAGTGCGCAGGCGGCAGGAGGTGGCGTGTACGCGAGAGAGGAGCTAAGCCGAGGGGATGGGGGCGCAGGCGTAGGCCGGCGATGGCATGGGGCCGAGCTAGTGCCGAGGGGACGGGCGATGTGATGTCGGGGCGCAGCTAGCAGCTTAATTGCTTGGGTGTGTCGAGGTCGAAGTCGGCATAGCATTGAAGAGAAACGAGGCCGGTGGAGGTGACAGCGTCCGGACTGCTCGGCATTGAAGACCCGAGTAGAGGAGGGCGGCAGCTATGCGAGGAGGAAGGCGGCCGTTGGTAGGCACGGTGCTGGGGTTACGGTTCCGGGGTGCGAAACCGGGGCGAGGCAGCTGTGAACTAGGCCGGAGCTACTACAGCGCTCGGCGCTTGGGGTTGGGCCAACCGAGAGCAACGCTAGGGAGGAGGGTGGAGGAGCAGCAGACGCCGAGACAGGCTGGAGGAAAGGGGGAAGGGCCGGGCCGACCTGAATCCGTAGAGGGAGGAGGGACACGGGATGGGGCGCATCCGGCCAGTGAAAAGAGGAGGGGGCGGCCGGTGAGGAGCTGTAGGAGACGCCGGTGGGCCGAAGCAGCTGGAGACTGGGCCAAATGTTGCGGAGCTAGCACGAGGGAAGAAGGGAAGGATGGGGCGCAGGGCGGCGGAGAAATGGAGGGGAGCCTGGCGGCGGCACTCCAGAGAAGAGGAGCCGGGTGGGGAAGTACCAGGCGGCGGCGGCAGGAAGGAAAAAAGGGGGAGGAGGAAATCGGGAAGGAGGTAGGGCAGGGAAAAGGAGGCCGGATGGGCTGGGCCCAAAGAAGTTTTTTGAATTCCTGGATTTCAAGATTTTCACGATTTAATTTCCTGGTAAACCAATTAAGTGCCAAATAATTTGAATGGTAGCATTAAAAATTATTTTGAACCTCGATGTTTTAAATCTTCCCGAAATTGTTAGATTGAGATTTAACAAGAGTTTTGAGAATTCAAACTTTGATTTTTGGAGACTTGATTCTTATACAAGTTTTGTTCTTTCTTAACTAAGTTTTTGCCGCCTGAAATTTTAAATCAAGAACTCAAATAAACAAAATTTGGAATTCACCACAATTAAGATAATATTTTTATTAATTTTGCAAATCGTAAATTTGGGATGTTACAGAACCTACCACCCTTAAAAGGAATCTCGACCCCGAGATTCGGGCAGAGTAGAAAGAAAAGGTTGGGAACAACTGGTTAGCAATAGGTTACACAAGTTTGCTTGACAAGTCATCCTTTCCTTGAAGCAATTGGGAGTGAGATGAAACCTGCACAAAAAGGGTTAACACTTGGAGGGATAAGGCGCAGAAGAAACCTTGTCTTTTTGTGCAGATTCTGTAGCGGTCGCTTATACAGGCACTGAATTCACTTCTCTAGGTATTCCTGTTGTCCAGAAGTGCCTAGTCCAAAATCCTTTTTAAACTGGAAGGGTAGTGGTCCATAATCCATGGACTTTTATTATCCTTGTGTTATCCTTGGCTACCCCCCTTAAAATAAGGTCCTTGATTCTTATTTTCTTTTATCTAATCCTGTCATGGCAAGTTTGATGGCAACTTGCAAGCTCATCCTTTGTATTTCAGCGGCTTTGGTCAGTAATATACTCATAGAGCAATCCTTAGGGCAGTGATCTTGTCCTTCACAAAGAAAACACGTGACTTTACTCATTGGGCATTCTCTGATTTGGTGATCCTTGTCACAATTGGGGCAATTAACAGTGCATTGATCGTCTTGATGTCCTTTTTGTCCACACCGCGTGCATGCCACTAAGTTCTTGTAGCAATCTCCTGGCGAATGATGCCTCTTACAGTAGGGGCAATAAGGGTTTGAGCAATTATAGCAATAATGTCCTTTTTGTCCACACGTAACACATAATCCTCTTTTATCCTGCCGTAGTGGTGGACACGATTGGGTGTTATGTCCTTTCTTGCCGCATTCACAGCAATCCGTAGCTGGCAGAACTTCTAGATCCAAAATTAACTTTGGGGCAAGCATCATGGGTCCTTGAGTAGTGCCCATGGCGATAAAACCCTTTCTTGTGCTAGGGCCAAGGTTAATGGGAATGGTTTCCATAGCTTGCATGCTTTTCTTCCGTTGGGGACATTTACTCGCGTAGTGTCCTATGATTCCACAATAGAAACACTTGGCATTCTTCCCGAACTTGTTAAGAGGGCACTCGATGTTGATTATTTCCTTTGTGCTGATGTCGGGTTTGGTAATAGTGACGTCCTTTATCTGCTTTTCCACTTCCGGTTGAGAGTGCTCATTTGCTGGGTCGTTTATACCATAAGGAGGAGAGCACTCGATGGTCTTGCTTGGTCGCCGTTGAGGGCATCTGTTGGCATAATGTCCGACATCTCCGCAATTAAAGCAACTGATGTCCTTATAGGGTTTACCAGGTTTGGTGTTGTGGAGATTCTTCTTGAGATTGTTTCCTTTTGACTTGACTTGTAGGAGGTTATATCCTTGGCGTGCATCAATCACTTGTCTCTTCCTTTTATTCCGGCCAATGGTAGCTGTCTTGCCCTTCGCCATTGCTTGCTGAAGGTTGATTTGAGGGGCATGTCCATTGTGTGGCGAAGACTGAGTCTTGATCCTTCTGCAGATCAGCTCTTCTGAACTGTTGTCGATTACTGGGGTATTGTTGGCTCCGAGCTTCTGAGCCTTGATTGCCTTGTCTTGGTCATCAGCCATTTCTTGCTTGAAGGCCTGACGATGTTTTCAGCAATAAGGTGAGGGGGAAACAGCATGAGGTACGAGAAGATCCGCACAGATAAGAGATTCTACTCTAATTAAGGGGAGTGCACCCAGAAAATTGGGGCAACACACCAGCCACACAGAACAACCAACTCTTGTAGACTAGCTTCTCCTGTGATTGCAAAATACAATGCCCGAGGGCAAGAAGGCAATATGCAGGGCCAAATAAAAAGAGGCAATGTCTAAGCGGGGCGGCACACAAAGGAGATCGCAGGGTTCTAACCCCTAGGCCTTATCGAGAAGGGGAAAGAAAATAAAAATCTCTTTTTGCAAAGATAAAATCAAGGAAAGCATAGAGAGATGCCGTTAGGCAGCACTCCATTGCTCTTCTTGCTATTTTTTTTGAAGTGGAAAACTTTGGGGTATGACTTTCGAAAATGTTTATAAAGGTAGGCTTCTTTAAGTTTTGCAAAGCAAGTAGATTCCTAAGTTTTGGATTTGAAAACTAACTCTTGGGAATTGAGTTTCCCATGGTTTCAAAATATTGGGGAAAAGAAAATTCAAAATCAGTTTTCTTTGTAAAGGGAGAAGTTTTATAGCAAGACTCAAAACCCAATCTCTTTGCAAGAGTTCCTTGGTACCTTCCAACATCAACTCATGAATCATAGCTCTTTATCTTAGCCTTAGATATCAAGGCCTGTCTATCTTTCCAGTTTATCTTTCTCTGCTGTTTAAAGTCCTCAATCAGCAAACATTATCATTCATCTGATCCATCAATCACCAAATGTTTGCATGATCCAAGGTTTCCAATAATCCATCATTTATATCATGCTCCTTACAATCCAAGTCTTTGTACCATTGATACTGATGGTCGGCTCATTGAGTGACCAACTCTCATCATCCACAATTCTTCTTCCCGAAGTACTGCCCTGATAGGAGTGATCCACTGATGATGAGGTTGTCAATCAAGTTTTCAATCAGCGGGTTGTTATTCATTCTTTTCAATTACCTCGATAATCCAACAATCCCTGCATTAGTCAACCATATTCCAAGTATCTCAATTGGTTGTGATCAATCCAATCATTTGAATCTGACCATTTTCTTCCGTCCATGCCATAAGTCTACCAGGATTGATATATGACTGTAATCAAGAAATCCCAAACGAGTTTGATTCCATTCACTGATATAGCTTAGCTAATATCTAGCTAATCTGTTTATCCACTTTCTTTCCCAAAATTTGTACCATTATCTTTCTAAGATCGGACATAGATTCTCCAAGGTTTGTACATAATTACTTGAGATGCGGCACATCTTTCAGCATCGATTTACCAAATCCAACCCTTAGTTAATCCAAGCATTAAGCTGGTCCAACCATTTCTTTCTCAAAAACTCCTTTCTAGCAATTGACTTAAACCAATCCATATTTATTCCAAAATCATTGTTTCTCTCAATTGACTGATATCAGTACTCCAACTTTCATATGCCTCCAAGTGGGTTTCGGGAATAGCTGGAAAAGAAATCGAATTTTACAAATTCTTTGAAATGTCGGGTTTGTTAAAACGGGCTTTGAAAACAATTGTTGTAATTAGTTTTGATACCCCAAATTTCGGAAGGTAAATAAACTTTTGATCAATCCTTTTTAAACAGCACAAACTTTTGGCCCGAAATAGGGTTTTAGAAAGAATTCTTGAGAAGCATACAATTCTTAAAATTTTGAATCTCGAGATAAGAAAGCTCTCAGAATGAAAAATCTTGGTCAAAACCAGATATAGACAAGGAGAGATCAAGATTTAGGTAAGAGGAGACTTTCTAGGAAGGGTAAGATGAAGCAATAGTGCTTATATTTTTACAATTAGAGTTTTAAAGAAATAATTCTAATTTTTTTTTCAGACTATCGGCCATGCTAACTAGGGTCACGACCTACAGTCGATATGCTCTGATACCAACTCTGTCGGAACCGGATTTAGAAATCCGAATGCCTCTATGACTTCTGCACTGTTCCCTGGATCAGTAGCCAGTGCTCACAGTTACATCACTGTATATCAAATACATATTAAACGGAAGCATAATTAATACAGTAATAACTTACATGGGCCGATTAGGCCGAGAAAGCAGAGAATGCAGCAGCGGAAAATCTTCACATAAGTGGGACCCTCAGGACTTGCCCAAAGGCAGCCAACTGGGGTTTCGCGACCTATGTCCATGGCCTTCTTGAATACCAGCTCAGTCGGCCTTGTTGGAGCTTTGCAAGACTTTCTTCGGTTCTTGACTGAATGGAGGGTAATTAGCAACAGTGAGTACAAATTGTACTCAACAAGCCACCACACAGAATGCAACGCTAATAACTATTACATGCAAGGCTATGAAAGGAGGCTTGAGGTTATTTTATTTGCTAAAGCAGCATTTCCAAATATTATAAATAAATTCCTGTGACATAGCAATTTTAACCAAAATGCAAGTTGTAAAGAGAGTGTGCAATAATTATAGTAGCGTAGGTTACATCCACCTTTTTCAGTGTATGGTTACCCCCACCAATGCTAGATTTGATTACTGGGTTACATCCACCCTAATTACCACTGGAGTACATCTCTCCAGGAAAAATCCAACAAAGTAGAGTACCTCTCTCCACTTAGTTTTCATCCCGCCGGAAAAAGATTTTTGAAATAGAACTAACTCGAGGAAGTTCCCATGTCCGCTCTTGACCGTGAGCACGGCTATTCGAATAGTTTAGACTCTGCAGAGTTGTACATCTTTACCCACAAGAGATAACCCAATTGTTATATTCCGCATGTTTCCTTAGACATGCAGATCAACCGGATTATCACATGACCTTTATAATGCATCTAGTAAAGAACTGCACTCGCTAAGGTTTCGTCTACAGGAAGGCCATTTAGGCGCCAGCTAGACCCCCTCTTGCGCCCACCTCGATCCAGTGACATGACCACCTCCAGAACGCTTTGCGTCTAGCGAGAAAATCATGCTTTCCACCGAAGTGCATTCCTTTACTGGCGAATACAAATTATTCAGTCATGCCTACACTTTACCAGCTTGTGGTTGTACTGTTTGTACATGGAGAGGTCAACACAAGATTAAGTCCTTAATTTGTCCAGACGGGCTTCCGCAACCCAATGTTACGTCCACCAACCACTCTTACCATCCGCCCAGACAGGTAAGCAATTTTTGAGGGTTTTGAGAAGCATAAGATAATCTATACCAAAGCTATCAGTCATCTACCTCCAATGACTGCCCAAAATAAATTTGATTGTTTGAAGAATAATGATGAGCCGGACAATTGAATGCCCTAGCTCTGGACTCCGCTAGCAATACATATGACTTAGCTAATGTTAATAGCATTATTATCTAGAGCGACAAGGATTAATTGAATCGAATGGTAAAGGATGTCATAATAATACTGGAATCATAACAGGGGTAATATCTACCTTATATTTGACATAAAGTTGCATAACAAAGTAAGCATGCAGATTTTGATAATTTAAAGAAACATAACTTTTGTAAAACGTGGGATCAATATGATCAAAGTGATGACTTGCCTCGATTACTTACCGCGGTCTTGATTTCAATTCAAGCCCGCTTAACTAGTCAGTCGCAAGCAATATAATTCTTGAATCTTCACTGCAGCTTCAATCCGCTTGGTCTTGTCGTCTTCAGACGGCGGTTTCTAATTACGTATCGACAAAAGGGAAAACCCAATAAATTCAAATAGCGGCAAAAGCTTAATTTAATTTAATTGAGTTTTAATTAATGTTGTTCATGAATTGAGAGTAGAGACGGAGCGATTGGACTCGATTTATTTGATAGGAAGGAGTTGATTAAATAGCTTTACCGAGAGGAAAAATTTTATAGCACAGGAAGAAGTGGATTAAAGGATTACCCACAGGGTCCTTCTGCTGGGTTCAAGATACATGTCTTAATCTTTTTCTTTATAACTTCTTTTATATATTTTACATTTATCAAGGGAGTTCCATGGGTTAAGTTGGACTTATACATCTTTTAGAAAGATTGCTGGAGAGGGTGATTTGCGAGATACTTGAATTAAATAAAATTCCCAATTGTGCACATAGTTGGGAATTGGTTATTTGTCCGATTAGGGTTAGAAGCAAGTTATTTAATTTACAAACTTATTAGAGAGGATTCTTAGAGATGATTTACCGGAGGCATGAGTTATAATTTAATAAGAATGCATAAAATTAATTTCTCTCGATCAATGGAGGATAATTAGGTTACTTTGGATGATTAGTTATGTTTTGGCAATATATTTAGTTAAGGGTGCTACTTGCTCAAGAGTTCAATTTATGCCTTTTTCCTCTTGCAAGGTTTGGGCTTTACGGAAGCATGAATAAAATTAACAAGTGATTTGAGGTAGAGAGCAATATTCCTTTATTTAAGTTCATTAGTTTCTTATGCCAAAGATATTTGAAGCTTTGCATCTAGAGGTTGATATTGACAATTGAATTTACAATCATTTTATTTACAAATAGAAAGGAAGGCTCATTGGTTTTAGCAAATGAACAATTTGTGCATTAGTAAATTAGGCACTAGAATGTAAGTTAATAAGCTTTACTTGCACGGGTGGTTTTAAACCCAAAGATTAAGACAAAATGGATAGTAGGCAGATTGTAGATATAATAATGGGGACTTTGGCAAATCTGAATTTGAATTAAATATAAGGTGTATAACAATTGCATCAGGGCATGATTTAGCTAAAGTACCAAGATTAGCGAGCAAGTTACAGATTATGATAATACTAGATCATAACATTGATTCTAAACAATTTAGTCTTTCATTAAGAATGCTAAGTCTAGGATCCTATCTTGGACATCTTTGCACAGGGATTTGAAATTGAGGATATTGAAATATTGACGAGAAGTGATAAACCTTAATTTGAGATGGCAAGCAAATTTTATTTTCTCTCTAATTCACTAGTAAGTTTTCATCCAACAACATGATTAAGGATTATTTTCTGAACATGCTTAGCTTGGAATGTCCACTGATATTGATCTACTTATCTGTCAATATTCAATTAATAAGAGCATACTGACAAATGATCTACTTATCTGTCAATATTCAATATTCAGCCACGCGTCGCCCGCTCATGCCCTCGTCCCCGATCGGAACCCTCGCGGCGCCCGTCTCCGACTGCGCCTCGGTTCGCGTGTTTCTTTGCGAGTTCGCCCTCGGTTCGTGTGCAGTATAAAACCCGTCACCTCGGTTCGCGTGCTCTGCCGCCGCCGCCTTCTCTCGCCTCGCGCCGCCGTCTCGGAGTTGTGCTGCCGCCGCCCCGTGCGTCCCCGTTCGCGCTCGCGCTCGCCGGAGTCGTGCAAGCCGCCCGCGCCCGAGAACCCCACCGGTGCCTCGCCGCAGCCGCACTCGTCGCCGGCGTCGTCTTCCTCCCGCCGGTAAGTCGTCGCTGCCTCCGCCATCTCACTCCTCCGCCGCCGAAACCCGCCGCCGTTGACCCTCCGCCGTGCGCAATGGTCGCCGGAGGCCGCCTCGCTGCCGTCGTAAAGGAATACGCGTAGGCTACGGAAGCAGAAAACAAAACTTTTCTACCGCGCACCCAAGAACATCATGCTAAGGAAGGATCATGGATCGTTACCACTTAGACGCGTAGCGCAGCGGAAGAAGAATTGGAAATCGATCCAATCACGCGCGTCGAGGTAGTAGTGGAAGTAGCCGATCGTCCCGAACAGATCGTCTCCTCCACGCACGCCGATCAAGATCGCAACGAGCGGCGCCTCCACCGGTATCCACACGTCCGGGGCTGGAACGCCGATCGCGAGTGTACTAGCACTCGTGAGCAGCTAGGGTTTGGCTCGGGAGGTGGCGGCTAGGGTTTTGCTAGATGTTAACAGGGACGAATCCCCTCCGCCCCTCGCCTCCATATATATAGACCTCCTCACGTGGGCCTCGTGGACCGAGGCCCAATAGGAGTCTATTCAGATCTCTATCCGAATTGAGCCCATATCCGAATCATATTCGAATTAGTGTTCCAATCCGTTAAGCGTGCGACCCTGTAGGTTCACATATACTTGGTCGTGACCCGGAAACGCCTTTCCGGTTACCATGTTAATAGCGGCCTCTAGTAAGACATATTAACCCCAAAGTATATGTAAAGATCATATCATTGAACTCTGTAATGTTCTCTCATGTACGAATCCCTTTGCCTCACGATATAGATTGAGCTCAAGGCGAGACCTGTGTCATCCTCTTAATAGCTCAATCACTCTCTCGATTCCGTGATGGATTATAAACTCGTGATTGACTCCTCAATCACCTTGGCATGGCCATGCACTTTCATAATCCATTACATCGAGGGCCCAGATATCTCTCCCATAAGGAGGGCAAATTCTATCTTGATCATTCACATCCCACTACATGTTTCATGGCAAACCCGAAGACTACCTTTATGACTACCCGATTCACGGAGTAGTGTTTAGTAGTCCCAAAATAAGCTACTACTCATGTTGGGAACCATGATGATCTCAAGTCTAAGGACTCTACATAAACACTACTTGAGACCAATCGATGACACATGGAATCTCTGCAGTGTCTCATGGCAGTCTATCAACATATGTTCACTAACACATGTCCATATTATTGATTTGGTATCACCATACCATGATCCATGAGACATGATCATCAATCAATACATATGCTGATCTTTATCTTTGAATCATATTTGTTCCTCATATGATATACGATCGGGGATCATTTAGAAATAGCAACATCTTAGTATTTAAGAGTCTCATGAATAAGTCACATACTCATTGATCAATAATGATGATGTCTATTCCAAGGAACAAAGTAATGTATCATAAACATAGTATGTGATATATACAACATCTCCATGTTGCCTCTAGGGCATATCACTATGATCTCCCACTTGCACTAGAGTCAACCACAGTAGGTATCTAATACCCATTGCCCTAGTGTGAGCCTCATGCTTTGGTGAGGAAGCGGCTTTGTCAACGGATCTGCAATGTTCAAATCCGTTTGTACTTTGCATATCTTCACATCGCCTCTCTCCACTATCTCGCGGATGAGATGAAATCGCCGTAAAATGTGCTTGGACTTACAGTGCGATCTAGGCTCCTTGGCTTGTGCAATGGCCCCACTATTGTCACAGATGAGGTCCATTGGGCTGGAGGCACTAGCCTTCACACCAAGCTCGAAATAAATTTCTTGATCCAAACGACCTCTTTGGCGGCTTGAATTGCTATGTACTCGGCTTCATTGTAGAATCAGCAACCGTCTGCTGCTTGGAACTCTTCCACTTACCGCACCGCCATTCGAGCAGAACACAAATCAGTTGCGATCTAAAATCATCTTTGTCAGTTTGGAAGCTAGCATCGGTGTAACCATTTACAACGAGCTCTTCCTCACCTCCATAGACAAGGAACACATCTTTAGTTCTTCTCAAGTACTTCAAGATGTTCTTTACGGCAATCCAATGACTTTCACTGGATCTCGATGGTATCTACTCGTAGCACTTAAAGCATCTGAAACATCCGGGCGTGTACAAAGCATGGCATACATAATGGACCCAATAGCGAAGCATATGGAATCGCATTCATTTTATCCCGCTCATCGGTGTACTAGGACACGATTCTTGCTAAGATTTATACCATGTGACATAGGTAGAAAACCTTTCTTGGAATCATGCATGTTGAACCTTTTCAACACCTTGTCAATGTACGTATCTTGGCTTAATCCAATTAGCCTTTTTGATCTATCTCTATAGATCTTGATGCCCAGAATATATCTGCCTCTCCTAAGTCTTTCATAGAGAAACTATTTTTAATGAAGACTTAATGATTCGAGCAAAGGAATGTCATTTCCGATCAGTAATATGTCATCCACATATAAGACCGTAAATACGAGTGCGCTCCCACTAGCCTTTTGTAAACACAAGGCTCTTCTTCGTTCTTGATGAAACCAAACCCTTTGATTACTTCATCAAAGCGAATGTTCCAACTCCGAGATGCTGCTTTAATCCATAAATGGATCTTTGGAGCTTGCATATCTTTCCAACTGATTGCGGATCGACAAAACCCGTGGGCTGTGTCATGTACACATCCTCACTCAGATTTCCATTAAGGAAAGCTGTTTTGACATCCATTTGCCATATTTCATAGTCGAAATATGCAGCAATCGCTAGAATGATCCGAATAGACTTTAGCATTGCGACGGGCGAAAAAGTTTCATCATAATCAACACCTTGAATTTGTTTGAAACCTTTGGCCACCAATCGCGCTTTATAAATGTGAACATTTCCATCAATGTCTATCTTTTTCTTGAAAACCCATTTGCACTCAATGGTTTTAACACCATCAGGTGGATCAACCAAGTTCCAAACTTGATTCTTGTGCATGGATTCAATTTCGGATCTCATGGCTTCAAGCTATTTCTCAGAGTCTGGTCCCACCATCGCTTCTTCATAGGTCTTAGGCTCATCATTGTCTAACAACAAAATGTCCCTTTGTTGAGTAGTCAAGAACATGTATCTCTCAGGTGCACGACGTGACCTTTCTGACCTACGTGGTGCTGGTGTGTCCACAACAGGTTCTTCAACAGTTTGTTCATCCTGTTGTGGTTCTGTAGGAGCTGAAACGTTATCAGTGTTTCTTGAATTTCTTCAAGTTGCACTTTGTGCTCTCACTATCCCTTCTTGAGAGAAACTCTTTCTCTAAGAAGACACCATGCCGGGCGACAAACACTTTGCCTTCTCCTTGATTATAAAATAATATCCTTTTGTTTCCTTAGGATACCCGATAAAGAAGCATTTATCAGATTTAGGAGTGAGCTTATCAGATTGTAAACGTTTTACATAAGCCTCACATCCCCAAATCTTAAGAAAAGACAAGCTAGGGCGTTGTCTGTCCACATCTCATATGGTGTCTTTTCTACGATTTTGATGGAACCACTGTTTAGTGTGAGCGCTGGTTGTTTCAAGAGCGTACCCCAAAAAGACAATCTGTGAGACCGGGTAGAAACTCCTAGACCCCTGTGTATTCTTGTACTAGTCCCGAGATCAATGCTAGTACACACAGTTCAAGCAGAAAAGATGATACATTGCCAACAACGCTTTATTACAATAGTAATCGAAGTTTTACAAAGGCCATAGCCTTACTAAGGTTCACAGAACCTCAAGCAAAAATAAACACAGCGGAAGCAAAGATAACTTGATCGACCCATCAATGCGCCACGGGCAATTGGTGGGAAACGAATCCTAGGCATCAGAGAATAATCCACCGCATCCACATTCGTGCGCAGAAGTCATACTCTCGACAGATCTTCTCCATTCTCTGCTTTTATATTTATAGAGCAACGGTGAGTACAAAAATGTACTCCATAAGTCTTGGGAAAAATGCATAGATGTAAGGTTACACAAAGGAAGGCTATATGGTTTATTTGCAAAAATCAGCATTTTATTTCAAATCTACATAATTACTTTAAAAGCCATTTTGTAAACAACTTGTTTTTAATAATCGAAATTGGATAAGTACTTTAGTGAAGGTTAAACTACCAACACTAATATCTCGAGCCATCACACCAATTTTCAAAACCTCGGTTACACCCCGATCTGAACATCACGAGAGTTATACTACTCCGAGTTTTCTCCAACTCATTTTGTTTTGAAATCAAAACCAAAACTTCTACCATGTGAATGCATTCCTTGCTCGCCCTTAACCGTGGGCACGGCTATTCGAATAGTTTTAACTCTGCAGAGGTCGTACACTTTACCCACAAGAGATAAATTATCTTAATAGTCAACACGCTTCCCTTGGCATGAGACCCAGATAAATTATCACAAAGCCTTTCGCCTACTCGGTATAGTTTAAATACCACCCGCTAAGGTTTCACCACAACTCGAATCCACGAGTTGGAGCCCCTCTTGCGCCATATGAGTCTGATAAACCTGTCCCTCACTATGAGTAACCAGACACCACGGCACTCAATACACCACGGTGATATCTAAACTACACTATTATAGGGTAGTTAGCTAGGTCGTACCCATATAGACTTGTGGTTGTCTGTTTTGCTCAGTTTGGACAAACACAAGCGTCGGTCCTTAAACGACCAGGGTGGCTCATTCACAATTCCAACATTCTCGTGCTAACTGCACCAGCCAAACCTTCCATCCACCCTTGTCAACTTTTCCCTTTGAAATTCATTTTTACTTTTAAATTAACAGTGGTAACACCCATTACCACTTTTCAAACAAAGCATTTAACAATGGTAACATCCATTACCAATGTTCAAACAAATCATTCATCAAAACATTTGATAAACATGCTACTCATTTGAGTATTAATACATTGATTTGCTACGCTAAGCATTTGCTAGTATTTTAAACATTCAACAATTGTAACACTAATTCATTATTGAGTCAAAGGGATATCCTAAGTTGACAATGGTACAAGATAAACAATTTTCAATGGAAGATATAGCAAATTGGGTATTTAACTAAATTTTCTAAATCAAATTATCACTTGATATAACATAAGCATGCAATAATTTTAAAATAACTACCTAATCATTTTATAAATCATTGGAGCAAGTTGATCAAAGGAAACTTGCTAAACATAGGAGCAAAATGTTCAAAGGAGACTTGCCTTCCTGTGTCTGGTTGAAATCTTCCACAACTTGCTCTTGCAAAGCCTCGGACAAATCGGTCTCTACACGTAAATCGAGAAATCCAAATAAATAAAATAAAATAAAAATTCAAAAATTGAAAATAAATATACCAATTGAAAGATTGAAATTTTAGATGAATTTAGAAATTTGAATGGACCAATTTGGAGCTAAAATGAGAAAGATATGGCTATTTGAAAATCTCAGATTTAAATAAATCCAGAAATTCGGAAATCTCTGACATGTGGGGTCCACTGGTCAGAAATTTCATTTAAAATGAGTCTCTGACGTATGGGACCACTGGACTCGGGACCCACTTGTCAGTGAATAGCGCAGAGGGGTGGTCGCTGACGGGTGGGACCCAGATGTCAGCGCGGATAAAAACGGAGAAACTCAACCTCGCGCGGGCGGGCTCGAGCAGCCGAGGGAGTGGGAGGGGGAAGAGAGCGGCGCTAGCCAAGTGAGCGGGGAGGCACTGCCTACCCCTTAAGGGTAGGTAATCCCCTTAAGGTTTGTCTACGGGGAGGCCGGCGGAGCAACGTGGCGCACACGTGGCTCTGACGTGGCAGACACGTCGGATAGGTTTGACGTGGCGGCTGAGGTGGCGGGTTGACGCGGCGGTTTGCGCGGCTGTCGGTGGAGATGGATCGGACGGCCATGGGCTTGACACGCGGCGCGATCTCAAGCGTTGACTCGGATGGGCGGCGAGATAAGGCGGTGAGAGCGGGCAACGGCGGATGGCGCCGCGTGGCGCGGCTCTCCGCGCGAGGCGTCGCGCGCGACGCGAACGCGCGCTTCGCGCGCGCGACGCGCGGTGGCGGGCGGGCGGGCGCGAGTGGGCGGCCGAGATGGAAACACGTCGCGCGTATCCGGGCGTCGGTGAAGCGGCGGTGGGGATGACGCGGTGCGGAGGCGGAGTCCGGCGATCGGCGAGCGTGGCCCAGCGTCGCGCGCGCGGCGTCGCGCGACGCTTGGCGCGGCGCGCGCGCGCGACTCGAACACGCGGACCGAGGAAGCGGTGTCCGCGGCGCTGGCGCCGCGCGCCTTGTGACCGAGGGGCGGCGCGAGCGTTCGGTGCGGCGGAGGCTTACCGGCGGCGGCGACGGCTCGTCGGCGACATTGAATCACGGCGGCGACTACGCGCGAAGCGGGAGAGAGGGAGAGTGCGAAGGGGAAGAGGGTCGTCCGGGCGTGCTTTATACGCGACGGAGGAGAAAACGGGCGCCACGTTCCTCGCCGGCGTTAATGGCGGCGATTACCGACGCCAGCGCGAAAGCGGCGTCTCTTCGCGAGGACGGCGGCGTTTAATGGCGCTGCAACGCGACGATCTCTCCCGCGCGTGCGCGGCGGAAGCGGTCGGGGAGGCGGAGAGGCGGCTTCGGCGGCGGCGTGAATGGCGGCGGCGCGCGAGAGCGGTCGGGGCGAACGTCGGGGCGGCGACTCGGCAGTGGGGCGCGCGGCGGTGAGTCCACGAACCGATCTCGGCAGTGGGGCCGCTTGTCGGCGCAACCCAAAAAGAAACTCAACCGCGCGCGGAGGAGGCTCGAGCAGCGCCGAGGAGCGGGAGGGAAGAGAATGGGCGGCGATAACCAGTCGGGCGGGGAGGCTCAGCCTACCCAATAAGGGTAGTTTACCCTTTTGAGTATTAGCCGCGGAGTGGCTGGCTGCTGTCGGATGCGCGACACTTGGCGCCGCGAGAGAGAGGGGAGGCGGGATGAGGCACCGAAGGCTGGGATCGGTTCGGGCCGGGGAGGAAGGGCTCGGATGCTTGACAAGTGTTAGCCCGAGGGAGATTTTGATATTTAAATCTTTTATATATTTCAGAGATTAGTAGGAGACTTTAAAATACTCAGAAAAATACCAGATAAATTCCAAAAATTCCAGAAAAATTCACATAATTCACTGATAATGTTTTAAACATATTAAAAATATTTCCAACTTATTTTGATATTAAATTTTCTTTTCAACGAAACTTTAAATTCTGAAAATTCGAGATAATTGGAAATAATTAATTTAAAATTATTTCTTCAAAATAAAAGCAAAAATTGGGATGTTACAAACCTACCCTTAGAAGGAATCTCGACCAGAGATTCGGAAGAAGCGAGAAATAGATTAGGAAACTGCGCTCAAAGATCCTCTTCGTTCCCAGTTGCTTCGATTACGGGCGGTTGCTCCATTGCACTTTACTGAATTTGATAGTCTTGTTTCTTGTGCAGCGCTCTGCCTCTTCTAAAATCTTGACAGAAATTGCAATATGTCAAGTCCTCTTTTAAATCAACATCCTCAAAAGGTATCAATTCCTCTGGTACTCTCAAACACTTTTTCAATCGTGATACATGAAATACATCATGTACACGACAAGCGAGGAGGAAGTTCTAGGCGATAAGCGACTTCACCTCTTCTTGCTATAACTAGAAATGGTCCAATATACCTTGGGGCAAGCTTACCACTGACTTTGAATCGCGCATCCCTTTCATAGGTGACACTTTCGGATACACATGATCGCTGGCGTAAATTCCAACATTCTTCGGCGATTATCGGCATAACTCTTTTATGCAGTGCATGCTTTGTTTCAATCGTTCTCGGATTAGCGAACTTGATCTTACGCTAACTTCAAGACATCGGTCCGAATACTTGACTCTCTCGGTCTCGACCAATATAACGGTGTTCTACATTTTACGCCATACAAGGCTTCAAACGGAGACATCTTTAGACTAGATTGATAACTATTATTATATGAGAATTCCGCATAGGGCAAACTTTTATCCCAGTGGCTTTATTGGCTAAAGCACATGCTCTCGAAATATCTTCAATATCGATTTACCGTTCATCGACCATCTGTTTGAGGATGATAAGCGATCTTGAAATTTAAATTGGTGCCCAAAACTTCATGAAGCTTCGCCAAAATCTTGAGGTAAATTGTGTTCCTCTATCGACACGATCCTCTTTGGAACTCCATGCAAACACACAATTTTTGACATATAAAGCTCGCCAATCTATCTCCGAATATGTAGTCTTCACTGGTATGAAATGAGCAACTTTTGTTAAGCGGTCAACTATAACCCAAATTGAGTCATAACCTAACTTGGTTCTTGGTAGTCCCGTTATGAAATCCATTCCAATTTCCTCCCATTTCCATTCGGTATATGCGAGAGGTTGCAAAAGACCAGTGAGTCTTTGATGCTCCTTTAACTCTTTGACATATGTCACACAAGGCTACATATTCTGCAATTTCCCTTTTCATCTTGTTCCACCAAGAACTTTCCTTTAAATCTGATACATTTTGTACTTCGGGATGAATTGAATATCTGATTCATGAGCTTCTTTTAAGATTAAATCTTTTATTTCCTTTTTCTCGGGTACTAGTATTCTCTTTCCAAACCAAAGAGTCCCTTCTTCATCTTACGAAAATCCAGCGCTTTACCTTTCTTCATATTCTCTTTAATTTCTTTAACATATTTATCCTCTCGTTGGGCTGCCTTGATCGATCTTCCAAGGTAGTGTGAACCTTCAATGCGACAGAATACCTTCGTTAACTATTTCCAAATTTAATCGTTGGAATTCCTCATGGAGGGTTAAGCGCTTATCTGGAATTGTGATTATTCATATGACTCTTTCGACTCAAAGCATCGGCTACTACATTAGCTTTTCCGGGATGATAGTGTATTCCCACATCATAATCCTTTATCAATTCGAGCCACCTTCTTTGTCTCATATTAAGGTCAGGCTGGGTGAATATATACTTTAAACTTTTATGATCTGTGTATATCTCACACCGATTACTGATTAAGTAATGCCTCCATAACTTTAGAGCATGCTGTGACTACTAGTTCTAAATCATGAGTGGGATAATTTTCTTCATGCGGTCTTAATCGCCTTGATGCATAAGCTACCACCCTTCCTTCTTGCATTAGTACACAACCAAGACCTTGTTTTGAAGCATCACAAAATATCTCAAAATCTTTTCGAATATCGGGTAACCGCAGAACCGGTGCTGAAGTTAACCTTTTCTTTAACTCTTGAAAACTATCCTCACAGGATTTACTCCATTCAAATTTCTTCTCCTTCTTTAACAGCTGGGTTAAAGGTCTGGCAATCTTGGAAAAGCCTTCAATAAATCGACGATAATGTAGGCTAATCCCGAAAACTTGGATCTCATTCTTGTCTTGGGTGGAGTCAATTTAATACATCCTTAACTTTTCCAGGATCTCTGATACTCCTTCTGCTGATATCACATGTCCCAAAAACTCAATTTCTTTTAACCAAAATGCACATTTGCTAAATTTGGCATATAAGCGGTGTTCACGAGTCTTTGCAACACTATCCTTAGATGACCTTCATGTTCTATATTATTCTTGAATAGATAAGAATGTCATCTATGAAAACAACAACAAACTTATCTAAATAATCCATGAAGACTTTATTCATCAAGTTCATGAAGTATGCGGTGCATTTGTCGGACCAAAAGACATCACCGTATACTCATATAATCCATATCTTGTGGCGAAGGTGTCTTTGGTATATCTTGAGTCTAATCTTCAGCGATGATATCGACCAAGATCAATCTTGGAAAAGACACTTGATCCTATTAGTTGGTCAAACAAATCATCGATCCGAGGTAAGGGATACTTATTCTTTATAGTGACTTCATTTAAAGCTCGATAATCAACGCACATCCGTTGACTACCATCCTTCTTCTTTACTAGAAGCACCGCTCCCCAAGGCGAAGAACTTGGTCTGATGAATTCTTTCTCATACAATTCTTGGATCTGCCTCTTGACTTCTGCTAAATCATCGGCTGACATCCGATAGGGTCTCTTTGATATTGGGTGTGCGGGCACGGTTTATAACAAATTCAACTTCTCGATCTGGTGGTAATCTGGCAAATCTTCGGAAAAACATCGGGGTACTCGCGAACTATCGACACATCTTCCAAACTTTTCCCTTTTAGGCTGGTTAACATACTGTCCTTCTTTGAGTGCATAATTGCCTCATGTCTTATCTGAATTCCATCAGAATTGGTAAGGATAATGGCACGATTGGCACAATCTATCATCCTTTATACTTGATCAACCAATCCATACCAAGTATTATATCTATGCCATGAGTCTATTATAATAAGGTTAGCTAGGAACTTTACTCCATTTATAATTATGGTTGCACTAGGGCTAACCAAATTAGTCCTCAATTCTTTTCGAGTTGGACTATCATAAGGTCCTTTAGCAAACAAATTTTCCAATTATTCTTTTCAACAAAAGCCTTTGTTACAAAAGAATGTGTAGCTCGTAATCAAATAATATAATTCTTGATGCGAGTTCACTAGAAACTTACCGAACTACATCGGTGCATATTCCATTGCCTCTGCGGTAACATGGTTGATCGCCCTCGATTAATGTTTTGTGGAGTCTTGGGAGTTTGAGGGCTTCCACGACCTTGACCATTGGTTGGAGCTCTTCTTTGGTGTAGGGTCAAGATTGAAACGAACCGGGTTACCGCTTGGCGTTTACGTGGGCGATTCTTTGGCATAGTGTCCCATATTCTTGCAATTGTAGCATTGCACTCCTGCGGCTACATTTACTGTTTTGCTGCTTGGGCTGCATTTCCAGTTCTAGGAGCTTGAGTTAAGGGCGAGGTGCAGAAATCGGTGTCCTTATATGACTATGTCTTGGAGGTCGGTTGTCTTGTGGTGGCGTGAATCGTGAATCGCTTTCATGATCGCTGCGCTTGGAACTTCCTCTTCCGGGAGTCGAAGAGTTGGCGTTGAGCATCTTCTTGCAATAAAGCTTTATTCACTAGATGCTGAAAAGTAGGGTAGTCATTGGAGACTAATTGAACCTTGAGGTTGGGGTCTATCCCTCCCATGAACCTCCAAATCTTTGCGGCATCAGTCGCCACATCTTCTGGGGCATATCTAGATAGTTGAATGAATTTGCTTAAATAAGCGGAAACGCTCAGGTTTCCTTGCTGCAGATGATGGAACTCCTTCCTCTTCATTTCCATAATACTCATAGGAATATGAGCATTACGGAAGGCTTCCAAAAATTCTGCCCAACCAATGTTACGGGCATCACGGTGTGCTGTGCGATAATTGTCCCACCAATTGGCAGCAACTCCTTGGAGTTGATGAGCAGCGTATATAACCTTCTCATGTTCAGCACATTGAGCTAGATTCAGCTTCCTTTCCACTTCCTTGATCCAATCATCCGCCTCCAACGGATCGGCAGATCCTGCGAAGGTCGGAGGTCGGGTCCTCATGAATTCCCGAGCTTAGATGCGGTGGTTGAATAGGTACTTGTTGAGCTTGATTGACTTGATTTTGGGCCAAAGCTTGAAGAAGTTGAAGTTGCATGGCCATCATTTGTTCCATGTTGGGAGCTTGGGTGGCGGAGGTGGAATTGGGGCTTCATTGTTGTTGGTATTTGGGTTGTTGTTGATGTTGCTTCTCGTGTTCACCATCTGAAGCTCCATCAAGAAAAGTCAGAAAAGAGGAAAAGCATAGATGAGAGGCAGGGCAATCTATCATCCCAAAACAACACACAAGATTAACACAGCAGATTGAGAAAACTCAACTTTTGAAATTCAAATTAACTTTTGAAATGGCTGTACCACAAATGCACAAGACTCGGTACAATCCATTTTATTACATCATATCATTATAAAAGCGTTCTAGTATCGATAAACAACTGAAAAAGGGTAGTCTATCTAACATCTAATTGTCCTCAACGATGATACGCTCCTCTGGCTCCTCCTCGGGATCCTCCTCTGAGTCAGACGAGTGACTCTGTCCACAACCACGGCGGTTGTTCGTGACGCGACCGTGATCGGCTCTGGCTGAAAGTAGGTGATCAGGCAGGCGGCTGGCGTCCTCGGTGGATCCGCCGATGTCGAGATCGGGTAGCGGTGGGGCGTCGCACACTTCCTTGCGGTGAGCCTGGTGCGAGGTCTGAGTCGGCCGGAGCGACAACGGAGGCTGGTGGAGTCGGTGTAGTGGTGGCGGCTCGAAGACGCTCCACCTCGCCTCGGCGGTGTCCTCGCTTTGTCTGGCGTCGGCGTGGGCGGCTGACTCTGCGGCGGTGTGCTCGGAGAGTGTCGGAGTGGTCGTAGCTCGGCGTCGAAGCATCGGAGAAGTCCTATCTCTGCCGAGCTCGGCGTAAGTCGCGACGATGCTTGGGTGAAGCGCACTGATGAGACAGCGTGGGTCGTCCACCACGATCTGAAAGCCTCGGGGTGGGTCTGTCCCGCTCGGTAGTCGGAAAGAAGCGAAGAAGGCGTGTCGTAACTCCTCCTTGTGCCTCTGCACAACTCTGCTATCGCCATCTTGGCCGCATCTTGGATAGCGTCCGTCTGATGGAGTCCGAGGGTGCTCAATCCTGCGATGAAGCGGGTCAAGCTGCCCATCCGGAGCATAGATGAATACTTCCATGGTCCATGAATCCATAGTCATCACTCTAGTGTTCCGCCCTCTGAAAATGGGCTGTTGATTATATTTCGATCTTGCATTAATCGTCGTAGAAGAGTCGCAAAGCTCCCTCACTCTCGCCATGAGAATGGTGATCCCATGGGGTGAAGGCGACGAAGAACCTGCCATCTATAAGTTTGAAAATAAGGAGAGATCAGTAAAGATTTTTTTAAATAGTGAGGTAGGACAAGAACAAGATACTAAGTAAGAAAAGAGTAGAAGCAAAAGAAACTTATATTTTTGTACATAGATTTTTATTAGATATAAATCCTTAAAGCTTCCCAAAACCTAGGGCTCGTCCTCTACACCAAGATAGCTCGATACCATACGTGAGACCGGAGTAGAAACTCCTAGACCCCACAGTGTATTCTTGTACTAGTCCCGAGAGATCAATGCTAGTACACACAGTTCAAGCAGAAAAGATGATACATTGCCAACAACGCTTTATTACAATAGTAATCGAAGTTTTACAAAGGCCATAGCCTTACTAAGGTTCACAGAACCTCAAGCAAAAATAAACACAATGGAAGCAAAGATAACTTGATCGACCCATCAATCGCCACGAGCAATTGGTAGTGAAAGCGAATCCTAGGCATCCGAGAATAATCCACCGCATCCACATTCGCGCGAAGTCATACTCTCGAGCTTGATCTTCTCCATTCTCTGCTTTTATATTTATAGAGCAACGGTGAGTACAAAAATGTACTCCATAAGTCTTGGGAAAAATGCATAGATGTAAGGTTTCACAAAGGAAGGCTATATGGTTTATTTGCAAAAATCAGCATTTTATTTCAAATCTACATAATTACTTTAAAAGCCATTTTGTAAACAACTTGTTTTTAATAATCGAAATTGGATAAGTACTTTAGTGAAGGTTAAACTACCAACACTAATATCTCGAGCCATCACACCAATTTTCAAAACCTCAGGTTACACCCCCTGATCTGAACATCACGAGAGTTATACTACTCCCGAGTTTTTCTCCAACTCATTTTGTTTTGAAATCAAAACCAAAACTTCTACCATGTGAATGCATTCCTTGCTCGCCCTTAACCGTGGGCACGGCTATTCGAATAGTTTTAACTCTGCAGAGGTCGTACACTTTACCCACAAGAGATAAATTATCTTAATAGTCAACACGCTTCCCTTGGCATGAGACCCAGATAAATTATCACAAAGCCTTTCGCCTACTCCAGTATAGTTTAAATACCACCCGCTAAGGTTTCACCACAACTCGAATCCACGAGTTGGAGCCCCCTCTTGCGCCATATGAGTACGATGAAACCTGTCCTCACTATGAGTAACCAGATACACCACGGCACTCAATACACCACCGGTGATATCTAAACTACACTATTATAGGGTAGTTAGCTAGGTCGTACCCATATAGACTTGTGGTTGTACTGTTTTGCTCAGTTTGGACAAACACAAGCGTCGGTCCTTAAACGACCAGGGTGGCTCATTCACAATTCCAACATTCTCGTGCTAACTGCACCAGCCAAACCTTCCATCCACCCTTGTCAACTTTTCCCTTTGAAATTCATTTTTACTTTTAAATTAACAGTGGTAACACCCATTACCACTTTTCAAACAAAGCATTTAACAATGGTAACATCCATTACCAATGTTCAAACAAATCATTCATCAAAACATTTGATAAACATGCTACTCATTTGAGTATTAATACATTGATTTGCTACGCTAAGCATTTGCTAGTATTTTAAACATTCAACAATTGTAACACTAATTCATTATTGAGTCAAAGGGATATCCTAAGTTGACAATGGTACAAGATAAACAATTTTCAATGGAATATATAGCAAATTGGGTATTTAACTAAATTTTCTAAATCAAATTATCACTTGATATAACATAAGCATGCAATAATTTTAAAATAACTACCTAATCATTTTATAAATCATTGGAGCAAGTTGATCAAAGGAAACTTGCTAAACATAGGAGCAAAATGTTCAAAGGAGACTTGCCTTCCTGTGTCTGGTTGAAATCTTCCACAACTTGCTCTTGCAAAGCCTCGGACAAATCGATCTCTACACGTAAATCGAGAAATCCAAATAAATAAAATAAAATAAAAATTCAAAAATTGAAAATAAATATACCAATTGAAAGATTGAAATTTTAGATGAATTTAGAAATTTGAATGGACCAATTTGGAGCTAAAATGAGAAAGATATGGCTATTTGAAAATCTCAGATTTAAATAAATCCAGAAATTCGGAAATCTCTGACATGTGGGGTCCACTGGTCAGCAATTTCATTTAAAATGAGTCTCTGACGTATGGGACCCACTGGACTCGGGACCCACTTGTCAGTGAATAGCCTTGAGAGGGTGGTCGGCGACGGTGGGACCCGGATGTCGCCATGGATAAAAGCGGAGAAACTCAACCTCGCGCGCGGAGCGGGGCTCGAACGCGCGCCGAGGGAGTGGGAGGGGGAAGAGAGCGGCGCTAGCCAAGTGAGCGGGGAGGCACTGCCTACCCCTTAAGGGTAGGTAATCCCCTTAAGGTTTGTCTACGGGGAGGCCGGCGGAGCAACGTGGCGCACACGTGGCTCTGACGTGGCAGACACGTCGGATAGGTTTGACGTGGCGGCTGAGGTGGCGGGTTGACGTGGCGGTTTGCGCGGCTGTCGGTGGAGATGGATCGGACGGCCATGGGCTTGACACGCGGCGCGATCTCAAGCGTTGACTCAGATGGACGGCAGAGATAAGGCGGTGGAGACGCGGGCAACCGGCGGATGGGCACCGCGTGGCACGGCTCTCTGCGCGAGGCGTCGCGCGACGCGCGGACGCTTCGCGCGCGCGACGCGACGCGGCGGTGAGGCCGAGGCGGGCGCGAGTGGGCGGCCGAGATGGAAACACGTCGCGCGTATCCGGGCCGTCGGTGAAGCAGGCGGTGGGGATGACGCGGTGCGGGCGGGAGTCCGAGCGATCGGCGGCAGCGTGGCCCAGCCAGCGTCGCGCGGCGTCGCGCGAGCGGACGCGAGCGCGGCGCTTGCGCGACTTCGAACACGCGACCGAGGAAGCGGTGTCCGCGCCAGCGCGCCGCGCCCGACCGAGGCGGCGCGCGCGAGACGTTGATGCGGCGAGGCTTACGGCGGCGGCGACGGCTCGTCGGCGGCGTTGAATCACGGCGGCGACTACGCACGCGAAGCGGGAGAGAGGAGAGTGCGAAGGGGAAGAGGGTCGTCCGGCGTGCTTTATACGCGACGGAGGAAAAACGGGCGCCGCGTTCCTCGCCGGCGTTAATGGCGGCGGTTACCGGCGCCAGCGCGCGAAGCGGCGTCTCTTCGCGAGGGACGGCGGCGTTTAATGGCGCACAACGCGACGATCTCTCCCGCGCGTGCCGCGGCGGAGCGGTCGGGAGGCGAGAGCGAGCTCGGCGGCGGCGTGAATGGCGGCAGCGCGCGAGAGAAACGGTCGGGGGCGAAGCGTCGGGGGCGGCGACTCGGCAGTGGGACCACCGGGCGGTGAGTCCACGAACCGATCTCGGCGAGTGGGGCCGCTTGTCGGCGCAACCCAAAAAAAAACTCAACCTCGCGCGCGAGCGGGCTCGAACAGCGCCGAGGAGCGGGAGAGGAAGAGACGCGGCGGCGATAACCGATCGGGCGGGAGGCTCACCTACCCAATAAGGGTAGTTACCCTTTTGAGTATTAGCCGCGAGTGGTGGTCTTCTTGTCGGATGCGCGACACTTGGCGCCGCGAGAGAGAGGGGAGGCGGGATGAGGCACCGAAGGCTGGGATTGGTTCGGGCCGGGGAGGAAGGGCTCGGATGCTTGACAAGTGTCAGCCCGAGGGAGATTTTGATATTTAAATCTTTTATATATTTCAGAGATCAGTAGGAGACTTTAAAATACTCAGAAAAATACCAGATAAATTCCAAAAATTCCAGAAAAATTCACATAATTCACTGATAATGTTTTAAACATATTAAAAATATTTCCAACTTATTTTGATATTAAATTTTCTTTTCAACAGAAACTTTAAATTCTGAAAATTCCAGATAATTGGAAATAATTAATTTTAAAATTATTTCTTCAAAATAAAAGCAAAAATTGGGATGTTACAACAACGGAAGATCACTTTGGCTCATCATGGAGCGCACCATATCTAATAAGGTGCGATTTCTCCGTTCAGATACCCCATTCCATTGAGGTGTTCCTGGCGGAGTCAATTGTGGAACAATTCCACAATCCTTTAGATGATTGCCAAACTCATGGCTCAAATACTCGCCTCCACGATCAGATCGTAGAAACTTGATTGTCTTGTCTAAATGATTTTGCACTTCATTTTGGAATTCTTTGAACTTTTCAAAGGATTCGGACTTATCTTCATCGGTAGATATACCCATATCTACTAAAGTCATCGATAAAAGTTATGAAATCTTGAAAACCACCTCTGGCTGTTAAGCTCATTGGTCCACATACATCAGTATGTACGAGTGCCAATAAGTCATTTGCCCGTTCACCTTGACCGGTGAAAGGTGCCTTTGTCATCTTGCCAAGTAAACAAGATTCGCATGTCTCAAATGATTCAAAATCAAATGAGTGCGAGAATACCATCTCTATGGAGCTTCGCATCGTTTCTCATTTATGTGACCTAAGCAGCGATGCCAAATAAGCGTGGGATTCAAATCATTGAGCGTTGCCTCTTTGCATTAATGTTATAGACCGGTGACCCTTCAAGAGTAAGAACGTATAACCCATTCACCAATGGAGTATGACAATAGAACATATCTTTGAAATAAAGAGAACAACCATTGTCCATAGATTTAAAGTCATAACCTTCTGGCTTGCAACATGAAGCAGAAATAATGTTCTTTGAAAGAGATGGAACACAATAACAATTATTCAATTCCAAAACTAATCACGAAGGTAAAGACAATGGCATGGTGCCAACAGCTACCGCAGCAACTTTTGCTCCATTGCCAACGCGAAGATCCACTTCGCTCCTCCTCAAACTTCTACTTCTTATTAGCCCTCGCAACGATTTGCAAATGTGAGCAACCGATCCGGTATCAAATACCCAAGAATCGATTGATGAAGTAGCAAGATTGATCTCTATAACATTTATACCGGAGTGGAAGTCGTACTTCCTTCTTCTTCTCAAGATCCTCCAAGTACTTTGGGCGTTCCTTTTCAATGTCACGATTGCTTACGAGTAGTAACAATCTGCATCAGGATGAGCATCGCCCTTCTTGTCTTTCTTGGCCTTAGAACTGCTCGCGATCGCATCAGGAGCTTTCTTTCTTTTGACCGCGCTTCTCTTGACATAGGGCTTGCCCTTGCCTTTCTGCATCATCATCACATGATTGCTGCTTTTCTTAATGCTTTCCTCGGCAGATTTTAGCATCCCATGCAACTCAGCCAGGGTCTTGTCCAGGTTGTTCATGTGAAAGTTCATTATGAATGGCTCAAAGCTCGGGGGAAGCGACTGGAGAATCACATCAGTAGCCAACTCTTGGCTAAGGGGAAAACCAAGCTTTTCCAGACTCTCAATGTAGCCAATCATCTTAATCACATGAGGGCTGACGGGATTCCCTTCTGCAAGCCTGCACGCAAATAAGGACTTTGAAGTATTGAACCTCTCAGCCCTTGCTTGGTTCTCAAACATACCACGTAACCCCACAATGATATTGTAGGCATCTGTGTTCTCATATTGCTTCTGAAGCTCAGAGGACATTGTGGCAAGCATGAGACAGCTCACATCAAGGCAATCATTCGTTTGCTTCTCATAAGCTCTCCGTGCAGCCACAGTAGCAATATCAGGCAAGTCTTCGGGGTAAGGAGACTCAAGAACATACTCCTTGCGCTCTTGCTTGAGAACAATTCTCAAGTTGCGATACCAATCCAAAAAGTTTGTTCTATTGAGTTTTTCTTTCTCAAGAACGGATCGCAAATTAAAAGTACTGGATGCGGCGTTAGCTGACATGATCTACAACACAAGAATATGCAAAGTTTAGCACTATGTTTATGTTCATCTTTTATTAAACTATTTAGCAAAAGACTCCCACTATGAGTTTTGCAACAAAAACTCCCTCTAAGTTACATAGTGGGTAAAGATCCTCATTTCACTAATTCCTAGTGAGCTTTGGCATCACGGCTAGAAAACTAGTGACATGGGTAAGCAACACTTTGCTAATCACATCCCTATGTGTAACATCCTGTTTTTCTGAGATTTTTAAAGCCTGGATTTCAAAAATGAATTTTCTGGAATTTTCTGAAATTAATTGAAGCTTCAAATGAATTTTTAAAGTTTTAAATGATTTAATGTGATTAAAATAAACATTAACATAAGTGGAAAATATTTTATTTGAGTTCCTTGTGTCACAAGGAATTTTACAGTATTTTGGTGATTTTTCCGGATTTATTTGCTATTTTCTAGAGCTTTTAGAAGTTTATTTGAATTTACGGAAAAGAAAGAAAAGAATAAACCTCATGTGAGACCGGAGTAGAAACTCCCGGACCCCACATGTATTCTTGTACTAGTCCCGAGAGATCAATGCTAGTACACAGTTCAAACAGAAAAGATGATATATTGCCAACAACGCTTTATTACAATAGTAACTGAAGTTTTACAAAGGCCATTGCCTTACTAAGGTTCACAGAACCACAAGCAAAAATAAACACAGCGGAAGCAAAAGATAACTTGATCGACCCATCAATCTGCCACAGGCAATTGACTGGGGAAGCGAATCCTAGGCATCCGGGAATAATCCACCGCATCCACATTCGGTGCGAAGTCATACTCTCGACTTGATCTTCTCCACTCTCTGCTTTTATATTTATAGAGCAACAGGTGAGTACAAAAATGTACTCCGCAAGTCTTGGGAAAAATGCATAGATGTAAGGTTTCACAAAGGAAGGCTATATGGTTTATTTGCAAAAATCAGCATTTTATCTCAAATCTACATAATTACTTTAAAAGCCATTTTGTAAACAACATGTTTTCAATAATCGAAATTGGATAAGTACTTTAGTGAAGGTTAAACTACCAACACTAATATCTCGGGCCATCACGGCCAATTTTCAAAACCTCGAGTTACACCTCGATCTGAACACCACGAGAGTTATACTACTCCCGAGTTTTCTCCAACTCATTTTGTTTTGAAATCAAAACCAAAACTTCTACCATGTGAATGCATTCTTTGCCGCCCTTACTGTAGTGGGCACGGCTATTCGAATAGTTTTAACTCTGCAGAGGTTGTACACTTTACCCACAAGAGATTAATTATCTTAATAGTCAACACGCTTCCTTTGGCATGAGACCCAGATAAATTATCACAAAGCCTTTCGCCTACTCGAGTATAGTTTAAATACCACCCGCTAAGGTTTCACCACAACTCGAATCCACGAGTTGGAGCCCCTCTTGCGCCATATGAGTCTGATGAAACCTGTCCCTCACTATGAGTAACCATTACACCACGGCACTCAATACACCACCGGTGATATCTAAACTACACTATTATAGGGTAGTTAGCTAGGTCGTACCCATATAGACTTGTGGTTGTCTTGTTTTGCTCAGTTTGGACAAACACAAGCGTCGGTCCTTAATCGACCAGGGTGGCTCATTCACAAACCCAACAATTCTCGTGCTAACTGCACCAGCCAAACCTTCCATCCACCCTTGTCAACTTTTCCCTTTTATTTTCAAATTAACAGTGGTAACATCCATTACCACTTTTCAAACAAAATATTTAACAATGGTAACATCCATTACCAATGTTCAAACAAATTTTTAACAATGGTAAAATCCATTACCAATGTTCAAACAAATCATTCATCAAAACATTTGATAAACATGCTACTCATTTGAGTATTATTACATTAATTTGCTACGCTAAGCATTTGCTAGTATTTAAACATTCAACAATTGTAGCACTAACTCATTATTGAGTCAAAAGGGATATCCTAAGTTGACAATGGTACCAGGTACACAATTTTCAATGGAAGGTATAACAAATTGGGTCTTTAACTAAGTTTTCTAAATTAAATTATCACTTGATATAACATAAGCATGCATTAATTTAAAAATAACTACCTACTCATTTTATAAATCATTGGAGCAAGTTGATCAAAGGAAACTTGCAAAACATAGGAGCAAAATGGTCAAAGGAGACTTGCCTTCCATATGTCAGTTGAAATCTTCCACAACTTGCTCTTGAGATTGCTCGGACAAATCGGTCTCTACACGTAAATCGAGAATTCCAAATAAATAAAATAAAATAAAGATTCAAAAATTGAAAATAAATATACCAAATGAAAGATTGAAATTTTAGATGAATTTAGAAATTTGAATGGACCAATTTGGATCTAAAATGAAAAAGATATGGCTATTTGAAAATCTCAGATTTGAATAAATCCAGAAATTCGGAAATCTCTGACATGTGGGGTCCACTGGTCAGAAATTTTATTTAGAATAAGTCTCTGACATGTGGGACCCATTGAACTCGGGACCCACTTGTCAGTGGTTAGCGCAGAGGGGTGGTCGCTGACGGGTGGGGCCTACCTGTCAGCGTGGAATAAAACGGAGAAAACTCAACCTCGGTAGCGGGCCGGGCTCGAACGCGCCGAGGAGTGGGAGGGGGAGGAGAGCGGCGCTAGCCAAGTGAGCGGGAGGCACCGCCTACCCTTAATGGGTAGGTAATCCTCTTGAGGATTATCTGCGGGGGCGGCCGCGGCAACGTGGCACACGTGGGCGGCGCGTGGTCGCCGCGTGGTCGCCACGCCACCGCTTTTTGCCGGCGTGGCGCGCGCGCGCAAGGTGGCGGGCGCTCGGGTGGCGCCGCGTGGCGCCGACCGCCGCCACGCTGCTGCCACCTCGGCCGACGGTGACGGCGGGCGGCGGTGGTGGCGCCACGGGGACCGAGGGTCGCCGAGCTCGATGATCGGCGGCGCCGACCAAGGGTACCAAATGAAGAGAAGGATGCGAGAATGCGCCGGTACCTTGCGCGAGGCCGAGGTGACCGGAGGAAGAATCGGCGAAGGGGCGGCGGTCGGAGAGGAACCTCACGGCGGCGGAGGTGATCGATGGCGCAGCGGCTTCGGGAAGGGGTCGCGGAAATCGTCTTGGCACCAACAACGTCGGGAAGGCGTCGGCGAGGAATGAGGTAGCCCGGCGGCGGAATTGCTCGCGGAGTATTTGAAGCCGCGGGAAGAAATCAGCGTAGGGAGGGCTCTGGCGCTCGGGTGATTCGTTTGAGAGGTGAGGATGGCGGCGCGGTAGAGGACCTCGGGTGCGGGTTTTATAGGCGGGGAGGGTGTAACGATCGCGCGAAGTCCGCCGGAGTGCAACGGTCGGGAAGATGCGCGAAGGTGATAACGGCGCAATTAGGAGTGATTATGCCTCGGAGGGGTGCGGGAGGTGTTAATTTGAATGCGCAATGATGTGGGAAATAAATCGGCAAGAAACGAAGCTTTCAAAGCTTGGTTTTCTAATCAATGGCGGCGGCGTGGTGATCGCGCGAGGAAGAAGGAAGACAATCGGGGGCGGAGGACTGCGAGCGAGGGCCCGCGCGTCGGTGAGAGAAGAAAAGAGAAGGAAATCGGCGGCGGTTGGATTAGTGGCGTGTGGCATAAGGAAGAGATCGGGGCGCTGGATCACGGGCGAAGGGTAAGTGAAAGGAGCGATCGAGATTCAATCCGACAACACGAGTTAGATCCGGCCGATGGGGTGTACTAAGTGGCAGCGGGCGGCTGCGATTTATCGGCAATCATGAGCGGTCAAGATGGCGACACGCGTCGGGAACAGCGGCTTTGACAGTGGGACCGGCGGCGGTGAGTCCACCGCACCGGTCTATGACAGGTGGGGCCGCTTGTCGGCGCAAATCGAAAAAAGAAACTCAACCTCGCGCGCGCGGGCTCGAGCAGCAGCGAGCGGGGGGGAGAAAGAGAGCGGCGGCGGTAACCAGTCGGGCGGGGAGGATCAACCTACCCTATAAGGATGATTAATCCTTTTGAGTGTTAGTCGCTGGGTTAGCCGGGCTGCCGTCGGATGTGCGACACTTGGCGCCGCGAGAGAGGGAAGGCGGGATGAGGCGTAGACGGCGGGGATGAGCTCGGGCCGGGGAGGAAGGGCTCGGATGCTTGACAAGTGTCAGCCCGAGGGAGATTTGATATTTAAATCTTTTACATATATTTGAAATCATTAGAGACTTTAAAATACTCAGAAAAATACCAAATAAATTCCAAAAATTCCAGAAAAATTCACATAACTCACTGATAATGTTTTAAACATATGAAAAATATTTCCAACTTATTTGGATATTAAATTTTCTTTTCAACAGAAACTTTAACTTCAGAAAATTCCAGAAAATTAGAAATTATTAATTTAAAACTATTTCTTCAAAATAAAAGCAAAAATTGGGATGTTACAAACCTACCCCCCTTAGAAGGAATCTCACCCGAGATTCGATGAACGAGAAATAGATTAGAAACTCGCTCAAGATCCTCTTCGTTCCCAGTGTTGCTTGGACTACGGGCGGTTGCTCCATTGCACTTTGCTGAATTTGATAGTCTTGTTTCTTGTGCAGCGCTCTGCCTCTTCAAAATCTTGACAGAAATTCTGAATATGTCAAGTCCTCTTTTAAATCAACATCCTCAAAAGGTATCAACTCCTCTGGTACTCTCAAACACTTTTTCAACTATGATACATGAAATACATCATGTACACCTGACAACTGAGGTGGAAGTTCTAGCTGATAAGCGACTTCACCTCTTCTTGCTATAACTAGAAATGGCCCAATATACCTTGGGGCAAGCTTACCACTGACTTTGAATCGGCGCATTCCTTTCATAGGTGACACTTTCAGATACACATGATCGCCTGGCGTAAATTCCAACATTCTTCGACGATTATCGGCATAACTCTTTTATGCAGTGCATGCTGTTTTCAATCGTTCTCGGATTAAGCGAACTTGATCTTACGCTAACTTTAAGATATCGGTCCGAATACTTGACTCTCTCGGTCTCGACCAATATAACGGTGTTCTACATTTTACGCCATACAAAGCTTCAAACGGGACATCTTGGACTAGATTGATAACTATTATTATATGAAAATTCCGCATAGGGCAAACTTTTATCCCAAGCGGCTTTATTGGCTAAAGCACATGCTCTCGACATATCTTCCAATATCGATTTACCGTTCTGTCGACCATCTGTTTGAGGATGATAAGCGATCTTGAAATTTAAATTGGTGCCCAAAACTTCATGAAGCTTCGCCAAAATCTTGAGGTAAATTGTGTTCCTCTATCGACACTATCCTCTTTGGAACTCCATGCAAACACACAATTTTTGACATATAAAGCTCGCCAATCTATCTCCGAATATGTAGTCTTCACTGGTATAAAATGAGCGACTTTTGTTAAGCGGTCAACTATAACCCAAATTGAGTCATAACCTAACTTGGTTCTTGGTAGTCTGTTATGAAATCCATTCCAATTTCCTCCCATTTCCATTCGGTATATGCAGAGGTTGCAAAAGACCAGTGAGTCTTTGATGCTCTGCTTTAACTCTTTGACATATGTCACACAAGGCTACATATTCTGCAATTTCCCTTTTCATCTGTTCCACCAAGAACTTTCCTTTAAATCTGATACATTTTGTACTTCCAGATGAATTGAATATCTGATTCATGAGCTTCTTTTAAGATTAAATCTTTTATTTCCTTTTTCTCGGGTACTAGTATTCTCTTTCCAAACCAAAGAATTCCTTCTTCATCTTACGAGAATCCAGCGCTTTACCTTTCTTCATATTCTCTTTTATCTCTTTAACATATTTATCCTCTCATTGAGTGCCTTGATCGATCTTCCAAGGTAGAGTGAAACTTCAATGTAGGCAGAATACCTTCGTTAACTATTTCCAAATTTAATCGTTGGAATTCCTCATGGAGGGTTAATCGCTTATCCGGAATTGACAGATTATTCATATGACTCTTTCGACTCAAAGCGTCGGCTACCACATTAGCTTTTCTGGATGATAGTGTATTCCCACATCATAATCCTTTATCAATTCGAGCCATCTTCTTTGTCTCATATTAAGATCAGTGGGTGAATATATACTTTAAACTTTTATGATCTGTATATATCTCACACCGATTCTTGATTAAGTAATGCCTCCATAACTTTAGAGCATGCACAATGACTAGTTCTAAATCATGAGTGGGATAATTTTCTTCATGCGGTCTTAAGCGCCTCGATGCATAAGCTACCACCCTTCCTTCTTGCATTAACACACAACCAAGACCTTGTTTTGAAGCATCACAAAATATCTCAAAATCTTTTGAATATCAGTAACCGCAGAACAGGTCTGAAGTTAACCGTTTCTTTAACTCTTGAAAACTATCCTCACAGATTTACTCCATTCAAATTTCTTCTCCTTCTTTAACAATTTGGGTTAAAGGTCCGCAATCTTGGAAAAACCTTCAATAAATCGACGATAGTAACTGCTAATCCTAAAACTTGGATCTCTGCATCTTGTCTTGGGTGGAGTCAATTTAATACATCCTTAACTTTTCCAGGATCTCTGGATACTCCTTCTGCTGAGATCACATGTCCCAAAAACTCAATTTCCTTTAACCAAAATGCACATTTGCTAAATTTGGCATATAAGCGGTGTTCACGAGTCTTTGCAACACTATCCTTAGATGACCTTCATGTTCTTTATTATTCTTTGAATAGATGAGAATGTCATCTATGAAAACAACAACAAACTTATCTAAATAATCCATAAAGACTTTATTCATCAAGTTCATGAAATATGCGGTGCATTTGTCGGACCAAAAGACATCACCGTATACTCATATAATCCATATCTTGTGGCGAAGGTCGTCTTGGGTATATCTTGAGATCTAATCTTCAGCGATGATATCCTCGACCAAGATCAATCTTGGAAAAGACACTTGATCCTATGAGTTGGTCAAACAAATCATCAATCCGAGGTAAGGGATACTTATTCTTTATAGTGACTTCATTTAAAGCTCGATAATCAACGCACATCCGTTGACTACCATCCTTCTTCTTTACTAGAACACTGGGGCTCCCAAGGCGAAGAACTTGGTCCGATGAATCCTTTCTCATACAATTCTTGGATCGCCTCTTGACTTACGCTAAATCATCTACCGACATCCGATAGGGTCTTTTGATATTGAGCTGCACGGGCACCGGTTTATAACAAATTCAACTTCTCGATCGGTGGTAATCTGGCAAATCTTCAGAAAAACATCCGGTACTCATGAACTATCGACACATCTTCCAAACTTTTTCCTTTTAGGTTTGGTTAACATATCGTCTTTCTTTGAGTGCATAATCGCCTCATGTCTTATCTGAATTCCATCGAATTGGTAAGGATAATGGCACGATTGGCACAATCTATCTGTCCTTTATACTTGATCAACCAATCCATACCAAGTATTATATCTATGCCATGAGTCTATTATAATAAGGTTAGCTAGGAACTTTACTCCATTTATAATTATGGTTGCACTAGGGCTAACCAAATTAGTCCTCAATTCTTTTCGAGAGATTGGACTATCATAAGGTCCTTTAGCAAACAAATTTTCCAATTATTCTTTTCAACAAAAGCCTTTGTTACGAAAGAATGTGTAGCTCCGTAATCAAATAATATAATTCTTTGATGCGAGTTTACTAGAAACTTACCGAACTACATCCGGTGCATCTTCCATTGCCTCTGCGGTAACATGGTTGATCGCCCTCGATTAATGTTTTGTGGAGTCTTGGGAGTTTGAGGGCTTCCACGTCCTTGACCATTGGTTGGAGCTCTTCTTTGGTGTAGGGTCAAGATTGAAACGAACCGGGTTACCGCTGACGTTTACGTGGGCGATTCTTTGGCATAGTGTCCCATATTCTTGCAATTGTAGCATTGCACTCCTGCAGCTACATTTCATTTTTTGCTGCAGTTGGGTTGCATTTCCAGTTCTAGGAGCTTGAGGTAAAGGACGAGGTGCAGCAATCGGTACCCTTGTATGATTATGAATCGGGGTCGGTTGTCTTGTGGTGGCGTGAATCGTGAACCGCTTTCATGATCGCCGAGCTTGGAACTTCCTCTTAGGAGTCGAAGAGTTGGCGTTGAGCATCTTCTTGCAATAAAGCTTTATTCACTAGATGCTGAAAAGTAGGGTAGTCATTGGAGACTAATTGAACCTTGAGGTTGGGGTCTATCCCTCCCATAAACCTCCAAATCTTTGCAGCATCAGTCGCCACATCTTCTGGGGCATATCTAGATAGCTGAATGAATTTGCTTAAATAAGCGGAAACGCTCGGTTTTCCTCTCAGATGATGGAACTCCTTCCTCTTCATTTCCATAATACTCATAGGAATATGAGCATTACGGAAGGCTTCCAAAATTCTGCCCAACCAATGTTACGAGCATCTTGGTGTGCAAAGCGATAGAATTGTCCCACCAGGTTGGCAAAGAACTCCTTGGAGTTGATGAGCAGCATATATAACCTTCTCATGTTCAGCACATTGAGCTAAATTCAGCTTCCTTTCCACTTCCTTAATCCAATCATCCGCCTCCAACGGATCAGCAGATCCTGCGAATGTCGGGGGTCGGGTCCTCATGAATTCTCCGAGCTTAGACTGCGGTGGGTGAATAGGTACTTGCTGAGCTTGATTGACTTGATTTTGGGCCAAAGCCTGAAGAAGTTGTAGTTGCATGGCCATCATCTGTTCCATGTTGGGAGCGTGGGCTGGCGGAGGTGGAATTGGGACCTCATTGTTGTTGGTATTGGGTTGTTGTTGATGTTGCTTCTTGTGTTCACCATCCAAGCTCCATCAAGAAAAGTCTGAAAAGAGGAAAAGCATAGATGAGAGACAGGCGATTTTTCATCCCAAAACCACACACAAGATTAACACAACAGAAAGAGAAAACTCAACTTTTGAAATTCAAATTAACTTTTGAAATGGCTGTACCACAAATGCACAAGGCTCGGTACAATCCATTTTATTACATCATATCATATTAAAAGCGTTCTAGTATCGATAAACGACTGAAAAAGGGTAGTCTATCTAACATCTAATTATCCTCAATGATGATACGCTCCTCTGCTCCTCCTCGGGATCCTCCTCTGAGTCCGACGAGTGACTCGCCCACAACCATGGCGGTTGTTCGGCGAATCGACCGTGATCGGCTTTGGTGAAAGTAGGTGATCTGGAACGGAGCGCCGGCGTCCTCGGTGGATCCGTCAATGTCTAGGTCGGGTAGCGATCGGGCGTCGCACACTCTTCCTTGCCGTGAGCCTAGTGCGAGGTCTGAGTCGATGGAGCAACGAACAGAGCCGTGGAGTCGGTGTAGTGGTGGCGGCTCGACGCTCCACCTGCGCCTCGGCACTGTCCTCGCTGTGCTGCCGTCGGCGTGGGGATCGACTCTGCAGCGGTGTGCTCGGAGAGTGTCGGAGTGGTCGTAGCTCGGCGTCGAAGCATTCGGAGAAGTCCTATCTCTGCCGAGCTCGGCGTAAGTCGCGGTCGATGCTTGGGTGAATCGCACTGATGAGACAGCGTGGGTCGTCCCACCACGATCCGAAAGCCGGGATGGGTCTGCCCCGCCTCGGTAGTCGGAAAGAAGCAGAAAGGCGACTGTCGTAACTCTCCCTTGTGCCTCCTGCACAACTCTGCTATCGCCATCTTGGCTGCATCTTGGATAGCGTCTGTACAGTGGGTCCGAGGGTGCTCAATACTGCAGTAGACGGGGTCAAGCTGCCCATCTGGAGCATAGATGAATACTTCCATGGTCCATGAATCCATAGTCATCACTCTAGTGTTCCGCCCTCTGAAAATGGGCATTGATTATATTTCGATGCTGCATTAATCGTCGAGAAGAGTCGCAAAGCTCCTCACTCTCGCCATGAGAATGGTGATCCCACGGGTGAAGACAACGAAGAACCTGCCATCTATAAGTTTGAGAATAAGGAGAGATTAGTAAAGATTTTTAAATAATGAGAGTAGGACAAGAATAAGATACTAAGTAAGAAAAGAGTAGAAGCAAAAGAAACTTATATTTTTGTACATAAATTTTTATTAAATATAAATCCTTAAAGCTTCCCAAAACCTAGGGCTCGTCCTACAGTCAAGATGGCTCGATACCATACATGAGACCCGGTAGAAACTCCCGGACTTCACGTGTATTCTGTACTAGTCCTGCAGATCAATGCTAGTACACACAGCTCAAGCAGAAAAGATGATATATTGCCAACAACGCTTTATTACAATAGTAATCAAGTTTTACAAAGGCCATTGCCTTACTAAGGTTCACAGAACCACAAGCAAAAATAAACACAATGAAGCAAAGATAACTTGATCGACCCATCAATGCGCCACGGGCAATTGGTGGGAAGCGAATCCTAGGCATCAGGAATAATCCACCGCATCCACATTCGCGCAGGTCATACTCTCGACTTGATCTTCTCCATTCTCTGCTTTTATATTTATAGAGCAACAGGTGAGTACAAAAATGTACTCCGCAAGTCTTGGGAAAAATGCATAGATGTAAGGTTTCACAAAGGAAGGCTATATGGTTTATTTGCAAAAATCAGCATTTTATCTCAAATCTACATAATTACTTTAAAAGCCATTTTGTAAACAACATGTTTTCAATAATCGAAATTGGATAAGTACTTTAGTGAAGGTTAAACTACCAACACTAATATCTCGGGCCATCACGGCCAATTTTCAAAACCTCAGGTTACACCCCCTGATCTGAACATCACGAGAGTTATACTACTCCCGAGTTTTTCTCCAACTCATTTTGTTTTGAAATCAAAACCAAAACTTCTACCATGTGAATGCATTCTTTGCCCGCCCTTGACCGTGGGCACGGCTATTCGAATAGTTTTAACTCTGCAGAGGTTGTACACTTTACCCACAAGAGATTAATTATCTTAATAGTCAACACGCTTCCTTTGGCATGAGACCCAGATAAATTATCACAAAGCCTTTCGCCTACTCCAGTATAGTTTAAATACCACCCGCTAAGGTTTCACCACAACTCGAATCCACGAGTTGGAGCCCCCTCTTGCGCCATATGAGTACAGTAAACCCTGTCCCTCACTATGAGTAACCAGTACACCCTGGCACTCAATACACCACTGGTGATATCTAAACTACACTATTATAGGGTAGTTAGCTAGGTCGTACCCATATAGACTTGTGGTTGTACTGTTTTGCTCAGTTTGGACAAACACAAGCGTCGGTCCTTAATCGACCAGGGTGGCTCATTCACAAACCCAACAATTCTCGTGCTAATCGCACTCACCAAACCTTCCATCCACCCTTGTCAACTTTTCCCTTTTATTTTCAAATTAACAAAGGTAACATCCATTACCACTTTTCAAACAAAATATTTAACAATGGTAACATCCATTACCAATGTTCAAACAAATTTTTAACAATGGTAAAATCCATTACCAATGTTCAAACAAATCATTCATCAAAACATTTGATAAACATGCTACTCATTTGAGTATTATTACATTCATTTGCTACGCTAAGCATTTGCTAGTATTTAAACATTCAACAATTGTAGCACTAACTCATTATTGAGTCAAAAGGGATATCCTAAGTTGACAATGGTACAAGGTACACAATTTTCAATGGAAGGTATAACAAATTGGGTCTTTAACTAAGTTTTCTAAATTAAATTATCACTTGATATAACATAAGCATGCATTAATTTAAAAATAACTACCTACTCATTTTATAAATCATTGGAGCAAGTTGATCAAAGGAAACTTGCAAAACATAGGAGCAAAATGGTCAAAGGAGACTTGCCTTCCTGTGTCTGGTTGAAATCTTCCACAACTTGCTCTTGAGATTGCTCGGACAAATCGGTCTCTACACGTAAATCGAGAATTCCAAATAAATAAAATAAAATAAAGATTCAAAAATTGAAAATAAATATACCAAATGAAAGATTGAAATTTTAGATGAATTTAGAAATTTGAATGGACCAATTTGGAGCTAAAATGAAAAAGATATGGCTATTTGAAAATCTCAGATTTGAATAAATCCAGAAATTCAAATCTCGACATGTGGGGTCCACTGGTCAGAAATTTTATTTAGAATAAGTCTCTGACATGTGGGACCCATTGAACTCGGGACCCACTTGTCAGTGGTTAGCGCAGAGGGGTGGTCGCTGACGGGTGGGGCCTACCTGTCAGCGTGGAATAAAACGGAGAAAACTCAACCTCGGCGCGGGCGCGGGCTCGAACGCAGCGAGGAGTGGGAGGGGAGGAGAGCGGCGCTAGCCAAGTGAGCGGGAGGCACCGCCTACCCTTAATGGGTAGGTAATCCTCTTGAGGATTATCTGCGGGAGGCCGGCCGGCAACGTGGCACACACGTGGTCGACGCGTGGTCGCCGCGTGGTCGCCACGCCACTTTTTGCCGACGTGGCCGCGCACGCGCAAGGTGGCGGGGAGGCGCTCGGGTGGCGCTGACGTGGCGCCGATCCGCCGCCACGCCTGCTGCCACCTCAGCCCGACGGCTGACGGGGCTGGCGGCCGGTGGTGGCGCCACGGGGACCGAGGTCGCCGAGTTCCGTGATCGGCGGCGCCGACCAAGGGTACCAAAATGAAGAGAAGGATGCAGGGAATGCATCGGTACCTTGCGCGAGGCCGAGGTGACCGGAGGAAGAATCGGCGAGAAGGCGCGCGGTCGGAGAGGAACCTCACGGCGGCGGAGGTGATCGATGGCGCAGCGGCTTCGGGAAGGGGTCGCGGAATCGCCTTGGCACCAGCAACGTCGGGAAGGCGTCGGCGAGGAATGAGGTAGCCCGGCGGCGGAATTGCTCGCGGAGTATTTGAAGCCGCGGGAAGAAATCGGGCGTAGGAGGGCTCGCGCTCGGGTGATTCGTTTGAGAGGTGAGGATGGCGGCAGCGGTAGAGGGACCTCGGGTGCGGGTTTTATAGGCGGGAGGGTGTAACGATCGCGCGAAGTCCGCCGGAGTGCAACGGTCGGGAAGATGCGCGAAGGTGATAACGGCCGCAATTAGGAGTGATTATGCCTCGGAGAGTGCGGGAGGTGTTAATTTGAATGCGCAATGATGTGGGAAATAATCAGAAGAAACCGAAGCTTTCAAAGCTTGGTTTTCTAATCAATGGCGCGGCAGCGCGGTGATCGCGCGAGGAAGAAGGAAGACAATCGGGGGCGGAGGACTGGCGATGCGAGGCCCGCGCGTCGATGAGAGAAGAAAAAGAGAAGGAAATCGGCGGCGGTTGGATTAGTGACGTGTGGCATAAGGAAGAGATCGGGGCGCTGATCACGCGCGAAGGGGTAAGTGAAAGGAACGATCGAGATTCAATCCGACAACACGAGTTAGATCTCGGCCGATGGGGTGTACTAAGTGGCAACGGCGCCGCGATTTAATCGGCAATCATGAGCGGTCAAGATGACGACACGCGTCGGGAACGACGGCTTTGACAGGTGGGACCCGCTGGCAGTGAGTCCACCCAGACCGGTCTATGACAGGTGGGGCCCGCTTGTCAGCGCAAATCGAAAAAAAGAAACTCAACCTCGCGCGCGGAGCGGGGCTCGAACGCGCGCCGAGGGAGCGGGGGAGGAAAGAGAGCGGCGGCGGTAACCAGTCGGGCGGGGAGGATCAACCTACCCTATAAGGATGATTAATCCTTTTGAGTGTTAGTCGCTGGGTTAGCCGGGCTGCCGTCGGATGCGCGACACTTGGCGCCGCGAGAGAGAGGGAAGGCGGGATGAGGTGTAGACGGCGGGGATGAGCTCGGGCCGGGGAGGAAGGGCTCGGATGCTTGACAAGTGTCAGCCCGAGGGAGATTTGATATTTAAATCTTTTACATATATTTCAGAAATCATTAAGAGACTTTAAAATACTCAGAAAAATACCAAATAAATTCCAAAAATTCCAGAAAAATTCACATAACTCACTGATAATGTTTTAAACATATGAAAAATATTTCCAACTTATTTGGATATTAAATTTTCTTTTCAACAGAAACTTTAACTTCAGAAAATTCCAGAAAGTTAGAAATTATTAATTTAAAACTATTTCTTCAAAATAAAAGCAAAAATTGGGATGTTACACCTCACCCGCCCGATCTCCCTCTCTCCGCCACGCGTCAACCATCCCGCCGCGCCAGATTCCTTTCCGCGCGCTTCTCCGCCGCTCGATCCCGCTTCGCGCCACGCGTCACGCGCATCATGGCGTGGCGGCACCACAACGCCGTCCCAGCGTCGCCTCGGCCGCCGATCGCGCGCCGTCAGCGATCACAGGCCGTCCCGCCCGCGCCGCGCGACCCTAACCCTAACCAATCCCAGCCGTCCGATCTCTCGCGTTGAATCCGATCCGTCCAAACTTGTCGCGTTGCGCCGTCCGCCAGAATCGGATTGGATTGCCTCGGTTCGCGTGATAAAACCCGCCGCCTCGCCTCGTGCGTGTGCCGTCGCACGAACTCGTCGCCGCGCCCTCGCCGCCGCCCTCGCGCGCGCTGCCGCTGGAGCCGCTCCGCTGTCGCCGCCGCGCCCGTCGCGCCTCGTCGCCGTCCCGTCGCCGCCGCCGAAGACTCGCCGGTGAGCTCGCCGCCGCTCTCTCGCCGTCGCCGCGTCGCCGCGCTCGATCCGCCCTCGCGCACCCGCTCCGCCCCTCGGTCTCGAGCTCGCGCCACGCACCTCGCGCCGCGGCGCCAGCGCGGAGCGCCGGCCACGCGTCGCCGATCCGCTCCGCCTCGCCGCCACGCGCCGCCATCTCCCGCCTCGCTACGCCGCGCGCCCGCGCCGCCACGCGCCATGGCGAGCCGCCACGCGTCGCCGATCGCCCCGTCGCCCGCGCCCGCGCCGCGCGATCCCCGCCGCCCGCTCAGATCTGAGCCGAGGGCCCAGATCTGGCCACGTGCCCGCATCCCCGCCGTCGGATTCCGCCGACGCCGCCCGCGCCCGCGCCGCCAGCTCAGCCTAGCCACGTGGCAGCACCAGCGCGTGCCACGTCAGCCCTAGGCCACGTGGCACGACACGTGGCATGCCACATCAGCGCCACGTCAGCCCTAGCCGCCTCCCCCGAGCCACGTGGCAGCCACGCCACCGCCACGTCGGCCGTGCCACGTGGCGGCAAATCTATGCCGCCGCGGCCGCAGCCCCGCCGCGTCAGCCCTCTCTCCCCGTGCACTGTTCCGTGCGTCGGGTTCACCGTGGACCAGGTATTCGGTGGACCGGGTTCACAGCACAGTAGCCTTTTTCAATTTTCCCGAATTAATTTTGAATTAATTTTTCGGGAGCCCGTTCTCCTCCGTCCTAGCTCCGATTGACCCCGTTCTTTTTTCTAAATTCATCTAAAATCGAGCTCTAGCTGTTGGTTCTGTTTTTGTGAATTTTTGAGTTCTTTTGCTTGTCATTTTATGGGTTTCTTTGTTTCCGGGTGTTTTCTCTCTCGTTAGATTCGGATTCCGGAGGAGCAGGTTTCGCGCCAGAAGACCAGGAGTACCCCGCTGAGCATAACGAAGGCAAGTCGTGTCCCTTGATCATGTTGAACCCAATTTTATAAACTATTATTTAATTATTTTGCTTTAAATTACATTGCATTGCTATTTTTATTCAACCCGTTGCACAGGTAGTTATTGTCCCAATTGCAATTATACTTCCTTGACACTTTGAAATACCATGATACCTTTGTCACCATAGGTTGGGAAATTTATTAGTGATACTAGTTTATTTATCACATGGGTTGGTACGATTAGATTGCTTAGCCAGTTTATATTTACGTTTGGTATCATCGCACATATTAAATTATTAATTTGACTTAATGATATATGGAACTGTGGTTGGTGCCACGTGTATTAAAAATTTGTGCCACGGCATTGGTGTGACGTTGGCTTGGTTATACAAATTGGTTTTGCACTCGGGCGAGTGATCGTGCAAGAAAGGGGAAGTACTGCTTGTACTTTGGGGATGTGGTAGTCTCGCCGGGTAATGTTAAGGACTTAACTTTGTGCGCCATTGATCCGAGCTTAATCGTGCAAACCACATGTCTATTATGGGATGGACTCGCTGATTAATTTGTAATATTTCAATTCGATTCGCCATTGTGATGAACATGGTTGCTGATTTCCATGTGGCGCAAGGGGGTGTGATCACGAAACCTAGCGGGCGAGGATTGGGTTGAGGTAGAGCATTGTAAAGGCCTTGTTGTGATTTCCTTAGGCCTAGGCTAATCACATCGTGTGGGTACAGTTGTGCAACCTCTGCAGAGTGTAAAACTATTCGAATAGCCGCGTCCTCGGTCATGGACAGTGCTCGGGGATTTCACACGAGGGTTAGTGTTTCATTTATAACTTGGTGGTTTATGTTGGGAGTGGACAGGTAGTTCACTGTTGGTTTAAACTTGTGAATTGGTGTTCACAAGTGGTTCATGTTTATCCCTTTGATTATCTATTAGTACTGTTTTCAGTTAACTTTCGCTTTCAAGTTATTTAATGTATTTCATCAATAAATGCCTTTATACAAATTAACCTTTCAGCCTTCCTTTGGTAAGCCTTGCATATTATATTGCATTTATTGTTACAAACGACTTGCTGAGTACCAATGTACTCACGGCTTTACGCCTATGTTGCTCAGTTGAGGGAGAGGAGTACTATCGCCAGGAGGTGCCGAAGGGAGTACTACGACGACTTCACGGATTAGGCTTCGTTCTCCACTCGATAGCCTGTGGCTTGTCGATTGGTCGCTACGCTTTATTTTGGATTTCCGCTGCTATTTTGTTAAGCCCTTCCGGCTAGAGATATTGTAAGCTTGGCCATAAGGTCGTACCTTTGATAATTTATCGATATTCTAGTTTTCCCTTATTATTGTCGTGTGTATGACTATGATGACATCTATGTTTGACTGTGTGCACTAGCGTGATCCTGGACTAGTGCAGTTTACACAGAGAGACCGAATTTGCATATTCGGGTCTCGACAGAGATGGTATCAGAGCCATATCGACTGTAGGACGAAGCCCTAGTTAAATTGGTCGTAGCCCAAAAATTTATTTTCTAAATCAAACCAACTAAACTTGATATTTAGTAATATCTCTATCTTCTTACCTCATTCTTAAGGATTCTTTTCTCTCGCCCCAACTCTTGCAAAATTTGTTTTTCCTAAAGTTATAAACTGATCTTTTCTTTATAAATGCATTAGATGTCCCAAACTTCCTACAGCCCGACAGGAGGATGGAGGTCACTTCTACGCGTTTTGTTGCGGTGCCTCGGATTTAAGAGACTGCCCGTCTACCTCACCAAGGACGAAGCAAAAGGTCAACGATCGGAGCATCTCCAGGCTATACTTCACCACCCGAGTCGGCAGCGTGTGCTACATCACGCTTTCAAGAACACCGGTGCGGTGGGAGATGTCGGCCTGAGGGAGTTGCGCACAAAGTCATCCGTCGACTTTGCAAGCTATACAAGATCAACATGGCGAGACTCGTCCGGAAGTTCAAGGAGCAGTACGGAGCCACCCCGAGACTACGAGCGCCGCCGGGAGGAGCCCCGCCGATCGCCAAGATACCTCTACCGTCGCCTACACCACCGAGCCCAGAGGAGAGCGTCGTATCACCGAGATCGTCGCGCCTACCTCGCCGGTTCACTCCAGCGCCCGATCGAGAGCGATGCGCCGCCGATCCGCAACTCGTGGGTTGTCTACAGCGATTCTGAGGACGATAGCGAGCAGTACCTTATTTGTCAGGACCCGAGTGGGAGCCTTCAGAGTAGATAGTGCGAGTAGACACGTTGGATTTTACTTGCAGTTGTGTGCGATGTGAGCTGCAAATATTGCCTTAAAAGCATTATATTGCGATCATGTCAAATCTTTTATTGGAGTTATTTTTGTTCAGTTTCTTAGTTAGCCTTTTGGGCTAAGTGTTTGTTTAGTTAGGTCTCCATTAAGCAAAACCCCCTTAGACGCATTTACCTTTTATCTATGCTTTTCCCTCTCGTCTTTCACCTTTGGTCAGTCAATAGCTGTTTTCTTTTGAGCAAGATGGTTGATACCAGAACTCCTCCACCGCAAACTGGGGAACCAGACCCAGAGAACGATGCGCGCGGCGCAGCCTGCCACTGTCTTGGATCCTCGCACTCGATCGATTCTTGATGGCTCGCATACGATGATGCAGACTATGATGCAAGGTATGCAGACTATGATGCAAATGCAAGACACGAGCCGCACCACCGCCAAAGACATCGTCGCAGACCAATATGCAGAGTTTATGAGGACGAGACCGCTGTTTTCTCCAGTTCATCGAGCCTTTGGAGGCCGACGACCGGGTCCGTTCAGCTTGAGAAGAAACGAACTTGGCTCTGGTCTGCCGGCGAGGAGAAGGTGTTGTATGCAAGACATCGCCTGAGGGACCAAAGCAGAGAATGGTGGGAGAACCATCGTGCGCCCATGAGGATCAAAGACAATATCACCTGGAAGGAATTCGCAAAGGCTTTCCACACCGCTCATGTCATGGAGGGAGTGGTTGAGATGAAGAAAGATGAGTTTCGGAGTTCCAAAGAGAGGAACTCGGTGAGTGAATATCTCAATAAATTCACTCAGCTTGGCTCGCACGCGCCGAGGATGTAGCGACAGATGCAGCTCGCGTAAGAGGTTCAAGAAAGGCTTGAACCCGGCTTTGAAGGTGCAAGTCGAGGCAACGCGACTATGCGATTTCAGCAGCTTGGTAGATAAGGCCATTCTCATCGAGGAGAGTCGCGCGAGCTCGAGGAGTCTCGCAAGAGGAGGTTGATCCAGCAGGATCACGGTCACACCAGCCTCGAGAGGCCTCGCTTTGGTACCTACCACCGCACGAGTGCCACGGCGGAAGCGGCGGCAGATCTTCGTGGTTTCGGACCCTAGCTCGGACACCGCGCTGGGCCACATCGAGACGGCGTCCCTAGTGGTTCCAAAGGACAGCCGCAGCAGCGAAGAGCAATAATCCAAAGAAGATCCATCACTTGCTTCAAGTGTCATGAAGTGGGGCACTATGCTAGCAAGTGCCCTCAGAGGCAGGCCCCGACGCCAGTTCGTTTTGACTTGGGAGCCACACCCGGTCGTACCCCTACCCCGGGAGCAGGACGAGGAGCACCCCACCTCGGGGCAGCCGCCGGGGCGCCGGGTGAGAGGTCGTGAACCACGCCACCGCAGAGGATGCCCAGCAGCACCAGACGTTGTGATCGATGCGTTTCGTACATTGGCCTCTGCCACCGCTTTATTTGATTACGAGCTTCGCATTCGCTTGTTTCTGAGTTTTGCTTTAAAGCAACAATTGAAAACTGTTGCTCTTGGATCTGTTCTTTTAATCCAATCCCCCGGATCCGAGTTGAGATCCAACCTAGGTTGTCCAGGAGTTAGGATAACCATTCAGGAGTTGAGTTCAGGTGGCCGACCGATTTTGTTGGATATGCATCCCTAGATGTAATCTTGGGAATGGATTGGCTTCGTAGCGGCGGCGATGTTAGACTATGGGAGCAGAGCAGTGACCTTAACCAATTCAGACGGAGTTAAGGTGCGATTCGCAGCCAGTGAGTGCCAGCCAGAGCCAGTCATGATTTGCCAAAGTAAGGTAATCCAGTTGGAGGGTGTACCAGTTGTCAGAGAGTACCCCGACGTGTTTCCAGATGATCTTCCAGGTATGCCACCAGAGAGGGAGGTTGAGTTTCTGATTGAGCTTGTGCCAGGTACCGCTCCGATTTCCAAGAGACCCTATCGGATGCCAGCCAATAATTTAGCAGAGTTGAAGAAGCAAATTCAGGAACTTTTGGATAAGGGTTACATCAGACCAAGTTCGTCCCGTGGGAGCGCCAAGGTTGTTCGTCAAGAAGAAGGATGGTAGTCGGCGCATGTGTGTGGACTACGAGCACTTAATGAGGTCACCATCAAAAATAAGTACCCTCCGCCGGGATTGATGACCCGTTTGACCAGCTTAAGGGAGCAGGAGTATTCTCCAAGATTGATTTGAGGTCGATATCATCGATGAGGATACGTAAGGAGGACATACCCAAGACACCTTCTCGACTCGTTATGGTCTATACGAGTTCACAAAGTGATGTCATTTGGTTTGACAAATGCTCCAAAGATATTTCATGTATTTGATGAATAAAGTGTTTATGGAATATTTGGACAAGTTTGTCGTTGTATTCATTGACGACATTTTGATATATTCCAAGAATGAGGAGGAACATCAGAGCACTTGAGGTTAGCATTGCGTAAATTGAGGGATAATCGGTTGTATGCAAAGTTCAGCAAATGTGAGTTTTGGATGAAGAAAGTCGCTTTTCTAGGGCATGTGTTGACAGCAGAAGGAGTCGATTGACCCGTGGAAAGTAAGTGATGTTTTGGATTGGCAATCACCCACTTGATTACCAGTCGAGTTTTACGGTATGGCGGGATACTACCGCCGCTTTATTGAGGATTTTCGGTGTGGCTGACCCCTCACGCATTGCTCAAAAAGGAAAAGAAATTCACTTGGACGCTAGAGTGCGAGAAGAGTTTTGAAACTTAAGGAGAGTTTGACCACAGCCCAAAGCTTGTGTTGCCCGATATTAACAAGGATTTTGAGATATTTTGCGATGCTTCGCGCAAAGGTTTGGGTTGTGTCTTGATGCAAGACAAGAGAGTGGTAGCCTATGCCTCACGCCAGTTGAGACCGCATGAGGAGAACTACCCTACCCATGATTTGGAGTTGGCACCGTAGTGCATGCTTTAAAGATTTAGCGTCATTATCCGATGGGTAATGATGTGAGGTTTACACGGATCATAAGAGTCGAAATACATCTTTACCCAACCCGAGCTTAACCTCGTGCAGAGGAGGTGGTTAGAGCTGATAAAGGATTATAATGTGGGCATACATTATCATCCCGAAAAGCTAATGTTGTTGCAGATGCCTTGAGCGAGAAGGTATACTTGCAATTCAGTGATGGTTCGAGAGAGTCAGCCAGCTTTGCATGAGGAATTTCAGAAACTTAACCTTGAGTTGGTTGAGCCAGGATTCTTGGCAGCTATGGAGATGCAGCCTACTTTGGATGGTCAGATTCGCCAGGCTCAGTCAGATGATGAGGCATTTCAGCGGATCAGAAAGAATTTAAGTGAAGGTAAAGAGTCAGGATTTTCAGTGGATGATCAGGGAACCTTGTGGTTCAAGCAGCGTTTGTGTGTGCCCAACAAGCAAGAACTAAAGGATGTGTTGCTAAAAGAAGCTCATGAGTCACTATATTCGATTCATCCAGCAAGACCAAGATGTACCAAGACATTAAGGATAAGTATTGGTGGCCAAGCATGAAGCGTGAGATCGCTGAGTATGTAGCCCTTTGTGATATTTGTCAGAGAGTAAAGGCAGAGCACCAGAGACCTGCAGGTTTGCTACAGCCATTAAAAGTCCCCGAGTGGAAGTGGGAAGAAATTGGTATGGACTTTATAGTCGGTTGCCTAAAACCAAAGAGGGTCATGATTCGATTTGGGTCATTGTGGATCGCTTGACCAAGGTTGCTCATTTCATTCCGATTAAGACGACTTACAGTGGTGACAAATTGGCGAGCTATATATGTCCGTGGATTGTCGCTTGCATGGTGTGCCTAAGAAGATTGTGTCGATCGTGGATCGCAGCTTCACCTCCCGTTTTGGGGTAATTTCCATAAGGCTATGGGAACCCACCGAATTTCAAGATAAAGATATCACCCCAGCATGCATGGTCGACGAGCGAGTTAATCAGATTCTCGAGGACATGTTGAGAGCCCGTGTGCTTGATCATGGGTCTAAGTGGGACAGATTGTTTACCTTTTGCGAGTTCTCATACAACAACAGATTATCGAGCCGCTTTGCGAGATGTCACCGCTTGAGGCATTGTATGGCAGAAATGCAGACCCTCTCAATTGGAAAGAGACGGGGAAGGTCGTGTTTTGGCCCGATTGTTTGAAAGAAGCCGAGGATAAAGTCCGCTTGATACAGAAAGGTTGAAAGCGCCTGTGCCATGAAAAAGCTATGCAGATACCGCACGCCAGAGCCGAGTTTTGAGCCGATGATTTTGTGTATCTTAGGATCACACCATTCAAAGGTGTGAAGAGGTTTCAGCTAAAAGGGAAGCTCGCACCGAGATATGTTGGTCCATTCAGGATTCTGAAACGCAGGGGAGAGGTTGCTTATCGCTTGAGCTACTGCGTCTTTCGGGGTACATGACGCCTTTCATGTGTCCCAATCAAGAAGTGCTGCGCTGCACTGCAGGAGGTTGTGCCGCTTGAGGCCGTTGACTGCAGGAGGATCTGCTGCACAAAGAGCACCACCAAAATCTTGAAGTGTCGAGCGAGTCACCCGAATAAAGCGGTCCGCTTTTGCAAAGTTCGGTGGAGCAACCATTCCGAGGAGGAAGCCACCGGGAGCGCGAGGAGGATCTCAGAGCGGAGTTCGAACCTATTCTCTTAGTTGGCCCAGATCTCGGGTCAAGATCTCGCTTAAGGGGTAAGGTTTGTAACATCCTGTTTTTCTCGAGATTTTTAAAGCCTGGATTTCAAAAATGAATTTTCTGAATTTTCAAAATTAATTGAAGCTTCAAATGAATTTTTAAAGTTTTAAATGATTTAATGTGATTAAAATAAACATTAACATAAGTGGAAAATATTTTATTTGAGTTCCTTGTGTCACAAGGAATTTTCTCGTATTTTTGGTGATTTTTCCGATTTATTTGCTATTTTCTAGAGCTTTTAGAAGTTTATTTGAATTTCGGAAAAAGAAAAGAAAAGAATAAACCTCACCCGCCCGATCTCCTCTCTCTCCGCCACGTCAACCATCCATCCCGCCAGAGCCCTTCTTTCTTTCCGCGCGCCGCTTCTCGCCGCTCGATCCGCTCAAGGCCACGCTGTCACAAGATCCGCTGACTGACGCGGCGGCACCAACCAACGCCCGTCCCGCGTCGCCTCGCCGCCCGACGCGCGCCGTCGCGATCACAGCCGTCCGCCCGCGCCGCGAACCCTAACCTAACCAATCCCAGCCGTCCGATCTCTCGCGTTGAATCCCGACCGTCCAAACTTGTCCGCGTTGCGCCTGCCGCCAGAATCGGATTGGATTGCCTCGGTCGTGTGATAAAACCCGCCGCCGCCTCGGTTCGTGTGCCGTCGACGAACTGCGCCGCCGCCCTCGCCTTCGCCCTCGCGCCGCTGCCGCTGGAGCTCGCTCGTGCCGCGCGCGCCCGCCGCGCGCCCCTCCGTGCGCCGTCCCGCTGCCGCCGCCAAGACCTCGCCGGTGAGCTCGCCGCCGCTCTCTCGCCGCCGCCGCGTCGCCGCTCGCCGCCGCCGCGCACTTCGCTCCGCCCGGTCTCGAGCTCGCGCCGCGCGCGCCAGCGCACTCGCAAGCTGCGACGCCGCGCGGAGTGCCGCCACGCGCCGCCGATCCGCTCTCGCGCCCGCCACGCTGCCGCCATCTCCGCCTCGCGCGCCGCGGCTGCGCGACGCCGCGGCGCGCGAGCCGCCACGCCTGCCGCCGATCGCCGTCGCCGCGCCGCGCCAAGCGCGATCCCGCCGCGCGCCGATCTGAGCCGAGGCCCAGACCGCCACGTGCCCGCATCCTCGCCGCCGGATTCGCCGACGCCGCCGCGCCGCGCCGCCAGCTCGGCCTAGCCACGTGGCAGCACCAGCGCATGCCACGTCAGCCCTAGGCCACGTGGCACGACACGTGGCATGCCACGCCGCCGCCACGTCGGCCCTAGCCGCCTCCCGAGCCACGTGGCAGCCACGCCACCGCCACGCCGGCCGCGCCACGCGGCAAGATATGCCGCCGCCACGCCAAGACGCCCGCGCGTCGCCCCTCTCTCCCGCACTGCTTCGCGTGCGCGCGGGTTCACCGTGGACCGGTATTCGTGGACCGGGTTCACAAGACAAGAGCCTTTTTCAATTTTCCCGAATTAATTTTCCGAGAGCCGCTTCTCCTCCGCCCTAGCTCCGATTGACCCGTTCTTTTTCTAAATTCATCTAAAATCGAGCTCTAGCTGTTGGTTCTGTTTTGTGAATTTTTGAGTTCTTTTGCTTGTCATTTTATGGGTTTCTTTGTTTCCGCGCTTTCTCTCGTTAGATTCGGATTCTGAGGAGCAGTGTTTAGCGCTGAAGACCAGGAGTACCGTGAGCATAACGAAGGCAAGTCGTGTCCCTTGATCATGTTGAACCCAATTTTACAAACTATTATTTAATTATTTTGCTTTAAATTACATTGCATTGCTATTTTTATTCAACCCGTTGCACAGGTAGTTATTGTCCCAATTGCAATTATACTTCCTTGACACTTTGAAATACCATGATACCTTTGTCACCATAGGTTGGGAAATTTATTAGTGATACTAGTTTATTTATCACATGGGTTGGTACGATTAGATTGCTTAGCCAGTTTATATTTACGTTTGGTATCATCGCACATATTAAATTATTAATTTGACTTAATGATATATGGAACTGTGGTTGGTGCCACGTGTATTAAAAATTTGTGCCACGGCATTGGTGTGACGTTGGCTTGGTTATACAAATTGGTTTTGCACTCGAGCGAGTGATCGTGCAGTAAAGGGGGAAGTACAGTTGTACTTTGGGGGATGTGGTAGTCTCGCCCGGGTAATGTTAAGGACTTAACTTTGTGCGCCATTGATCCGAGCTTAATCGCAAACCACATGTCTATTATGGGATGGACCGGCTGATTAATTTGTAATATTTCAATTCGATTCGCCATTGTGATGAACATGGTTGCCGATTTCCATGTGGCGCAAGGGGGTGTGATGCGAAACCTAGCGGGCAGGATTGGGTTGAGGTAGAGCATTGTAAAGGCCTTGTTGTGATTTCCTTAGGCCTAGGCTAATCACATCGTGTGGGTACAGTTGTGCAACCTCTGCAGAGTGTAAAACTATTCGAATAGCCGCCTCTGGTCATGGACAAAGTGCTCGGGATTTCACACGAGGTTAGTGTTTCATTTATAACTTGGTGGTTTATGTTGGGAGTGGACAGTAGTTCATCGTTGGTTTAAACTTGTGAATTGGTGTTCACAAGTGGTTCATGTTTATCCCTTTGATTATCTATTAGTACTGCTTTCGCTAACTTTAGCTTTCAAGTTATTTAATGTATTTCATCAATAAATGCCTTTATGCAAATTAACCTTTCAGCCTTCCTTTGGTAAGCCTTGCATATTATATTGCATTTATTGTTACAAACGACTTGTCGAGTACCAATGTACTCACGGCTTTACGCCTATGTTGCTCGATTGAGGGAGAGGAGTACTATCGCCAGGAGGTGCCGAAAGGAGTACTACGACGACTTCACGGATTAGGCTTCGTTCTCCACTCGATAGCCCGTGGTTTGTCGATTGGTCGCTCACGCTTTATTTTGGATTTCCGCTATTTTGTTAAGCCCTTCCGCTAGAGATATTGTAAGCTTGGCCATAAGGTCGCACTTTGATAATTTATCGATATTCTAGTTTTCCTTATTATTGTCGTGTGTATGACTATGATGACATCTATGTTTGATCGTGTGCACTAGCGTGAT